>CM061750.1:430913178-431601219 GCA_030979885.1 Lolium multiflorum
CGTCACTATTAAATGAAACCACGTGGCACCACTTTCTGGTCCCACTTGTCAGAATTTGTGGGTCCCACCAGTCAGCATTATTGGGACCCATATGTCGGCAACAACCTGGTCCCACTCTGAATTTTGTGGATCCCACCGGTCAGAATATTGTGGGTCCAGCTTGTCATAATATTTTGTGGGTCCCACCAGTCAGCACCATGCCGGTCCCACATGATAGATATCCATGTCAGCGCCGTCTGACCCATGTTGTCGGGCCAAATGGGACCCACACAAGGCCAATGATGTTTTTTTTGGACCAATCAGAAACTTCCCAAGATTTATTGATGAAAGTTGCAATTTTTCGTGATAAACCTGTCTGTCAACAATGAACCTTTTGATGTTGACGAATTTGCATGTCGTCACCATCAAACATTTGGCGTTGATTGACGAAAAAATGCATACCGTCACTCCCGATATTTTATGACGGAGCTTCATTGAACCCCATGACGATCAAATTTTGTCACTCACGAAGTAATCCTTGACGAAAATTGGCCTTAATATGACGAAAGTGATTTGTCAAAAAAATTGTTTTCCTTTGTAGTGGCTTCTCGAAGATATCATTGGTGCACACGCCCTACAGCATCTTCGGAAGTTGCGCCTCAGAATTGTTTTCCTGCAAGCCCGTGAAGACAGGAGGCGGGAAGATAAAGGCGGGAAGAAATGGCGGGAACCGGGGGGCGGGAAGACAGGAGGCGGCCTGAAGACAGAGGCGGGAAGGAATGGATTTTTCTGACTTTTTAGATAAATTATTTGTATTTTTCTGATTTTGAAATGAATTAGTTTTATTTTATGAATTTTTTCATATATTATTTATATTTTTCTGATTTTGAAATGAATTATTTTTATTTTTATGATTGATATATTATTTCCATTTCTAATATTTTGAAATGAATTAGTTTTATTTTTCTGAATTTTTTGATATATTATCTGTATTTTTAAGATTTTGAAATGAATTAGTTTTATTTTTCTAAATTTTTTGATATTTTTTTTTGTATTTTTATGATTTTAAAATGATTTAGTTTTATTTTTCTGAAGTTTTTATGATTTAAAGATGAAGTTTTTATAAACTGAAAAAACACCTTTAGTCGCGGTTGGTGAGACCAACCGACTAAAGGTTCTTTCCGCGTGAACTCAAAATTCTGCTGAGTCCTTTTTATTCGCGGGTTGTCTCACAACTGCCGACCAAAGGTCGCCATCATAAAAGCCGGGCGCTGAACGGGCACGCAACTTTCTCTATCGCGCTCGAAGACACGTACGCCGCCCGCGCCCGTCGAAGATGACGACGAGCGCCCGTCAAAGCGTTCGCACGCCGATACGTCTCCAACGACCTATAATTTCGATGTTCCATGCTTGTTTTATGACAATACTACATGTTTTGCTTGCACTTTATAATGTTTTTATACATTTTCCGGAACTAACCTATTAACAAGATGATACATTGCTGTTTTCTCATGTTTTTGGTTCCAGGAAAGGTCGTTCGGGCAATATTCTCGACTCGATCAAACTAAGACCCAGACCTTATTTTTCCGGGAAATCTTTCCGGTAAAGTCAGAGGGGGACCGAGGTGCCCCGGGGCCCCACACAACAGCAGGCGCGCTGGCTCCACCCCCGCCGCGCCGGCCTACCGGTGGGGAGGCCCCCGTGGCCCTCCGACCCGACTCTTCGCCTCATATAAGCCCTTTTCGACCTAAAAACACGATACGAATTGACGAAACTCCAGAAACAGGGGCGCCGCCGCCATCACAAAACTCCAATTCGGGGGACATCAGTCTCTGTTCCGGCACCCTGCGGGGAAGTGCCCCCGAGCTTTCATCTCCATCGACGCCACCGCTCCATCATGCTCCGTGGAGTAGTTCCCCATGGACTACGGTTCTAGCTGTAGTGGTATTCTCTCTCCCCATGTACTTCAACACAATGATCTCATGAGCTGCCTTGCTATGATTGAGATTCATCTGATGTAAATTGTGTTGTGTTTGTTGGGATCTGATGGATTGTTACATTATGATTAGGGGTCTATCTATATAAGTTTGTGAAGTTATTGTTGCTGCAATCTTGTTGTGTTTAATGCTTGTCACTAGGGCCTGAGTGGCATGATCTTAGATTTAAGCTTCTATACTTATTGCTTAGATTGTATCTACAAGTTGTTTCGCACATGTTCATGTCAGGAACCAAAGGTCTCATGACAGAAATCGATAACTGTGAGGGGAAGGCGTAGGGTATGAGGATCACATGTTTTCACTAGTGTTAATGCTCCTGTGCTCTATTAAAGGAGTACCTTAATTTCCAATAGATTTCCTTGAGGCCCCCCGCTGCAACGGGCTGGTTAGACAAAAGATGTTGTACAAGTTTCTCATCGTGAGCACGTATGACTATATATGGAAAACATGCCTATATGATTAATAGACTTGATGTTCTATTCTTAATGCTATTTCAATCCTATCAATTGCCCAACTGTAATTTGTTCACCCAACACTTGTTATTGGAGAGTTACTACTAGTGTAGATAGCCTGGAACCCCGGTTCCCTCATCATCATATACTTGTTCCTAAATTTCATTGGAAGTAGTATCAACTATTTTCTCCGTGCCACCGCTTCCCACATCGTTTACCGTCAGGTTACTCGTTACTACCGCCATATTACCGGCTGCTTCACATCACCCCCTCGTTACTAGTGCTTCCAGCGCACTTAATTGACAACTCAAATATTAAGGCTTATAAGTATTCTTTACCTCCCCTTGTGCTTCTAATCAATAAATTTGGGTTTTACTTCCTCAAGACCGTTGCGATCCCCTCAGTACGTAGTCATCAAGCATCTATTTTCCTCTCGCGCTCGTTGTCGGGAGGTATGAGCCTCACTCATCACCACCTAGGAGTACACTCTACCTCTCTCTCTCGTTTTATTTTATTTTGTTTTATTTAGTTTTACTTTTTTTTGTCTAGTTTATTTATGCTTAGTTTATTTCTGCGTCTAGTATTATTTTGCTTAGTTTACTTTTTACTAGTTATTTCGTTTCCTGTTTTTATTTTTCCTATATACCCAAAAATCCATAAAAATTTGAAAAACCTAAAATTAAAACTGCTGTTATGGAAGAACCCACAACCTATTTGAGCTTATAGTATTATATAATAATTATAGAGAATCAAGAAAGGGTAGTTATGAGTGCTGTGATAGAAATTGAATACAATTACAAATCTTAAGCGAACGCCATGATATAAACCGGTTGCTCTAAAGAGATACTAAACATCTTAAATTTCAAATGTGGCTTTAGTGAGGAAGTTTTAATTAAGAACTATAATTGGAATATCTATATTCATTTTGGGTTCGAAGAGGTAGAACAATTTGTCATATTTATGGGAGCCTCTGAGATAGAATCCTTCATTGTTAAAAATTATGAAACTTGTGTTGTTTGTAAGGACCTTAAAGATTATGTCTCTTTTATTCTTAATTGAAAGCTACAGAGATAATCCTTATATCATTGATTATAAAGAGAGACTCATTAATGCACAAGAATGCACTCACAATTTGCAGGAACCTGTGGAAGAAGAAATTGATGAACCTGAAAGCTCATTGGATGAAAAGAGGAGGAAATTGAACCCGAAAGCTCATTGGATGAAAAAGAAGAGGAGAGGGATGAACAAAAGGAGGAAGAATGGATTAGCTACCCATGCCAACCTTCTAATGAGAGTAACTTTTATCTCTTACACTATTTGATTGTCCTCCATGCTTACCAAAGGAGGTTGAATGTTATGTTCCCGTGGATTCTAAATATTTCCTATGAGTAAAACTTGTGAAAATGATTATGCTACTGTTATCTATGATAATCCATGCTACTTTGATAAATCTTATGATAATGCTTTGTTTGTGTCTCGATGTCGAAATGCATGGTACTAAAGAGTTTTGCTTAGCAAATGTTTATGATAAATCTCTAGATGATGGTCCTATGTTACTTGATAATATTAATTGTACTACTAATGAAAATGGGATTGGAGAGTCTTGACTTTATCTATGAGTCCCATATCTTTGGAGATTGATCAATCATCTTGTTATATTATTGATAAAAGTGGGTTTGAAAGTTTTAATCCTATTATTTCTGAGCTTGATAAAAATTATGTGTTTGTGAATCATGAAAAGCATGCTTTATGTAATAGTTATATTGTTGAGTTTATCCATGAAGCTACTGAAAATTATTATGAGAGAGGAAAATATGGTTGTAGAAATTTGCATGGTACTAAAACACCTCTATATGCTGAAATTTGAAGTTACTCTTGTTTTATGTTCTTATGCTTGTCACTTTATTCTTCATGAATTTATTTGTGTACAAGATTCCTATGCATAGGAAGAGAGTTAGACTTAAATGTGTTTTGAACTTGGTTTTTGATTCTTTGCTTCAACTCTCACCCTTATGTGAGCATCATTAAAATTGCGAGCCCATCTTAATGGCTATAAAGAAAGCACTTCTTGGGACATAACCCATGTGTTTATTTTGCTACTGTTTTTTTGTGTTTTGAAGTTGTTACTACTGTAGCAACCTCTCCTTATCTTTATTTTATTGCATTGTTGTGTCAAGTGAAGTCTCTAATAGAAGGTTGATACCAGATTTGGATTTCACAGTAAATGATTTCATCTGTCGTAACAGATTTGTCTATAGGAAACTCAGAAAATCTGCAAATTTACGTGCGTGATCCTCGTATATGTACGCAACTTGCATTAGTTTTGAGTTTTCTGATTTGAGCAACGGAAGTACCTCGTAAAAATTCGTGTTTACTGGCTGTTCTGTTTTGGCAGATTATGTCTCTGTTTTTTTTGCATTGTCTCTTGTGGACTTTAAGTGAGGCTTTCTAGAAGTGGAGAGCTGTAGCTAATGTTTTATTGAGTTCTTCCAATGTGTTACTACAGGACTAAAGTGGACTAAAATTTTTGAGTACTAACCCCTCTAATGAAGTTTATGACAAATTTGGTGTGAAGGAAGTTTTCAAGGGTCAAGAGAGGAGGATGATATATGATTAAGGAGAGTGAAAAGTCTGCTTGGGGATGCCCCGGTTCATCCCTGCATATTTCAAGAAGACTAAAGCGTAAGCTTGGGGATGCCCAAGGCATCCCCTTCTTCATCAACTTATCAAGTTTCTTCATTGAAACTATTTTTTATTCACCACATCATATGTGCTTTACTGGAGCGTCTGTTTGTTTTTATTTTTGTTTATGTCTGAATAAATTCGGATCCTAGCAATCCTTGTGTGGGAGAGAGACACGCTCCGCTTTTTCATATGAACACTGGTGTTCTTAACTTTATTTTTAATGTTCTTGGCGGAGTTGAAAACCATTGCACTTATTGATATTTGGTTGGAAACAGAAAATGCCTCATATTGTCTTGAATAATTTGATACTTGGCAATTGTTTTGAGCTCTCAAGTAGATCATGTTTAAGCTCATGCACCATGTAGTTTAAACCTATTAGTGGAGAACTACCGCAGATATTTTCTGGTAAAAGTGTTTCAGCAACAAGGAAGACAGCAGAGTCTTATAATGCTTGCAATATGTTCTATGTAAGTTTTGCTGTACCGTTCATACTTGTGTTTGCTTCAAACAACCTTGCTAGCCAAAGCCTTGTACCGAGAGGGAATGCTTCTCGTGCATCCAAAACCTTGAGCCAAAACCTATGCCATTCGTGTCCACCATATCTACCTACTATGTGGTATTTTCTGCCATTCCAAGTAAATACTTCATGTGCTACCTTTAAACAATTCAAAAGCTATTATCTCTTATTTGTGTCAATGTTTTATAGCTCATGAGGAAGTATGTGGTGTTTTATCTTTCGATCTTGTCATTTACTTCTGACAGACTTTCAACAATGGACTAGTGGCTCATCCGCTTATCCAATAATTTTGCAAAAAGAGCTGGCAATGGGGTTCCCATCCCCAATTAATTAACTTCATTAATAATTCTCTTCACATGTTTTGCTTTGATTCATCAGTAAGCAACTATATTTTGCAAATAGACACTCCTCCATGGTATGTGAAATGTTGGAAGGCACCCGAGGATTCAATAGCCATGGCTTGAGAAAGCAAAGGTTGGGAGGAGTGTCATCTAAATAAAACTAAAATAAAAGGAACTCCTTCATGGTATGAGATTGTTGGCAGGCACCCGAGGATTCGGTTAGCCATGGCTTGTGAAAGCAAGGTTGGAAGGAGTGTCACCCATAAATAATAAATGCATGTGTAAACAAAAGAGAAGAGGGATGATCTACCATGGTGGTAGAAATAACGTCCTTCATGGGAGCCGCCCTTCCAACGTATCGATAATTTCTTATGTTCCATGCTACTTTATTGATGATACCTACATGTTTTATGCACATTATATGTCGTATTTACGCATTTTCTGGAACTAACCTATTAACAAGATGCCGAAGTGCCGTCTCGCTTTTTGTTTTGGTTTCAAACCTAGTAACGAAATATTCTCTAATTGGACGAAATCAACGCCTGTGTTCCTATTTTGCCCAAGCATCCAGTACACCCGAGAGCTGCAGAGGGGGGCCTGGGCCCAGATGATAGGGTGGCGCGGCCAGGCTGGGCCCGCGCCACCCATGGTGTCGTCGCCTTCGCCTCCGACGCGCTTCGCCATATAAAGCCCCTGCATCGAAAACCTTACGGAGGAGCCACGGACGCGAAACCTTCCGAGCCGCCGCCATCGCGAGCCAAGATCTGGGGACAGGAGTCTCTGTTCCGCACGCCGCCGGACGGGGAAGTGCCCCGAAGGCTTCTCCATCGACACCGCTGCCATCTCCACCGCCATCTTCATCACCGCCGTCCCATGAGGAGGGAGTAGTTCATCGAGGCCTGGGCTCCGGTAGCTATGTGGTTCATCTCTCTCTATGTACTTCAATACAATAATCTCATGAGCTGCCTTACATGATTGAGATTCATATGATGATGCTTGTAATCTAGATGTCATTGTGCTAGTCAAGTGAGTTTTACTTATGTGATCTCCGGAGACTCCTTGTCCCACGTGTGTAAAGGTGACAGTGTGTGCACCGTGTGGGTCTCTTAGGCTATATTTCACGAATACTTATTCACGTTATGAATGGCATAGTGAAGTGCTTATTTATATCTCTTTATGATTGCAATGTGTTTTGTATCACAATTTATCTATGTGCTACTCTAGTGATGTTATTAAAGTAGTTTTATTCCTCCTACAAGATGTAATGGTGACTGTGTGCATCCGTGTTAGTACTTGGTTTATGCTATGATCATGATCTCTTGTAGATTGAATTAACTATTGCTATGATAGTATTGATGTGTATTATTCCTCCTACATAAGCATGAAGGTGACAGTGTGCATGCTACGTTAGTACTTGGTTTAGTCGTATTGATCTATCTTACACTTAAGGTTATTTAAATATGAACATTGAATTGTGGAGCTTGTTAACCCGGCATTGAGGGTTCGTGTAATCCTACGCAATGTGTTCATCATCCAACAAGAGAGTGTAGATATGCATTTATCTATTCTCTTATGTGATCAATGTTGAGAGTGTCCACTAGTGAAAGTCTAATCCCTAGGCCTTGTTCTAAATATCGCTATCGCTGCTTGTTTATCGTTTTACTAAGTTACTATCGCGCATATTACCGCTTGTTTACTTCCCGCAATATTACTACTCATCAATCGCACGCTTAGCACTTTTCTGGCGATCATACTGCTCATATTCATTCATACCACTTGTATTTCACTATCTCTTCGTCGAACTAGTACACCTATTAGGTGTGTTGGGACACAAGAGACTTCTTCTTGTGTTGTGGTGCATGAGAGGGATATCTTTGACCTCTTCCTCCCGAGTTCGATAAACCTTGGGTAATACACTTAAGGGAAACTTGTTGCTGTTCTACAAACTCTGCTCTTGGAGGCCCAACACTGTCTACAAGAATAGAAGCACCGTAGACATCAAGCACTTTTTGGCGCCGTTGCCGGGAGGAAAGGTAAAAGGCACTCATACTTCGGTTCCGTAGTACTTTTCTGCGCCATTGTGTGTGTGCTCGAAGCTAATTCACTCTCCAATTGCGACATTTGGTTTCTTGTTTACACTAGTTAGGCATAATGGACAACAATGACCTTTTATTCTATTTCCTGATTTAAGACATGGATGGTTTGATGCGAAAATTAAAAAACCCATGGAACATATTAATATGAATGCTTTGAACACTATTGTTGCTAATGCTATGGAAAATTCTAAGCTTGGGGAAGCTGGTTTTGATGAGCATGATATTTTTAGTCCCCCAAGCATTGAGGAGAAAATTTACTTTGATGATACTATGCCTCCTATATTTGATGATGAGAATAATAATGATAGCTATTTTGTTGAATTTGCTCCCACTACAACTAATAAAATTAATTATGCCTATGGGGAGAGTAATAATTTTATGCATGAGACTCATGATAAGAATGCTTTATGTGATAGTTATATTGTTGAGTTTGCTCATGTTGCTACTGAAAGTTATTATGAGAGGAAAATATGGTTGTAAAAATTTTCATGTTACTAAAACACCTCTCTATGTGCTAAATTTTGAAGCTACACTTGTTTTATCTTCCTATGCTTGTTACTTTGCTTTTCATGAACTTGTTTATTTACAAGATTCCTATGCATAGGAAGCATGTTAGACTTAAATGTGTTTTGAATTTGCCTCTTGATGCTCTCTTTGCTTCAACTTCTATTTCTTGCGAGTGCATCATTAAAATTACCGAGCCCATCTTAATGGCTATAAAGAAAGAACTTCTGGGAGATAACCCATGTGTTTTTTTTACTACAATACTTTGTTTTATATTTGTGTCTTGAAGTTGTTTACTACTGTAGCAACCTCTCCTTATCATGTTTTTGTGCCAAGTAAAGTTTCTATGTCAAAGTTGATGTTATATTTGGGATCGCTGCGCAGAAACAGCATTGCTGTCTGTCACGAATCTGGCACAAGTCTCTGTAGAAAATTCGAAAAATCTGCCAATTTACGAGCGTGATCCTCAGATATGTACGCAACTTTCATTAGTTTTGAGTTTTTCCATTTGAGCAAGTCTGGTGCCATCTTTAAATTCGCCTTTACGGACTGTTCTGTTTTTGACAGATTCTGCCTTTTATTTCGCATTGCCTCTTTTGCTATGTTGGATTCATTTCTTTGATCCATTAATGTCCAGTAGCTTTATGCAATGTCCAGAAGTGAAAAGAATGTTTGTGCCACCTCTGAATGTGTGAATTATTAATTGTGCACTAACCCTCTAATGAGTTTGCTTGAAGTTTGGTGTGAAGGAAGTTTTCAAGGGTCAAGAGAGGAGTATGATATACTATGATCAAGAGGAGTGAAAGTTTGCTTGGGGATGCCCCCGTGGTTCATCCCTGCATATTTTAAGAAGACTCAAGCTGCCTAAGCTTGGGGATGCCCAAGGCATCCCCTTCTTCATCGACAACATCATCAAAGTTCCTCCCCGAAACTATATTTTTATTCAAATCACATCTGTGTTCTTTACTTGGAGCGTCGGTTTGTTTTTGTTTTTGTTTTTGTTTAAATAAAATGGATCCTAGCATTCACTTTGTGGGAGAGAGACACGCTCCGTTGTTGCATATGGACAAATATGTCCTTAGGCTTTACTCATAATGTTCAAGGCGAAGTTTCTTCTTCGTTAATTTGTTATATGGTTGGAATTGGAAAATGCTACATGTAGTAATTCTAAAATGTCTTGGATAATGTGATACTTGGCAATTGTTGTGCTCATGTTTAAGCTCTTGCATCATATACTTTGCACCCATTAATGAAGAAATACATAGAGCTTGCTAAAATTTGATTTGCATATTTGGTCTCTCTAAAGGTCTAGATAATATCTAGTATTGAGTTTTGAACAACAAGGAAGACGGTGTAGAGTCTTATAATGTTTACAATATGTCTTTTATGTGAGTTTTGCTGCACCGGTTCATCCTTGAGTTTGCTTCAAATAACCTTGCTAGCCTAAGCCTTGTATCGAGAGGGAATACTTCTCATACATCCAAATCCTTGAGCCAACCACTATGCCATTTGTGTCCACCATACCTACCTACTACATGGTATTTCTCCGCCATTCCAAAGTAAATTGCTTGAGTGCTACCTTTAAATAATTCAAAATTTATCACCTCTTATTTGTGTCAATGTTTTATAGCTCATGAGGAAGTATGTGGTGTTTTATCTTTCGATCTTGTCATTTACTTTTGACAGACTTTCACAATGGACTAGTGGCACATCCGCTATCCAATAATTTTGCAAAAAGAGCTGGCAATGGGGTTCCCAGCCCCAATTAATTAACTTTCATTAATAATCTTTCACATGTTTTGCTCTGATTCATCAGTAAGCAACTTAATTTTGCAAATAGATACTCCTCCATGGTATGTGAATGTTGGAAGGCACCCGAGGATTCGGTTAGCCATGGCTTGTGTAAGCAAAAGGTTGGGAGGAGTGTCATCCATAAATAAAGAAAAACTAAACTAAAGTACATGTGTAAACAAAAGAGAAGAGGGATGATCTACCTTGCTGGTAGAGATAACGTCCTTCATGGGAGCCGCTCTTGAAAGTCGGTTGATGAGGTAGTTAGAGTGCCCACTACCATTCGTTGACAACAACAAACACCTCTCAAAATTTTACTTTTATGCTCTCTTTATGTTTTCAAAACCAAAGCTCTAGCACAAATACAGAAATCGATGCTTTCCTCTTTGAAGGACCATTCTTTTACCTTTATGTTGAGTCAGTTTACCTATTTCTCTCCATCCCAAGAAGCAAACACTTGTGTGAACTGTGCATTGATTCTTACATACTTGCTTATTGCATTTGTTATATTACTCTATGTTGACAATTATCCATGAGATATATATGTTACAAGTTGAAAGCAACCGCTGAAACTTAATCTTCCATTGTGTTGCTTCAATGTCTATACTTTAAATTATTGCTTTATGAGTTAACTCTTATGCAAGACTTATTGATGCTTGTCTTGAAAGTACTATTCATGAAACGTCTTTGCTTTATGATTCACTTGTTTACTCATGTCAATACCATTATTTTGATCGCTGCATTCATTACATATGTTTACAATATGATCAAGGTTATGATGGCATGTCACTTAAGAAATTATCTTTGTTATCGTTTACCTGCTCGGACGAGCAGAACTAAGCTTGGGGATGTGTTACCCTCCAAAACCCACCGACGGGCAATGGCTAAGCAACACGAAGAGTCGGAAGCTCCTGGGCCGCTTAGTGGACCCCCGCACCTCGCGTCTCCAAATCTTCCAGCCACGTCCGGGCGGTTGCTAGGGCGCCACCGACCTAGACCCGATCAGGAAGGTGTTAGAGTGCTTCGATTGTTCCTGCATGGTAGACACGTAACATTAAATACGAGCCCTATCGGCTCTCAGTTTCGTGGATCGGCTCAAGGAACCGATCGCCCCATGTTTCACGTTGGATTTACAATGGCATGGGGATCCTGCTTGATCAGGACAAAGCTAAAGCGATCCACGAGCTTAGGGTTTTCACCGCATAACCGAACGTCCTACGTGTGATCGGGCCTAGCAGCTACGGAAGATGATGCAAACCACCCCTACGAGAGGCCTAAAAACCAACATAACGTTGATTCCCGGAACATCCGCAGGGACGGTGAACAACATCTAACGCACTACCGGATCCTCCGACCCCAGCATAAGGCCTAACTATGCAGATATTAAACTAATCCTTGCGGAGCAAGGAGCAACTATAACGGATCGGATCTACTAAGTAACGAACAAGCAAGATGCTGCCCTTACGTCTGGATAGACGTAAGGGCAGCTAGGTGTCGAGGGACGGCATTGCCACGCAGATATGCACGTGAAAGCATCAATGCAAGCCCTAAACACCTAAGGATAAATAGTACTGCCGCCATCAACAAGGCTTCAGCACGAGCAGTACAAGGTTGACGACTCGTATACGCCTAGATCGCGAGATGCGATCTAGGCAGCATGGTGCTTACCCTGAGAAACCCTCGAAGAAAGGGGTGGCGATGCCTGATTTGTGTTGGTTGAACGATGATTGTCCTCCTTTTCCGATAACCCTAGATACTTATTTATAGTCCAAGGACTTTCTAATTGAGGCGTGCACCCAACCGTGCACGGGCCAAACTCTATCTCTTAATCTAAATTACAATGCGATCTACTATATTACAGATACACGGCAACTTAGCCCAAACTCTTAGCGCAAGGCCGCTTTGAAGATGCTCCACGTGTACGTCCTTCAAGCCCATCTTCACTTACGGCCCATCTCCCGACTTAGCCAAAATCGGGTGGTAACACATGCCCGCCCGGTTTTGATAATGATAATTGCAAAACCATCGTCTCCTTCGAAGGGTCATGTCATGGCGTAACCGTCGCAGATTCTTCATGATGACGTCTGCCTTCTCAACTTCTCTGCATGATTTGACGGTTCCGGCACCTCCCGAGTAGTCGGCTCTTCTTTCGTTCCTTCTCTTTTGAGCTATCGGCTTCTAATAATCTTGGCCGACGGCCAAAGTCGAAACGACCCCCAAAAGAGCCGATGGCGTCGCATCGGCCTCTACCATAAAACGAGCAAAGGCAAACCTAATTGCCCCTCCAAACGGTAACTAGCAACCTCCGCCTGAGAAAGCAAACTCAGATCCCCAAAATCCGCCGCCCGCGCAGCTTCACGAGCTTCAGATCTCAACCGCGCCGCCCCAACTCTGCAGCGCATCGAATGGCGGAATCTTCCAACACCAACGCCATGGTCTCCGGTTTGAAGGTAATACTCCACTGCTCCTTCGCCATTAGGATCACTCTCAAGATTGAACAGAGGAACACCTGAATTAACGTTCTATTCCGTTATTAATTTTAGGTCTCCGATATCCTGTTGCCGCATCCTTCTCTCCCGAATTCCATGTGTCTTGGCCCCCGTTATTCCGAGAATCCTGCCCATTTAATCTCCTGTGAGGCCAACAGAATCCCTTTCGTGAATCAGAATTTAGATCTGACTTCCCGGGCCGACTGCCTGCGAGCCCGGCCTAATCCTCCCGAAGGTTGGGTGGCATGGTACAATAGAGTGTCCAAAACTCATTACGCCACCTGGGAAACGATAGGGATAGCCGATGCATTGTCGTTATCACTGTCTCCTCTTGAAAAGAATGAGAACATTCTGAAAACAATCGGCTACTTTTGGTCCGACGCGCTGAACTGTTTTATGTTTGGTCATGGCCCCATGACGTCAACCCTGCTGGATGTAACCATGATCACAGGCCTTGACATTGCATCCCCCAGTCCTTCTGCTTTTAAGTTGCCAAAAGTCCATTTCACCCTCTCTTCTAAAACAGAATGCACAAGCTGGGGCGCTTACCTCAAGCGTTATATGAAAACCAAAGGCCCTGTAACCGAGAGAGAACACACGGCCTTCTTAAACTTCTGGCTGGAGCATTTCATATTCTGCGGTCCTTCTCTCGCCCCAACTAAGAATTACCTTTCCCTCGCCTACGAACTTGCTAAGGGCACTCTGTCTTGGCCTTGGCAAACTGTTCCTGGGGAGGTTTACCGATCTCTCCAGCTGATGTCGGTCAAACTGTTCTCTCAAAGAACAAGCTGTGGGGTCCTGGTGGTTTATTCAATTATGGGCTCAGCTGTACTTTCAGAACCAAATCCCAGATTTCCCCCCTTTGGCCACCTGCACTTTCCCAGATGCTGACGGGAGGGAGATCCGATGCACCAGTTATGGTCAAGCCCTGTATGGCCTTCCAGGCAGCAGGCTAATTCCTAAGGAAGCAGCAGGGTGGTTCCAGATCTTCTTCCAAGGCTCAATCAACCCCCTGTTCTTCCCTTACACTGAATCAGACAACTTTGAGAACCCAGTCTCCTTCCGGTTGGACATCTTTGCTGATGACGCTAGCACCCGGCACTTGTTTTCTATCATGATCCGTCCTTGTTTTCTCCCTGTCGGCATGAGTACCTCTAACCGGATCATCAAGCCCGGCTACGAGTCTTACCAACCGGTGGTAGTAGCTCGGCAACTTGGTCTCGGGCAAGTGCCCCCACACTTATTCCTTCATCACCTGACAGCAAGCAGAGCTGAACTGCCCGACATCCTTACGCCAAAGGTGCTACACCTTCTTTGACGCTCTAGCCATCCCAATCCCCAACAACCTCTGCTTCACCACCACTACCGATGGTTTTGAGACTTGGTGGACCATGTGGAAGACCCATGCCTTCGAAGAGCTCTAGGACCGTCACTGAAGCAGCTTGATGCGGAACATGACACCACACATCAGGTACCATTGCATATAATTTTCTTGCGATTGTTCATAATGGTTGTCTGAAACCCTGGCTCTATCTCTTGGCAGGAGCAAGATGGCCCAGAGCCCAAGCAACCCGACGGCTCTCCCTTCACGTTCCTCCCACCAGCCCCGGTGGTACTCTTCTCCGAAACTCGCCGTCCTTGAAACAAGTCATAATGCAAGGCCAGCCGATTTCGCCGAAATCGGCTTCCAAACATAAAGCATCCTGCTGCCCCCCGAGCTTCCACCCAAGCGAGGAAAGCGGTGAGGAAAGTAGCTGCCAGGAAGACCCTGAAGCGCAAAGCTCCCGTCCAAGACAACTTGCAAGTAAGCCAACCCGTGCCTTGCTCACATTTATCCATCTTCCCGGTCCTTCACAACATGCTTATGCCTCTTTTCACAGACTTCCACCGAGGAGAACTCCAGCGAGGATGAACATTCTAGACAGAGGGACATGAGCCCGGGCGACTCCGAGAGATCCACCACACAGAGCCAGACGGACTCGCCTTCGTCGACAGGCAAAGGTCTGCTCCCGAACCTGCTGCCACCCCCGCTCCGATCAAAACAGGGTCCCGCATGAAACGTCGCTGTGTCAAACGGGCTCGCAAAGGCTCACAAGTCTCCTCGCCAAGCCAGGAGGTTTCAAACGTAATTACTTCACCAATCCCTGCCTCATGTTATCTCATTGCAGGCTTGCGTCGACTCACCCTTTCTTTTGCAGAACAATGAGACCTCTAGCGGGGACGTTGAAGAGGTACCGAGGCCATCTGCCACACTAGATTTGGCCGCCTCGACGAGTGTGGCTGGCCAAGTGGATATCCTGGCCAAACCCGCAGCACAGCCGATTATCCCTAAACCGGCCGCTCCTCCTTCTTTGGGAGAGGTAAATTCTACTCCCTCGGCCCTATCTTCTCATGTGTTGCATATTCACGTCGCTCTTGTTTGTCCGTCAGGGGTGTGATCCTTCAAGCTTACTGACGTTCGATCCTGAATCCATCGAGCCAGCTGCTCCCAAAGCAAGTGAAGAGCCAAGCCTTGAAATGGTCCACGGTCCTCTTCAGCGCCTCAAGGCTTTGCTCTCCTCCTCAGTTGAGATCTTGGTCGAAAACCCCGAGGCAATCAAAGGTATCCTTGATGAAATCCAGCCTCATCTCCCCGTGACACTGCGGTGAAGCTTTGGCCAGTCTGACCGTCTGGCCAAGTCGGGAGTGCAATCGGCTCGCCAAAGAATTACCCTTCGCCGCGCTCAGCTCCCGTTGAGAGCCGAGATTGCAGAGAAATGTCAACGGCTTAACGAGAAAAAGACTGCCCTGGACGCCAAGACTGATACTTCTGCCAATAATGCGGAACTCGAAACCCTGCGCAAGGAACTGGAGAGCCTTGAAGAGAAGGTGAGGATGACCAAGCAGCTTATCCAAGAGAAGGAGACCTTCATTGCCCGCTCTCAAGAGGAAGCGCAAGGTCTCACAGCCGACCTGAAAACTGATCTGGCGGAGATTCGCGCTCTGAGCGGCCAGCTGGTGACAGGCAAAGATGAGGACGACGAGACTGAGATTGCCGAAGTGGATCGCATCCGAACCGACGCCCTTCGCGCTCTTGATGAATTTCTTCAGAAGAATTTCTCTGTGTAAGCTACTGAATGTTGTACTGAATGTTGTACTGAAGAATTTTCATTTTATATATATATATATTAGCCGATCGATCTCGTGAATCGGCTCCCTTGGGTACATACTCCGTGGCCTTAGCCCTTCTCTGTGTGTATGCCCCCCCAAGCCGAATCCTTCGAGTGATTGAAGATGTCGGCTTTCAAGCGATTCATGATTATCTCACAACTCATCATGATAAACAACACAACAGCGAATACACCTGGTGAGAATAATTTTAGCCGACCGCTGGGATCGGCTTCCCTTGCAGTTGTCGATCCAACTATCCATCCAGTTGAGAAGCGCCATTGAGGTTCCGGACATCTATAGCAACGCGCCATCGGCCATCCTTTTTCTTCGTAAGTGCGACACTGGAAATCCTTTCAGTGTACCTGCACGGCCTGAGGTATCCGGCGTCCAACATCTTCTCGATATCCTTCTTGACTTCCTCAATCTCTTCTAGCTTGTCCGCTGATGTAAACCCATAACCCAGCTTTCCATCGCTTGCCAGGTCAATGTTGAATACCGGCAAAGCGTATGTTGAGGATAATGCTGGCCGATTGCTAAAATCGGCCTCCTTTTCCGTCATGATGCTTGATGGGGGTTTACAACTTCTCGGTCTCTTATTATGGTGACGCGACTCGACGGGGGCATGTTCACCATGTCTTGGGTCATAAATCTCTGACGAGATCCTAAATACTGTGTTTGTACCCGCCGATGTCTTCGTACGGCATCACCGATGCTCCGTGCATCGGCTTTCGCCGTTTTGGGCGCCCATACTTTCTTTGGCGGGCGCGCCTTCGTCTCTAATGTTTGCTGACTTTTCACGGCCAGATCGGGCCGTGCCTTCCTCAACGTGGCTGCACTCCTGCTCGGCTTCTTCCTGTGCTCGCAGCTCGCCGCACGCTACGCTTCGAGAATGGCCAGTCCATCAGTGCACCACCTTGGTCGGTGATACCTATCTTCTCCATCTGACTCCTCGAAGTCCTCTTCTTGAGATGACTCATCTCGCTTGTTGATAGGTGGGAGAGGTTCTAGACGTTCGAACACCGAAACTTCGTTTGTCCTTCTCCTTTGTTTGCATTCTGGGCAACTCGATTGTTGGCAACGGCTCATTCCCGAGTCCCAGCAATGTTTGAAGAAGGGACAATTCCAGTGCTTATCCACGCTGTCTTGCTCCTTGACCTCCTCTAGCGCGACGTTCGTACCCGTCGTTGTTGCCGTCATGCCGACGATACCTCCCGTTTTCCGCATCGACCAACGATATTTTTCATCGTCTTCGTCGAGCGCCGACGTCGGCCATACCGCTGCTCATATTTGTTGAGGAGATGCACGGAGAGTGGGCGCTGATACCGTATACTTCTCACCTCCTCCTCGGCTAGGTACCGTCTATCATCATCTTGGGGCCTGTCGCGTCGGCCTCCCTTTTATCTTTGCCACGAGAGTGGCTGCTCTGCTTTGTCCGCGCTATGGCAGTTCACCAGCCGGCCATGTTGACACTAAAGGAGAACCCTGGCTCCCTTATGGAGTGGCTGAGATCTACCGTGTTGACGCCATGCGCGTACGCGTGTCTCCTTTGAGCTTGATGCCGTGAGAACGGTCGCTCAAAGGAGCCGATGAACTCGGCTTCACGATGGCCTTCACCATCGTATTTCTTCCAGGTTCGCAGGGAGATCCTTGTAAGTGATCTGTTCCTCCGCCATCTCGGTGTGTTGACGTGGATGTTGCAGAAGATGTCCCACCGGGCGTGCCACGTGTTACCCTCCAAAACCCACCGACGGCAATGGCTAAGCAACACGAAGAGCCGGAAGCTCCCAGGGCCGTGGACCCCCGGCACCTCGCGTCGTCCCGCAAATCTTCCAGCCACGTCCTGGCGGTTGCTAGGCGTGCCACCTGACCTAGACCCGATCAGAAGGTGTTAGAGTGCTTCGATTGTTCCCGCATGGTAGACACGTAAACATTAAATACGAGCCCTATCGGCTCTCGGTTTCTCAATCGGCTCAAGGAGCCGATCGCCCCATGTTTCACGTTGGATTTACAATGGCATGGGGATCATGCTTGATCAGACAAAGCTAAAGCGATCCACGATGCTTTAGGGTTTTCACCGCATAACCGAACGTCCTACGTGTGATCGGGCCTAGCAGCTACGGAAGATGATGCAAACCACCCCTACGAGAGGCCTAAAACCAACATAACGTTGATTCCTGGAACATCGCATGGACGGTGAACAACATCTAACGCACTACCGGATCCTCCGACCCCAGCATAAGGCCTAACTATGCAGATATTAAACTAATCCTGCGGAGCAGGGAGCAACTATAACGGATCGGATCTACTAAGTAACGAACAAGCAAGATGTCGCTTACGTCTGGATAGACGTAGGCAGCTAGGTGTCGAGGGACGCATTGCCAATGCAGATATGCACGCAAAGCATCAATGCAAGCCCCTAAACACCTAAGGATAAATAGTACTGCTCGCCATCAACAAGGCTTCAGCACGAGCGCACAAGGTTGACGAATAAACGTATACTGCCTAGATCGCGAGATGCCTAGATCGCGAGATGCGATCTAGGCAGCATGGTCCTTACCCGGGAGAAACCCTCGAAGAAAGGGGTGGCGATGCGCCTGATTTGTGTTGGCTGAACGATGATTGTCCTCCTTTTCCGATAACCCTAGATACATATTTATAGTCCAAGGGACTTTCTAATTGAGGCGTGCACCTAACCGTGCACGGCCAAACTCTTCTCTAATCTAAATTACAATGCGATCTACTATATTACGGATACATGGGCAACTTAGCCCAAACTCTTAGCGCAAGGCCGCTTTGAAGATGCTCCACGTGTACGTCCTTCAAGCCCATCTTCACTTACGGCCCATCTCCTGACTTAGCCAAAATCGGGTGGTAACAGGATGCTGATACGTCTCCAACGTATCGATAATTTCTTATGTTCCATGCTACTTTATTGATGATACCTACATGTTTTATGCACATTATATGTCGTATTTACGCATTTTCTGGAACTAACCTATTAACAAGATGTCGAAGTGCCAGTTCCTGTCTGTTTTTGGTTTCTGTAAATCCTAGTAACGAAATATTCTCGAATTGGACGAAATCAACGCCTGTGTTCCTATTTTGCCCTAAGCATCCAGAACACCCGAGAGCCGCAGAGGGGGCCCCTGTGGGCCCCAGATGATAGGGTGGCGCGGCCAGCTGGGCCCGCGCCACCCTATGGTGTCGTCGCCCCTTCGCCCTCCGACGCTGCCCTTTCGCCTATAAAGCCCCCGCATCGAAACCCCACGGAGGAAGCCACGGTGACGCAAACCTTCCGCAGCCGCCGCCATCGCGAAGCCAAGATCTAGGGACAGGAGTCCCTGTTCGCACGCGCGGACGGGGAAGTGCCCCTTAAGGCTTCTCCATCGACACCGCTGCCATCTCCACCGCCATCTTCATCACCGCTGCCGCTCCCATGAGAGGGAGTAGTTCTTCATCGAGGCTCGGGCTTACCTCTAGCTATGTGGTTCATCTTCTCTATGTACTTCAATACAATAATCTCATGAGCTGCCTTACATGATTGAGATTCATATGATGATGCTTGTAATCTAGATGTCATTGTGCTAGTCAAGTGAGTTTTACTTATGTGATCTCCGGAGACTCCTTGTCCCACGTGTGTAAAGGTGACAGGTGTGCACCGTGTGGGTCTCTTAGGCTATATTTCATGTAATACTTATTCACCGTTATGATAGTGAAGTGCTTATTTATATCTCTTATGATTGCAATGTTTTGTATCACAATTTATCTATGTGCTACTCTAGTGATGTTATTAAAGTAGTTTTATTCCTCCTACACGATGTAATGGTGACAGTGTGTGCATCGTTAGTACTTGGTTTATGCTATGATTATGATCTCTTGTAGATTGCGAAGTTAACTATTGCTATGATAGTATTGATGTGTATTATTCCTCCTACATAAGCATGAAGGTGACAGTGTGCATGCTACGTTAGTACTTGGTTTAGTCGTATTGATCTATCTTACACTCTAAGGTTATTTAAATATGAACATTGAATTGTGGAGCTTGTTAACTCCGCATTGAGGGTTCGTGTAATCCTACGCAATGTGTTCATCATCCAACAAGAGAGTGTAGAGTATGCATTTATCTATTCTGTTATGTGATCAATGTTGAGAGTGTCCACTAGTGAAAGTCTAATCCCTAGGCCTTGTTCCTAAATCGCTATCGCCGCTTGTTTACATCGTTTTACTAAGTTACTACCGCTGCGTTACACGCTTGTTTACTTTCCGCAATATTACTACCATCAACTGCACGCCAGCAAGCACTTTTTCTGGGCCGTACTACTGTTCATATTCATTCATACCACTTGTATTTCACTATCTCTTCGCGAACTAGTACACCTATTAGGTGTGTTGGGGACACAAGAGACTTCTTGCTTTGTGGTTGCAGGTTGCATGAGAGGGATATCTTTGACCTCTTCCTCCCTGAGTTCGATAAACCTTGGGTAATCCACTTAAGGGAAACTTGCCGTTCTACAAACCTCTCGCTCTTGGAGGCCCAACACTGCCTACAAGAAAAGAAGCACCCAGACATCAGCCGCTCTTGAAAGTCTGGTGATAAGGTAGTTGGAGTACCCGCTACCATTCGTTGACAACAACAAACACCTCTCAAAACTTTACTTTTATGCTCTCTTTATGATTTCAAAACTTGAAAAGCTCTAGCACATGATTTAATCCCTGCTTCCTCTGCGAAGGGCCTTTCTTTTACTTTATGTTGAGTCAGTTACCTACTTCTTCCATCTTAGAAGCAAACACTTGTGTCAACTGTGCATTGATTCTTACATACTTGCTTATTTGCATTCATCATATTACTTTGTGTTGACAATTATCCATGAGATATGCATGTTGAAAGTTGAAAGCAACCGCTGAAACTTAAATCTTCCTTTGTGTTGCTTCGATGCCTTTACTTTGAATTTATTGCTTTATGAGTTAACTCTTATGCAAGATTTTGATGCTTGTCTTGAAAGTACTATTCATGAAAAGTTTTGCTATATGTTATCTATTTGTTAGCAACTATAGATCATCTCCTTGAGTCACTTCATTCATCTCATATGCTTTATAATAGTATGATCAAGATTATGTAAGTAGCATGTCACTACAGAAATTACTCTTTTTATCGTTTACCTACTCGAGGCGAGCAGAACTAAGCTTGGGGATGATACGTCTCCAACGATCTATAATTTCTGATGTTCCATGCTTGTTTTATGACAATACTTACATGTTTTGCTTGTACTTTATAATGTTTTTATACATTTTCCGAACTAACCTATTAACAAGATGCCGAAGGGCCGCTGTCGTTTTCTGTTGTTTTTGGTTCCGGAAAGGCTGTTCGGCCAATATTCTCGGAATTCGACGAAACGAAGACCCAGGACCTTATTTTTCCCTAACCTTCCAGAAAGGGGGACCAGAGGGGTGCCCGGGGGCCCCACACAACAGGGCCGCGCGGCTCCACCCCTGGCCACGCCGCCATCAGGGGAGGCCCCGTGGCCCCTCCGACTCCGACTCTTCGCCTATATAAGCCCTTTCGACCTAAAAACGAGATACGAATTGACGAAACTCCAGAAAGACTCCAGGGGCGCCGCCATCGCGAAACTCCAATTCGGGGGACAGACTCTTCCGGCACGCCGCCGGACGGGGAAGTGCCCCGAAGCCATCTCCATCGATGCCACCGCCTGCATCATGCTCCGTGAGTAGTTCCCCCATGGACTACGGGTCTAGCTAGCTAGTTGGTCTCTCTCCCATGTACTTCAATACAATGATCTCATGAGCTGCCCTACATGATTGAGATTCATCTGATGTAATCGGTGTTGTGTTTGTTGGGATCCGATGGATTGTTACATTATGATTAGTCTATCTATATAAGTTTGTGAAGTTATTGTTGCTGCAATCTTGTTGTGTTTAATGCTTGTCACTAGGGCCCGAGTGACATGATCTTAGATTTAAGCTCTATACTTATTGCTTAGATTGTATCTACAAGTTGTTTGCACATGTCTATGTCCGGAACCAAAGGCCCCAAAGTGACAGTAATTGGGATAACCGGAGGGGAAGGCGAGGTATGAGGATCACATGTTTTCACCGAGTGTTAATGCTTTGCTCCGGTGCTCTATTAAAAGGAGTACCTTAATTTTTAGTAGATTTCCTAGAGGCCCGGTTGCCACCGGCTGGTAGGACAAAAGATGTTGTACAAGTTTCTCATTGAGAGCACGTATGACTATATATGGAAAACATGCCTACATGATTAATAGACTTGATGTTCTGTCTTAATGCTATTTCAATCCTATCAATTGCCCAACTGTAATTTGTTCACCCAACACTTGTTATTGGAGAGTTACCACTAGTGTAGATAGCTGGGAACCTCGGTCCATCTTTCATCATCATATACTTGTTCCTAAATGTCATTGGAAGTAGTATCAACTATTTTCTCGGTGCCACCGCTCTCATATTATCGCTATCGCTGTTGTGTTATCACATTATCGTTTTCATATTATCGTCATTACATCACCCCAGTTACTAGTGCTTTTCCAGTGCAGCTGAATTGACAACTCAGTTGTTAAGGCTATAAGTATTCTTTACCTCCCCTTGTGTCGAATCAATAAATTTGGGTTTTACTTCCCTCGAAGACTGTTGCGATCCCCTATACTTGTGGGTCATCAGCCGCCCACCGTCGTCCCTCGCGCCGTCTCTCGCGCCGTCCCTCGCCGCCCTCGCATCGACGACGACGCCCCTCGATCGCCCCTCACTCTCGCAGGTCTCTCCTCCTCGGGCTCGCACTGCGCGCGCTTCTCCCCCGGCCGCCGCATGCCGCGCATCGCCGCCGCGAGTGTGTCCTCGCCGCTGCGCGCCGCCGTACGTGTATGTTCATCGCGCACCACCGCGTGTCGTGTAGTGTTCATCGCCGCCCCCCCCCCCCTCCGCGCCGTGTGCCCCGGCCCCCTCGCGCGCGCATCACAGAGAGAGAAGCGGCAGACGAAACAGAGAGGAGAGAAGCAGAGTTGCCAAAAAACAGAGGAGAGAAGGGAGAGAGAGGGGCCGTGTGTGGCTAGTTTTTTTTTGTTTAGTTTTTTTTGTTTATAGTTTTTAGGAGAGATGATATCGAGAGGATCGGAGAAGCTAGTGCCCGCGGTATACGGAGGGGCGGCGAGAGGGGCTGGTGGCGCACAACGCCGCCGGCCCTTCGCCGCCTCCGTATATGCGCGGTTTTTTTTTGTTTTTTTAGGCGAGAGAGGAGAGAGAAACACACCGACCCCACGCGTATACGGAGGGGGTGGCGAGGGGCGGCGCACAACTTTGTGCGCCGCCGCCCCCTCCATATATGCGCGGGTAGTCGGTGTTTCTCTCTCTACTCTCTCTCGATCGCTATGTGTTGTCCTCGGCACCGCCACCGCCCTTTCGTCACCGCCACCGACACCGCCCCCTTCCGCCACCACGCGTACGCGCGCGCTTCCTCTCACGCGCCACACTTATGTTTCTTTACTTAATTAGTTTTTACTACATGTCTTCAGGACTGACATATGGCGGACGATAGAGCTGACCCGATTCTGGAAAGCTATGATCCGGAAGCCAAAGCACATATAACCGCCGTCATAAACAGCGATATTGAGTATGTGCCGGAAGAAGATGAAGAAGATGTCTCTTCTTATCTGAACCTTGACGGTGAAGGCGAAGGTGAAGGTTGACAAGGTGATGATGAAGGAAGAATGAAAGTTATTGAAACGTTTGCCTCCAGAGGGCAAACGACAAACGACGATCTCGAATTAGCAACCACCTCCGGCGAGGTATATATATACATTGAGCCTCTGGTGATTCAAATTTACTGATTTGAATAAATATGTATTAACGCGACTCTCTTTCTTTTTTTAGCCCTCGGCCGGATCGTCGAAAAAGTCGAGTACGACAAAGCGTGGAAAAACCAAGACGATGAAACAAGGAGAAACATATACCATCGATGTTGTCAGTGAAACCGGCAGGCCGCTGGAGCCCCAAAAGCACTACACAAAGTTTATCAACCAATGTGGAGTCGTTGTTAGAAACAACGTCCCGATCACCGTCCAGGAATGGAATGAGCCAAAGAAGGCACGTCTTGGCTTCAGTTCTGTCGACAAGAGAACGAAAAAGGATTGCTGGAGAAAGCTTATGGAACATTTCATTCTACCTCCGGAATTCAACAAACGCGATGAACAGGGTAACGAGATTCCGGGTGGACGTGAGAGGAGGAGGCTAGTCAAAGAGTTCGCTCTTCAGAAGATGGCCGAAGAACTTCAAGAAAAATTTAGCCCGTGACTATGTCAACCAGAACAAGACTCCGGATTTCCATGGAAAATATGAGAAACTGAAAGATGATTGGCCTGAATTTGTGAGGCAAAAGAAATCGGAGCATTTCAAGGCCATATCGCAAAAAAACAAGGAAAATACGGCTATTGGCTCCCGTCGCCGGATCCGGTGGGTCGCGCTTCCGCCTCGCGTTCCTTCTCAAGCTCTGCTTCAAGAGGCTTGTCGGCAGGAAGTACAACCTTGTCATAAAATTCTTCATGGCGGATTCGTCGGGCGATCCGGGTGTCATAGCCACTAACTGCATTCAGGAGCGCATTGACATCCGTAGTCGGAGGAGCACAGGAAGTGACTCTGTCTATATCGAGCTCCGGGTTATGGGCCAGGCACATGGCCAAGGACATTGCAGCAGCACCTCGAGCTGATGAGGCTTGAAGATCTACAACCAGTTCCGGAAGAATATCCATTCTATGAATAAGCTCGCGGACGTCACAAGTACGGCTGTCCTTGGTCGCCAGATTATGGCAGATTTTCCGGCAGGTTGAGATCAAATCTTTGCATCGTCTCCGGCAAGCTGGATCAAGTCATCGCGGGGGAACTGGTTGCAGCGCTCTTCATCATATCCAAGTGGCTCTGCATGAGATGATCGGAGACAAGCGTAAGATTAAATTCAAGGATAAGTTAGACTTGGAAGTTCTGGAAACTTACCCATGACATCTGCGTTGAGAAGGTCCCAGGCTTTCTCCGCATTATCCATATATTTCCGGAGCCCATTGTTTTCCTTCTGCAGCTTTTGCAGTGTGTCACTGTCAACCTTTCGCTTCATCGCAAACTCGCCTTCTTTTTTGATGAGCTCAGAGTTCTTCTCCGCCAGCTGCTTCTCTGCATGCTCTCGTTTCTGTTCAGCCTCCATGAGCTTTGTCTCTAGATCTTTATAAGAGGAGCGCAGGTTCTCCAGCTCGGAGGAGGCAGTGGCGAGGGAAGAAGATGCACCTGTTCGAGATAAGTTAAAAATTAGTTCACTAGTCGGAATTTGGACTTATGACAAGCTTCGACGGAAATTAACCTTGGGCTTCCACCAGCTTCTTTTCTAGTTCCGCATTTTTCTCCTTAGCAGCATGGATTTTATCCGCCTGGTTCAGGATCACACGGTGCTGCAAGGCAATGTTCTTGTGCAGCTCATAATGTAGCACTTGTTGTTCCTATAACAGAAACAGAGCAGGAATAAGTTCCGGTAATGCTATAAAAATGTTGATCCTTTCGCAGCATTATTGCCGGAATATTTTCCGCCATAACGCTTCGGGGCTACTACATCACTTTAAAAATCTCTTCAATTCAGTTTACTCTAAGTATCCAGGTGCTAACTATTGACTAGTTTCCGCCTAGATACTTGGGGGCTACTAGGAGATACCTTGCGCCTGACGAGGAGCTGGTCGCAGAACTGCCCGATCCCCTTCTTAAAATTCTGAATCTCCGATGATTCAGCATCAGCTTTGCCCCAGGCATTGTTGAGCATGGCGTTCAATAGATCTTGCTCTAAGTCCCACTTCTCCGCCTCAGTAAGTTTATTGATAAACTTGGTCGCATATGCTTTGGGGGTGGAGGTAAGGTCAGTCGGATCGCCAAAATTCTTTGGAAATCTGATGGCATCACTAGCCGCAGCTTCAACTCATTCCGAGGAATTAACTTCTGCCTCCTCTTGACCTTGGACCTGAGTTTCCTCTTGAGCAGGTCGCTTCGTTCCGGAGCTTCCTCCGCCTACCTTCTCGTTACTCACTGGAATGATTTCCACTTGAGCTTCGGTAGCGGGAGTGGGCGAAGGTTGAGCTCTGGACGGAGATGGTTGGGGAGCAGCGTGAGAGGTGCTTGGCGGAGTTGGAGTAAGGGGACCAACAGCCGGAGATGCTTTCATGTACATCGTGATAGGCTTCTGGATGTTGGTCCATGTGGTGGTGGTGGTTGGGTTCCTACAACAAGCAAAGGAAATGTATAAGTAAAAAATTACACAAGTTGAAAAAGAGGTATGAACTCGGATACTTACGTGGCGCCGGGAATGAGCGGGCGCGATCCTCTTCCTGTTGTGGACAACATCCTGAGGTGATCGCGTTCCGCCTTCTTCGAGTCGAGCGGGGGTGGCTTGATTTTGGCCTTCTTGGCGGAGGCCTCGTCGCTGGCTCCGGTTTCGGAGCCAGAAACCCTGGCGCGGGGACGCTTGGTGGTTCGGGGAGCAACCTTCTTGGGTGCTTGCTCCTCCTCCACATCATTGTCCTCCGGATCGTCCTCCGCCGCGTCGACGTTGACAAGAACTCTGAGTATACTGCGAAAATTCTCCTCCGCCAAAGAGTTGAGCTGGAGAGGAAAACATAGAGAAGTTAAAACACTTCGAAAAATGAGGAGTTATAATAACAAAATACGGATACGTACCGGAGGACACTGGTTTTTCACTTTGACGTCTTTCACAATCTCCGGGACCGGTTGGCCCTGGGTAATCTTCAGAAGAGTCTTGATCCTCCTTTTTAGAGAATCCACCGGCAGATTGTTGTGGGTGACTCGGAGTTGATCTTCCACCCCGGTGTACTCGCAGATCAGTCTCGGGTTATACTTCTGTGGTTGGATCCGTCGAGAAAACCAACTGAGAGTGAGGTCAGTTCCGGTTAGCCCGTCGTGGACTAACCAGGAAATCCTCCGCGCTGCTTTTTCCAGAATCAGAAATTGAGCGAGGGCGGGGACGAAGCTCTAGCTGGCTAGCTCCCCCGCAGGCTTGTTGATGAACTTGGGTAGCCCGTCGTGGAAGTCCGGAACTTGGATGTTCTTCACATAAAGCCATCCGGCGTTCCAGTACCGAACGGATTCGTGAGATGAGTGAGGCGGGTACATCCTTCCAGGGCGGAGCATGAAGGTCATGCTTCCGCAGTTTACCATCGCCTTGTCCTTCGTCTCCTTTTTGAAGCGGAAAAAGAATTGCCACAGGCGGATGTCGGGGCGAATTCCGAGATGCCCTTCGCAGAGCGTCACGAAGTTTGAGAGGAGGAGGTAGGAGTTGGGACATATGTTATGTGGTTGGAGGCCGTATGTGGTGAGTACGGAGTGAAAGAATTCGGAACATGGGAGCGACAGACCGCGCTCCATCCAAGCCTTTGTAAGGACGCGTTCGTCTGGATCCGTCTTGGGGGTGACGGAGTCTTTCATGAAACTCCATTGTGGAGAAATCATGCCCTCGTTCTGGAGGTCTCTAAGTTCTGAGTCGCTGACTTCGCATGGCCACCACTGCCCTTTTCACCTTCACGGTTTCGGGCCTTGGAAGCCTTCTTCTGCTCCGCTTCCTGCACTTTTGCAGCCATTCTTGTTGTCCTTCGAGTTCTTCTTGGATCTCTTGGAGAGTTGGGATCCGGCCTAGTGCGTTGCTGGAAGATTCGAAGAAAGGTTGAGCCAACCTGGTGTCGAAAATATGTGGTGGTAGGAAAGCTAATGGTTCCAGAAAATTTGGTTCCGGTGAGCTTGTTTCTGGACTATTCGGAGAACTACCAGTACATTTAGGTGAATTAGTGGACATGCTTCCAGCTGCATGCATGTTGTGAAATGATCTGAGTAGAAACTAAGCTAAGCTATGTCTTCTTCTACAGGTCCGGCGAACTTACCAGCAACGGTGTGGCGGTTCCCCGTTGCGCCGGCGAGGTTGAGGTCGTCAGACTTGGCGAATGGAGCTCCGGATGACCACGAATCGGCGGCGGATGATGAATCTAGATCAACCGCGTGCAGCTCGGGTTGAAAACGGTCCTAGAGCGGCGGCGGGTGAAGCTTTATGTCGGAAGGTTCGCCGGAGATGAGATCTGCGGGGCGGTGCTGCTGTTAGGAAGAAGATGAAGTGAAGTTGCGGTGAAAAGAATGAAAGTTACCGGACGCGAGGGATGTTTATAGACCCCGCGCGGAGATTCGTGAGCCGGATTCGACGGTGGGAACAGAACGGTCGCGCCGTTGGATGACCGCCACGTGTCTTAGGTCAAAACGGTATAACGACGCAGTGGTGACCTATCTGTGCACTGCCGAAACTTCCGACTGAAGATTCGCATCTCCGAAAATTTAGCGCGGGAAAAAAGGAAGTTGAGCACGACGTGGGCATGAAATCTGCCGAGTTACCGTTAAAAAAGAACAAATGATTTCCGGTTGAATGATGTCGGAAACAAGAAATTTTTGGAAGCTCTTCAAGATTCTCTTTGGATCCGAGCTGAATGAAGTCGGAGGAATGATGAATCTCAGAGAACTTCGGGGGCTACTGTTGTGGGTATACTTTATGGGTATATCAACAGCATGGCCTAGATCCGGCAAGCCCGGGTGGCCCACAGGTTGTGATGTGGCATGCGGCCCATCGGGCGGCCCAGTTTTTGTAGATCATAAAGGATGAAGTCCAGCCCAGGAGCAAGGAGCCGGATCCTAACCGACCTACGAAGGAGGCCGGATCGAGTATGGCATTGATGGAAGGCAGATCCTTGACGTTCACGGCAATGTAATATTCCGTATTTAGGCAACTTGTATTCCGGCTAGGACTCTCCGTGTAAACCCTAGATCCGAGCGCCTTTATAAACCGGATCCTGGGAGCCCTAGAGGCACAACCACAACTCACTCTAACAACGCGAAAGCGCATAATTCTAGACAAGCAGCAGTAGGCCCTCATCGTGTGTTCCTCTGGGTAAATCGTTTACCACCATCCCGAGGACACTCCGCCCTATGGCCTGATAAGGGAACGTTTTCCCGATCTTTCACGATGCACCTTGATGATCCAAAGGACCGATAGATCTTAAACTCCCTTGACAGATTCAAGGATACTCAAGCACATATGATTACTCTTGACAAACTCAAGAACTCTCACACCTTTATTGGATAACCGGACGAACGTCCAAGACGCCGTCACGCACGCCGATCCCATAGGGACGGTGATAGTATGAACTCAAAGTTCTACATATTCTGGATTCAATCTAATCTCCCTAAACCCTAGGCCGCACCATCTCCTTATATGAGGGAGAGGTGGCCGGCCAACCCTATTGGGCCTAACCTAGTTTGACTCGGACTGGCCCAAGTCAAACAAACACTAATTTAAACCCTAATGGCCTGATACGTCTCCAACGTATCTATAATTTCTGATGTTCCATGCTAGTTTTATGACAATACCTACATGTTTTGTTCACACTTTATATCATTTTTATGCGTTTTCCGGAACTAACCTATTAACAAGATGCCGAAGTGCCGCTGTTTTTGCTGTTTTTGGTTTCAGAAATCTTACACAGGAAATATTCTCGGAATTGGACGAAACAAAAGCACACGATCTTATATGTCACGGAAGGTTCCAGAGCACCGAAGAGGGGCCAGAGGGGAGCCAAGGGGGCCCCACCCCACATGGCGGCGCGGCCAAGGGGGGGCGCCCCCTATGGTGTGGGACCCTCGGGACCCCTCCGAGGCTGCCCATCCGTCTATATATTCTCTCCGCCTCGAAACCCTAAAAACATAAGCCACGATACAAGAAAAGTTTCAGAGCCGCCGCCATCGCGAAGACAAGTTTTGGGGACAGAAGTCTCGTTCCGCGCCGCCGGACGGGGAATTGCCCCCGGAAGTCATCTCCATCGACACCACCGCCATCTTCATCGCCGCGCTGTCTCCCATGATGAGAGGGAGTAGTTCTCCCCGAGGATGAGGGCTCTACCGTAGCTATGTGGTTCATCTCTCTCTCCCATGGTGTGATCTATATGAATATGTAGATGTTACTCTTGTCTATTATGCACTCTAGAGGTTACTTTAATATGAACTCCGGATTCACTCCATGATGTAATGGTGACAGTGTGTGCATCGTGTGTCCTTTATGAAGTTGTGGAGCTTGTTTACTCCGGCTTGAGGGAGCTCTTGTAGCCCTACACAATGAATGGTGTTTGTTATCCAACAAGAGAGTGTTTGAGAGTAGTATTTATTTGTTCATCTATGTGATCATAGGCTTTGCAATCTAGATGTCATATGCTATTCAAGTGTTTTATTATGTGAACTTTGGAGTTACTGTGACCTCGGTGTAATGGTGACAGTGTGTGCGCCGTGTGTAACTCCCTTATGAATAGTGGTGTGTTAGTACCTCCTATGAATGCTCACGGTGACGGTGTGGGGTGTTTATTAGTACTTGGGAATACGCCTTTGAGGTGTGCTTTTGCACACTTGCCCAATGAATTTGAGTTCTTTATTCAACAGGAGAGTAGTATGATGAAGTGCTTATTTATATTCAATTATGATTGCAATGTTGAGAGTGTCCACTAGTGAAAGTAGGATCCCTAGGCCTTGTTTCTAAGCATTGAAACACCGTTTCCAACAAGTTCTGCTACATGTTTGCTTGCTGCCATCTTTATTTCAGATTGCAATTACTACTTACAATCATCCATATTACTTGTATTTCACTATCTATTCGTCGAACTAGTGCACCTATACATCTGACAAGTGTATTAGGTCTGTTGGGGACACAAGAGACTTCTTGTATCTTAATTGCAGGTTGCTTGAGAGGAATATCTTTGACCTCTACCTCCCCGAGTTCGATAAACCTTGGGTGATTCACTTAAGGGAAACTTGCCGCTGTTCTACAAACCTGCTCTGGAGGCCCAACACTATCTACAGGAATAGAAGCGTGCGAGACATCAAGCTATTTTCGCCGTTGCCGTGGGGAGGTAAGGTAAAAGGTATTCATATCCTCCGACTACTAAGCTATTTCCTAGCACTGTTGGGTGTGTGAGTGCTCGAAGGTATCTCCTTTAGATCCTGCAATTATATCTTTTTGTTTCTTGTTTTTATTTTCACTAGTTAGGCTTAATGGAAAACAACAAAAAAAATAGAGATCTTTATGCACTTTATCTTGAGTTAGGACATGATGTGTTTGAAGAGAGAATTAAAAAACGGAACTTTGTTTGCAAAATAGTTGTAGCAATGTTATTAGCATGAACTCTTTGAACACTATTATTGCTAATGCTATGGAAGAATTTAAGCTTGGGGAAGCTGGTTTTGAGGAGCATGATATTTTTAGTCCCCCAAGCATGGAGGAGAAAATTTACTTTGATGATACTTTGCCTCCCATTTATGATGATTATAATGATAGTGGTATTTTGGTGCCACCTACTATGGAGGATAAAGTTTATTATGATTATACCATGCCTGCAATTTATGAATATGATATTTTCAGTCCACCTACTATTGAGCAGAAAATTAATTATGATTACAATATGCCTCCTATATATGATGATTATGGAGATGAGAATAATGATAGCTATTTTATTGAATTTGCTCCCACTACAATTAATAGTAATGACTATGCTTATGTGGAGAGTAATAATTTTATGCATGTGGCTCATGATAAGAATGTTTCATGTGATAGTTATATTGTTGAGTTTGTTCATGATGCTACTGAAAGTTATTATGAGAGAGGGAAACATGGTTATATGCATCTTAATAATATTAAGTTTCCCCTCTTTATGTTGAGAATCTTGAAGTTACTCGTGTTTTATCTTTCTATGCTTGTCACTTTGTTCTTCATGAATTTATTTGTGTACAAGATTCCTTTTCATAGGAAGTGGGTTAGGCTTAAATGTGTTTTGAATTTGCTTCTTGATGCTCTCTTTTGCTTCAACTCTTATTTCTTGAGAGCATCATTAAAATTATGAGCTCATCTTAATGGCTATAAAGAAAGCACTTCTTGGGAGATAACCCATGTTTTTATTTTGCTACTGTTTTGTTGTGTCTTGGAAGTTGTTACTACTGTAGCAACCTCTACTTATCTTTATTTTATTGCATTTTTGTGCCAAGTGAATTCTCTAATAGAAAATTGATGCTAGATTTGGATTGCTGCGCAGAAACAGATTTGATGTCTGTCACGAATTTGAGTAGATCTCTCTGTAGAAGAATCAAAAAAATCTGCCAATTTACGTGAGTGATCCTCGGATATGTATGCAACTTTCATTAGTTTTGAGCTTTTTCATCTGAGCCTGTTAAGTGCCTCTAACAAATTCGTCTTTACGGAATGTTCTGTTTTGACAGATGCCTTTATTTCGCATTGCCTCTTTTTTTAAGGAGTGGATTTCTTTGTTCCATTAACTTCAGTAGCCTTGAGTAATGTCCAGAAGTGTTAAGAATGATTGTGTCCTCTCTGAACATGTGAATTTTTATTATGCACTAACCCTCTAATGAGTTTTCTTTAAGTTTGGTGTGAGGAAGTTTTCAAGGGTCAAGAGAGGAGGATGATATACTATGATCAAGAAGAGTGAAAAGTCTAAGCTTGGGGATGCCCCGTGGTTCATCCCTGCATATTTCAAGAAAACTCAAGCATCTAAGCTTGGGGATGCCCAAGGCATCCCCTTCTTCATCGACAACTTATCAGTGTCACCTCTAGTGAAACTATATTTTTATTCCATCACATCTTATGTACTTGACTTGGAGCGTCTGTGGTGCTTTTATTTTCGTTTTGTTATCTTAGTTCTCTAAATAAATTGGATCCTACCATGCTTGTGTGGTAGAGAGACACGCTCCGCTTTTTCATAAGAACACTAGTGTTCTTCGCTTTTACTTTTAATGTTCAATGGCGAAAGTTGATCGCTTCACTCATTGTTATTTGGTTGGAAATAGAAATGCGCATGTGGTAAATGGTATATGGTCTTGAATAATTTGATACTTGGCAATTGTTTTGAGCTCTCATAGATCATGTTTAAGCTCTTGCATCATGTATTTTGCACCTATTAATGAAGAACTACCATAGAGCTTGTTGAAATTTGGTTTGCATGATTGGTCTCTCTAAAGTCTAGATATTTTCTGGTGAAGTGTTTGAGCAACAAGGAAGACAGGTAGAGTCTTATAATGCTTGCAATATGTTCTTATGTAAGTTTTGTTGTACCGGTTCATACTTGTGTTTGCTTCAAACAACCTTGCTAGCCAAAGCCTTGTACTGAGAGGGAATTCTTCTCGTGCATCCAAAACCTTGAGCCAAAACCTATGCCATTTGTGTCCACCATACCTAACTACTATGTGGTATTTCTCTGCCATTCCAAAGTAAATTAATTGAGTGCTACCTTTAAAATTTCATGCCTTGTCTTTGCAATATGTTGCTATGTATCTTATTTCTTATAAGTTGCTTGTTGAGCGGTAACCATGTTTCGGGGACGCCATCAGCTATTACACATTTGTTGGATATCATGTGAGTTGCTATGCATGTTCGTCTTGTCTGAAGTAAGCGCGATTTATGATGATCAAATGGTTTGAGTATGCATATTGTTAGAGAAGAACATTGGGCCACTAACTAAAGCCATGAATCATGATGGAAGTTTCAGTTTGGACACTAATCCTCAATCTCTTATGAGAATATAATCTATCGTTGAATGCTTATGCATTAAAGAGGAGTCCATTATCTGTTTTCTATGTTGTCCCGGTATGGATGTCCTTAGTTGAGATCTATCAAAAACAAGAAATCAAATGCGATTTATCTCCTTGGACCTTTGTACAGCGCATAGAGGTACCCCTTTGTGACACTTGGTTGAAACATATGTTATGCAACGATAATCCATGTAAATCCAAGCTAATTAGGACAAGGTGCGAGCACTATTGGTGTTCTATGCATGAGGCTTGCAACTTATAGGATGTCTTATGCATAACACATATGAATTATTACTACCGTTGACAAAATTGTTTCTATGTTTTCAAAATAAAAGCTCTAGCACAAAAATAGTAATCCATGCTTCCCTCTGCGAAGGGCCTTTCTTTTACATTATGTTGAGTCAGTTTACCTACTTCTTTCTATCTTAGAAGCAAACACTTGTGTCAACTGTGTTCATTGATTCTTACATGTTTACTTATTGCACTTGTTATATTGCTTTATGTTGACAACTATCCATGAGATATACATGTTACAAGTTGAAAGCAATTGCTGAAACTTAATCATCCTTTGTGTTGCTTCAATGCCTTTCACTTTGAATCTATTGCTTTATGAGTTAACTCTTATGCAAGACTTATTGATGCTTGTCTTGAAAGTACTATTCATGAAAAGTCTTTGCTATATGATTCAGTTGTTTAGTCATTTTCTTTACCATTGCTTCTAATCACTTCATTCACTTCATATTCTTTACAATAGTATTGATCAAGATTATGTTGGTAGCATGTCACTTCAGATATTATCCTTGTTATCGTTTACCTACTCGAGGGCGAGTAGGAACTAAGCTTGGGGATGCTTGATACGTCTCCAACGTATCTATAATTTCTGATGTTCCATGCTAGTTTTATGAAAATACCTACATGTTTTGTTCACACTTTATATCATTTTTATGCGTTTCCGAACTAACCTATTAACAAGATGCCATGTCATTTGTTTTCCGCTGTTTTGGTTTCGAAATCTTACCCGTGAAATATTCTCGAATTGACGAATCAAAAGCCCACGATCTTATATTTCACGGAAGGTTCCAGAGCACCGAAGAGGGCCAGAGGGGAGCCAAGGGGGCCCCACCCAACATGGCGGCGCGCCAAGGGGGCGCCCTATGGTGTGGGACCCCTGGACCCCTCCGAGGCTGCCATTCCGCCTATATATTCTCCCCGCCTCGAAAACCCTAAAAACATAAGCCACGATACGAGAAAAGTTCCGAGCCGCCGCCATCGCAAGACAAGTTTCGGGGACAGAGTTCCTCGACGCTGGACGGGGAATTGCCCCCGAAAGTCATCTCCATCGACACCACCGCCATCTTCATCGCCGCTGGCTCCCATGATGAGGAGGGAGTAGTTCTCCCCAGGCCGAGGGCTCTACCTAGCTATGTGGTTCATCTCTCTCCCATTGTGTGATCTATATGAATATGTAGATGTTACTCTTGTCTATTATGCACTCTAGAGGTTACTTCAATATGAACTCCGGATTCACTCCATGATGTAATGGTGACAGTGTGCATCGTGTGTGTTTCCTTTATGAAGTTGTGGAGCTTGTTTACTCCGGCTTGAGGGAGCTCTTGTAGCCCTACACAATGAATGGTGTTTGTTATCCAACAAGAGAGTGTTTGAGAGTAGTATTTATTTGTTCATCTATGTGATCATAGGCTTTGCAATCTAGATGTCATATGCTATTCAAGTGTTTTATTATGTGAACTTTGGGTTACTGTGACCTCGGTGTGTGTGTGCGCCGTGTGTAACTCCCTTATGAATAGTGGTGTGTTAGTACCTCCTATGAATGCTCACGGTGACGGTGTGGGGTGTTTATTAGTACTTGGGAATACGCTTGAGGTGTGCTTTTGCACACTTGCCCAATGAATTTGAGTTCTTTATTCAACAGGAGAGTAGTATGATGAAGTGCTTATTTATATTCAATTATGATTGCAATGTTGAGAGTGTCCACTAGTGAAAGTAGGATCCCTAGGCCTTGTTTCTAAGCATTGAAACACCGTTTCCAACAAGTTCTGCTACATGTTTGCTTGCTGCCATCTTTATTTCAGATTGCAATTACTACTTACAATCTTCCATATTACTTGTATTTCACTATCTCTTCGCCGAACTAGTGCACCTATACATCGACAAGTGTATTAGGTGTGTTGGGGACACAAGAGACTTCTTGTATCTTAATTGCAGGGTTGCTTGAGAGGAATATCTTTGACCTCTACCTCCCTGTGTTCGATAAACCTTGGGTGATTCACTTAAGGGAAACTTCCTGCTGTTCTACAAACCTCTGCTCTTGGAGGCCCAACACTGTCTACAGGAATAGAAGCGTGCGTAGACATCATGGCCCACCACATGACCTGGCTACATTATTATTTCCTAATAACAAGACTATGATAAAATACTGGTACAACCTTAGACTTAATCATCATATCAATGGTTGTCCTAGTGTACATGGCCTGGATATCCATATCATGGCCCCTACTTCTTCTCCCCTCGTGAGGATCCCTCCTCCAAGGTACCGTCGAATAGGCAACGGTAACCGCGCTGAGTACGAAAATTTGGAAAAATGCCCGGTATGCACTGCACTACGGTATAAGATCAGGCGAGATGACCCTGGTGATGTTGAGAGCGAGCCCCCCAGGAAGAGGGTTCCTGCCAAGGTTATGTGGTATGCTCCTATAATACCACGGTTGAACGTCTGTTCAGAAATAAAGAGCATGCCATGTTGTTGCGATGGCACAAAGAAGACAGTAAGAAAGACGAGATGCTGAGACACCCCGCTGATGGGTCGCAGTGCATGACAATCGATAGAGAGTTCCCGGACTTTGCAGATGACGCGAGGAACTTAAGGTTTGGTCTAAGTACAGATGGAATGAATCCTTTTGGGGAGCAGAGCTGCAGTCATAGCACCTGGCCTGTAACTCTATATATCTATAACTTTCCGCCTTGGTTGTGCATGAAGCGGAAGTTCATTATGATGCCAGTGCTCATCCAAGGCCCAAAGCAACCCGGCAACAACATTGATGTGTACCTACGGCCATTATTTGAAGAACTCGTACAGTTGTGTACCAAACCAGGTGTATATGCATGGGATGAGTACAAACAGGAGTCATTTAACCTACGAGCGTTGCTTTTCGTGACCATCAATGATTGGCCTGCTCTTAGTAACCTTTCAGGACAAACAAACAAGGGATACAATGCATGCACACACTGTTTAGATGAGACCGAAGGTGCATATTTGAATAAATGTAAGAAGGTTGTGTACCTGGGGCATCGTCGATTTATTCCAAAAAGGCACCCCGTCAGAAAAAAAGCAATCATTTCGGAGGTGAGGCATATCACCGGGAGAAGCCTGAACTCCGTACCGGTGATTCTTTACTTGATATGGTCAAGGACATAAAAGTAATCTTTGGAAAGGTTCATGGCGGTCAATCTGTTCCGAATGACCTCGTTACTGGACACGACCCATGTGGAAGAAAAAATCTATATTTTGGGATCTACCCTATTGGAAAGTTCTAGAGGTCCGCTCTTCAATCGACGTGATGCACGTGATGAAGAATCTTTGCGTGAACCTGCTAGGCTTCTTAGGCGTGTATGGGAAGACAAAAGATACACCGGAAGCACGGGAGGACCAGTATCGTATGAAAGTCCCAAAAAACAGGCAAGAACGGAATTACAAGACGGATACAGGGAGTCGCTTTAGTCTTGCCAGCTACGATCTTACCAAAGCAGAGAAGGAAATCTTTTTTGAAGTCCTTTACAGTATCAAGGTGCCATCTAACTTCTCATCAAATATAAAGGGAATTATAAATATGGTAGAGAAAAAATTCCAAAACCTGAAGTCACATGACTGCCACATTATTATGACGCAGTTGCTTCCGGTTGCACTGAGGGGGCTTCTGCCGGAAAATGTTCGAATACCCATTGTGAAGCTATGTGCATTCCTCAATGCAATATCTCAGAAGGTAATCCAGCTAGTCTTCCAAGGTTACAGAAGGATGTGGTGCAATGTCTTGTTAGTTTTGAGTTGGTGTTTCCACCATCTTTCTTCAATATTATGACACATCTCCTGGTTCACCTTGTCGAAGAGATTGCCATCCTCGGTCCTTATTTATACACAATATGTTCCCCTTCGAGAGGTTCATGGGGGTCTTAAAGAAATATGTTCATAACCGTGCTAGGCCAGAAGGAAGCATCTCCAAGGGCTATGGAACAGAGGAGGTCATTGAGTTCTGTGTTGACTTTATTCCTGGCCTTAAGTCGATTGGTGTTCCTGAATCGCGACATGAGGGGAGACTAAGTGGAAAAGGCACAATAGTAAGGAAATCAATGATATGTAGGGACGGGATTTCTTTCACTCAAGCACACCACACAGTTCTACAAAGTTCCACCTTGGTGGCCCCGTATATCACTGAACACAAGAATATTGTACGCTCCCAACACCCGGGGCTCAAGACTGGATTACACATAAACATATGCAGACATTCGGCGGTTGGCTCCGAACACATCTCATTAATAACAACGATATTGGAGATCAGTTGTACTTGTTGGCCGGGTCACCATCTTCGACTGTAGTGACTTTCCAGGTACGAGATAAATGGAAATACCTTCTACATGATCGCCCAAGATAAAAAGAGCACCAACCAAAACAGTGGTCCGCATTGATGCAACAAACACTAACAGTGGGAAAAGGACACATATTATGGTTACATAGAGGAGATATGGGAACTTGACTATGGACCTTCTTTTAAGATCCCTTTGTTTCGGTGCAAATGGGTCAAGCTGGATGGAAAAGGGGTAAAGGTAGACCAGCTGTACGGAATGACAAAATTGGATCTCAACAACCTTGGTTACAGAGACGAACCATTCGTCCTAGCCAATGATGTGGCTCAGGTTTTCTATGTGAAGGACATGTCCTCCAGACCGAAGAAAAGAAAACATAAGGAAACGAGCTCATCCGATGAGCCAAAGCGTCACATAGTTCTTTCAGGGAAAAGAACCATCGTGGGAGTCGAGGACATGCAGACATGTCAGAAGATTATAATAAGTTTGCTGAAATTCCGCCCTTCACAGTGAACATTGATCCAACCACCGCGTTAAATGCTGAAGATGCTCCATGGTTACGGTCGAATCGGTCATAATGTATTATTATCCTGTACCTTGAGCTCATATTGTGAAGCATTTGTTGTGATGTATCAGTAACATTGGTCGTTTGACCTAAATGCCATGAAACCTCGAACACAATAGCCCATATTGTGAAGGATTTTTTGTGATGTATGCAATTATCCAAGTTTATTATTTTTTCAGATACACAGGTTAGGAAACTTTAATTTGGTGGTTGCTTCACAAAACACCCCTTTTTCGGCACCTCGAAAATGGAAAATGGATTTTTCGTGCGATGAAAAGGAAAACTTCCTGGTCGTTGCATCTCCTCTCTCTGCTTGCGGGAAGAGTTCTCGGGCGGAGCTTCAGAAGATGTCCAAGACGGTCGGCCATCTAAGAGATCTTCGAGAAGCTCTGCCGGAGAGGCTCTTTGCTTCAAGGTCACCGTCGTCGGGTTATATACCAGCTCCCGGAAGCTCTCTATGCTCTCCCCTCCTTACCCTGAGCTACTGGTTGTTGGGTGTATACTAGAAGCTTCCGAGCGGGACTCCTAGCTTGCTTGTAGGAAGAGTTACTCGGGCGAAGCTTCCGAAGATGTCTAAGATGGCCGGCCATCTAAGACATCTTCGAGAAACTCCCGGAGAGGCTCTTTCCTTCATGGTCGTTGCCTCTCTCTCTGCTCTCAAACCTCTCCACTCTGAGGGGCCATATAATGCCTAAGTCTGCATAACCCATATAATGGCTGATACCAGGCCTTTAGACCGTTCTTAAGCACCCAGATCGGGGATAAAGGGTATATAAACTAATCCACCATCTTTAGCACCGGTTCCAAGGAACCAGGATAAAAGGGGTATATAAACTAATCCACCATCTTTAGCACCGGTTCAGCCAGGAACCGGGATAATAGGGTATATAAACTAATCCACCAGATTTAGCACCGGTCAACAAACCGGGATATATAAACTAATCCACCAGATTTAGCACCGGTTCCAGCCAGGAACCGGGATAAAAGGGGTATATAAACTAATCCACCAGATTTAGCACCGGTTTCATCAAGGAACCGGGATAAAAGGGGGTATATAAACTAATCCACCATCTTTAGCACCGGTTCCAGCCAGGAACCGGGATAAAAGGGGTATATAAACTAACGACTACAACTTTATTGAAATTTAACAAGATACATTAACTAAACTTAAACTAAAACAACGACAACGACTTTATTGAAATTTAACATTAACTAAATTTAAACTAAAATAACAACTTCTACTAGTTCTTCCGCGCATCCGCCTGGCTGCCGCCTCCTGCAGCAGCTCCTCACAACGACGCTTATGCATCTCCTCACTATCCAGATCCGCCACACCGGCCGCTTATGCAGCTCCTGGAGACTCTGCCTCTCAAATGCTTCTATGGTAGCTGCTAGCGCCGCCTCCTCCCACTCTCTATCTCGCAAGCTGCGGGTCCACCTCATCCGCCGCCCCCTGGCTACCGTTCGCTGCGCTGCAGCTCCTCCCACTCCTCTATCTCCGCGAGCTGCGGGTCCACCTCCACCGGCGCGGGTGCGGCTTTGGGGGCATTGTGAAATGGGCTAGGGTTCAGTGATGAGTGAAGTGGGAGAGACGGGGACGTACTATTTATAGAGGGCGTGTAGGCGGGAAATCTCCGCGCCGCGTCGCGTGGCAGGAAATATCCCGGGCGGCGTCGTGTGGCGGGAAAATTTCCCGCGCGGCGTCGTCGCGGGAAAATAACTTGCGCGGCGTCGTGTCGGGAAAATATCCCGCGCAACATCGTGTGACGGGAACCTATCACGCTCGGCGTCGTGGCGGGAACCTATCCCGCGCGAAACACCGAAAAAAGGCGGGAAAACCCCAAAAGGCAGCCAAAAATGGGCCTTTTGCACCGGTTCGTGGCCGAACCAGTGCACCGGTTCCGGCCACGAACTGGTGCAAAAGGCCTCGACTATTAAACTGCCACGCGCCCACCTTCTTCCCCAATTTCATTCGCGCGAGGAACTGTAAACACGCCGGCAGGCTGCCCGAATTTGGAGCCGCACAGCCGCCGCCGTCCGGCCGCTTCTCGCTTCGCCCGCGCCGCCGCCCGCGCCGCCTCCTCCTCCGCTCGTTCGCGCGCCGCCTCCGCCGCGCGCTTCTTTTCCGTTCGCCTCGGCCTCCTCCTCGCATACGCCGCCCGTGTGCGCCGCCACCGCCCGCGCCGCCTTCTTCTCCGGCCCGGCCGCCAGCAAGGAAAGGTGAGGCCGGCCGCCCCAAAAATCCGATTGTTTTTTAAGTTTTTTATTTTGTTTTTGTTTTGTTTTTTTTTAATTAGTTAGATCAATTTAGTTAGATAAAAAAATTTAATTAATATTTTCTTTTAATTAGTTAGATCAATTTAGTTAGATCAAATTAGTTAGATCAATTTAGTTAGATAGTAGTGAAATTTAGAAATTTTAGTTCGATTTATTTAATAAATTTTAGTTAGATAAATTTTAGTTAGATAATTTAGTTAGATTTATTTAGAAAATTTTAGTTAGAAAATATTAGTTAGAAAATTTAGTAGTGAAATATAGTGAAATTTAGAAATTTTAGTTAGATTTATTTAATAAATTTTAGTTAGATAAATTTTAGTTAGTTTTGTTAGATAAAAAGTAGTGAAAATTTAGTTAGATCAATTTAGTTAGATAATTTTTTTGTTTTAATTCGTTTTTTGTTTTAATTAGTTAGATCTATTTAGTTAGATCAAATTTGTTAGATCAATTTGTGAGATAAAAATATATGTGTTAGAAAAATGTAGTAATATTTGTTACTAATATATATTCATAAGTAATTTATTCAAATTCAATATTATATTTGTTAGTTTGCATACGATTCCGTGCCCGCCGCGTCCTGGAGCTAGGACAGTTTTAGACCAGATACTGCTGATGGGGGAGGTTCGGGACTGGGCTCCGTCGGGGTGGCACTGGGAGGTGTTATATTTTGGGGCGCGCACCTTGGTGCGGAATCCGGGTCCCGTCGTCGACCCGGATATTCTCTGGTGGAGGTCGCGTGGGCCACGATCGTTTCAGAGGGAGCCGGCGTCGCAGGAGGTGGTAGCTCAGCCTATTAGAGAGGAGGACGAGCACGTTCCGCCGTTAGACACCAAGTATACGGGTGGATGATCAGTTATGCAGGGATCTCACATTAGCTATGATCCTGTTGTTGTTCCGTGGCTTTGGGTGTTCAACCGGCGCGGCTCAGGATCCGGTCGGCGCCGTTGAGAGGTTCTAGTGATGTATTAGGGTTAAATAAAAATGGAGCTATATGTGTAACTCAGATCTTTGATTATGTATTCAGCATTATCCTTAATTAGTACCTACATATATGTGTAACTCTAATATTTGATCATGTATTGAGCATTATTCTTAATTACTGCTTCGTTGTGTTTATAGCATTAGAATAACTTGTAAGTCTTTGCAGAAATTATGGAACGGGACCTAGAAATATAATACTTCGTCGAGGAGATTATCCGTGATGATGATGATATCACCTCTCTTTACCTAAACCAATCCGGCGAGGGAGACGAGCGAACCCGTGGAGATGGCTCCGGTCAGGGAGATGAGCAAGACCATCGTGGAGATCGCTCCGGTGAGGGAGATGAGCAAGACCACCGTGGAGATCGCTCCAGTGAGGGAGAAGGTGACGACTCCGAGGGAGAAGCTCACGGCGATGAGGTGTATATATATTAATTAACCAAGCCTCCAGATTTTTGCATATACATATATTAACGTTGTTTCTTCTTTTAGACCTCCCGATCAACAACTTTACTGGCAGAACTAAACGAGGCACGGACAGAAAGATGGAAGACCATGAAAGGTGCACCATCACGGAAATCGCTGTAGATGGCGAACCGATTTCTCGCAAGGCTCACGCAAAAAAGTTTGTAAGTCAATGCGGAGTTATTGTTAGGGACACCATCCCGATCACAACTCAAGAATGGAAGAAACCTGCAAAGGGGGACGAATTAGTTACTTATGTTGACACGAGATCCAAAAATCTGATGTTTAGGAAGCTCCTGGTAATTTTCATCTTACCGGAGCCAACTGACTCTGATAGTGAGAATGACAGGCCAGACCCCGAGGATCTCGAGCTGAATAGTGTACATCGAAGAGTCAAGAAGTGCGCTCTTAAGAAGATGGCAGTACAGTTCAGCGACTACAAGAAGAAATTGGACAACTTCTTTGTCAAGGAAAATAAGACTCCAGATTTGAATGGCCCCTGTGAGAAGATAAAAGACCACTGGAAGGAATTTGTGAAGTACAAGACATCGGAGAGGTCAAAGACAAGGTCAGAGACCAATAAGAAAAAATATGCTAATAAGATGTACTTCCGTACCATGGAGTGATTAGGCTACAAGGCTGGCTGGCCTAAGTGGGAGAAATGGGAGAACGACCTAATTGAAAAGGGGATCCAGCCAGAGGTACAGAAATGGAACCAACGGTCAAGGGATTGGTTTTACAGGCATGGGGCGCGTTGAACGCACAAGGGAACAATATATATAGACCACGACATAAAAAAAACCACTTCCCATCGAAACCTTTAGAAATATTGCAAAGGAAGTTGAAGAGGGGAAGTTCCGTCCCGAAAGAGAGAAGGACCAACTCGCACGCGCCCTTGGGAATCCTGAACACCCAGGACGAACACGAACCATACCAGGTGGCAAGCCGTGGTGTATTGGGTTTCCCGCAGAAACAAAGAAATATCCCGATAGAAGCCGTCAGAGAAAAAGGATGTGGTTGAAGAACGCCTTGCTAAGCTAGAGGAGCAAGTGAGGCAGATAATGTCATCAGGCTCCCAAATGGTCAGCCAACCTCAAGCTAATCCGTAGATAGAAGAATCTGCATTTGATGCTAGCGGCCATGGATCTCAGGGAAAAGCAGTGTGGCTTCCACGGAGCTGTCGGGTGATGATGTGGATCCGCAGATGGCTCCTCCCTACCCTATGGATCCACCGATGGATCCTCGCTCCCCTGTGGATCCGCAGATGGATCCTCTCTACCCTGTGGATCATATTACAGAGTCGACACCTTGTGAGCTACATGTCAAAGTGATGGGCTACTTAACGCTCAAGGCGGCGATCGGCTATGTCTTACTGCTAGTACATGATCAAAGATACCACTTCAAACCGGTTCCACATGGCTACGTTGTTGCCGGGGTGGATCAAGTTATGGATGGGTATGGGCCGCTGAAGCTTGACCACCCTGCCGGTGGAGGGGATTTGCTAGAGCTGGGAGAAGCCAAGAACACTATAGTTCTATGGCGAAAGGAATTTATTGTGATTCCGGGTTGGACGGCGACGTCTCCAGTGCGTCAGCCGTCTCCATCGCAACAGCCTTCTCCGCCGGCGCGTGAGCCTTCTCCGCCTCGGCGTGAGACTTCTCTGCCGCCGCGTGAGCCTTCTCCGCCGCCACAACCCACAACTCAGTCTAAGGGCACAAAGCGGAGCGCTCCGGCAACGAGTCGTAACCGATCACCGAAACGCAAACAAGAGCCCCTCCCAAGACTACCTAAGGTTCCTCCCAAGAGACCTTATGACTATACAGTTGAGGAAAATGACAAGATCGCAAAGGAACAGCACATGAAATCCATGTTTGGCAAGAAAAAGCCCCAGCCTGAGCCCGAGCCACCTATATCCAAGGAAAAAAAGTTGAAAACCCGCTGAAGTACCTTCATCAACCTGAGTCAAGTCTTTCATCGAACTATGACTGGTCTATTCGCAAGTCAAATGTGGTAGCAAAAGAGTGGTGGGAAAAAAGTAAGGTAGAAGGGAAACCAGTTCCCCAGCTTGGAACCCAGAAAAACTCGTGCCCCATGCTCGAAGTGTATCCCGATATCATAGACTGCCTTGATCCGACACTGGTAGCACTATACAAAGACGAGGCAGATGCGAACGATATGAGTATTCCTGAGTACTTAAGCCGCCTCGAATTCATTCACACAGATGATGTCATAATAGCATACCAGTACAAGTATGGGCAACCTCTTGTCAGAGCTGAGGAGTTGCCTCATCTATCAACACAACTGCGAAGACTGCATAATTGGTACTTGGATGCATGTAAGGACGGTCAGAACTGGATCATGGTGGCAATCAAAGATGAGCACTACGGGCGAACTGACATGATGAACATCGAATTTTCTGAATTATTTCAGTTATTCAATCAAGACGCCCTCGACAAATCTTTACTGTGTGCCTATTGTTTGTAAGTATTATTTATGTAATTAAGTCTATACCGCGGCTCATCCATTGCATGCATATAACTATACTCTCACTATATTATGCAGAATGAAGATCCGCGAATGCAAACTTGGGAAAATCTATGATATTGGGTTCGTTGACCCATATGCCGTGATGAGTATACTGTCAACAACTCTCCCAAGGACACGGAGAATAACTTGGTATATGCCTTAAGGAAAAACTCATACAAAAGGGAAATACTATTTCCTTACAACTTCGCGTGAGTGTTACTGTCTTCACACATTTAATCTTTTTCGCTTACTCCGTGTGTTAAGTGTAATTGATGAGTTATGCATATATATGTCCACAGGTTTCACTACATCCTGCTAATCATTGAACCTGACACCGGAGTAGTACAAGTCATGGACTCGAAGAGTAAACCCCTTGCGGCATGGGGGGACATGGCGGATATCCTCCAGAGGGCTTGGAAACGGTTCACCAACAAGGCTCCGGGTTTACGGAATAAAGAGCTTCGAATAAAACCTGTACCGATAAGTACTACTAGCTAGGCCGCGCATCTCGTTGATTCTAGTTTCAGTACCATTATTACCATCCTTGATTATTATTTTGATTGAACTTTGTTCTCGTAAAGTGCTTGAGGCAAGAGGACAGGAATAATTTATGCGGGTTCTACGTTTGCGAGTTCATTCGCCAGAATACCCACCATGTGACCAAAATTTTGGAACAACTTGAAGTACGTAAACAACATTCATGACTTTATTTTATCACCTTGTGCTTCATTCACATACACATATACATATATACTGACCACCGTACCTTCTTGAAATTATTAGATTCAACAGTTGCGGAACGGTCATCTAGCAACCGAGCGTGTACGAGCAATTCAAGAAAAACTGGCGAGATTCTTACTTAAGAAAGTCATAGCTCCAGACGGAGAACACTATGTGCCCACCATCCAATATTGAATAGAAATTATTTTGAAAGTTGATGTTGACATATATATGCATGAACGTATGTCACTTCGCTCGATATATGTAATATAATGGTTTCCTATATATATATATATGTGTGTGTGTTTGCATTATAACGTGTTTCGAATGAAGGCAGACTCTGTCGCGGCTGCGTTTTAGTGTAATTTCCTACCGCGGCAGCGTTTTAGTGCAATTCCCTGCCGCAGCAGAGTCTGCCGCGACAGGGAAGGGCACCAAAACCCTGCCGCGGCACAACCCTTTAGCACCGGTTCGTACTGCGGGCTACGTGGTGCCCCCTTTAGCACCGGTTCGTAACTGAACCGGTGCAAAAGGGGGGGGGGGCTTTTGTACCGGATCCTTTGCACCGGTTCGGCATCCGGTGCATATGGCCATTATGAGCTCTATGAGGCCGCGTGCGGCGTGTTTTATGGCCGGCGGCCTTGGCGGGAAAATTGAGCGCGAGCCCTAGTGCCCTTTCGCGTGTGGGAACCTTGGTGCGCGCGGAAACTTTCCCGCACATTCTCCCGCCCGCCATTATTGTCCCGTCGAGGCCTTCCGTGGCGCAGGGCCGCCCAGGAAAGACGAGCCACGTGCATTTTTTTGGGTCGCCGCGTTGGGCACAGCGTGCAATCCAAACGGTGATGCGGGTCTATCCGCGCGTCCGAGTGGCCACCCAAACGGTGAGAAACGGACGCGCCAATTTGGATCTCCCGTTTGAGATGGCCTTATATATTCTCAAACACACATGTGAAAAGGGTTAGACTACGTACAGACATATTGACTAGTTGGTGTTTCTGGTTTAATGATGCGTTGATGACATTTTACATGTCGATGACTAATTTACCGTTCCTGAATATTCCGTTGCCGGTACGCTTGAATCTGAAGATTAGTAGACCTCTCTGCTGGTACACTTGAGTCTGATGATCAATCGTTGCCTGCTTCATGCTTTATCTGCAACGACAATAGTAGTAGCTTTGACTATATTTAGATGTCCGAAGTTTGCCTACATTTAAATATATCTAGACACCTTTTATGTATATATACATTCCAATTTGAATAAATTTTAGAAATTCTTTTATAGATGGAGGGAATATGTTTTATTACAGGGAATGGACTCAACTGAAGAATTTCATGTGGAAAATTTCAGCTTAGAGTCGGCGGCGAATTTTTATTTCTTTGCTCGTAAATGCGTAGTTTTCATTTGGCAATGTCCGCCAAACAGACACCAACACACTCCCAAGTTGTATTGACTTTTGACTGTGAAAGACTACACCGACACCTAGTGGCAGGTGGAAACTTGGCCGAGCTTTTTTCTGAACTTCTAAAGGTGCATTCGATACGGGACTCGTGTTTTGGCAAATGTTGAAAAATTTGAACACAAAATTTAATGTGTACATATCGAAATTCTACACGCTCACAAAGTCGTTCCACGAAAAACCGACAATTTTAGTGCCAGTCTGTAAATAAAACGGATTTTTGTGTAAAACAAGGTTGTCTAGGTGATTTTTTTTGTCTTTTTTACACAAGTTGCAGAAAATACCAGTTTTTCGTAAAAATTGATGTGCTTACATAGAATGTGGATACCTAAGTGCGGAAATTTCCATTCTATTTTTTAAAACATTTTGAAATATCTTTTTTGGTGGCAGAAGCAATGTTCACATGTGCCGAATTGAATTTATGTCTTCGAGAACTTGTTTCCTAGTGCTGCACACATCTCTCCACCATATTTGGGGAGAGGATGGGGTGTCCATGGTTTCGGGCAATGGGCGCGAGAGAGGCAAAAATAGAAAGGGGAAGAAGAGTGGGGCGGGCGTGGGACACTGGTGCGTGGATCACGGTGGACATGGAGACCATGTCCTCCCTCACTATCTCTCCACCATATTTGGGAAGAGGATGGGGTGAGGAGCTCTTGAAGATGCTCTAAGGCCATTACAATGTAAGGTGTTTAGATGGGTCCTTACGAAAATAAATCATGCATTTCCATAAGCACCGATGCATATTTGTATAGGAGAGTTGTCTAGTTAGTCATCTGCCTAGTATACATGAGCACCGATGTTTAACCAAAAACCGGTTTATTTCTCTAAGCACATATTCTAAGCACCTTGCATTGTACATGCCCTAATGGAACCCCGCTCCATCCTGCACTATGGGAAACGCACGATGTGCCAACGGCCAGAAACAGTGGCAACGGTCTTTTATCAAGGTCAAAATCATCACTAGCTACTTGGATGATGAACCCTGGCTAGCTCTGGGATCCACTAATTTCTGAATCTGAATCATCCTTCAGGTCATCACCGGAAAGCTAGAAGCATATTGACTAGCTTCCCTATTGTAAACGTGGATGAAAGTTGGGAAACCGATGATGCTGAAAAACAAATAAGGCGGCGCCAGAAAGCTGATATTGAGCTCACAGCATGGGAGGACAACATCGGTGGCCTGTCGGCGAGGGCTGCCAAGCAAGGCTTGGCGCTGAGGCCAGATATGAACAATAGCCAGCAAGATCTTTTAGCGGCCAGGATGGTGCCTTCGTACGGTGTATCGAGCACCCCGGAGTTCCAAGATTCAGACAACAACATTTCTTCAGTCTGGCTGAGGAGCAAGTGGAACTTGAAACCAGACGCCTTCACTCTGCCTCTCCAAATCCTGCTCTTGGACAGCCTCCCAAAGCCTCTCTTCGACAACCTACCGAAGCCCATCACTGCTTGGAGAAATAATGCTGCCAGGGATTAACAAGAGCCTCAGCTGAACGGCCACCGGGTGGTGTGCCAGGGGGAGGGGCTGGGGGTTCGCCACCTCCGCCACCGCGGGACGACCGCGATGATGTCTTCTCGGATGATCTTTCATCTGATGAGGATTGGAACAAACATGGAAGGCGCAAGAAGAATAATGAGAAGGCCTTGGAGGGGAGCAAGGGCAATGCCAAGGCGGGCTCGGGGCCGTCAGGGTCCAAGTCTCCGGGTGCCAACCTGGGGTCGTGGAGTGCTCCGTTGCTGGGACGGGAGCAGGGACAAGGCAACTTAGTTATTAGGGACGGTTTCAACCAATACGGCTCTAACCTGGAGCTATATAAGGAGAGGCATGCATCCCTGGTGTCGTTGATGGAGAACAAGGAACGAGACAATTCGGTGGTGGAGGTGGAGTTGCCGGGGGACGGAAAGAAGACAGTGGAGGTGGGAGAGGGCTCCCTCCTCTCGACGGAGACGGGTTCACAGATCACAGACCCGGTGGCCTCTTGGGTTGAGGACAGCCAGGTGGCGGATGGTCCATCTACCAAGACTGCCAAAGTGCTGGGGTCGCCTCTTAGGGACCCTGATGGCGAAGCCGGAGGCTTGCCCTCGGAGGAGGCTGAGGTGGTGGTGGGAAGGATGATGATGCCGGGGAAGGATCTGCTGCAGGAGGTGGTGTCGGTGGCGCCTCTGGCGCAAGGACGCTCCAAGGCGTTCACCTACACTAGCAGGAAGAAGAAGGCGACATCGTCGTTGCCGGTGCGCAAGAGTGGGAGGAAGGTGGCGTTGGCAGGGACACCAATCATGGAGTTGGCGCAGAAGCGGGCGGAGGAGAGGAACCTGGAGAGCGAGGGTGGCACCGCCAAGGGGAGAGACTTGGAGGGCTCTGGTCAGACTGGACGTCCGGAGACTCTGGGACGTGGCGCTGGACGAGGATAGACGGCTTCATGCGAGGATAAGGGCATGCGCACGAGATGATGGAGACTAGCGAGGATGGGGAGGGGCCTCTTTCGCTACCCCGGTATCTGCCCAGTTCTACCTAGTGGTTCTTAGGCAATAGCTTGGAGTTGTTCGTTGTGCTTGGTTGTAAGGACCTGGTGATCTGAGGTACCAGTTGTAGTGCTGTGTTGGGTGTGTTGTATCGGATGCTTCTGCCGTTGTGGCTTTATTAATTTAAAGCTGGGCTTAGGCCTTATGTTTAAAACAAGAGCCTCAGCTCATTTGTATGCCATATAATTTATCCATGGCCGCTGGTGATCTTGGTCCAGGTGCAGAAAGTACCTGAGGAGTTTGTTTATATGGTCGCGGTTTGGACAGTGACAATTACAGACGAGATGCACTTCATTCATCAACTGCAATGCGAAGATGATGCCGAAGAGACATTGTTGGATATGCTAGCTCTACATACATAGTGTATCAAACCTGTTGTGCCAAAACAGCAGTTTGTTTCCTTTTTATGGATTCTGTAGTGTGGTACGATAGTGCTCTAGCAGTTTGTTTCCTGTTTATGGATTCTGTAGTTTGGTACGATAGTATCAAAGGGAAACAAGAACCTGTGTATTACGTCTAGATGAGAATTTGTGATGTGAACTCTGTTCTTGATAACTTTAGCTATAAACTATTGCAGAATTCAGGTGCTCTTTCGAACAGAACTGCAGGAGTGCCAAAATTGTCCATGTTCTTGGCAAATTGTGCTAACAGATGAAACAAAGGCAATGTAGGAGCTACCAAATAGAAAAAATACTAATGAATGGCAAACTCGAAGCAAGAGCACCAAATGAAACAAATGCTAATAGAAAGGTGCATGCAACAGGTGCAAGTCAGCACAAAGAGAGAGCTTAGTACAAACGTTCAGATGCATCTAAAGTTAGCACATAGGGAGAGCTTAGTACAAAAGTTCAGCCGGCGAGATGATAGCAATTGAGAAACATTGGTTACAAGGATCTATATACTAGGACAAGCATTTAGCTAAGGACATAGTTAGACAGATTGAGCTGACATAGCATTCTCGTAGATACCCCTAAAGGTGGAGAGACGAGACCAAGCCACACTGACTTTCATCTCACACTGGTCAAACTTGATGATTCTACTGTTACTACCTCGGCTCTTGGGCTTGAAGCTCAGAAGGCGTTCCACCTTGCCATTCTCATTGACATTGAGTGCTTTCATAGAAACTAGCAGCTTTGGTTTAAACTTGCCTTCCTCAGGTGCAACAAGCTCAACAGAAACTACTCGTCGTGCAAGCTTCAGTTCACCATCTTCAACAGGTAGATTACCATCTTCAAAAGATACTAGAGTCAGCTCTTTCCCTCTAAGACTTTCAGTGCTGGCAGTGAACAAGCCCTTTGTATATTCCTTTGGCCACTGTCCAGCCAGAATATCAACGGTAATTGTTGCCTCCACAGAATTGAGAATATGGCCAAAGTTGAGTTTCAAGGTGCTAAGTTTGCTAGTCGCAATACGAGTAATGTCCCATGATGTACATGGGCCATTACATGTATAACATAGTGCTAACAAACTCAGATCTTTATCATCTGACTCCACAGTACCTTTCACCTTCAAATCCACCTCGAAATAGGTGGGATGTACTGTCACTACAACAGCCCGGGTAGGACCTGTAAGCGACAGAAACGGATCCTGCATGCAACATATAAATGCATAAATAAATTCTTTCATTCATGAACAGTAAAGACTCAAAGAACATACTGTTAAGGTGTACAAAAAACAGGGCGATGATGAAATACTTTTCAAGCAAGAAATCAGAATAGAACGCAAGAAACTATCACATACAAGAAAAGAAGATCACAGAAACATACCAAGCTATAGATTCAACAGTTAGACAGGCGAGTCATCATATGCTTTCCTGGTCACAAACAACTGATGACCTAACAAGAAAAAAGGTACTCATTTGCCAAATTATGTATCACTTTTAATTTGTGTTCCTGTACCAGTGTGTAGGCAACATGCTACTATATGCAACATGAGTTGGTAGTACTAAATACAGACTGTTAAAGCAACTCAATGCTGATGAATTTATGATTATTTAACAAATCTTCTCTGCTGTTAGACAGGATTTTTGAGGAAGCTAATTTCAAGTATGGTGTGCTTCACAACCGATGATGAAATACATTCAAGAAAGAAATCAGAGTAGAACACAAGAAACTATCACATACAAAAAAAAGGAGATTACAAAAGCAGACCAAGCTATGGATTCAACAGTTAGACAGCTCATCCGAAGAAAAGATTTAGAGAGACTCAAATTCTTAAGAGAACAGTCATGATTCTTTTAGAAGTTGCAGTCACTGCTCTATAGGACTTCCCAGAATTGGCATCCTAAATGCACCACAATTCATCCAGCTTTGGAGGCCTCTATGGGATTAAAGGACACAGGATGCCTTTGACTGGGTGGTGCAGGAAGCTAAACACAGAATTCGCAAGATCAGGAAGGGAGTCAGAAGACAATAACTATCTGAAGAAAAAAAGCAAACTTGTGTTTTGTTGTTTCAAAGTTGGGCTTTTTGGTAGTGCTGCGTTCCGCTTTCAGTCTGGAGTTGTATGCTTGTTCCTTGTGTCTGCTGAACTAAAACTTTAGTTGTGTGGGTGGGGAGTGATTTTCTGGGAGGGTTATATTAGTTGGCTAGTCTGCTCCTTGTCATAGCTGTTAACCCCAGCAGCATTGGAACTCGTTTGTATTACTTTCTTTGCTTTACAAAATCAGAGCATGATGTTTTTTTTCTCTCAAAACTGCTCTATAGGACTGCCCAATACATGAAAATATGCACAACATTGACATCCTAAATGCACACAATTACACTAGGTTGAAATGTAGAATCTACTGACACACAAAAGACATAATCACTGGGTTCAAATGTATCAACTTGCATGCTTGCACCAGATCTGATCTACAAGTTGGCAGCATGCAAAAATGATACGAGTTGGCAGTATTAAGTACAAACTGTTACAGCTAGGGTAAATATACACATGGAAGTGCAAATATATACAAACCTCAGAGTGAACAGTTTGGCAATTGTCCCTTTCGCGGTAAAAGATGACATTACGCTTGTGATCCACCACATCACGCACCGCGACCACGCCATAGACATCAAGCGGCCAGTCCAAGCCCCCTGTCACTTCCTCGATCTTAATGGAGAAGACCTGGAGAGTTGGCTGCATGCTGATGAATGTGCAATCCAGGTCCCTTGAGTCGGTGAAGCACATTGGAGGGATTTGTGCTGCAGAATTGATGGTTCACGAATTTAGTTACTGAAGAGTTAAGATACCAAGCAATGGGTGCTGCAGTATTGATTGTTAGCAAATTTAGCTAGTGCGGAATTAAGATAGCTACCCAAGGGTGCTGCAGTATTGATTGGTTAGCAAATTTACTTACTGCAGAGTTAAAATAGCAAGCAATGGGTTACTGCAGTATTTCTAGCAAGCAATGGGTTACTGCAGAGTTAAGATAACTAGCAGTGGGTGCTGCAGTATCGATGGCTAGAGAATTCAGTACTAACTGCAGAGTCAAGATAGCAAGCAATGGGTTGCAGCAGAGCTAATATAGCAAGCAACGGGGTGTTACGTGTTAGTGTTAAGATAGCAGGCAATGGGTTACTTACTTGTGTCCTCGTAAGAAGCACGCTCTAGGGCGGCGTAGTTATCATTCCAGAACTTGCGGTATAGCTGAGCCTCGTATGCATTATTGTCGGTGCGGGCCTCTTGAGGTTCAGATTCCCTCTCCTTCTTCCTTCTTGCCCCAAATGCTGCAAGCGCCGCCTCAACAAATGGCGGCTTTGAGGGCTGGATCACCGCCTGCGTCTGCTTCTCCTTGCTGATAGCAGCATCTTGTGCGGAGGTCGAGGGCAGAACTGGAACCGGCGCCTTTTTCTTCTTCCACGCACTTTGTGGCAGCGGGGTGCGCATCTCATAAGCTTCCGGTGGCGGCCCTAAGTGAACAAAAGGATCACTCATTTGTTTCGTCAAACCCTTGAAACCTTCCTCCATTGCTTCCACCACCGAAGATGAATCCGCCGCCTTTTCCGAAACACCCTTCTCCTTGGCTTCCATGCTGCTCCTTCTCGCGAACATCGCTCAGGCGCTACACGCGTACAGTCGGAGAGGCTTGATTTTCCTAACCGCCGCTCTGCTTTCTGTATGCGAGAAAACCCTAAAAGATAGATCTGGGGATCGGCTCGGATGGAAGTACTATATACTCGGAGAATCGCCCTTGAATTAGATTCGGAACTTGAATTCTGCTCACATTCGGAATCTATTTAAATATAAATTTTAACCTCTGAGTACTAACACTCTGGAGAATCGCCCTTGAATTAGATTCGGAACTTCAATTTCTGCTCACATTCGGAACCTATTTAAATGTAAATTTGTTCATTTTCAGGACGGCGGGAGGCGCTAGAGCTGCTGCTGCGGGAGGAGGCGGCGGCAATGGAGGCAGATGCGTTGGCGGCGCCTGTGATGGCGCAAATGGAGTAGGAGGACGACGACGAGGCGGAGGTGGAGGAGGAGGACAACGATGACGACGACTTTGACTAGTCCAACGACGGCGAGATGAACTAGTAATTAGGAGGGGAACAATTAAAATTGGGCACTAGACAAAAGTAGTTGGACTAGTAATTAGGAGAGGTGTGAAAAGATGGATCTGACTAGTGTCCTCGTAGGAGCCGCATTCACCGGCAAACATGTTGTTCCAGAACACACGGTAGATACGAGCTTCGTAGGCCTTCTGATCGGTGCGGGACTCCTCGGGTTCAATTTCCCACTCCTTTTGCATCCCCGCCCTAAATGCTTCCAACGCCTCCTCGCCGCCCATATTTAGCAAATGCACCGAAGCTTTCTTCCCCTTCCTCGCCTCTACCTTCCCGGTCTAGCTAAGCTTGCCGTCACTAGTAGGCAAAACACTATAGGGGAACACTCATTGGTAGCGCAGCCGTCAAAACGCACGCGACTGGTATTAGTAGCCGCGTGACCAAAACGCGCATGCGACTGGTACGCGTGTAATGGCAGCGTACCGGAGGGTAGCACACGCAACTAGTATGTGAGGCCCAGCTGTACTCGAGTCCAGAAAGTACCCGCTGCGCGCGCCCACGGGGGCACGCGACTGCTATCTCCACACCGATCGCGTGTGCATTTACCCACCCGCTTCCAATATATTGGGATAACGGGCGCGAATCAGCCAAAATACTAGCCGCGTGTCTTTTTTGGGCACGTTGCTACCCCATGCCCTTTTTTGGCACCATACTACTAATCTAATCTCAGGATTTGCACCGTGGATCGATATCGCCTTTTTAGTTTTCAAAAAAAATCATAGAAAATGATAGAAAATTCAAACAAAAAAATTCTTTGAGATGGCCATGTTTTATGTCATCTAATTTTATGTAAAATTAACAAACATGAATTTCTGGTTGCATATGACCTTCGATGAAAAACTTTAATATATGAAATTGTATCTACACGAAATTTTACATCCGATTTCTTCTTCATGTTGAATGAATCAAGGATGCACTTGTTGTACTTGTCCGAGGATTGATTTGCGCCGGTGATGGGGTAAAAGCTTACTTGCTTCCACGCGTGGCGGAAGCATTCGTCCTCCAAAGACTTCGACCTAGGACCACGAGTGCCGCCGGTCCAACCATTCCTCGTTGTCACCGTGTCACGCCGGTGTCGGCATCGATCAGCTCCTACTCTACCTCCTCCTCCTCATCTTCATCATCGTCGGCCCCTTCTTCATACTCGTCGACGGGGGGTTTGTAGCCGTGGCCATGGCGTATGAAGCTGGTGAGGATCTTGGCATCGCCGGCTATCTACACAACAAATAAACCTACTTTGAGTCGCTGGCGATGTTTACAATGCACATTACACTTGAAGAGAAGGAAAACTCACGTCGTCGTCGCCCATGGACACGCCGGACGTGCTAGCGAACACCTGGTGAGCTCTCCTGGTCTCTTCAGCGAAGAGGGTGCGGGGGAAACCGGTGCCGTCGGTCACATGGCCATTGGTGCTTCATGGGCGGCGTAGAGTAGGCAACGAGTTTAGGTCGATGGGGAAGCAAAAGGCACCGCTGCCGCTCGGCGCCGAATCAGGCGACACATCGATGAGGCACATTTCTGCGGCAATCGCCACTTTGGCGGCTTCGAGAGCGGCAATGCGGAGCCTTTTGCGGTCAGCCATCACCATGGAGCAGCGGAGTCTCTCCTCGTCCCATGCCACCTGCGACACGTGCGCCGGCTTCTCCTTCGGTGCCACGGTGCGCGGCTTCGACGGTGCCTTCGCTGCCTTCACCGGAGTCTTTTTCTTCGGTGGCATGGCGGCAGCGAGGGTTTTTTGGGTTGGAGTCTTCAGGATGGGATATATAGCAGCGAGCCGGAGAAATGAGCAGCGGAGGAGAAGGGGTTTTGGGGAAAATGATCTAGAATTTTGGAATGTGCGGCTGACAGGCGGCTCCCACGCCCAAACTGCATGAGGCGCCGGTGTGTCCGATTTGCGCTCTTCTCCAAGGGGCCGGTATGGGGTTGCCGGCGCTTCTACTGGGCTCGAAATAGCGCCAACGCTTTTTGGGGCGTGCCGGTGTGAGCCCATTTTGGATACAGCCCCCTGATGTCTACGGGTGCTTCTATTCTTGTAGACAGTGTTGGGCCTCCAAGAGCAGAGGTTTGTAGAACAGCAGCAAGTTTCCCTTAAGTGGATCACCCAAGGTTTATCGAACTCAGGGAGGAAGAGGTCAAAGATATCCCTCTCAAGCAACCCCGCAACCACAAAGCAAGAAGTCTCTTGTGTCCCCAACACACCTAATAGGTGCACTAGTTCGGCGAAGAGATAGTGAAATACAAGTGGTATGAATGAATATGAGCAGTAGTACGGCGCTAGAAAATAGCTTGCTGGCGTGCAGTTGATGGTAGTAATATTGCAGGAAGTAAACATGCAGTAGAACATTAAACAAGCAGCGGTAACAGTATTTAGGAATAAGGCCTAGGGATCATACTTTCACTAGTGGACACTCTCAACATTGATCACATAACAGAATAAATAGATAGATGCTAGACTCTACACCCTCTTGTTGGATGATGAACACCACTAACTGTGTAGGATTACACGAACCCTCAATGCCGGAGTTAACAAGCTCCACAATATTCAATGTTCATATTTAAATAACCTTAGAGTGCATAACAGATCAACATAACCAAACCAAGTACTAACATAGCATGCACACTGTCACCATCACACTATGAAGGAGGAATAGATCACATCAATACTATCATAGCAATAGTTAACTTCATAATCTACAAGAGATCACAATCATAGCCTACGCCAAGTACTACACGATGCACACACTGTCACCATTACACCGTGCAGGAGGAATAAACTACTTTAATAACATCACTAGAGTAGCACACAGATAAATTGTGATACAAAACACATTGCAATCATAAAGAGATATAAATAAGCACTTCACAATGCCATTCATAACAGTGAATAAGTATTCTGTGAAATATAGCCTAAGAGACCCACACGGTGCACACACTATCACCTTTACACACGTGGGACAAGGAGTCTCCGGAGATCACATAAGCAAAATCCACTTGACTAGCGTAATGACATCTAGATTACAAGCATCATCATATGAATCTCAATCATGTAAGGCAGCTCATGAGATTATTGTATTGAAGTACATAGGAGAGAGATGAACCACATAGCTACCGGTACAGCCCCGAGCCTCGATGGAGAACTACTCCCTCCTCATGGGAGACAGCAGCGTTGATGAAGATGGCGGTGGTGTCGATGGAGAAGCCCGGGGCACTTCCCGTCCCGGCGGCGTGCCGAACAGAGACTCCTGTCCCCGATCTTGGCTTCGCGATGGCGGAGGCTCGGAAGGTTTCTCGTACCGTGGTTTTTCCGTATCGAGGTTTTAGGTCGGGGCTTCTTATAGGCAAAGAGACGGAGTCGGAAGGGCTACGGGGCCCACACACAGGCCGGCGCCCCTCTGGCCGCGCCGCCTTAGTGTGTGGGGCCCCCGGGCCCTCCTGTCCCTCTCTGTTCTGGAAGCTTCGTGGAAAAATAGGATACTGGGCGTTGATTTCGTCCAATTCCGAGAATATTTCCTTACTAGGATTTCTGAAACCAAAAACAACAGAAAACAGGAACTGGCACTTCGGCATCTCGTTAATAGGTTAGTTTCGGAAAACGCATAATAATGACATATAATATGTATAAAACATGTAGGTATCATCAATAAAGTAGCATGGAACATAAGAAATTATAGATACGTTTGAGACGTATCAAGCATCCCCAAGCTTAGTTCCTACTCGCCTCGAGTAGGTAAACGATAACAATGATAATTTCTTAAGTGACATGCCATCATAACCTTGATCATACTATTGTAAGCATATGAGATGAATGCAGCGATCAAAACAATGGTAATGACATGAGTAAACAAATGAATCATAAATCAAAGACTTTTCATGAATAGTACTTCAAGACAAGCATCAATAAGTCTTGCATAAGAGTTAACTCATAAGGCAATAAATCAAAGTAAAGGTATTGAAGCAACACAAAGGAAGATTAAGTTTCAGCGGTTGCTTTCAACTTATAACATGTATATCTCATGGATAGTGTCAATGTAAAGTAATATAACAAGTGCAATATGCAAGTATGTAGGAATCAATGCACAGTTCACACAAGTGTTTGCTTCTTGAGGTGGAGAGAAATAGGTGAACTGACTCAACATAAAAGTAAAAGAATGGCCCTTCGCAGAGGGAAGCATTGATTGCTATATTTGTGCTAGAGCTTTGGTTTTTGAAAACATAAAGAGAGCATAAAAAGTAAAGTTTTGAGCGGTGTTTGTTGTTGTCAACGAATGGTAGTGGGCACTCTAACCCCCTGCCAGACACTTTCAAAGAGCGGCTCCCATTAAATTTTATTTTTGGTGGCACTCCTTCCAACCTTGCTTTCACAAATCATGGCTGACCGAATCCTCGGTGCCTGCCAACAATCTCATACCATGAAGGAGTGCCTTTTATTTTAGTTTTATTTAGTTGACACTCCTTCCCACCTTTGCTTTCTCAAGCCATGGCTAACCGAATCCTCGGGTGCCGACCAACAATCACATACCATGGAGGAGTGTCTATTTGTAACTTTATTAATTCGGGGCTGGGAACCCCATTGCCAGCTCTTTTTGCAAAATTATTGGATAAGCGGATGAAGCCACTAGTCCATTGGTGAAAGTTGCCCAACAAGATTGAAAGATAAACACCACATACTTCCTCATGAGCTATAAAACATTGACACAAATAAGAGGTAATAACTTTTGAATTGTTTAAAGATAGCACTTCAAGCAATTTACTTTGGAATGGCGGAGAAGTACCATGTAGTAGGTAGATATGGTGGACACAAATGGCATAGTGGTTGGCTCAAGAATTTTGGATGCATGAGAAGTATTCCCTCTCGATACAAGGTTTAGGCTAGCAAGGTTATTTGAAACAAACACAACGATGAACCGGTGCAGCAAAACTCACATAAAAGACATATTGTAAACATTATAAGACTCTACACCGTCTTCCTTGTTGTTCAAACTCTTTACTAGAAATTATCTAGACCTTAGAGAGACCAATTATGCAAACCAAATTTTAGCAAGCTCTATGTATTTCTTCATTAATGGGTGCAAAGTATATGATGCAAGAGCTTAAACATGAGCACAACAATTTCCAAGTATCAAATTATCCAAGACATTTTATCAATTACTACATGTAGCATTTTTTTGTTTCCAACCATATAACAATTAACGAAGCAGTTTCAACATTCGCCATGAAAATTAAAAGCTAAGAACACATGTGTTCATATGAACCAGCGGAGCGTGTCTCTCTCCCACACAAGGATGAACTTATTCAAACAAAACAAAAATAGAAACAAACCGACGCTCCAAGCAAAGTGCATAAGATGTGACCGAATAAAAATATAGTTTCAAGAGAAGAAACCTGATAAGTTGTCGATGAAGAAGGGGATGCCTTGGGCATCCCCAAGCTTAGATGCTTGAGTCTTCTTGAAATATGCAGGGATGAACCACGGGGCATACCCAAGCTTAGACTTTTCACTCTTCTTGATCATAGTATATCATCCTCCTCTCTTGACCCTTGAAAACTTCTTCCACACCAAACTTTAAGCAAACTCATTAGAGGGTTAGTGCACAATCAAAAATTCACATGTTCAGAGGTGACACAATCATTCTTAACACTTCTGGACATTGCACAAAGCTTCTGAAAGTTAATGGAACAAAGAAACTCATTCAACATAGCAAAAGCGGCAATACGAAATAAAAGGCAGAATCTGTCAAAAACAGAACAGTCCGTAAAGACGAACCTGGAAGGGGCACTTAACTTGCTCAAACGGAAAAACTCAAAACTAATGAAAGTTGCGTACATATCTGAGGACCACACACGTAAATTTGCAGATTTTTGTGATTTTTTTACAGAGATTTCTGCGCGAATTCGTGACAGACAGCAAATCTGTTTCTGCGCAGTAATCCAAATCTAGCATCAACTTTACCATAGAGACTTTACTTGGCACAAAAACATGATAAGGAGAGGTTGCTACAGTAGTAAACAACTTCCAAGACTCAACAAAACAAAAATTGTTGCAGTAAAATAAACACATGGGTTATCTCCCAAGAAGTTCTTTCTTTATAGCCATTAAGATGGGCTCAGCAATTTTAATGATGCTCGCGCAAGAAATAAGAGTTGAGGCAAAAGAGAGCATAAAGAAGCAAATTCAAAACACATTTAAGTCTAACATGCTTCCTATGCATAGGAATCTTGTAAATAAACAAGTTCATGAAGAGCAAAGTAACAAGCATAGGAAGATAAAACCAGTGTAACTTCAAAAATTTCAGCATATAGAGAGGTGTTTTAGTAACATGAAAATTCTACAACCATATTTTCCTCTCTCATAATAATTTTCAGAGGCATCATGAACAAACTCAACAATATAAGTATCACATAAAGCATTCTTATTCTCATGCATAAAATAATTACTACTCCCAACATAAGCATAGTCATTCTTATTAGTTGTAGTGGGAGCAAATTCAACAAAGTAGCTATCATTATTATTCTCATTAAGTGTAGGAGGCATATTATAATCATAATAAAATTTACTCTCCATAGTAGGCGGCACCAAAATATCACTATCATTATAATCATCATAAATAGGAGATTTATGATGATCATCAAAGTATCATCAAAGTAAATTTTCTCCTCAATGCTTGGGGGACTAAAAATATCATGGTCATCAAAACCAGCTTCCCCAAGCTTAGAATTTTCCATATCATTAGCAACAATGGTGTTCAAAGCGTTCATACTAATGTGTTCCATAGGTTTTTTAATTTTCGCATCAAACCATCCATGTCTTAAATCAGAAAATAGAATAAGAAGCTCATTGTTGTCCATTATGCCTAACTAGCGTAAACAAGAAACAAAAAGATGCAATTGCAGGATCTAAAGGAAATAGCTTCGAGCACACACAACGGCGCCAGAAAAGTACTTTACCTGGACCGAAGTATGAGAGCCTTTTACCTTTCCTCCCCCAAACGGCCTAAAATAGCTGTGTGCTTCTATTCTTGTAGACAGTGTTGGGCCTCCAAGAGCAGAGGTTTGTAGAACAGCAGCAAGTTTCCCTTAAGTGGATCATCCAAGGTTTATCGAACTCAGGGAGGAAGAGGTCAAAGATATCCCTCTCAAGCAACCATGCAACCACAAAGCAAGAAGTCTCTTGTGTCCCCAACACACCTAATAGGTGCACTAGTTCGGCGAAGAGATAGTGAAATACAAGTGGTATGAATGAATATGAGCAGTAGTACGGCGCTAGAAAATAGCTTGGCGTTGATGGTAGTAATATTGCAGAAGTAAACATGCAAGAACAAGAAACAAGCAGCGTAATAATATTTAGGAATAAGGCCTAGGGATCATACTTTCACTAGTGGACACTCTCAACATTGATCACATAACAGAATAAATAGATAGATGCTAGACTCTACACCCTCTTGTTGGATGATGAACACCACTAACTGTGTAGGATTACACGAACCCTCAATGCCGGAGTTAACAAGCTCCACAATATTCAATGTTCATATTTAAATAACCTTAGAGTGCATAACAGATCAACATAACCAAACCAAGTACTAACATAGCATGCACACTGTCACCATCACACTATGAAGGAGGAATAGATCACATCAATACTATCATAGCAATAGTTAACTTCATAATCTACAAGAGATCACAATCATAGCCTACGCCAAGTACTACACGATGCACACACTGTCACCATTACACCGTGCAGGAGGAATAAACTACTTTAATAACATCACTAGAGTAGCACACAGATAAATTGTGATACAAAACACATTGCAATCATAAAGAGATATAAATAAGCACTTCACAATGCCATTCATAACAGTGAATAAGTATTCTGTGAAATATAGCCTAAGAGACCCACACGGTGCACACACTATCACCTTTACACACGTGGGACAAGGAGTCTCCGGAGATCACATAAGCAAAATCCACTTGACTAGCATAATGACATCTAGATTACAAGCATCATCATATGAATCTCAATCATGTAAGGCAGCTCATGAGATTATTGTATTGAAGTACATAGGAGAGAGATGAACCACATATCTACCGGTACAGCCCCGAGCCTCGATGGAGAACTACTCCCTCCTCATGGGAGACAACAGCGTTGATGAAGATGACGGTGGTGTCGATGGAGAAGCCTTCCGGGGGCACTTCCCCGTCCCGGCGGCGTGCCGGAACAGAGACTCCTGTCCCCCAGATCTTGGCTTCGCGATGGCGGCGGCTCTGGAAGGTTTCTCGAAGAGGCGGAGTCGGAAGGGCTACGGGGGGCCCACACAACAGGCCGGCGCCCCCCCCCCCTCTGGCCGCGCCGCCTTAGTGTGTGGGGCCCCTGTGGCCCCCCTCTGGTCCCTCTCGGGTGTTCTGGAAGCTTCGTGGAAAAATAGGATGCTGGCGTTGATTTCGTCCAATTCCGAGAATATTTCCTTACTAGGATTTCAAACCAAAACAGCAGAAAACAGGAACTGGCACTTCGGCATCTCGTTAATAGGTTAGTTCCAGAAAACGCATAATAATGACATATAATGTGTATAAAACATGTATGTATCATCAATAAAGTAGCATGGAACATAAGAAATTATAGATACGTTTGAGACGTATCACCCTCCAAAATGCTATCGGGGAAGTGGAGATGCTCTTACACCGGCGCCCCGCAAATAGTCGCCGGCAGGGGCGTCGGCACTGTCATATGGGGAGGCGCCGGCACATCATCCTCCATTTGGGGGGAGCTTCTCCCACACCGGCGCCCCCCATACGATAGGCCTGATAGATGCTTTGAATTAAAAAATCAAATAAAGGCATAGAAATTCGAATAAGTTTTCGAATTTAACATGTGAGCCAACACACGGCCACCAAATTTGAATAGGTTTTCGAATATGAAGTTTGGGCTAACATACGGCCACCAAATCACCGTCTCCGGCTGTAAAAAATAACTTCGGCTTCCAAGCCAACTGATCAGATGAACGGGGTCATGGGCGGCTCAACCTCGACGACTTCCTCATCATCGGCGGCCTGCTGGCTCCCTTCGGGCTGGCCGCCACCCAAGCTGAGGCACACTTCCGCAGCAGAGGCCTCTTTCGCGGCTTCAAGAGCTGTGAGGCGACGCCTCCTGCGGCCGTCGCAAAGGAGCAACGGAGTTTCTCGTCCTCCCACGCCTCCTGGGACATGTTCGCCGGCTTCTCCTTCGACACGACGGTGCGCGGCTTCGACGACGCCTTCGCTGGCTTCGTCGGAGCCTTTCTCTTCGGTGGCATGGCGGGGGTGAGGGTTTTTCGGGTTGGAGGCTGGATGGGAGATGGAGCGGCGGGCGGGAGAAATGAGGGGCGGAGGGGACGGGATTTTGGTGGAAAAGATGTATACTTTTGAGATGTGTGGCTGACAGGCGGCTCCTACGCCCAAAAAAATTCGTGCCGCGAGGCTCCGGCGCGCCCGATTCACGCCCTTCGCGAAGGGGCCAGCACAGGGTTGCCAACGCTTCTATTGGGCTCGAAAAAACGTCGGTACTATTTAGGGTGCGCCGGTGTGAGCCCATTTTCACTGCCAGCCCCCAAAACTCTATCGAGACTGCTATGAGGCGCGCCGGTGGAGATGCTCTTACAAGTGCATCCCCCTTCAAGTTGGGAAGCTGAAACTTTCTCCTAGTTTGTGTGATGTCTTCTTATGACACATTTATTCTCATTTTTCGTTAAATGCCTGGAGACACAGATAAATGTTCTTCTCTGTCTTTTTCTTTTTTGCTGGCACACCGTTATGCTAGACTATCGTCAGCATACCCTCTAACAGCGCCAGCGCACTGAGTTTTGGGGCATCGGCACCCGCGCTAGCCGTTTTGGATCCGGTTACCCGCACAGCGTCCAAATTCAAGTTGTTTGCTATTTTGCAATTTTTTTCCACCAAATTCTTATCACAATACAATTCATATTTGCAAGCAAATGTTGAACCAAACAAAATTATTCAACCAAATGAATTATATTGTTCAATCAAATACAAACATACCGGATAGAATAGTACATAGAATAATTAAAATAAAGTAAAATCTCAGAAGTTCAAAGAGATCAAGACTCATGCGACCTTTCCTCTCCTCATCCATAGATATACTTCACTAGATCATCTTGAAGTCGTTGATGAATATGTTCTTCGCGAATTTTGTGATGCCTCGTAAGAAAAGCTCCAAACTCGAGTAACACCAAGTGATTAACTTCGGCCAGAGGCCCCAAGCAATTATATGGATTACTATCCTACACTGGATTAATGCGCTCACTCTCGATGACATGTTATGCATGATTACACAACCATTCATAAGCAAACACATTTCTGAACTAAGGTAAACCCATGCAATCCGCTGTAGTCTTCTTTGTAGACGAAGTTGTCATCATACTTTGTCAAATCAATTACAATCTTCATGAACAACTCTTGTTCATACTAAAGCACCATATGCTTACGTACTCATATATACTCTAGATATTTCTATAAATCTCCTTACCTACTCATATACTACAAAACTATATTAATATATTTAAATGGCACATGCTTTGGAATCTGGACCAGAGCATTTAATAATATTGAAATAGATATAAGAACACTCATAACAATATACATATGCGCTAACAAATCCATTATCTCTAAAAAAATAAGATTTCAAGTTTTTTCTCCATTCTTTTTAGCTTCTAAATATAAAGTATTTAAGTATATTTTTAAGGGTGTGTCTCACTAATGAAAAAAAAAGCAAATGTGAATTTAATTATAACCTATATTTTAAATTTAGCGCAATCGAGTGATATTTACAATGATGTACATTGCAACTACATCACGAAGAATAATGTTTATCGACATTGTTTGGTTCAAAATGCTAACTAAGTAATATAAAATTTATGTTTTAATAGTACAATATAATAGAATTTTCATAAATGGTATAAAAGTTTACTATAACTATATTTACTTTAACTCTCACCGGTTAGAAAAAATAAATTGGAACATTCCAAACCGAAGGGATTAGTAGATGTAGCTTAAGAGTAATTGGAAATGACACGGCAGAACAAGCACGACACAAATGACACAACCGAAATAAGTAATTACTATCTCCAAAATAAGTAAGATTTGTCATCTCCTTTCTAGACTCTTTGTATTGGTGGTAAATATCCATGTGGCCATTACCCACCCAAGATGTCATTACTGACTTGGGCCTCAGAGTTAATAATGTGACCAAAGGTACATTCTTAGCATGCTGATGTGCAACACCAGAAATTAAGGACACCTGATCTAGACGTGCCATTACTAATATAGCAGACTGCTAACAAGCTTAAATCTTTGTCCTCTGAATCACCAACATCTTTCACTTTTAAATCAACCTTGAAATATGTATGATGTACCATCACCACAATAGCCTTGTAGGAGTCAAAGTCATGGAGGGTTAACAAATCTACTAGATAGAGAGTGTCCATTGATAGAAAATTAGTTTACCAAGTGGAATTTAACTCTATTAATTAATCATTTAAAGATGAGAAGAATTATCCTGTAATTTAAAGATGAGTCCATAAACATGTTCAAATCGTCAAAACGCATAAAGGTTTGTAGGAGCTTATACAAACAAAAGATTGGCACGCATGGGGACAATTGGAAGTTAGGCGGAAAGAAATTATATTGAGTGCAAAAAAAAAATCCATCACCCGTGAAACCTCCCAGACTCTAAGGGAGACAAAAAAAAGTTGGTAAAAACTTCAATCTTGGTTTGCTAGCGTGTCAAAGCTGACGTTTACTTCAGCCCCTGGAGTCCCTATGTGCTCAGGTCTTGCCTACGGAATATTTTCTGATGGTAACCTCATGATAGCTAAACCAATTATTAGTGTGAGGTATGCGTAGAGAAGTATTCTAGAAGGATTTGAGGTTTTGAAGGAAGCAATGATTTGGCAGTGAGATGGAACAAATGTGAGAATGTGGGATGATCTTTGGGTTCAAAGTGGTGTTACTCCTTGTGCACAAATGAAATAATTGCAAGCTTTGTATGGTGGGTGAGTTAATTGATGTCACAACATATACATGGAAGACAGACATAGTTGAGAAGCATTTCTTACATGTCGAAATTCGCAGTATTCTTAGCATTCCTTTACGTGAGAATAGAGAGTATTTCGTAGCTTGACATTTTGAAACTGAAGGTCTTTTCTCCGTGAAGTCAGCTTATAAAGTCCATGTTGATATGGAGAGGAGATCTAGTGTGTAGGAGTAGCTCACGAGAACCGTTATATGTGGACGACGAGCTACCCTAGTTCTTTAACCCGTATTATGTCCGGCGATTTAGCCTTGAATTAATGAAATATGAGTGTTTCATGTCAAAAAAAAAATGAGTCAATTCCCTTCATTTTTGCAGACCAATTCTGCGCCTAATCTTCTTAGGCCGACCAACACCTAGGAAAGATACTCTCCATGGAGAAGATGACCATGACCTGCACTATTTCCGGCAACAACACCCCTGATTCAAAGAGTTAGTTCAGAAACAAACGAAGGTGTGCACATTTAGCAACTCATTAAGGATTCCGTGTTTCTGAATAAGAATGGCAAGAACAGAGAGTTCTAAACTATTTTATAATGGCAAAAGTTAAAAAGTACGAATCAGCCACCCTAGTTCTATGAAGTCCTATCTGAAATCCTCAAATTTCCAGGTCTCGTAACAACCTCCAGTTTCCTTTAAAAAAACCCAAGAAAAAAGCCTTTAAGAGTCTGTAGTCCGTCAAACACTGCCGCTTGGAAGATTTGCATTGAGTACGTACCCAGCGCGGATCGATCGAGGAGAGAAGGCTAATCCAGATCGGCGGCCACGACACTCGATCGTGACTTTCGGGCGCCCGTCCACAGGTAGGTCGATCGATGGAACTAGAGGAGGTCCTCGCTGACCTTGCGGACCCTGCATACCCGGCGATGTTTCTGGAGTGTACAACGGACGAGGAAGATTTTCTAGCAGCGAGCGACGAGGAGGGAGATGAGGAATCGCACGAGGAAGCTTTTGTAGCATCCAGCGATGAGGAACCGCCCGAGGAGTCTTTCACTGACCCAGCCGCCTACGAAGCTCGTCTCTATCGTGATTTCTGGAACGATATGTTCGCCGGCGAAGAACACGGTTCCTACGACACCATCAGTAATTAAGCGCCTACTCCGTACATCTCTACCCTAGTTCTATTTTCCTGCGCGTGTATTTTCTTTTCTTCAAATTAGTTTCTACTCTTATAGTATCATAATATAATATATAAGATGTTATCACAACCTATGAAACCTTGAATGTATTGCATATCTAAACCATGAATGTACTAACTCAGATCTCAATTCCATCATGCAGCGTCTATCCCTCCCATGTTTTTCACCGACCGTAGTAGTACCCATGACGACTATGTACACGAGCAAGCAACTCTACAGATCTTTTCAGTCAAAGTTAATGAAATAACAGGGGGTCTACAGTGGCCTCTCCATGTCTACGGTATGGTCGCTGCTCGGGACGTGGTGGATCGTAACCGTAACATCATCTTTCATCGCGACCGAGACAACTGCCAAACAATCACCCATGAGGTTTCTACATATATAGTCATATAGCTACTTCACCGATCCTATATTATTATTGACTATTTGTTTTGATCTTCAGCTAACTTTGACATATATGCAGGATCCATGTCTAGCACTAACCGGTCCTACACGTGCCGTTGTCTTGTCCATGCAATCAGCGGATGTCGAGGTTGATTTGAAGGTGAAAGGCACCATAGAATCTGAAGATAGAGACTTGAGCTTTCTAGTTGTCTCCCACAAAAACGACGGCTCATCTAGTTCGTACGTCTTTGACCGTGTTGAGACTAGCAAGCTTAGCACACTTGAGCTTACATTCGGACACATTGTCAACTCTGTGGAGGCCACGATCAGTATGCAAGTCGTTCGTGGGAGCTGGCCACATGGTTTTCGTGGTGTATTCACCGCATGTACCACCGACATAGATGGCTTGGAAGTTTTGATGATGTCTTCCAGAGACGATGAACTGCCCGTAGATGATGAGGGAGAGGTCAAGCTTTCGCACCGTGTTGTTTCCGTTGAATTTTCTCGACCAATGGCAAGACATAAGAAGGCCAACCATAAGAAGCCAAAGCTCAAGGTTTCGGGGCAGGCACTACACACTGAAGGAGAGAAAGACGCCTTGAAAGATGATGTAGTTTTTACATCTAAGAAAACCGGCCGAAGTCAGCAGATGCTCAGGATTGGCTCATGTGAGATGAAAGTGATGGTGGCATGGTCCCTTCTATCGACCTTCAAGTGCACTTACGAGTAGAACCATCTCAACTGAGCTTTGACAATTTTTACTTTTTTTCCTGGGGGAATGGATGTATGTAGTATCAAAGTTTGAATTTATGTATAACCCAAATTGTCTTATAAAAAATGGAACAAGGAAAGTATTACATATCAATAATTACACCATCATCGTATAGCTTGCGACAACTCGCTTCAACATCTAGCAAATGCCGAAGGTCGAGAGAAGAGACCATGCCACGGTCACTTGCATCTTACATGAGTTGACCTTAATTTTATGTTGGCTTCTACCATTCTCTTTGGGCTTGAAATAGATATGATGTTCCACCTTACCATTTTTTTCATTGGTAGGTTGTGCCTTGAGACAAAAGATCAGCTTTAGCTTCTTAAGGTTCTCTTCGGGCCGATCAAGCTTGACACATACAACACGGCGTGAAAGCTTGACCATGCGGCCATTGTCGATAGGCAATTCACCGTCTTCAAAAGCGAGCAGCGATACGTCCATGCCATTAATGTTGGATGTCTTGGCGGTAAATACGCCTTGATAACCACGTGGCCACCTCCCGTTGATGACTTCCACCTTGATCGTGGCCTCGACGGAGTAAAGGATGTGACCAAATGTGAACTTGAGTGTACTGAGCTTGCTAGTCCAAACACGACGGATCACGCACGATCTTGATGGGCCGTTACTGGTGTAACATGCTGCTAGAAGGCTTAAATCTTTGTCCTCGGACATAGTAGTGCCTTTCACTTTGAGATCGACCTCAAAGTAGACCGGATGCGCATTCACCACAATGGCTCGGGTAGGGTTGATAAGTGCCAGATAGGAATCCTTCATAAAAACACATTATAAAGTTAGCCAATTATCAGACCAAAGTTATGAATGTATATTATTAGGTACTAATAATGAGATAAAGTAGGAGAAAATGTACAAACCTCCTCGGTGAGCGTTTGAGAGTTACCTCGTTGACGGTTGAAGATAATGTTACGGTTATGATCCACGATGTCACGTATGGCAACCATACCGTAGATATCAATCGGCCATAGTAATCCTCCCATTATCTTCTCGACTTTAACCGAGAAGATCTGCAAGGCCGGTCGCGTGCTAGAAAATGTGGAACGATGGTCGGTGAAACGCATTGGCGGGATAGACGCTGCGGTTGATGTACATATAATGTAGTAGTTAGTGATAGAGAGATTTAGTAATTATTGAGTAGGTAATAATGAGTAATATTGGGCGTGCGCGCGTGCTTACTTGCGTCCTCGTAGGAGCCGCGTTCGCCAGTGAGCTTCCGGTTCCATGTGTCGCGGTAGAGACGAGCCTCATAGGCATTGTTGTCGGTGCGGGACTCCTCGGGTTCATCTTCCTTCTCCTTTCCCCTCCTCGCCCAATATGCTGCTATCTTGGCGTCAAGCACATCCCCCTCAACGTCCATATTCGCTACAGTACTGCCTTCCTTGCCGATATGATCTAGCTTAGATGCTGGACCCTGGTATGCAAGACTTAGATGCTGGACCCTTGTATTAATAGCGATGGGGGCGGGCTCCTGAGTACGCCACGGATTCCTCACGGTATATATATACGTACTACGCACGCTCGACTTTGTCGCTGTCCGAGCCGGATTCCTGTACCACGAAGATGAAGCTGTTGATGGCTTGATGCCGAAGTGGTGAGGAACTCGTCAGAGTGGTTCTCGGAGACGAGATGTCGGGCCGGCCTTGCAGGCTCCCGATCATGCGCTGGTGCGTAGATCGGTGCGGCGTTCGGAGACGGCACTGTCACCGATCACGATCGTGATCACGTCTTCAGGGTCAATCGAGACGAAACACTCGGAGAAGAAAAAACAGGTACATGCTGCACGTATCGTGCTTCCTGTTCCGCCCTTCTCCGAGCAAGTCTGCAGACACTCATCCTAACTGTCATTCCGAGCCATTGCAAATGCGTTTCTCCTCATTTTATCCTACTTTTGAAATAGCGGCACTAGTGTCAACAGTGCTACTGCTGCATCGACCCAGATATGTCTACTCTGACCTTTTCAATGTTTGAGTGTTTGACAGTTACCGTCTTTTGCACTAGTGCGCTTGTTCGCTGCGTTTTTCTCTTCTCTGTAATTTGTAAACCTGTATCTATACTCCCTCCTATTGCAACAAGATCAAAGCAGCTCCGACATTGCCTTTTCAGTCAAAAAATAATCCATGCCTTATACCCGGCCGGCAGTTAATTCGAGGGATCGATTTGAATGTAGCTATAAATGCTAAATTATGATCTGAAACCCCGCAGCAAGCACATACTACTACTCCACATCTAAGCATACTAAATCCCCGAAACCTAAATGCCCGCAGCTGTCCCTGGCTGCCGCCCACGTCCTCCCCGCCCCCGAGGTCTCCTGCGCTCGCGACCGTCTGGCCGGCGCCCACCTCCTCCACGCCCCCGCGCTAGCCTGCACCCACGGCCGCTCGGATCTTGGACGGAGGTTGAAAAGACGAGGTTGGGAAACGGCTCGGCTCGATTCGCTGGGAGGGGAGAGCTCGGCCGCCAGCCACGGGGAAGATGGCGGTGGTGTTCTGCTAGCGGCTTCATCTAGCTGTCCCCGTCCAGAAGCGGCGTTCGGGAATGTCGTGTCATCGAGCTTCCCCGCGCGCATCTACGCCGCCCTCCTGCGCGCCGCCCCGAGTGAGGGCTCGTCCCCGTCCCAGTAGCGCCGCCACGAGCGAGGGCTCGTCCCCGTCCGCGCACCGCCGCCCGCTCGAGCGCGGGCACGCTCCAGCGCAAGGCCGTCGTCCGCGCGCTCCGGCTCGACACGCCCCTCAGACCCAAGTCTACGCTGCCCTCCTCTCCCACCTCCCGTGGCGATTAGCCGCGGCAGGAAAAGGCGGAGCACACATATGGACTCCAGTTGGGTTTGGTCAAATATTGTGGTGGAAAACATTAAGAAAAAGAAGGGATAAAAAATAAGAAAGAAATAAGGACCATAAAATTAGATTAGTAATGTACGAAGGTCTTTTTCGCAAAATGTACATACCACGTCAGCCTGGCAGCAGGACCTACATGTCAGTTTGGCCATTAAACCTGCATCAGAGCTTAGTCAGTGGTATATGTTACGTGCTACCTCTAGAGTGGTGGTTTTTTGAACTTTAACGTAAAGTGGTTGTCTTTTGTTACCCTAGCCTGAAATGTGGTAGTTTTTTTTGTAATTATCTACAACTCTCTAGGTATGTGCCTTCATGTTTACCGAGTGCAGGATTATTCCCGCAATATTTGTCTCAGCTGCTACGTTCTCGTCAATGACGATTCGTACTCTCGACTCTCAACATCGATCAGGCTGGTCGGTTATTTTTTCCTGTGTATGTACTCTTGCCGGTGTTGCTTGACTACTTTAAATGTTGCATGCGTGCACGTAGCCTTGGCGTTTCGGCTTAAACTAAAACTATGGAAGAACCTTCATTCGTATTTCCATACCGGCCGTGTGTGTCATTGTCCATCCGCTTCCAATATATTGGGCCGATAGGCGCGCGTCAGCCAAAATACTAGTCGTGTGCCCTATTTTGGGCACGCTGCCATTCAGAGAGAGTGGAGTCGAGGTATCGGCGTAGATAGGGTTCTTTGTAGGTTAGATGTAGTACCCTTGTGGAGTTTTGGAGTAGGTTGCTAGGTCTCTCCAGCCAGATCTGGCACATCCCCTGCTTATTCTTCTTTCTTGTGTTGCAATGGTGACAGAGGAGAAGGATTGAGGTGGGCATCTCCAGGAATAAGGCCACCATCTCTCTCTCTTGGAGGCTGGTTACTCTTGCGCTCCCCCGCGGTGCAGAGTGGTCGCCGGTGAAGCTTCTTGTCAAGCCTTCATGGTGGAGGCTACACAAGATATGCAGATCGGGTGAGGCCTTCTTCAATAAGTGGGCTTCTTTGTTCCTTCTCCTGATCTGGAGGTCTATCGATATCCCTCTCTTCCTAGCCGACCGTGGTGGCGAAGAGGTGGAGTGGGTTAGGCCGATGGTCTGCAGATCTGGAGAGGACTGGGGACGAGCGGTGGCTGCTTGTTGTTCTCCTTGCGCGGAACACGCGGCGGCCTAGGCGGCCCGGCTACTACCTCCATGGCGGAGGCCCTTTCTGGAGTCATCTGATGGAGCTCGACACTGCTTCTTCTTCAAGTGGTTCGTCCCAGAGGAGTTGTGGTGGCTGGCAGTTTCGGCTCTTCATCGGCAATGAGCTTTTGGGCATCTTCTTGGACCTCGGCATCTACGCCTCGTGGTCGCCGGCGAGTGGCGGAGGAGGACATGTAGCAGTTGATTGCTTTGTTTACTTTTTTGCTAGGGTCCTTTTTGTAAAAGTGAAGGGCAGTAGATGATAGAGGGCTTTTCTGTAAGTTTGTACCCGTCGATTATGAATGCAGCTTCTAGACCTCTCGAGGCCTCTCTTGTTCAATTTTTTTTGTGAATTACGAGTTGTGCTCTCTGCACTTGTATTGTCCAGATTTTTGACGTGTGATCTGATTGTCTTATCTTATTAAAAAAAAGGCAAAGGCCAAGGAAAAGGAAAAGGAAAAGGAAAAGATTCGTACAGTGTTGGTAGGTAGTTGACCGAATGGATAGATGAATTTGACGTACTAGCTAGCTTCATCATATAAATGGATGGAATTAATGATTCGAAACGTTTGCAGCAGATCGCGCTGAACTCGATCTGGTGGAATATATTTTCTCGATCTGATCCGTATATGTGTGGTGGAAAAGAATTAATGGAAAAGCCGGCCGGGTGATTACTTCGTGACGTTCCTTCGCGTCCTCCTCTCTTCGGGCGCGAGACGGCCTCGCCGGGCGCTAGCTGGTACCCATGCATACGCGCAAAAACTAATCAGATTAGAAAAAAAAATAACCAAACCCGATTGATACAGGCAGCTAGCCGGGCTCCGGCTCGGACAGGCAGGCAGCCGTGACGGCGAATCTGTACGTGTCGGACTTGGAACCCGCCCTAATCTCCCAGGGTCCAGACTCCAGACTCAACCCAAACCCAGAGGCCAGAGGAGGAGAGGAGAGGCGGCAACGGCAACGCAAGCTAAGCTAGATCGGTAAGGCAGAGGCGAGGGAAGGCGAAGAAAGCTCGGGCGGCTTAGCTAGATCGGCAAGGCAGAGGCGAGGAAGGCGAAGGGGAAGAAAGCTCCGGCGCTGAATATGGGCGGTGAGGAGGCGTTGGCAGCGTTTGGTGCGAGGAGGAAAAAGGAGCGGGAATCTGAACCCGAGGAGTCCCGCACCGATCCCAAGGCCTACGAAGCTCGTCTCTACCGCCTGTTCTGGAACAACAATTTCGCTGCTGAATGCGGATCCTACGAGGACACAAGTAAGCACGCATGCAGCTCCCCAATGCGATCCATCTCTTCACGCGTGCCTCTCAAGTCCTGCTTTAATTTAGGCTACTGCCGCAATTTTGATTGTTCCCCCCTCCTATCGCTAACCACTAGTGCTATTGGGTCGACTCATGCAGCCTCTATCTCTCCCATGAGCTTCACCGACCGTCGCTGCACATTCGCAGACATGCAATCCACCTTGCAGATCTTCTCGGTGAAAGTCGAGGAGATAATGGGAGGCTTACAATGGCCGCTTCACGTCTACGGCATGGTAGCAGCACGCGATATCGTGGATCATAACCGTAATATTATCTTCCACTGTCAAAGAGATAACTTTCAATCGATTACAGAAGAGGTTAGTTTATACACCTTCTCCTACTTAATTTGTCTCGGTTAATTAGGAGTGCGTATTAATTATATATGCATCATTATTTTTTGGGGGGTCTGATCACTTCGAAATTCAAATGCATGTAGGATCCCTATATAGCATTAACTGGCCCTACCCGTGCCGTTGTGGTGAATGTTCACCCTGTGTACTTTGAGGTCGATCTTAAAGTGAAAGGCGCCGTTGAGTCCGAGGACAGAGATTTAAGCTTTCTAGCACTTTGTTACACCTGCAACGGCCCATGTATATCCTACGTGACCAATCTTGTTGGGACTAGCAAGCTTAGTACACTAAAGTTCACATTTGGTCACATCCTCAACTCTGTCGAGGCCACGGTCAATATGGAAGTCATTAGGGGGAGATGGCCATGTGATTATCAAGGCGTATCTACTGCCAAGACCTCCAACATTGACGACATGGACATAGTGATGCTTGCCTTTGAAGATGGTAAATTGCCAATGGATGATGACTGCAAGATCAAGCTTTCACGCCGTGTTATTTGCGTCGAACTTGTTCCACCCGACCTTAAGAAATCAAAGTTGATGTTTACTCTGAAGGCGTTGCATATTAATGACACAAATGGTAAGGTGGAACATTATCTGAGTTTCAAGCCAAAAAAGAATGGTAGAAGCCATCGGAAAATTAAGGTTGGCCCCTGTGAGATTCAAGTGACCGTGGCATGGTCTCTTCTCTCGACCTTCAAATGTTTCTACGAGGAAGCCATATCTTAACTCACATGAACTGCATGTGTATGCGGCTGCCGGCCTATGGTGTGGGGGTCCCCAGGCCTCCCCTCTGACCCCCCCCCCTTCGGTGTCCTGGTCCGTCTCGGTGAATTATGATGTTTGGTCTTTGTTTCGTCGAATTCCGAGAATATTGCCCGAACAGCCTTTCTCGAACCAAAAACAGCAGAAAACAGGAACTAGCACTTCGGCATCTTGTTAATAGGTTAGTTCCGGAAAATGCATGAAATCATTATAAAGTGCGAGCAAAACATGTAGGTATTGTCATAAAACAAGCATGGAACATCAAATTATAGATACGTTGGAGACGTATCGTGATTTCTTCCGGAAGGTTCTAGAACATTCTAGCGCCTTCCATAAATGCACCGGATCATTTCCAAACTTGGAAAGTGACTTCCTATATATGAATCTTATTCTCCGGACCATTCCGGACCTCCTCGTGATGTCCTGGATCCTATCCGAGACTCCGAACAAAACTTTGAACTCCATTCCATATTCCATATCTACTTAAAACGACATCAAACCTTAAGTGTGTCACCTACGGTTTGTAAACTATGAAGATATGGTTGAGACTCTTCTCCGACCAATAACCAATAGCGGGATCTGGAGATCCATAATGGCTCCCACATATTCAACGATAACTTAGTGATCGATTGAACCATTTACATACGATACCGATTCCCTTCGTGATATTTTACTTGTCCGAGGTTTGATCATCGGTATCTCCATACCTTGTTCAACCTCGTCTCCGACAAGTATTCTTTACTCGTAGCGTGGTATGTCATCTCTTGTGAACCAGTCACATTCTTACAAGCTAATCAGACGACATTCCACCGAGAGGGCCCAGAGTATATCTATCCGTCATCGGGATGGACAAATCCCACTCTTGATCCATATGTCTCAACTCACACTTTCTGAATACTTAATCCCATCTTTATAACCACTCATTTACGCAGTGGCGTTTGATGTAATCAAAGTACCCTTCCGGTATAAGTGATTTACATGATCTCATGGTCGAAGGACTAGGTAACTATGTATCGAAAGCTTATAGCAAACTAAACTTAATGACGTTATCTTTATGCTTCGCTTATTTGGGTGTGTGTCCATTATATCATTCACCTAATGACATAACCTTGTTATTAATAACATCCAATGTTCATGATCACGAAACCATGATCATCTATTAATCAACAAGCTAGTTATACAAGAGGCTTACTAGGGACTCCTTGTTGTTTACATAACACGCATGTATCAATGTTTCGGTTAATACAATTATAGCATGGTATGCAAACATTTATCATAAACACAAATATATATTATAATAACCATTTTATTATTGTCTCTTGGGCATATCTCCAACAAAGTGTGCAACTCTGCCGTGGCCACAACCACGACCACGGCCGCGACCCCTCGCCTCTACCAGCCATGGCGTCGACTCTTGAGATGGTGGCGGCTAGGGTTGAGAGAGGCGCTAGGGTTTGTGTGTGAGGGACGATGAGAGGCGGCCCTTTTTATAGGCCGGAGGGAGGCGGGGGAGCGGTGACGCTCATTAACGCCGGCATGCAGAGCTAGGCGCGACGAGACGTTTCGCTGCGCCTCTGCGGGAACTGCACCGTCGCGAGGTAGGCGACCATTAGGTTAAACTTCAATGTGTCGCTGACGTGGGCCCGCCACGCCTCGCCTCGCTTTTCGTTGTGTCCGGTGTCCCCGGAGCGTCCCCTGTGTAGCAGTGAACAGGACGCCGGACACCGTATCAGGCCATGTCGGACAAAAAGAGGCTTTTGGGCACGCGGCTGGAAACTGTTTTTGTCCGACGCACCCCAAATCCATTCTGGAGACGTTTTAGGGGGCGCGGCTGGAGATGCTCTTAGTCCCCATGAAAATGCATTGCCTATCCAAAGGACCAGCGCCCCCTCCGAAGGCACATAAGCAAATTTATCAAAACGATGTGGAGCAAAAAAAATTGGGAGTGACTAGACAACAGCCATCTGTTTTCTAATTGGGAAACAGGCACTTTTTCTAGCCAATTAAATGATGACAACTGTCAACTTATAAATTAAATGATGACAACTGTCAACTTATAAAACTCAATGAATAAGCCTCGGTTAAAAAAGTGGCTGTTTCACCCAGAGAAAACAAGACAGATTCTTGAACAACCCACATTCAGCATCCCAGTTATTTAACTGAGTTGTAACGGCTTCTTTAAGCCCAGAACAATAAAATTCAGAAAATAAAACAAAAGGGATAGAAGCCCATAAAACAGAACTGGGCATCCCCTTGTAAGACCAAACACGCCTATAAGATCTTCTCCAGTAGCCTGCAAGCGGCGTTGCCGCAACAGTCATGCAAAAGCTACATCAGGACAAAATGAGTGATGGAATCAGATTGGAATTAACCAAAACTCAGTCCCGCATCCCGTGCCGCTTGACACCCTTATTCTCTAGCAAGAAAACTATCTCACCTGCTCCAACCGCAAAAAGCTGCCACTGCTCCTCATCCACAATTCGTGTAAAAACTATGGGAGATCGAGACGCTTCCACAAGAAGAATGGAGGAAATAGCCAAGGCAAATCAGCGATTGCCTGAAGTCATTTCTGTTATGTAGAGTATTAAGAGAGATAGTACTAGCTGGTCATGCCATAGCCAAGACTTTGCTGGAGTCTGGCACCAGCACGCGCCGACACACATTCAGCAACTTGTATTGAATGATTGTAAAACTATCGTATATGAATGAAAGCCTCTCTTGCACTTAAAATCACTAAACACTAAGATACCCACTTAACAAGGGTGATCAAAGTTGATATGACGACATGAAAATGCACAAGTACCCAAAGTGCAAAAAGGAGAAAATAAAGAAGTTTCAGCTCTCATGATATTAAGATAGAAAAGTGACAATGAATCACATGTTTTGGGTGGCGTTGCACTAGTGTTTAAAAGGAAAATTTTCGTAAGCAAAAAAATCATATTACATAGAATGGGATGGTATTGGAAGAGGGAGGGAGAATTATATTATGATTTAGGAGTGAAAGAAGATACTGATCCAATATTGTATTGAAAAAAAAACGATGCTCACGATTTATGAATAAGACATAGATAGTGGATGACTAAATCAAAAGGAGGTGGATGATGAACTCAAGAGTCAGATCAAGAAATTCAAAACAAAAGAATGATGATTGAGCTTTGAAATGCCGAGAAATGAGTGACTGAAAAACTAAAGTATTAAAGGGAGATTAAAAAATGCCAAGAAATGAGTGATGAAGAACTGTACAAACTGAGCTACAAAGATCTAAAAAATGAACAACTAAGATATTGAGTAAGTGCCAAAAAATGAGTGACTGAAATAATGAGAGACTTAAGAAAATGTGATGAACTAAGGAAATTGTACTGAAAATAGGAACTAGAAATACTTATGATTGAAAACTACGGACAAATAAATTGAATGAATACTGAAACATATGACTGAGAAAAAAGGAAGATTTTTTATAATGACAAGAAAACTGAGAAATGAATGACGATGCAAACTGAGTTATAAATGTAAGTGAGAAATGATGAATGACAAGTCAATTTGGACTGAATATCAAAGCATGATAGACTAAGCATTGAGGGCTGATGATACTGACAAACTTAAGAAATTAAGCTGAGGAACTGAGGTGTTGTGACACTGAAATGACCTTGAATATCGAAAACTGGAAAATGAAGAATAAGAGCTATAAACAGACTAACTGAATAGAATGAAGACTAAAGACTGAATTCAACAAATGAGAATATAGAGGAATTAAAAAATGAAATTAAGACAGAGAAACTGAAAATGGAATATTGAATTGACTGAAACATCATAAACTTAGTTACTAAAAAATTAAAGACATCAGTTAATAAATGATGAATGAAGACTGAGATCTGAAAGAAACTGAAGAAATGAAAAAAATACTGAAGAACTTAAGACAGAGCAAATAACAAGAAAGAAACTGAATTACTGAGCAAGTTTAACTGAAGAAATGAAAATCTGAAACTTAGCAAATATAGACAGAGAGATACAGAAAACTGAGAGACGGCACAAATATAACTGAGTGAATTCGAAAAAATAAGGGTGACATGTATGATAATAATTATTGAAAGACTAAAAAGCTGATAGACTGAGAAAATGTAATGGAACACTAAAGACACTGAAAAAAGAGGATAATTGGGAAACTAAGTCACTGAAAAATTTGACTGAGAGATTAATGGTAATGAAAACTGAATTAACTGAGAGAATGAGAGACGGAGAAACAACCATACGCAAGTGACCACTACATGCCATGTAAAAAATAGAAGCATTTAAAACAATTTTATTACTTGACAAAATAATATGTGGGACAGTCATAATGATGACATATTCAATTGCTGCAGGTAATCAAATGTTAGCACCACAATGACAGACCTCCTTAATCAATTTGATGGATCAATGTTCTTCAAGGTACAAGATTTTTATATGGAAAAAGATTCAGAACTTATTAATACTGTTTTCATGTATCAAGAAATTTGAAAAAGGACGATTACGTTTGCATAACACATCTTAACACTTCATGCAGGAAGATTTTTCATACATGGCTTTACTGAATGGCGAGATCGACATGAACTACTCATCATCAAATATACATATGAAGGTATGAAAAAAAATTGCATCAAAATACAAAGTTATGTATGAAATGAATGAAAAATAACTGACATATTTCAATTGCTGCAGGTAAATACCTTCTTTGGTGCTGAAGGACAATCTGGGAGCACACCATATCCTGAATCTTCTTCCAGTATGACCACCACACAGGAAGAAAAGAGCAAAGTCATTGGACAAAACACATTTGACACACCTAAAAAATGATTGCTTCTGAAAACATTAACAGAGAAAACAAAATCTATTTACACATTCATCATTGAACACAGAGAATTAGCCTTTTATAAAAAAGATGACACTATGGTTTCAGACAAAATGAGTACCAGATAAAATGGGTACATATATTACAACCAGATAGGAGCAGAGCCGGAGGAGGGGAGGACGTTGCAATGGGCACAACTAGCAAATGGGGCTGCATCATATAATACAAAACAGCTATATTTAAAATAAAAACATGAGTAACAGATACTTTGTACGAATACTGAAGCAATATTTGCAGACTACAGCTCGACTAGTCGACATGTACATACATTAATTATAACCAGATACGACCAGAACCAGAGGAGGGAGGACGTCGCAATGCTTCTGGTCAACAACGGCGGCGGATGGTCACTGGATGGCAGCGGCGGCCTGCTCCTACGTGAGGTGGCTCGTTCTTGAGCAAGCCTATTAAATAGCTAGTGTTCCAACTTTCAATCTAGCAAGTTGAGCGCCTCACTAATTCAAGCCCAAAAAGTGAGTCAGTGTACTCAAATAGTTCATGACTAGTCGCTCAACTGCTCGACTCACGAACTCCATGAATGAAGGGAGACCAACTGCAAAAAAAAAGCTACACATAACAACAAAAAAATCTGACAATTCATCATGGCTACTGAAAATGAGATAATCTAGCAACCACCAAAATCATCAAACACAACTGCAGATGAACTTCAGACCACTGACAAAAACTACATAACACCTCCCCACACACAAGAAAATACTGTCACTCAAAAGAGCACTACAACACCAAATATAACAATTCCTTGTGGTTAATCGTGGATAATGAAAATTGACACACCAAGCTACCTCCAAATCAAACAGCACAAAAAACATATTAAGGTGAATTTCAGAGAACTAAACAAGCTGTCCCAACTACATTAAGGTGAAAATTGACACACCAAGCTGCCTCCAAATCAAACAGTACAAAGACATATTAAGGTGAATTTCAGAGAACTAAACAAGCGGCCCAAACTCAAATCCTAGACTCAAAACATCACTACGACACCAAAATCATCCTCAAAAAACGAGAAGGAATCATCAATCATCAATTCCAGCAGGTACTTGTTCACACGCATGATATAAACCTGCATGAATAAATTAACAAAAAACACAAAACAAGGACTGACGTGTTTCAGTACATTATGCTTGAGATCGAGCCACCCTATTCCAAGTGAAAAGCCGCCACCAAAATCTACAAAAATTAGCGAACGCATGACAAAGTAGGACAGAGAAATTACCCATCTCGCATCCCGCGAACTTGCCTTCCACGCTCGAGATTCGCTGGCCTCTTCCCAGATGCAAGGCGAAGAGCACGAACAGCACCCTTCCCAATCTCCGCTCCCACCTCCGCCGGCGACTGCAGCGTCAACCCACCCCCCAGACAGCGGCCGAGCGTGTCGAGCCGTCCCGGCACGACCTTCCCCCACCTCCGCCGGGCGAAGAGGACGACACGCCCCAGCAGCCGCCAGAACGACAAGGATACAACGAAGCAACGCCGCTCTCCGCCATGGATCCGCCTCGGCGACGCCAGCGAGGACATGGAGACGAGAAGCGGGGCGCGGGCGAGAATGAGCTGTGGGAGGAGACTCAGTTTGGACAGGATAATTGAGAAAAAAAAAACGGGAGACTCCTAACGGGAACAACCACGCCACGACAGACAAACTGAACCGGCACTGCGCCAAGATTTGGGAATGAATCGTACGGTCCAAAAAGTAGCTGTTTGCCAATTGAAAAACAGCTAGCTGTTTATTAGGAAAACTGAAAAAATTATAAAGCTTTGATCAAAATCCCTCCTTTTGGTCTCCTGGAAACACAGCTCTCCACAAGTTGGTTCTCACATAGCCGGTCCCTTGCCTTGTGACTTGAACGTGTATGGATTTTGCAACTGGGTGCGGGGTGTGAGGTGACGTGCATGCCTGGATTGCCTGCCGTGAAATTGATCGATCTGCTCTTCTCGACCCTTCTTTATGCTCGATGTTTAAATATACGTACATACATATGGACACATTACGAACACGCACATGACAAACTCTGTGTAGATAGATTCGTCCGAGTGGAGATACAAAACAGAACTAATCAAGCCGATTGATACAGCTAGACAGCCGGGCGCTCGTATGGGACTCCGGCTCGGACAGGGGCACCGTCGAGCCTCGAGCGTACGTATATACCGTGAGGAATCTGTGTCGGCCTTTTGGAACCCGCCCCAATCGCTATTTATACCAGGGTCCAGACTCCAGACTCTACCCAAACCCAGAGGCCAGAGGAGAGGAGAGGCGGCAAGGCAGAGGCGAGGAAAGGGGAAGAAAGCTCCGGCGGCTTAGCTAGATCGGCCGGCAAGGCAGAGGCGCCGGCGCTGAATATGGGCGGTGAGGAGGCGTTGGCAGCGTTTGGTGCGAGGAGGAAAAAGGAGCGGGAATCTGAACCCGAGGAGTCCCGCACCGATCCCAAGGCCTACGAAGCTCGTCACTACCGCCTGTTCTGGAACAACAATTTCGCCGCTGAATGCGGCTCCTACGAGGACACAAGTAAGCACGCATGCAGCCCCCCAATGCGATCCATCTCTTCACGCGCGCCTCTCAAGTCCTGCTTTAATTTAGGCTACTGCCGCAATTTTGATTGTTCCCCCCTCCTATCGCTAACCACTAGTGCAATTGGGTCGACTCATGCAGCCTCTATCTCTCCCATGAGCTTCACCGACCGTCGTTGCACATTCGCAGACATGCAATCCACCTTGCAGATCTTCTCGGTGAAAGTCGAGGAGATAATGGGAGGCTTGCAATGGCCGCTTCACGTCTACGGCATGGTAGCAGCACGCGATATCGTGGATCGTAACCGTAATATTATCTTCCATCGGCAAAGAGATAACTTTCAATCGATTACAGAGGAGGTTAGTTTGTACACCTTCTCCTACTTAATTTGTCTCGGTTCGGAGTGCGTATTAATTATATATGCATTATTTTTGGGGGGTGGTCTGATCACTTTTTTTTTTGAAACGAGGCAAAAGTATTGCCTTTTATATTGATATAGAAGGAGCAAACATAGAGGCCTAGGCCAACGGACAAAAGAAAAAGAACAAGAACGAAATTATGCCGTTATGTCAGCCAGGTGTTTAGCTCCCGCCAAGATCCAGTTCTTGCTCTCGTCCTTTATCTTTTGCATGACTGCCAAAGGCATAGAAGCCTTGTTGCTGAAAACCCTCGCATTTCGCTCCTTCCACAGCTCCCATGTTATCAGAGTGACGGCAGATTTCAAGCCCTCCGGGCAGGCGGTTGACGATCTTGTGATGGCATGCCAGTAATGAAGAACACTTTCGCGGCCCGATCCCAGATCCAGAAGCAACGATGGGCACGAGAGCCAGTTTGCCGCGTGCTGCCAAACCCTCTTGGAGTATCTGCACTCAAAAAGAATGTGTCTTGCGGTTTCCGTCTGGCATTTGCAAAGCTGGCAAGTAGGTTGATGAGGCCATCCACGGATTGCAAGGCGGTCGGAGGTCCACAACCTATTCTGGACAGCAAGCCAAGCAAAAAAATGGCATTTTGGGGGGGCCCATGTCTTCCAAACAATGTTCTTGAAGGAGCAGGGAATTGATCCCATGAACTGTGCTTTGTAGGCCGATTGAGTGGAGTAGGAGCCGCTAGGAGTGAGAGTCCAAGAGATGCTGTCGTCGATTCCTGGGGTGAGGACAATGTCTTGTATTAGTCCCCAAAGGGCGACGAACTGGGACATGTGCTCCACCGTGAAATTGTTGACGGAAATGTCTGCAATCCATTTGTCATGGTCAAGCGCATCTTGAACACATCTTTTCTTTCTTTTGGAGACCTCAAAAATTTTCGGCGCGATGGATTGGAGTGTTTTGCCATTAAGCCAAGAGCTGGACCAAAAGGAAGCTTTGCGGCCATCACCGATAGAGACCTTAGTTGCAGCATTGAATAAGGTCCTGTCTGTTTCATCATTTGGGGTTTCGAGGCCCACCCAGGGCTTCTCCGGAGCCACCCATTCGAGCCAAAGCCATCGTAGCCGCAGTGCACGCGCAAACTTGTCGAGGTCCAGGATACCCAAACCACCAAGGTTCTTGGGACGGCAGACCTTTGTCCAGCAGACTTTGCATTTCCCTCCACTGACAGATGTGTTGCAAGCCCAAAGCATCCCTCTCCTGATTTTGTCGAAGGCCTTCAGGGTGGCCTTGTCAGCCTTGAGAGCAGTTAGCAGGAAAATGGGCAGAGCCGTCAAGACAGATTTCACCAGAGCGGCACAGCCTGCGCGATTGAGGAACTTGGCTTTCCATGGGTTGAGGCGCGATGCAGCTTTGTCTATGTAAGCCATCAGGTCTACGCGGCGTAGGCGTCCAAGCGTCAGTGGCAGGCCCAAGTACTTGATGGGGAAATTGGTGAGTATGGCAGGGAAGCCTGTCATGACATCTGTGAGGTTGATGCCATCGCACCGAATGGGAGCCACCGAACTTTTTGTCACATTAGTCACCAATCCAGTGACCTCCCCGAAATTTTGAAGAAGAGCCTTGAGGTTAGCAACATCCCGAGCCTCGGGCCTTAAGAATATAACCGCGTCATCAGCGTAGAGTGATATGCGGGACTTGATAAATCCTCCCGGTAAAGGCTGCAGAAGACCGGCTTGAGTGGCTATCTCAAGGATCCGCGGAAGTGGGTCCATGGCCAGATCAAATAGCAGGGGAGATAGCGGGTCGCCTTGCCGCAGACCACGAGCATGAGTAATGTCGTTGCCGGGAATCCCATTGAGCAGAACTCGAGAGGTCGAAGACGAAAAAAGAAGTGCGACCCAAGCACGCCATCTTGGAGGAAATCCGCGCTTCTGCATTAAGTCCAGGATGTAATCCCAACGGACAGAGTCGAAAGCTTTTGCAATGTCGAGCTTGATAAGCAAGGCCGGGGAGCGTTTTTGATGAAGGCGGCGAGCCACGTTTCTGACGTACATGAAGTTATCATGGATGCTCCGGGACTTAATGAATGCGCTTTGGCAAGGAGAGATGATGTTGTTCATCTTTGGACGGAGCCTTAGAGCCATTGCCTTTGCGATGATTTTCGGGACAATATGGATGAGGCTGATTGGCCTGAAGTCCGAAATGGATTCTGCTCCATCCTTCTTCGGAAGCAAAGCAATATTGGCAGTGTTGATGACGTGCAAGTTATTGATAGAAAGCTCGGAGAAGGCGTTTATGACATTCATGAAGTCGAGCCTGACGATCGGCCAACAAGCACGAAAGAAGTTAATGGTGAAACCATCTGGACCAGGGGCCTTGTCCGCAGGCATATCCGTAATGGCCTGCAAGATCTCATCTTCGGAGAAAGGGAGTCCGAGATCCTCAAGATCTTCGATGGTCGGATCAATGACCTCCCAATTGAAGTCCAGGGGGCGCGGAGCAATGGCTCCAAGAACCGACGAGAAGTGGTCATGGATGTGTTGCTCCTTCTCAGCATGTGACGTGACCCATCCCTCATTCCGCTTTAGCCTCTGAATAAGATTCTTCCGGCGACGAGAGTTTACGCGTAGATGGAAGAATTTTGTATTCGCGTCTCCCTCGCGAAGGTAGTTGATCCTCGAAGCTTGACGCTTGCGGGCACGTTCAAGCACAGCTAGGCCCATGACACGACGCTTGAGGGCGGCGCGAAGATTTTTCTCCTCCGGCGTTAGGGTGCGCGACTCTTGTGCCACATCAAGCTGAAGAATAACATCCAAGCCCATGATGAGTTGCTGCTTATGATTGGAGAATAGCCCCTTGCTCCACGCCCTGAGCTTTTTGGCCGTCTGTTTGAGCTTGTGGTTGATCACGTGCACCGGCTGTGTATGGGTCGTGGGCTCCGACCAAACTTGACGGACCGTATCCATAAACCCAGGCATTTTTGTCCAGAAGTTCTCGAATCGGAAAGTGGCAGGCCTTCGAGGACCACTCTGGTTGGATAAGAGGATCGGACAGTGGTCCGAAAGAGCCGAGGATAAAGCATGCAGCCCATGGTTGTCGAAGGCGAGATCCCAACTAGAGTTGCAGAAAGCCCTATCCAGCCTCACCAAAGTGGGAACATCTCTCTCATTGCTCCAAGTGTACTTCCTGTTCTGCAGTTCAAAATTCAAATGCATGCAGGATCCCTATCTTGCACTAACTGGCCCTACCCGTGCCGTTGTGGTGAATGTTCACCCTGTGTACTTTGAGGTCGATCTTAAAGTGAAAGGCGCCATTGAGTCCGAGGACAGAGATTTAAGCTTTCTAGCACTTTGTTACACCTGCAACGGCCCATGTATATCCTACGTGACCAATCTTGTTGGGACTAGCAAGCTTAGTACACTAAAGTTCACGTTTGGTCACATCCTCAACTCTGTCGAGGCCACGGTCAATGTGGAAGTCATTAGCGGGAGATGGCCATGCGATTATCAAGGCGTATTTACTGCCAAGACCTCCAACATTGACGACATGGACATAGTGATGCTTGCCTTTGAAGATGGTAAATTGCCAATGGATGATGACTGCAAGATCAAGCTTTCACGCCGTGTTATTTGCGTCGAACTTGTTCCACCCGAGGAAAACCGTAAGAAATCAAAGTTGATGCTTACTATGAAGGCGTTGCATATTAATGACATAAATGGTAAGGTGGAACATTATCTGAGTTTCAAGCCAAAGAAGAATGGTAGAAGCCATCGGAAAATTAAGGTTGGCCCCTGTGAGATTCAAGTGACCGTGGCATGGTCTCTTCTCTCGACCTTCAAATGTTTCTACGAGGAAGCCATATCTTAACTCACATGAACTTTATGTGTTTGCTAAAGTAGATGGAGTTGTTGCAAGATGTATAATAACTAGCAAAATACCTGTGCGTTGCGACAGATAGTTCATGTATTATACACATGTATTTGGCCATGCAATTAAATTTAGTTATTAATGTAATTAAATTATCAGAAAAAACACATTTTTTCTCATATCTCCAAATAAAAATATGTTTGGTTTCTAGCTGGCGAAATAGGTTTCTGACTATCCAAAATGTGCCCCCATGTAACATACATAAAATTTAGTTTTAAGTGAACCTACATTTTTTACCCCGAAAATGTAACTTTTTCTCTCCATGATATGACCACTCAGTTTTGCGCATCGCCTTTTTAGAGCTCGTTATGATCATAGTTACGAGTATGAGGTGAAGGGTCTACTGCTTTGCATGGGCTGTGTGGGCTTCGGAAGGCTGCGTGCATTTTTTGTGTGATCGTTCTTCAGTGAAATGGGACCCACTGATCCACTAGTTGACAATCTCGACGACTACTTTCGTTTTGGTGGTATTTAACTATTTATATATGCAGCTTGTGTTCTTAGCAATGTTGGATTTTGTGTCATCTAGGCTGTCGTATTTCATACCGGACGATTGATGAGGTGTGAGAGTTCCTGATCAGTTCTCCTTAATTAGTGAGATAAGAAAAGAAAAAATGCCTCTGATTTTTGTTCCATATTAGACAACAATATTTATATTTATTTAGGAAAAGGATAAAAATAGCACCTTTAATTTCTTCCCTAATTACCGATTTATGAAAACTGAAATTATGAGGATGAATGTATGCGGCTTGCAAGTTGCAACACAAACACACCCAGAAAATACACGCTAAGCCAATTCTACTGCCACGGGAGTTAACTATTAACGTATAGGCATAATCAGTGGCGGAGCTAGGAATTAAACTGAGGGGGGTCGAAACCAAGCTCTAATTTTTTTTTTACAGAAAAGAGCAAACGAATTCAAGAAAACAGCAAATGTATTCAATAAAAGAGGTCCAAACAGATTCAATTTGCATATTTCATCAACTACAACAACAAAATGACTAAAAAAACAAGAACACCAAAATAGAGCTACATTTTGATAAGATAGTATCATACCATTAAGTTGCCTCCTCATCGGCGTCCATCGAAGGCAGCCGGGGACGAGCCAAGCTGGGGGCAACCGGGCAGGGCCGACAGCCCGAGCAGAGGCCAGGCGATTGGAGTCGAAGATGGGGACGAGCTGAGGCGCTGAGCAGTGGGGGGCGACTGGAGACGAAGGCGGCGGGCTGACGGGGAAAGGCGGCGGGCCGCCGGAACGGCGACGACGGCACCGACCTCCTTGACTTGGTCAGGGACGTCGAGGCCCTGGCTGAAGCGGAGAAGGAATCAGAGGAGGAGCGGGCGGCCTGTGGTGACCCAGCGTACCACTGCATGGTGTAGTACACAAGTCGTTGACATAACACAAGTGAAACACCGTTCCATTACATCCCTCAGAGTGGTACAATAGAAACATATGCGAGTCCAAGGTATGTCTATAGAAGGATACATAACCTGTTTGCAGAAGATCACACAACCTCCTACTTTACAGGGAGGTAAAACTTCAAATAAAGCTCCAAGAACGACTCGTAGTCTAACTTATTGCTAACTCAAGCTTAAGAGCTACTAGGCTTGCTATAGAAATCTAGCTACTTAGGTGCTAGGATTAGGGAAAGGCTCCCTTCTATTACTAGTCTAAATTTTCACTCTAGTTGCTGCAGCAGTTGACTTCATTGACTTCTTTGCTTGGATTCTTCATCTTGTTGTAGTTGACTCCTTTGTCTTCGAGTTCCACGGTAGTTTATCCTCCGGTGCTCCATAGCAGGGGATTTAAGAGTGGGATGAGTACGAGCGTACTCAGCAAGTTCATATTAGGGAATAGGTGTATCATGCACTAGCTACAGCCACAGACCAGAAAGTCGTAGGCAATGCAAGTTTTCGTAAACATTTCTTCAAAAGGTTTATTTTATTCTGAAAACTATGCCCGTCACAGGTTGACTAGAACTTCATGGAGTTCCTTTCTGCCGCGTCAGCTCCCTTCCAACAGGGAGTACACAATTCGATCCTCTGCAGAGGTGCGTTACTTTTCCCATAAGAGAACTTAACCTTGTTGCCAACCAAGTCGCGAGCCTTGTCCACACTTCCTTGGTATGGGGCCAGTATAAGAACCAAGCCAATCACTGCCTTCTCCGCGACCCTGCAAACCCACCCTTTTGTCCATCCGTACACCCCGGTAGACATCTCCCGATCATACGGCTTTACCCCCGTGTACTATGGACAATCCTTCATAGACGGTAGAGCCTCTCATCCAAACGGATGGGGATTTTAAAGGCTATCCCAACCTACGGCAGTGCCTCCAGCACCCCGCCAGGCTCTATCAAGTCCGTTGGCGTGCAGGAGGGAAAAGATACTGACTTCCCCGAGCCATTATAGATCTTATGGTCAACGCGGTATGTACGGCGCTAGAATCACTGGACGGCATTGGTACTTAGTCCTAGATGAATAGTACCCGTGCAATGGAACCTCCACCAATCAACACATACCATGGTTCCATTGCCCACCACATAGTCATATTCATAATTGTAAAATAATATTTGCTTTTCAATGCAAGAGTGATAAGTATAGTACTTTGCATATAATTTGATAAACATAATCAAATGACATGAGCAAGCGATGAACTTGCCTTTCTTGACTGCAAGATTATGCAGGCAAAAGCTTCGATACGTGAGAACTCCAAATTCTGAAATACCATCATTGTCCAAGGACAATGTTTAAAGAACTGGCAAAGATGCTATAATGCATAGTATGAGATGCAATCGTCCCGAGCGTAACCTAACCTCGATGATTTAGGATGTATGAGTTGTAAAGATTTCTTTAGGGTTTGTTGCACTTTTAGAATGGTTCTCAAACAAGGTTTTTATTAAAGTGTGGTTATATTAGCATCATAATCAAGTGATATAATACATCATAACAATCATACACACTAATAATAGTGGTGGATTAATATGTAAAGAACAGTTGTCAATTTTAAGTTCTACAGAACAGGGTTGATGATTACTTGTATTATACTTCAAAAGAATAACTTTTGAAGAACATGTTGTTTAAGAAATAATGAGTATTTCAAAGAAGGATTAGGGCTTCTAAGGTTTGATTGACATCTGTACTTCAAAAGAATAACTTTTGAAGAACAGGGTAAATAAGAACAAGAACTATTAAAAATAGGAGCTATGGTTTCTAGGGTTTACTATTAGATTCATCTAGTTCTCTAATAGGAACTAGTTGGGTTTCTTAAGTTGGATTAGTTCTATATACAACAAGTATTGGCAGGTTTATTACTATGGTTGATTATGGTATCATATCAAAGGATGATGGTCAAGGTGGTGTTATGAGTTAGGTTTACTATTGCTTCATATTTACTTCAATAAGTAATCACTAATGGTTTCTAAGCTAAGTGGTGTATTACTCTCTAAGTAGGGTTTAGTGGGATAGGAGCATGTGATGTGCATTACTGCACAAAATTGGTGTTAGGGTTCATCATTAGGATTCTACTAGGGTTTGATGGTTGAGGTTGGTCCTAATGGTATGGTATATAGAAGTGGTGATCAATGGTGCTAATCCAATTAACAAGTTAGGGTTTATACCTAGGTGGTACTAATTGGATCATATAGATGTTAAGCAAAAATAAAGACATGAGATGATAACCACATGTGAAATGATTTTGTTTTAAGTTACAGATCAGGATCATGCATGCATTTGTCTCTAACTAGGGTTCTATAGGTATAGATGAAGCTTATATAATCATATGGGTTAAACCCATAGGGTTTTAGGATTTCAATTAACTTAGGATGAGTACATAAAATAATAGAATCAAGGTCTTGCTTAAATTAAATCTAGGGTTTCTAAATTATGGTACAACTCTTAAAATGATATTTGACAATATAGATGTGGTTATTAATTACTTTGAAACAATTAATAATGGTTTTAATATTTTATTAATTTTCACAAGAATTAATAATTAGGGTAACTCCTATTTAGGTTTAATTTAGAAATCAGGGTTTAATAATTGTTATTAAGTTTTTTTTTTAAACTACTCAACTTGTTAACTAAAGATGTTTAAGTAAACAAGTTTTTAAATTACCAAAATATTATTAGCATATAGTATTTTCTTACTTTACTATTATTTAATATAAAATAGTAATTTGCAAATTAGGGTTTATGAATTATCACTAATATTTTAAGTTAATGAAAAGATGATTAAGAAAATTAATCTTAACATTTTTATTTTCTTACTGAATAGCTAATATTTAATTTTGAAACTTAATTAATTATTGAATTCAATTTGGATTTAAAACAAATGAAAAGACATAATCAATAAAGATAAAAATAAGTGAATTTTTATTTTGACACACATTTTTATTTTATATTTTATTTGAATAGAGTTTATTTTTTTGAGCATTTTGATATCTTATTTGAATTTTTCTGAGTTGAAATGAATTTTACATGATTTTGTAAAGTTTCAGTTATTTACTGGAATTTGAATTTAAATGGAAATATTAAGTGTACCGATTTGATTCTACCCCAGACACAGACAGGTGGGACCTAGTCCATGTCATATGCCCCGTTGGCAGTTGACCGAGTCAGAACTGCTAAGGGGTCCCACATCCACGTCACCTCGCCGGAGAAGAGGCCGGCGATGCTCCGGTGAACGATGGAAGGGATGGTAGAGACCCCCAGAGACTATACAATCTAGTGCATTCGAATCCCCTCATCACCACGAGCAGAATGGTATCATCGGCACCACCAAATAGTCACCGGAGTTGCTCCGGCGAGCTCATCTGCGGCGGTGCCGGCCGGCGAGAATCCAATCGGGAGCTACAGGATACGAAACTAGGAACCAGAAGGTGTAGGAGATGCGCATGCTCACCGTGATGACGTTGAGATGATCGACGAGGTGGCGGGAGGTCGGAGATGAGCTCACCGTCGCGGATTCCGGCGACCACCCGTGACAGAAATCGTTCAAATTGAGTCGTCTGAGGAAGCGCCTGATCGATTCCTCGCACCCGGAGGATCTGTGAACTCTTGCGGTTCTCCACGGCTACACCACGGACCCCGGGATAGTCCCAAACGACGGCGTCGTGATGAACACCGGCGAACTCCCGTGGTTAACTGAGAGAGATTGAGAGGCAGTGAAAGCTTGGAGAGTGGAGGCTAGGGTTTAGGATCTTTCAGAGATCAACCCGGTGCTTTTATAGAGCACGACAAGGTCTGGAGTGGCGGGGCAACGGCGGTGACCGGAGGAGATGCGTCGGCACCAATGGACTCGTTCTGAGCGTGAATCTTGGCGAATCGAGACGTGTTCGGATAGGGCGGACGTGGGCGAGCTTGTAACGGTCTCTGGGATGGTCGCTGGCGTCCGGAGACGTCCTTATCTGCAGCGAGGAGGTGGCAGAGGCTCGCCGGCGTCGTGTCATCTGCAGGGAAGAAGAAGAAGACGACGCCCGCTTTTTGTCTCGTGCCAGCGACGAAGAGGTAAGTGGCCAGGTGGGTTGGTGTTGGGCTGAGGTGCTGGGCCAAGGCTGGGCTGGTCCAGGGCTGCTCTGGTGCGGCTTGGCCTGGCAAGGTAAGCCCTTTTCCTTTGTTATTTTCTGTTTTCTTTTTGTTTTATATTTATTGATTGGAATTTAGATTCAAATTTTGTTTTGTTTGCAGGGTTCTAATTATTTGAATCTCAACATGATTTGATGATGATAACTACTATATCATTTTGTTTTTTTTAAATGTTTTAATGTTTGAGTAAATTGGTATTTTGTGAGAGTTGTTCCAAATTTAAATATGCATGAGTTTATGTGTCCCTCTTATTTCCCTTTTTATTTAGATACCAATTCAATTTAAATGCTTTGAAATTTAGAACATGTGCATGGTGAAAACATTATTAGATTTAACTAGTGTGCTTAACAATATTAATTGTTCATATCTATTTTAATTATTGCTAGAATTTTAAAAATGAATAGTTATGAGGATGGGATTGAATCATGATTTTATGTGGACAACTATTTCTAAGGGTTTAAGAAAAGGGTTGGATAAACTTTACAATCACCAATCTCCATTAACTAGCTTAAGCTTAAACTATTTAGGATAGATCCTATATTCCTCATGGTTAAATCAACTACTTATATGATGGTTCTATTTTATCAATTACTATTTCATTTGGTTCACTAAGCAAGGTATTTGGAAAGCAAAGTACAATTGGATATTGGTTTCACTCTACTCACCCAAATGACATTAAGTCATTAGGTATGCAAGGCTTGGTTGTATCCTTGTGATCCATGATACACAAGGTAGGGCATAATATTCTATGTGGGGTGGAGCCCATATGAAAGGGTTTAGGGTTTTTGGTAATGCTTCACTAGTTGAAGTTTAAATAGGCATGAGGCATGGCAGGGTTTTACTACTACTGGTATATTTATCATTTCATGTGAAGAATGAGATCTATGGATCACATATATAGGTTTAACTTATCATCTCATTTTAAAAGGTAAGATCATGCATTAGACATGATCCACTTATTCCTCACTAATCTCTCTTCTTTAATACTTCTCTCAACACATTCACTTAGATTCTTAGGATTTATGATCATCACCCCATTTGTAATGATCAAAGTATTGGCCTCATAATAATTCATTAGTAAATCATGGTTCTCTCTCCAAGATCAAGTATAAGTCCATATACTTGAGTATACCTCTTTAGGTTGAGCTCTTTTTTTTTAATAGGTAGGGTTTCTCTAGGGTTTATGATCATTACCAAGGTGTAATGATCACCACACTTGCCTCTCTCTTGGATCACTAGTAAAAGAGGTTCCTACTTACTATTAAGTATTAGCTAGGTCAAGTAGGGTTTAGCACTTGGCTTGTACTCCTTATAGCATTGATTAGTATTAATGATTTACCTCACATAGATAGGTTGAATATTAAACTAGGTTCCACTCAATGGATAATATAAGCATATTAATGATTCTCTCCTTTCTCTAAGGTTTAATGGAATGAGTTGGGGAACAAGGTTGGAATGGTCAAGGGTTAATGAAGAATGAATATGATTGTCCTTGGCTTGGGTTCAAGCATTGCAGTTGAAAAGATATACCATGTGACTTATGGTAGGAACATTTATTTAGTAGAAGACCTAGATAAGATAAGTATAGAATAATGTCTTAATTAATTGTGTTCTATGATTTAGAATTGAATAATTATTCATGTATTGTTGTAAGGAATGTCATATTGAGATCCTTTATAAGATCTTATAGTTGACCCTTACTTAAGGTGTTGTTTGTTGTAAATCTACTCCTATTTGATCTAGCCCATGGATCAAATCATCTCTACCAAAAACAAGGTTTTAGCAAAGGTCACAGTGAAGTGTATAGCGCTTGACTTGATGAGCTACTTCAATTCCAGCAAGTCAAGTGAAACTTCAGTTACTGTGGTAAGTTTTATTTGAAGCGCGAAAATTCCCGGATTTTCTATGCATGAATGCAATGCACACTTTGGTGTTCTCTCATTTTATTGCCTCTAAACCTGGGATATTACAGCTCTCCCCCAAACTAAACTTCGTCCCGAAGTTCGAACGCTCTCATGTTTCGGAATGTTGAAATGTCTTGAACAGATCATAATCCTTCAATCTCCATGGTGATCTCAATAGATATAATTGAATATATCCCTTTTATCGATCCTTCATGAAGTATTCTGATGTCTGGCCCTAATACTTTCTTTAATTCCATGATTTCATCCAACACTCTAAGCTTCTAGTCTTACTCTTCAAAGATCCTTGGTTTAGGACATCTTATAGAACTAATGGACTTTACTAATGGTTGTGATGACATCTTCCTATTTGGATACTTAAAGCTTGGTTCTACCAGCTGCGGTAATCCAGCTGCGGTGCCCAAACCTTAAGTCTAAAGGATTGGTTTAAAGTAAGATATTGTTGTCCCTAACTACCATAACGAACGTAATGGTACTTCGTAAGGTATTTTCAATAGGCATGGTCCTGGTGGTTTATTCTTACGAATGGATTAGACTCATTTAGTCCATCCAATCATGGCTTCTAGTTTATGCTCGTTATCTACCTTTTTGTTTCTTTAGGTTCCATGAAAGGAATCTTACTAATAGGCTTATGTTTTGGTATGGTCAAACTCCTTCGGTCTTTAGTTTTCTTAGGCTTTGATTGTCCTCCGACATCTACTTCATCCAACTTCCTTATCTTAGAGTTACTTGAGCTCTTCTTCTTCTGAGTAATTATTAATTACCCACTCAAGTTAGGTTCTAACCCTTACTTCTTCGAGATATAAACCTCGGCTTCTAGTCTGACATCCTTCTGAGAGTACCTTGATATGGATACTTCCACCAATCTTATGAAAATAGGATCGGACTTCCTCTCAGTTCAGACCTTCTTCTTCGTCTTTCATACTCCAAATCATATCTTAACACTTCTCCTTCAATCTTCCTCCCCCCTTGGAGTTTACTAATGATCTTCAAACTCCATTTCTTCAAATCATTAAACTCCAAGGTAGAAGATTGGTTTAACTCTGGTTTATATTTTGTACCTTTCTAAAGTCTCACGAAGAATTCCTTGCGGTGTATCCACACAGTTGTGGGTATCCGATGTGAATCCTCCGACTAAATAGTTACCAGCTATGGAATACCAGCTACGGAATCCCTCTTTCCTTTAGAGTGAAAGAACGATTAAGCTGTGGACAATTTGTTACCAGCTGCAGACTATCTAACACAAGATGTGACTTATTGGATACCAGTTGTGGCTATGTTATGGTTCTAGTCCACATCTACCTACCAGTTGTGGCTACTTTTATAGTTTTATTTAAGATATACCTCACTTCACATACTTTCTCTTCATGTTTATCCTATATCAGCTGCAGTCTGATGATACCAACTGCGACTTCACTTGTCTATTTTCCTTCTTCTAAGGTTTGTTTTGCAAGATAACCACTTGTTGACACTATGAAAATAGTATTGTAAGTGACTTCACTTGCATTCCCTTCTTTCATAATGAATATGGCTCCACTTCTACTGCTCCATATTCACTATTTTCTCACTTTCATGGTACTTTCATGTTGAAGTACTCCTTGATTAAGGATATAAATGAGTTTGGATTGGTCCTTCCTTTAGAGTATTGTGGTTGCTTCCCACAATTTGACTTCTTCCTCTAGTGAACCTTCATTTTGTCTTCAAAATCTTTAGAATTCGTCACTTCCTCACACGAATACCTTTACCCTCTAGACCTATAACATCAAGTAGGAGCTTGATATTGCAACATGCATTTGCATATCAAAGTCAAACTTCATGTATGGATCTAGTCAAACAATGAAAATCCAATAAAATCCAAGAAAATCCAGCTTTGTGCTTATAATACACATCCTTATATGCCTGAATATAATAGTTGGGTAAGACATCCCTAAACATCAGGCTCAGATGTGTAGTATATAACACCACATAAGATAGGTTTAGGTTGTGATACTTAGCACAAATACGTGAATTTCTACTATTTGTCTCAACATTTATCTTAATTGCACATTTGCAATGAGACAAACTTGAAACAAAATGGCTTGGGATAGTTGAAGTTAACCTAGTTTTCTTTGGGAGTACTAACAAAACAGGATACCATATATATGTGCTATTGAGGACTACTTCCTATAATACAATTAGTTCTAACATGTCTACTCTAAACACATGATTGTTTAGAATATACCACCTATAACTCTAGGATTTCTCTAAGTGATATGCTCTAAATAAGCCTTCTTTAAACTAAGGACTATGGTTCTAACATACTTAGTACCGTTATTAGGATTTTAAGGCCTAAGCTTTCGAACTATTCCTTAAATCCTACTCCTTATCATCTCATTTGGTTCACTAAGCAAGGTATTTGGAAAGCAAAGTACAATTGGATATTGGTTTCACTCTACTCACCCAAATGACATTAAGTCATTAGGTATGCAAGGCTTGGTTGTATCCTTGTGATCCATGATACACAAGGTAGGGCATAATATTCTATGTGGGGTGGAGCCCATATGAAAGGGTTTAGGGTTTTTGGTAATGCTTCACTAGTTGAAGTTTAAATAGGCATGAGGCATGGCAGGGTTTTACTACTACTGGTATATTTATCATTTCATGTGAAGAATGAGATCTATGGATCACATATATAGGTTTAACTTATCATCTCATTTTAAAAGGTAAGATCATGCATTAGACATGATCCACTTATTCCTCACTAATCTCTCTTCTTTAATACTTCTCTCAACACATTCACTTAGATTCTTAGGATTTATGATCATCACCCCATTTGTAATGATCAAAGTATTGGCCTCATAATAATTCATTAGTAAATCATGGTTCTCTCTCCAAGATCAAGTATAAGTCCATATACTTGAGTATACCTCTTTAGGTTGAGCTCTTTTTTTTTAATAGGTAGGGTTTCTCTAGGGTTTATGATCATTACCAAGGTGTAATGATCACCACACTTGCCTCTCTCTTGGATCACTAGTAAAAGAGGTTCCTACTTACTATTAAGTATTAGCTAGGTCAAGTAGGGTTTAGCACTTGGCTTGTACTCCTTATAGCATTGATTAGTATTAATGATTTACCTCACATAGATAGGTTGAATATTAAACTAGGTTCCACTCAATGGATAATATAAGCATATTAATGATTCTCTCCTTTCTCTAAGGTTTAATGGAATGAGTTGGGGAACAAGGTTGGAATGGTCAAGGGTTAATGAAGAATGAATATGATTGTCCTTGGCTTGGGTTCAAGCATTGCAGTTGAAAAGATATACCATGTGACTTATGGTAGGAACATTTATTTAGTAGAAGACCTAGATAAGATAAGTATAGAATAATGTCTTAATTAATTGTGTTCTATGATTTAGAATTGAATAATTATTCATGTATTGTTGTAAGGAATGTCATATTGAGATCCTTTATAAGATCTTATAGTTGACCCTTACTTAAGGTGTTGTTTGTTGTAAATCTACTCCTATTTGATCTAGCCCATGGATCAAATCATCTCTACCAAAAACAAGATTGACTCAAGTGTGTCAGGATTATTCTCAAGTGAATACCCATCTCAAGTCAAAAGAACAATTGGTTTAGTATAGTTGGCTTAGCTAAGACTACTTCCTATAGACACTACCAAACCTATAGGTCTCCTTTAAAGGGTTTTAATCCTAGGGTCAAAGCATTTGCTCTGATACCACTGTGACCCAGCATACCACTGCATGGTGTAGTACACAAGTCGTTGACATAACACAAGTGAAACACCGTTCCACTCATATTACATCCCTCAGAGTGGTACAATAGAAACATATGCGAGTCCAAGGTATGTCTATAGAAGGATACATAACCTGTTTGCAGAAGATCACACAACCTCCTACTTTACAGTGAGGTAAAACTTCAAATAAAGCTCCAGAAGAACGACTCGTAGTCTAACTTATTGCTAACTCAAGCTTAAGAGCTACTAGGCTTGCTATAGAAATCTAGCTACTTAGGTGCTAGGATTAGGGAAAGGCTCCCTTCTATTACTAGTCTAAATTTTCACTCTAGTTGCTGCAGCAGTTGACTTCATTGACTTCTTTGCTTGGATTCTTCATCTTGTTGTAGTTGACTCCTTTGTCTTCGAGTTCCACGGTAGTTTATCCTCCGGTGCTCCATAGCTAGGGATTTAAGAGTGGGATGAGTACGCGTACTCAGCAAGTTCATATTAGGGAATAGGTGTATCATGCACTAGCTGCCCACAGAAAGTCGTAGGCAATGCAAGTTTTCGTAAACATTTCTTCAAAAGGTTTATTTTATTCTGAAAACTATGCCCGTCAGTCTTCACAGGTTGACTAGAACTTCATGGAGTTCCTTTCTGCCGCGTCAGCTCTTCCGAACAGGAGTGACACAATTCAGATCCTCCTGAGGTGCGTTACTTTTCCCATAAGAGAACTTAACCTTGTTGCCAACCAAGTCGCGAGCCTTGTCCACACTTCCTTGGTATGGGGTATAAGAACCAAGCCAATCACGCCTTCTCCGCGACCCGCAAACCCCTTTTGTCCATCCGTACACCCCGTAGACATCTCCCGATCATACGGCTTTACCCCGTGTACTATGGACAATCCTTCATAGACGGTAGAGCCTCTCATCCAAACCGGATGGGGATTTTAAAGGCTATCCCAACCTACGGCCTCCCGCCAGCTCTATCAAGTCCGTTGGCGTGCAGGAGGGGAAAGATACAAACTTCCCGAGCCATTATAGATCTTATGGTCAACGCGGTATGTACGGCGCTAGAATCACTGGACGGCATTGGTACTTAGTCCTAGATGAATAGTACCCGCAATGGAACCTCCACCAATCAACACATACCATGGTTCCATTGCCCACCACATAGTCATATTCATAATTGTAAAATAATATTTGCTTTTCAATGCAAGAGTGATAAGTATAGTACTTTGCATATAATTTGATAAACATAATCAAATGACATGAGCAAGCGATGAACTTGCCTTTCTTGACTGCAAGATTATGCAAAAGCTTCGATACGTGAGAACTCCAAATTCTGAAATACCATCATTGTCCTGTAAGAACAATGTTTAAAGAATTGGCAAAGATGCTATAATTCATAGTATGAGATGCAATCGTCCGAGCGTAACCTAACCTCGATGATTTAGGATGTATGAGTTGTAAAGATTTCTTTAGGGTTTGTTGCACTTTTAGAATGGTTCTCAAACAAGGTTTTTATTAAAGTGTGGTTATATTAGCATCATAATCAAGTGATATAATACATCATAACAATCATACACACTAATAATAGTGGTGGATTAATATGTAAAGAACAGTTGTCAATTTTAAGTTCTACAGAACAGGGTTGATGATTACTTGTATTATACTTCAAAAGAATAACTTTTGAAGAACATGTTGTTTAAGAAATAATGAGTATTTCAAAGAAGGATTAGGGCTTCTAAGGTTTGATTGACATTGTACTTCAAAAGAATAACTTTTGAAGAACAGGGTAAATAAGAACAAGAACTATTAAAAATAGGAGCTATGGTTTCTAGGGTTTACTATTAGATTCATCTAGTTCTCTAATAGGAACTAGTTGGGTTTCTTAAGTTGGATTAGTTCTATATACAACAAGTATTGGCAGGTTTATTACTATGGTTGATTATGGTATCATATCAAAGGATGATGGTCAAGGTGGTGTTATGAGTTAGGTTTACTATTGCTTCATATTTACTTCAATAAGTAATCACTAATGGTTTCTAAGCTAAGTGGTGTATTACTCTCTAAGTAGGGTTTAGTGGGATAGGAGCATGTGATGTGCATTACTGCACAAAATTGGTGTTAGGGTTCATCATTAGGATTCTACTAGGGTTTGATGGTTGAGGTTGGTCCTAATGGTATGGTATATAGAAGTGGTGATCAATGGTGCTAATCCAATTAACAAGTTAGGGTTTATACCTAGGTGGTACTAATTGGATCATATAGATGTTAAGCAAAAATAAAGACATGAGATGATAACCACATGTGAAATGATTTTGTTTTAAGTTACAGATCAGGATCATGCATGCATTTGTCTCTAACTAGGGTTCTATAGGTATAGATGAAGCTTATATAATCATATGGGTTAAACCCATAGGGTTTTAGGATTTCAATTAACTTAGGATGAGTACATAAAATAATAGAATCAAGGTCTTGCTTAAATTAAATCTAGGGTTTCTAAATTATGGTACAACTCTTAAAATGATATTTGACAATATAGATGTGGTTATTAATTACTTTGAAACAATTAATAATGGTTTTAATATTTTATTAATTTTCACAAGAATTAATAATTAGGGTAACTCCTATTTAGGTTTAATTTAGAAATCAGGGTTTAATAATTGTTATTAAGTTTTTTTTTTAAACTACTCAACTTGTTAACTAAAGATGTTTAAGTAAACAAGTTTTTAAATTACCAAAATATTATTAGCATATAGTATTTTCTTACTTTACTATTATTTAATATAAAATAGTAATTTGCAAATTAGGGTTTATGAATTATCACTAATATTTTAAGTTAATGAAAAGATGATTAAGAAAATTAATCTTAACATTTTTATTTTCTTACTGAATAGCTAATATTTAATTTTGAAACTTAATTAATTATTGAATTCAATTTGGATTTAAAACAAATGAAAAGACATAATCAATAAAGATAAAAATAAGTGAATTTTTATTTTGACACACATTTTTATTTTATATTTTATTTGAATAGAGTTTATTTTTTTGAGCATTTTGATATCTTATTTGAATTTTTCTGAGTTGAAATGAATTTTACATGATTTTGTAAAGTTTCAGTTATTTACTGGAATTTGAATTTAAATGGAAATATTAAGTGTACCGATTTGATTCTACCCCAGACACAGACAGGTGGGACCTAGTCCATGTCATATGCCCCGTTGGCAGTTGACCGAGTCAGAACTGCTAAGGGGTCCCACATCCACGTCACCTCGCCGGAGAAGAGGCCGGCGATGCTCCGGTGAACGATGGAAGGGATGGTAGAGACCCCCAGAGACTATACAATCTAGTGCATTCGAATCCCCTCATCACCACGAGCAGAATGGTATCATCGGCACCACCAAATAGTCACCGGAGTTGCTCCGGCGAGCTCATCTGCGGCGGTGCCGGCCGGCGAGAATCCAATCGGGAGCTACAGGATACGAAACTAGGAACCAGAAGGTGTAGGAGATGCGCATGCTCACCGTGATGACGTTGAGATGATCGACGAGGTGGCGGGAGGTCGGAGATGAGCTCACCGTCGCGGATTCCGGCGACCACCCGTGACAGAAATCGTTCAAATTGAGTCGTCTGAGGAAGCGCCTGATCGATTCCTCGCACCCGGAGGATCTGTGAACTCTTGCGGTTCTCCACGGCTACACCACGGACCCCGGGATAGTCCCAAACGACGGCGTCGTGATGAACACCGGCGAACTCCCGTGGTTAACTGAGAGAGATTGAGAGGCAGTGAAAGCTTGGAGAGTGGAGGCTAGGGTTTAGGATCTTTCAGAGATCAACCCGGTGCTTTTATAGAGCACGACAAGGTCTGGAGTGGCGGGGCAACGGCGGTGACCGGAGGAGATGCGTCGGCACCAATGGACTCGTTCTGAGCGTGAATCTTGGCGAATCGAGACGTGTTCGGATAGGGCGGACGTGGGCGAGCTTGTAACGGTCTCTGGGATGGTCGCTGGCGTCCGGAGACGTCCTTATCTGCAGCGAGGAGGTGGCAGAGGCTCGCCGGCGTCGTGTCATCTGCAGGGAAGAAGAAGAAGACGACGCCCGCTTTTTGTCTCGTGCCAGCGACGAAGAGGTAAGTGGCCAGGTGGGTTGGTGTTGGGCTGAGGTGCTGGGCCAAGGCTGGGCTGGTCCAGGGCTGCTCTGGTGCGGCTTGGCCTGGCAAGGTAAGCCCTTTTCCTTTGTTATTTTCTGTTTTCTTTTTGTTTTATATTTATTGATTGGAATTTAGATTCAAATTTTGTTTTGTTTGCAGGGTTCTAATTATTTGAATCTCAACATGATTTGATGATGATAACTACTATATCATTTTGTTTTTTTTAAATGTTTTAATGTTTGAGTAAATTGGTATTTTGTGAGAGTTGTTCCAAATTTAAATATGCATGAGTTTATGTGTCCCTCTTATTTCCCTTTTTATTTAGATACCAATTCAATTTAAATGCTTTGAAATTTAGAACATGTGCATGGTGAAAACATTATTAGATTTAACTAGTGTGCTTAACAATATTAATTGTTCATATCTATTTTAATTATTGCTAGAATTTTAAAAATGAATAGTTATGAGGATGGGATTGAATCATGATTTTATGTGGACAACTATTTCTAAGGGTTTAAGAAAAGGGTTGGATAAACTTTACAATCACCAATCTCCATTAACTAGCTTAAGCTTAAACTATTTAGGATAGATCCTATATTCCTCATGGTTAAATCAACTACTTATATGATGGTTCTATTTTATCAATTACTATTTCATTTGGTTCACTAAGCAAGGTATTTGGAAAGCAAAGTACAATTGGATATTGGTTTCACTCTACTCACCCAAATGACATTAAGTCATTAGGTATGCAAGGCTTGGTTGTATCCTTGTGATCCATGATACACAAGGTAGGGCATAATATTCTATGTGGGGTGGAGCCCATATGAAAGGGTTTAGGGTTTTTGGTAATGCTTCACTAGTTGAAGTTTAAATAGGCATGAGGCATGGCAGGGTTTTACTACTACTGGTATATTTATCATTTCATGTGAAGAATGAGATCTATGGATCACATATATAGGTTTAACTTATCATCTCATTTTAAAAGGTAAGATCATGCATTAGACATGATCCACTTATTCCTCACTAATCTCTCTTCTTTAATACTTCTCTCAACACATTCACTTAGATTCTTAGGATTTATGATCATCACCCCATTTGTAATGATCAAAGTATTGGCCTCATAATAATTCATTAGTAAATCATGGTTCTCTCTCCAAGATCAAGTATAAGTCCATATACTTGAGTATACCTCTTTAGGTTGAGCTCTTTTTTTTTAATAGGTAGGGTTTCTCTAGGGTTTATGATCATTACCAAGGTGTAATGATCACCACACTTGCCTCTCTCTTGGATCACTAGTAAAAGAGGTTCCTACTTACTATTAAGTATTAGCTAGGTCAAGTAGGGTTTAGCACTTGGCTTGTACTCCTTATAGCATTGATTAGTATTAATGATTTACCTCACATAGATAGGTTGAATATTAAACTAGGTTCCACTCAATGGATAATATAAGCATATTAATGATTCTCTCCTTTCTCTAAGGTTTAATGGAATGAGTTGGGGAACAAGGTTGGAATGGTCAAGGGTTAATGAAGAATGAATATGATTGTCCTTGGCTTGGGTTCAAGCATTGCAGTTGAAAAGATATACCATGTGACTTATGGTAGGAACATTTATTTAGTAGAAGACCTAGATAAGATAAGTATAGAATAATGTCTTAATTAATTGTGTTCTATGATTTAGAATTGAATAATTATTCATGTATTGTTGTAAGGAATGTCATATTGAGATCCTTTATAAGATCTTATAGTTGACCCTTACTTAAGGTGTTGTTTGTTGTAAATCTACTCCTATTTGATCTAGCCCATGGATCAAATCATCTCTACCAAAAACAAGGTTTTAGCAAAGGTCACAGTGAAGTGTATAGCGCTTGACTTGATGAGCTACTTCAATTCCAGCAAGTCAAGTGAAACTTCAGGTGGTAAGTTTTATTTGAAGCGCGAAAATTCCCCGGATTTTCTATGCATGAATGCAATGCACACTTTGGTGTTCTCTCATTTTATTGCCTCTAAACCTGGGATATTACAGCCTCTCCCCCTTAAACTAAACTTCGTCCCGAAGTTCGAACGCTCTCATGTTTCGGAATGTTGAAATGTCTTGAACAGATCATAATCCTTCAATCTCCATGGTGATCTCAATAGATATAATTGAATATATCCCTTTTATCGATCCTTCATGAAGTATTCTGATGTCTGGCCCTAATACTTTCTTTAATTCCATGATTTCATCCAACACTCTAAGCTTCTAGTCTTACTCTTCAAAGATCCTTGGTTTAGGACATCTTATAGAACTAATGGACTTTACTAATGGTTGTGATGACATCTTCCTATTTGGATACTTAAAGCTTGGTTCTACCAGCTGCGGTAATCCAGCTGCGGTGCCCAAACCTTAAGTCTAAAGGATTGGTTTAAAGTAAGATATTGTTGTCCCTAACTACCATAACGAACGTAATGGTACTTCGTAAGGTATTTTCAATAGGCATGGTCCTGGTGGTTTATTCTTACGAATGGATTAGACTCATTTAGTCCATCCAATCATGGCTTCTAGTTTATGCTCGTTATCTACCTTTTTGTTTCTTTAGGTTCCATGAAAGGAATCTTACTAATAGGCTTATGTTTTGGTATGGTCAAACTCCTTCGGTCTTTAGTTTTCTTAGGCTTTGATTGTCCTCCGACATCTACTTCATCCAACTTCCTTATCTTAGAGTTACTTGAGCTCTTCTTCTTCTGAGTAATTATTAATTACCCACTCAAGTTAGGTTCTAACCCTTACTTCTTCGAGATATAAACCTCGGCTTCTAGTCTGACATCCTTCTGAGAGTACCTTGATATGGATACTTCCACCAATCTTATGAAAATAGGATCGGACTTCCTCTCAGTTCAGACCTTCTTCTTCGTCTTTCATACTCCAAATCATATCTTAACACTTCTCCTTCAATCTTCCTCCCCCCTTGGAGTTTACTAATGATCTTCAAACTCCATTTCTTCAAATCATTAAACTCCAAGGTAGAAGATTGGTTTAACTCTGGTTTATATTTTGTACCTTTCTAAAGTCTCACGAAGAATTCCTTGCGGTGTATCCACACAGTTGTGGGTATCCGATGTGAATCCTCCGACTAAATAGTTACCAGCTATGGAATACCAGCTACGGAATCCCTCTTTCCTTTAGAGTGAAAGAACGATTAAGCTGTGGACAATTTGTTACCAGCTGCAGACTATCTAACACAAGATGTGACTTATTGGATACCAGTTGTGGCTATGTTATGGTTCTAGTCCACATCTACCTACCAGTTGTGGCTACTTTTATAGTTTTATTTAAGATATACCTCACTTCACATACTTTCTCTTCATGTTTATCCTATATCAGCTGCGGTCTGATGATACCAGCTGCGACTTCACTTGTCTATTTTCCTTCTTCTAAGGTTTGTTTTGCAAGATAACCACTTGTTGACACTATGAAAATAGTATTGTAAGTGACTTCACTTGCATTCCCTTCTTTCATAATGAATATGGCTCCACTTCTACTGCTCCATATTCACTATTTTCTCACTTTCATGGTACTTTCATGTTGAAGTACTCCTTGATTAAGGATATAAATGAGTTTGGATTGGTCCTTCCTTTAGAGTATTGTGGTTGCTTCCCACAATTTGACTTCTTCCTCTAGTGAACCTTCATTTTGTCTTCAAAATCTTTAGAATTCGTCACTTCCTCACACGAATACCTTTACCCTCTAGACCTATAACATCAAGTAGGAGCTTGATATTGCAACATGCATTTGCATATCAAAGTCAAACTTCATGTATGGATCTAGTCAAACAATGAAAATCCAATAAAATCCAAGAAAATCCAGCTTTGTGCTTATAATACACATCCTTATATGCCTGAATATAATAGTTGGGTAAGACATCCCTAAACATCAGGCTCAGATGTGTAGTATATAACACCACATAAGATAGGTTTAGGTTGTGATACTTAGCACAAATACGTGAATTTCTACTATTTGTCTCAACATTTATCTTAATTGCACATTTGCAATGAGACAAACTTGAAACAAAATGGCTTGGGATAGTTGAAGTTAACCTAGTTTTCTTTGGGAGTACTAACAAAACAGGATACCATATATATGTGCTATTGAGGACTACTTCCTATAATACAATTAGTTCTAACATGTCTACTCTAAACACATGATTGTTTAGAATATACCACCTATAACTCTAGGATTTCTCTAAGTGATATGCTCTAAATAAGCCTTCTTTAAACTAAGGACTATGGTTCTAACATACTTAGTACCGTTATTAGGATTTTAAGGCCTAAGCTTTCGAACTATTCCTTAAATCCTACTCCTTATCATCTCATTTGGTTCACTAAGCAAGGTATTTGGAAAGCAAAGTACAATTGGATATTGGTTTCACTCTACTCACCCAAATGACATTAAGTCATTAGGTATGCAAGGCTTGGTTGTATCCTTGTGATCCATGATACACAAGGTAGGGCATAATATTCTATGTGGGGTGGAGCCCATATGAAAGGGTTTAGGGTTTTTGGTAATGCTTCACTAGTTGAAGTTTAAATAGGCATGAGGCATGGCAGGGTTTTACTACTACTGGTATATTTATCATTTCATGTGAAGAATGAGATCTATGGATCACATATATAGGTTTAACTTATCATCTCATTTTAAAAGGTAAGATCATGCATTAGACATGATCCACTTATTCCTCACTAATCTCTCTTCTTTAATACTTCTCTCAACACATTCACTTAGATTCTTAGGATTTATGATCATCACCCCATTTGTAATGATCAAAGTATTGGCCTCATAATAATTCATTAGTAAATCATGGTTCTCTCTCCAAGATCAAGTATAAGTCCATATACTTGAGTATACCTCTTTAGGTTGAGCTCTTTTTTTTTAATAGGTAGGGTTTCTCTAGGGTTTATGATCATTACCAAGGTGTAATGATCACCACACTTGCCTCTCTCTTGGATCACTAGTAAAAGAGGTTCCTACTTACTATTAAGTATTAGCTAGGTCAAGTAGGGTTTAGCACTTGGCTTGTACTCCTTATAGCATTGATTAGTATTAATGATTTACCTCACATAGATAGGTTGAATATTAAACTAGGTTCCACTCAATGGATAATATAAGCATATTAATGATTCTCTCCTTTCTCTAAGGTTTAATGGAATGAGCTGGGGAACAAGGTTGGAATGGTCAAGGGTTAATGAAGAATGAATATGATTGTCCTTGGCTTGGGTTCAAGCATTGCAGTTGAAAAGATATACCATGTGACTTATGGTAGGAACATTTATTTAGTAGAAGACCTAGATAAGATAAGTATAGAATAATGTCTTAATTAATTGTGTTCTATGATTTAGAATTGAATAATTATTCATGTATTGTTGTAAGGAATGTCATATTGAGATCCTTTATAAGATCTTATAGTTGACCCTTACTTAAGGTGTTGTTTGTTGTAAATCTACTCCTATTTGATCTAGCCCATGGATCAAATCATCTCTACCAAAAACAAGGTTTTAGCAAAGGTCACAGTGAAGTGTATAGCGCTTGACTTGATGAGCTACTTCAATTCCAGCAAGTCAAGTGAAACTTCAGTTACTGTGGTAAGTTTTATTTGAAGCGCGAAAATTCCCCGGATTTTCTATGCATGAATGCAATGCACACTTTGGTGTTCTCTCATTTTATTGCCTCTAAACCTGGGATATTACACGGCCCATGCGGCGGTCGACGCCGAGATGGAACAGCGCAGGGTGGCAGCCGCCGCAGCCGCAGAGGACTCCGACTCCGACATGTCATGGTCTTCCGATGACCCTGATGCGCCTACCCCGGAGGAGAAGGCGGCGGAGCAGAGGGCTATAGTCGACTCCTTCTAGACGCTCAAGGATGACGCCGCCAACGCGAGGCTGCGGCAGTGCCTGCTAGAGGACGCGGCAGCGCACCGAGCCCTAGCGGCCGCATGGGAGGCGGCGGAGAAGCAGGCGAGGGAGCGACGCAACAACGGGGCCGACCCGTCAGGCCGCAAGTAGTCTAGGCTTCTAGAACTATTTTGTATAGTTTGAATATACTAGATTTCTATGCTTTCTATATATGTTTCAAATCTTCAAAAAATAGGTCCGATGGAGCACACCCAGACGCAAACGGACGCGCGAACAAAATATGTCCGGGGAACGACGCAAACGGACGCTCGCGACCATTTTTAGGCGTCCGAAATACGTCGCCCCATTGAAGATGCCCTTAGGGTCGATTATTTTTCCCCAATTTCTGAGCCGGGTCGACTGACCCTCCTCGACCCGGTGGTGGCTCCGCCCATGGGCATAATCAAATCTTGAGGGGTCAGCTTCAACCAACAATGAGCGCCATCGAGGAGTTAACTATTAACGTATAGGCATAATCAAATCTTGAGGGGTCAGCTTCAACCAACAATGAGCGCCATCGATGAGGATTTAGAGGCAAAAAACGTATAACTAGGCAATGAGCGACCTGGAGGCGCAAGCGAGTCCAGCATGCCATGGTCACCCCTCGATCTGATGGTTCCACTCCAGCCCCCTCCGTCCTCCCACATCGCCGCGCCCCAACCTCCTCAATCCGCTCCGGCACCCTTCCCTTCCGTGTTGGTCGTCCTCATCTCTTCCAATCGAGGTCGCTGCGAACGCCACTTCCACCCTCCCGGCCTCCCCTGCTAGCTGTTCCCCTGGCGCTCGACGGCGCCACACGCTCCCTTGCGACACACGAGGGTTTTGGCTTCATGCTACTCCCGACATATCTATGGCCATGCACACTTAATTGCTGGAATTCCGCTCACCCAGATCGCCAACTCAACTATGTCGGCGTCGGTTGCGGTGGCAACTTAGCAGTTTGTTTCTGTTTTCGGGTCGTTTCGGCGTCCACATGATCTTCTTCCTCTAGTGGTTAGGTGAAAAAATAATGGCCTCATAACATGCGTTTTGGGTGATTCTTTGTTCTCACAATTTAGGATGGACAACACTTCAAAAAAAAAAAACCCGTCGAGATTTACATTTAAGGAAACCAAATGATAACTAAGAGCATCTCCAACAGAGGCTCTACAATTTAGTGTTATAAAAATCGTTTGCAGCGCGCTCGATCCAGATACAGAGCGCGGCGTCGACGCGAGCTTCAACAGAGGCTCTATTTTACAGCGCAACTAAGAAAACAAAAACAACCTTTCACCAAAGGTTTTAAAATATAGCTCCACAAACAAGTTTTTTCAACGCACATACAACAAACAAGATCAAACATGCCACAAATAAATCTGAAAAAATCAACTAAATTTCGGAACTAGTACATTCCTGAAAACAGATTTCCTGAACTAGTCTATTATGAACATTGATTGGAGATAATGAGGCAATCGAATAGTTTTTTTTTCGATATGGGAGCATAGCCCCGGCCTCTGCATCAATCAATGGCAATCGAATAGTTGTTGCTGAGGAATGAAACAGTGAGCAGTGTGATGCCTTGACAGAATCAGTGCAGAAAATTTTGGTGCTGTAGTAGCTGCCGAGTCCGTGCTTGACTCCGCACTTGAACTCCCCGATGTAGGAGCTCCCGTCGGACTGTCGGAGCACGTCTGGGCCCCGACGCCGTGGCTCTGCTCGCCCGCCCACTCCCCGGCGTAGCAGTCGCCCTCATAGTTCCTCTTGCAGAAGAAGTTGTAGACGCCGGCGCCGGTGGTCGCGGAGGATGAGGACGAGGAGTAGGAGTAGGAGCGGGAGGGCGAGCAGGACGAGGGCCGGGTGGGTCGCGGCGGGGCGGAGGCCGTGCGGGTGGTGGAGGGCCTTGGCCTGCTGCGCCGCGACGGCTTGCGCCTTCTTGTGGTCGGGCTCCGAGTCCTCGAGCAGGACGGCCTGGAAGGAGGAGAATACGGTCGGGGAGCGGAGGAGCGAGGAAGGTGTGCGCGTCAGCTTGCCGGCGCCGGGTCCGGGCCCGTGGCCGTCTGCCCGTCCATTCCCCGCCTGACAAAGGATTAACTTGTCAATGCCTACAGATTGTAGACTAGGGTTTTGCTAGAAGTAGAGGGCAAGTAGATCTCGAAGGTTTAGGCGAAAAGTACTCGGCGATTATGAAAACTAGGGTTATGTTGACAGTAGATTCCATCCTTTGTCCCTCGACCCCCTTATATAGGAGGTGGAGCCGAGGGTTTCGTTTTGTACAAGTTACAGAGTCCGGGACGGTTTCTAACTCATCCCGCCAGATTACAGATAACACTTCCTATTACAACTCTAACTTTCCTTAATATATCTTGGACTCTCGAATCTTCTTATTCTTCGGATAGTGGGCCTTCAGTAAACCCCGGTACTATCTTTGGCAGGCCCATTTGGGATGCCTATGTCAGTCCGAGATTTTGCTTGAATCGTAGAGTCAAGGGAAATCTCGACTGTTTATTTTTATTCGAGAGCTTTCATTTATACTTCTTCACATAAAATTCTATATTGTACAGGGATAATGGTAGTTGGGGCTAGTTCATCTGACGGATCAGGTACTAGTTAACTGCTCTAGTGGCAATCCGCAAAAACCTACTTCAAGATCACGTCCCCGGACATGATCTCGGGATACTGGTGTAAACGGGTGCCGCTTAAGGTCTTACCATTCGTCGAGTCCCAGTCAAATTTATCGGGTACCTAACGTGTCCGTTAGGATTTTCTTCGTATCTGTGGATACGGATAAAAGTAGCAGAGCGCAGTCTTTGGCGATGCCACGCCCAGAACGGATCTGGTGTCTTACCTTCGCAAATTTGCGGAAATTGATCGCAACTTTGGCGTTCTGAGAATATATTGTCGAGTGCTTTTTTTTAGCACATTTTATCGAGTCATATTTGATGACTTATTTTGTCTTCCCGATGGGAGTATATGTAGAGTTATCTGTGTAACTCGAAATATACTCACTTCTTTATTTTGATAAAATTCATCGGCACGCGAACAGCGTTCCCGATGGGAGTAGCCCGAGGCTACATCCAAGAACTTGTGCTTGGTGTAGGCTCCACAGATTAGTATCTCGTTGCCGCTATATTTATAATCTTTCTCGACAGTTTTATATTTATCGGGTGCGCGACCAGCGCTCCCGATGGGAGTAGCCCCGAGGCTATGAACAAATGCTTGCATTTGGTCATAGGCTCTCGCCATTTCTATCTTGTCATACTCGGAATTTTCTATTTTTCCAAAGTAGCCCCGAGCATTTGGGCAAAAACTTGTATTTGATCAAAGGCTCCCGAGATAACCTTGCGTGTCGATAAACTCTTGAAAACTTGCAGTCGAAGTTTACTTTTATCTTGACGACGTCATTGCTGATGATAGCCATGATCTCTATTTTGGAAACTGACCATTATCAATTGTTTCACTGCCTTGTGGGTCCCAATTCCTGTCGGACACGTCGTGCAAGTGGGGGACACATGTTCTCCCCTTTTTCTGGCACACGTTCTGTAACCTCGTTAATGTTAAAATACCATTGTGCCCTTGTATCCACATGGCGATCATCTGCTGCACTCTTTTCTCATCCAACGGTTCCGTCGGTTCACCGCACCTGTATATAAGGTCTTCTTCTTCTTCCTCAAACACTTCCGCTCGCCGTCCCCCTGCTTTCCTCTGCAAAATTTCTTTCCGCGCTCCTCATCTCTCAAAGCTCTTTCCTTTGTAGCTGCACCCCTCCGCCATTGTTGATGCCACCGCGTCGATTAACCAGGCACAGCACACCTGACTCATCAATGGCTGCCGCGGATCTAGGAGCGGCGGAGTGGGAGAGGTCCAAGATCACGAACCAGGACCTCAATCTGATGAAAAAGCTGGGGATTACCAAGAAACCCAAAGCGGTTTGCTTCCCGTGAAGAGAGCTACCCAACCCCTCCAATGGGGTATCGGGTAAGTTTTGTTGATCATCTCATCCGCGGTCTTTCCGCCCCCATTCACCCTTTTCTTCGTGGGTTACTTTATGTTTATAGTCTCCAACTTCACCACCTCACACCCAACTATATCCTTCACATTTCTATCTTTATCACTGCGAAGCCTTCCTTGGTGTCCAGCCTAACTGGCATTATGGAAGCGCATTTTCTTTTGTCGCCGCAATGGCTCGCCAATGTCGCCTATAATATAGGCGGCGTTGTTATTTCCGTTCGCTCCTCTGTCAACTATTTCGACGTCAAACTCCCTGACTCCGTTCAAGGATGGCGCAAGAAATGGTTGTACATCCGTGAAGAAAACGATGGTTGCGCCGAAGACAACATTCCTCCGTTTGACGGTGCCGAGAAAATCCTTCGCCGCCGTTCTGGGACGCAGAAGCTACCGAGGAAGAAAGAACTTCGAGGCCCTAATGACTCGCATCCATGAGTTGCAAAATACTCGTGGAAAAGAATTATCAGCATCCAGATTACGGCGTACTTCCTTAGGACTAGGGTGCAGCCTCTTCGGCTCGCAAAAACCCTTTCTGGAATTACGCTGCGATGAAGACGCAGATCGTCCGTCGACGAATTTGGAAGTCAAGGATTTGGATAGACTTATCCGTAGGATTTCATCTCTTAAGAAGAAAGACTCCATCCCTTCCACTTGTCGCGTAAAACCATACAGCGCCGCTCATGCGCTTCCCAAGGTAAACATTGTCGTGTTTTTTGTCTATTGCCTTTCTTTGTGTGTTGTTATTCATTTCTGACAATCCTTCCCTCTTTTTATACAGGATCATCCAAATCTTGTTTCACTTCCTCCACTTCCTGAAGGTGGGGATGTCGAAGAAAGGGCCGTTATCTCCGATGATAACCCAGATGCCCCCTCGTTTGCAAATGAACCCGCAGAATCTCGAAGATCCGGGGTCCGACGAAGGAGGATGTCTCTGGCCACCGCGTCGGCACAATCTCTTCCTCCTGCTGTTTCTCCAAGGAACAAGAGGAAAAGGGATGATGTCGAAGATTCCGGCACCTCCAAAGTCGACGAAGTTGTTCGCACCAGAAGGCAGGCTATGATCCATACCTCGAGTCTATCATCAGTTCGTACCCTTTTTCTTGTTAACTTGTACTCAAAAATTCTTGTCTATCTTGCTTTTTTACATTGTCGACGCTTTCTTTTAGTGATGATGAAGAAGAAATACCCACTGCTGATGTGGCTGCTCAAACGAGCACGTCACATACTTTAGTCGCTTCGGAAACGCCAGTCGAAGGAGAAGAAACATCGCCTCCTCGACAAAATGTTGGCGCTGCTACTCCTCCGGCAAGCCCCCTTGTCCCTTCACCAAAAAGGGCAAGGGTTGAAATAAATCCAGAGCTCACTCTTCAATCAAGTAGCTCTTCTAACCCTCTCTTGGATGATGTAAGTTACTAACACTCTTGTCGTTGTTTATATTTTCCCTGATTGCTCTACATGTCGCCATTTTTCTCATGCCAACATTTCCTTTCTTTGTCTCTCTTTAACAGCCTATGATCAAAGAGCTTCTTCGCATCGGTGCCCAATTCGTTGGGTACCGTGATTACGCCAGTAAAACTGAAGGTAATGCTCGACTATTTTTTGCTTCCTTTCTGCATGACTTGTCGACGTTTATAGCTAATCTTGTCTTCCTTTTTTATAAATTGATAGAAGCCAACGAACGTGCTGACACGCTTGCTCTAAAGTTAGAGCAATGTGAAGAGGCTCGTAAGAAGGCCGAATCAGATGCAATTGAAGCTAGGCAAGAAGCCGACAAGGCGAAGGCTGATGCTGCTGGTGTCGAAGATCTTCGGAAACGTCTGCATGACGCCGAGACTTCACTAAGCGATCACATAACTGCGCAATCTGCTCGCGAAGCGGCGATCACCAAACGCATTAAAACACAAAGTCGTCGCTTTGTTGGTAAGCATTTGCACCATTGCATACCCTTTGGATTTTCCTTTTTTGCACTTGTTTGTTGACACAAATTTCTATTTTTGTTTTGTCAGATAGGACCAAGAATTTGAGCTTGAGGATCCTGACAACGATGCTCTTCTGGACGCCGTTTCATTCCTTGAGTTTCATGGGTGGAAGCGCGTGAAGGCATGGATGAAGCCAGGCGGGGTTGTCGAAACTTTTCCCTACTTCTTCCCGAAGAAAGAGGAGCTCGCAACTTTTCTTGGCCTTGCCAAGTGCTTCAATCCTCCCGAAGATCTTGGTCTGAAGTTGCGCCATGAGAACATGAAGATTGCCGTGGAAAGCACTGTTGCCCTAGTTGCTGAGTCCAACAAACTATTGATCACGAAAGTTGGCGACACGGAACAAATAGAGCAAGCAAAATGGCGATCCTTGATTAAGGCGGCAAAGCTTAAAACGAAGAAGATCCTGGCCTATCTCGGGATCAAGCCATCTTCGACTCCTAGCTCTTCAAGGCCGGAGGTCTAGTTTTTGCTTTCTTTCCTTTGCTTTTGTCGCCATTCTGGTCTTGGCGACAAGTTCCCAGCCAGTCCCTTAGGAGAACTTCTTTTGTAATGGCCATGTAAATTTTCTACAATCAATGAAATTCCTTTTGGCGCTATCATTGATTTGGGGTTTTTCTTTTCCAGTTGATATTTGATAATTATTCAACGAATCCTTCTTCTCCCGATGCTGCTCCCGCTTCTTCCTTGTCGAAGAAAATAAGAACCGATGACAATTTCCTTGAAGGTTCCTCCAGCACACCTTTGTCGGAAGATTTACAAGAACTTCGACAACAACTTCAGTCCATGAAGAAACAAACTCTAGCAATGATGGAGCAGTCCCGGAGAGCATCTGAACAAGAACAACTTGCTCGTCGACAAGCCGAAGAAGCTCTGGCTGCTAAGGATGCTGCTATATTGGAAGCGAAAGGAGCTAGTGCCCGAGAAAATAATATGCTCGAGCTGATGTTGGAAGCTAGCACGGACATGCTAGGTATGTATCCCAAGCTTTCTAATGCCTTTTCTTTATTTTGCTGTGCCTTCTTCCAAATTTCTTCCCTTGTTTTCCAATAGGCTCAGTTCTTGATGCTGCTGCCGAAGATCTAAGAGTAAATGAAAGAACAAATCTTCTTGTCAACCTTTGTCTGAACCATGACTCTTTATTTTGGGCCACTCCTGACCGAACCCAGATTGTCAGGTTCCAAGATCGTGCTTGCCAAGTGCGCGAATTTCTATCTTTTTGCACGACGACGTTGACCCTTGTTTTCAAGACTTTGTTTCCTCGGAATGAGGTTCCTGCGACTCTTCCTAAATTGCTAGAGACCTTCAGAGATGCTCCTCGTATTCATAATTTCGTACGAGCCCAACTGACTGCTGGAGCAAGATTTGCCATGATTATGATAAATATTTGCCATCCAAAGTTGGACTTGTCGACGATTGTAGTTAATTGCATGGCAAAGAAGACTCGTCGCAAGAATAATATTGATGCAATCAACGAGATGGTGACTCCTGTGGCCGAATCGATGATAGACGAGCTTCTTCGGATGGATGCAGAATTCTTCGTCAAAGGGTCTTATGCCGAGCATAGAACGACCAGAGGCTTGTCAATAGATACTTTTTTGGGTTCTGATTGATTTGTAAAACTTTGTCGAAAATATTTGTTGTATTCCGCAGAATGCTCTATATTGTCGGAGCCCCCGAGCCTTTTTTGTTCGGAGTTTGTACTATTTTTCTCTTCCCAAGGTTCTCTTCTGAGCCGTAATAAAACACTTTGATAGGCTGCATGATCTTGGCGTCGAAGTTCTATATTTTGTTTGTCGGATTTTTGGACCAGAGTAATGAGATATTCTGACGTGTGCACTATATTTGATCATGACCAACTCCTGATTTATGTATTTGGCGAGGTATTATTGTACCAAGGCGAAATATTTTCAATAAATCGAGTTTGTCTGTTTTGATATTTGAGGGTGGGGAGCCCAGTATGTCGACGAATAAGAAGTATATCTTTACTATCTTTATTATATTGCAGCACCGCGAGCCCGCCTCATTAAAAACCTTCTCCGGCCCCACTCGGTGCCCCAAAAAAGGAAAAGAGTGCGTCTGAAAACTCGCGGGCGTTTCAGACATTGTATGTTTACAAAGGAGACTATATTTCGGCATCTAGGCGTAAAAACGCCGAGCTGTGCCACATTCCAGGGATTTGGCTCTGCAATCCCTGTCTTCTTGTCTTTGATTCGTATGCTCCTCCTTCGATTACCTCGTGACGATGTAGGGTCCAAGCCATGGTGACTCGAGTTTTTCGTGACTTTTCTGGTTGAGCCGCAGAACTAGATCACCAACTTGAAAAGATCGTGGCCGCAATCTCCGACTGTGATAATTCTTCAGTCCTGTTGATATTTTGAGACTCGTGACGAACTTCGTCTCGAGCTTCGTCAAGTGCATCAACGTCGTCCTCCAGGGCTTCCCTCGAGGTTTCTTCATTATATTCCGTGACTCTTGGAGAATCATGCTCTATTTCTATCGGCAGGACTGCTTCGGCTCCATGGACCAAAAACGGTGTTTCTTGTGTCGCCGTATTTGGTGTTGTTCGGATACTCCACAACACACTTGGTAACTCCTCCGGCCAAGTATGCCGAGATTTTTCCAGGGCCTAGCAGGCGCTTCTTGATGCCATTGCAGATGATGCCGTTAGCCTTCTCGACTTGTCCATTGGTCCGAGGATGCGCAACAGACGCAAAACTCAATTTAATGCCCACTTCTGCGCAGATGCTTTGAACTCCTTGGACGTAAAATTGCTGCCGTTGTCTGTCACAATACTGTGAGGAACTCCAAATCTGAAGACGATGCTCTTTACGAATTTGATTGCCGACGCGCTGTCTGGTGAATTTATCGGCTTTGCTTCTATCCACTTTGTAAATTTGTCACCACCAGCAAATACTCATATCCTCCTGGCGAAGCTTTGTGCAATTTACCTACCATGTCGAGACCCCATTGAGCAAAAGGCCAAGACAAGGGATTGGCATAAGCTCCGCTGCTGGTGAGTGGGGTCTTGCCGCAAATCTTTGACACGCGTCGCAAGTGCGCACTATTTCCTTTGCATCCTCTATTGCTGTGAGCCAATAAAATCCTGCTCAAAACCTTAGCCGCGATAGCTCTCTACTCGTGATGCCCACATATTCCTTCATGCACGTCCTTTAGGATGATCCTTCCTTCTTCGGGTGTAACACACCGTTGTAGCACACCGAGATACTTTGCTCCCCTTTTACCACAAAAAGCTTTTGATCGCCTAATTATTCGCCTTGCTTCGACTGGATCGTCGGGTATGGTTTTCCTTAGGATATATGATATGTAAGCCTGCATCCATGGAATTTGCACCATCATGACTAGCTCTTGCTCTTCTTCTTCTTCTCTTGTCTTTGGTGATAGTCGAGGTTTTCTCTTTCTTCTCCTTTTTTGTTTTTGCTGGCTTTGTTGATCTCTCGCTTATCTCTTCCCAAAATACGCCGGAGGTATTGCGAGACACCGTGACCCGATGTTTGCAAGAACGTCGGCTTCATCGTTGCTCATCCTGCTGATGTGATTTACTTCGCAACCATCGAATAACTTCTCGAGCTCGTTGTACACCTCTTTATATGCTATCATACTTTCGTTGACTGCATCACATTGGTTCATGACTTGCTGTGCCACCAATTGTGAGTCACCGAAAATTTTCAGTCGGGTTGCACCGCAAGCTTTCGCCATCCCGTGTATGAGAGCTTCATATTCTTCATTGTTAGACGCGTTTGGGAACGTCATCCGCAGAACATACTTCAACTTGTCGCCTTCGGGTGATACTAATATCACGCCGCTCCAGCACCTTCCAATCTTTTGGATCCATCAAAATTCATGGTCCAAGTTCTCGATAAATCTGGGGTCCCGTGTTTTGTAGCTCCATCCACTCGCAATGAAATCTGGTAAGACCTGCGATTTTATTGCTTTTCTTTTTCATACGTGATGTCCCGAGGGAAAGTTCTATTCCCCAAAGGGAGACACGACCCGTAGCTTCTGGGTTGTTTAGTATATTTGATAAGGGAGCCTCGTTGACCACTATTATCGGGTGCGCCGAAAAATAGTGTCGCAATTTTCTTGCTGTCGTGAATACTCCATATGCTAGCTTTTGATATTGCGGGTACGCTGTTTTTGACGGCGATTTCCTGATGAAATATACTGGCCTTTGAACTCCATGAAGCTTGCCTTCTTCTTCCCTTTCGACTACTAGGGCCGTGCTGACCACCTGAGGTGTAGCTGCAATATACAAGAGGAGAGGTTCTTTTCTTTTGGCACCACCAATATCGGTGGTGTCGAAATTGCTCGCTTGAGATTCTCGAAAGCTCTGTCTGCTCCTCGTTCCATTGAAATTTTTCCCCTTGCTTGATCAATGCATAGAACGGCAACGCCTTTTCTCCTAGCCTGGCGACGAATCGCTTAAAGCTGCGACTCGCCCCGTTAGTCGTTGTATTTCTTTCAACTTTGTTGGCTTTCTCATAGTAACGATGGCCTGTATTTTTTCGGGATTAGCTTCAATCCCCTTGCTGATACTAAGAACCCGAGAAGTTCTCCAGCGGGAACTCCGAAAGAGCACTTTGTCGGGTTCAGCTTGAGGCAGAACTTGTCGAGGTTGTCGAAGGTTTCCTTCAAATCTTCGATCAAAGTCGACCCTTTCTTGGATGTTATTACGACATCATCGATGTAAACTTGTACATTTTTTCCGATCTGTGTTGCTAGACACTTCTGCATCATCCGCTGATATGTCGCTCCCGCGTTTTTCACCAAAGGGCATTGTTTTGTAGCAAAACACGCCATAAGGTGTGATGAACGCTGTCTTGGCTTCATCTTCTTCTTTTAGTCTTATCTGGTTATAACCAGAATATGCGTCCAGAAGGAAAGACGTTCGCATCCTGCCGTGGAGTCGATGATTTGATCGATCCTTGGGAGGGAAAGTGATCCTTGGGACAATGTTTGTTGAGACACGTGAAGTCGACGCACATGCGAAGGACTATTGTGTGTTTTTTCGGCACCATCATCGGGTTAGCTACCCATGTGGCTTCGTAGATATTTCTCGATGAAACCAGCATCTTTGAGTCGATCTATTTCTGATAACATGGCTTTGCGGCTAGGTTCAAAAACGCCGCAAAGGCTGCTTGACTGGTCGTGCGAGAGGGTCCAAATTGAGGTGGTGCTCGGCAAGTTCCCTGGGTACTCCTGGCATGTCAGCTGGACACCATGCGAAGATTTTCCAGCTCACGGAGGAACTCGACGAGCGCGCTTTCCTATGCGACATCCATGTTTGCGGCAATGGACGTCGTTTTCTTAAGTCTGTCCTCTTTGAATCCTTGTTTGTGTTGAAAGTCGGCTCCTTAGAAGATCTTCCTACCTCTGGCAGACATCATAATCGGTGAACCGTGGCGCCGCATATTCTGCTTGCATCCCGAAGGTTTCGACCGATGAAAATCCTTGTCGCATTTATCGATAACGCGAAACTTCCTTTGATTGTGATAGGTCCCTTAGGCCCAGGCAACCTCCACAACAGATATGTATAATGCGGCACTGCCATGAACCTAGCATACGCTGGTCGTCCTAACAAGGCGTGATATTGCGACGGGAAATCCACCACTTCGAACTCCAAATTCTCTATCCTGTAGTTTTCGGGTTCCAAACCGAACGTCGAGGTTGATCTTGCCCAAAGGGTAACTTGGCTTCTCCGGTAATCCCGTGGAAACGTGTATCAGTTGGTTTCAAGTTCGCTAGGGATATGTTCATCTTCCTCAATGTATCTGCATACATGAGGTTTAAGATGCTGCCGCCATCTATGAAGACTCTCGACACATCAAAACCAGCGATTACTGCGTAAGATGAGTGCTGATTGTCCTGGTCGAGGAACTTGCTGCGGATGATCTGCAATTGTGAAGCCGATGTCTTGCCCCGACCAATTTAGGTACTCGATCGTTGGTGGAGGCATCTTCTCTGCCATGAACACTTGTCGAGATATTACCTTCTGCGCCTGTTGGATGGCCTAGCTTTCTGAATCATCGATACCACACCGTTAGAGTTGGGGTCAACATATGGAGGTGGATGTGGTGCTGCCGCAATTCTAAGCTGGTCGATTTTCGGTAATTGCGGGAGGAGGTGGAAGGTGAATCTCGCTCCTTGGCTCCCAGGATTTCTGTTATTTGCTTGGGCATTTGCGATTCCGCGGCTGCATTCGAAAATTGCGGCAGTCTTTGGAGATGTCCCGACTGTCTCTTTCCATTGTTGTCGAGGTAAAAGTGCATTTGACACGGACCGTTCATCATCTCTTCGGGAGATACATAAGGTCGCTGAATCCTTGGTCCACTATTTTGCCTGTTGCCACGAAAGTCACCTCTATTGTCGCCTTGTTACTCATTACTCCTTTGATAGTCATCTCGACTATTTCCTCCAGGATTTCCTCGGAAACCAGCCGATATATGGCCGGGAGCGTCGTTGTTGTAAACTGGCGAGAAAATCGTCTTCTATTTTGATAATTTCGACCACGATCCTCTTCTCGCGACCGTGTCGCTTGTTGTATATTGCGTCTTCTCCATCTGCCCATTTATTGGCTATCTCCATGAGTGCTGATATGGTCTTAGGGTTAGTTCTCCCTAAGTCCTCGATGAAATCTGCTCGGCGGACTCCTGCCACGAACGCATCTATTGCCCTCTCGTCGATATATCCTCTGCCGAGTTCTTTATGATGTTCCATCGCTGTATATACTTCCTCATCGACTCGTCGTGTTTTTGTCGGCATGCCCTTAGCTCTTCCAACGATGCAGGTTTCTTGCACGTGGATCGGAAGTTTTTCACGAAGATGTCCTCAAAGGTCTCCCAGCTGTCGATGGAATTTAAGGGGAGTTTCTTTATCCAAGATCTTGCGGCACCACTCGGTGAACTTGGATACTTTGCATAGCTGTTGCTCTGGTTCCTCCTACCTTTACCATTTCGAGATAATCCACGAGCCAATCCTCGGGATCTTGCAGCCGTCGAACTTCTTGAAATTTTCGGGTAACTTGAACCCTTTTGGGACTCGAGTTTTTCAAACTCTTCTCGTAAAGCACGGGAGCCCACACATATCTTCGTCGGCAAGCTCTGGCGAGTGTTGACGCTCCCTTCTTTCTTGTCGCGCTCTGTCCGCCCTTACTTGGACTGCTGTGTCTCTTGCTCCACTTATTCTTGGTGGGTCTTGAACTGCTGCAGTGGGTCGTGGACTATTTTGCCTAGGATTTTCTTCGGGAGGCGTTGTTGCAAACGCTGTTCCCATAACTCCTACTCCAGCCATCGCCATATTGAACAATGGTTCTCTCGGGTCCCCAGGAGGTGGTCTGGACGCCAAGATGTAAGCTTGTGTTGCCATGTAACCTGCCTCTGGCGTTTTTGGGATGATATTTCCTCTTTCATCGATCGACATAAAGGACATGTCGAGATTTTGGATTATGTTTCCTCTCTCGCTTCGGGTATGTTTTGCAAACGAGACATTGCTCTCCTCCGAGCTTCTGACTGTCTCCAAGTTCTAGATTGTCGACTTAAATCTGCTCGGCGTCCGCTTGGCGCTTTTCTCCTATTCGGGGATGTTGTCTGTTTTTCCAACTCTCTGCTTACTCGAGCAAGTCTATATTGATATGCTTGAAGTTCTTGTACGAGTGCAGTGGTGGTCATAGGTTCTGAACCATCCATGGCCTTCGCAGCCCTATCCCACGCTTCTTGCGGGAGCTGTACTCTTGCGCGTTGAGGATCCAGGATATTTAGTGCCTAAGCCATGTCTGAGATCAGCGGGATCGACGTATGGATTTCCCAATTCGTCGAAAGCCTCGATGTTTGTCTGATGTGCCTGCCCCTTCTACCACATAGATCCGATGATATTTTGCGCATTGATTTTTATCGGATTGGTGACACCATCATATAGAGTGGTGAAGACCTTTCCGATGGCACAGACTTGTCGATGAAGTTGAAGCTCGACGTCGGAGTCGCTGCTTATAAAGGAGTCCGCGGACGACTCGAAGGATGTGTTGCTGAAGATCTTGGCGAGCTTTCCGCTTGCCTTGTTGTCGATGAAGTATGGCGACGAAAACTCCTCGTCACTCGTCGAAAAGTTAGAGTCGACCGCTGAAAATTCCGACGAGATCGGAACTTCGAGACGGTAGGATCCTTCCTTGTTGACGCCAAATCGGAATTCTCCGAACGTCATGATGATGGGCTCCTCCAGATAGGCACATGCATCCATACGGGAGGGCGGGTGAGGAATAAAATTGAATAGATCAGTTTTCCCTTGTTACCTCGATCCATCGCGTTGCTTGTTGTTGATGAAGTCGAAGATCTTGAACGTGCCATCGAGATCAGCTCCTTACAACCTCTAATCCCCACAGACGGCGCCAATTGACAAAGGATTAACTTGTCAATGCCTACAGATTGTAGACTAGGGTTTGCTAGAAGTAGAGGGCAAGTAGATCTCGAAGGTTTAGGCGAAAAGTACTCGGATTATGAAAACTAGGGTTATGTTGACGATTCCATCCTTTGTCCCTCGACTCCCCTTATATAGGAGGTGGAGCCGAGGGTTCGTTTGTACAAGTTACGAGTCCGGGACGGTTTCTAACTCATCCCGCCAGATTACAGATAACACTTCCTATTACAACTCTAACTTTCCTTAATATATCTTGGACTCTCGAATCTTCTTATTCTTCGGATAGTGGGCCTTCAGTAAACCCGGGTACTATCTTTGGCAGGCCCATTTGGGATGCCTATGTCACCCGCCTGCGCCGCCGTCCCTCTCTCCTCAATTTCGTCAGAACTTGTACTTCCTCCCGCCGGCGGGCCGCGAGCGCAGATCGGGTCGAGGGCGGAGCAGGGGAAGAGGGAGAGACATTTCAGAGTCGTTTTTCTTCGCGCGGTGGGAAGGATCGCGGTGACAGCTTACAGGGAGCGCGGTAGCCGGCGCACTAGATATACCGCTTTGAACAGCGCAAACTGCCGCGCGCACTAAAATATTTACAGCGCAACCTACTTTGCAGCGTATGCTGGAGGGCGAAAAATACGTTCGGCACTGTCTATTGACGGGTTTTTTTAGCGCAGCGCTAGTTTACAGCCTCTGTTGGGATGCTCTAATGATCCTTGAACGAACATGGCCAAGGCTCGTCAAAGCCTCTGGAACATTTAACTTGTGCTTAAAACCAAAAAAGTTTTTTATGGAAAAAAGTGAGACGGACAATCTGGGAACAAAATAAAAAAGAGCAGCACAAAATGCAAAATAAAAAAGAGTACCACAAAAGAAAATAAGTGCCCACACGCAGGATCGAACTACGGACCTTCAGTTTACAAGACTGACGCTCTACCACTGAGCTATACGGGCTTGACTGATTTAAATCTGATAGTAGGCTATATTAATTGAAGGTAATAACGACGAAACCTCGAATTTTGTGAATCTTCCATCCCAAATTATCAAACTGGTATCTAAATGTGGTTCTGAAAGGTTCGAGTCACTCCAAACTATTATGAGATTGTTCGCGTGCTATGGTTATGAACCCCCACTAAACAAATATCTAGTGAAATTGGATGCTAAATAAGACTCACATAGTCACATACGATCTTCGACTAAGAGCATCTCCAACGGAGGCTCTAAAATTTGGCGCTGTAAAAGTTGTTTGCAGCGCGCTCGATCCGGATACAACGTGCGGCGCTGACATGAGCTTCGCCGGAGGCTCTATTTTACAGCGCATGTCTAGTAGGTAAAAACAACCCTTCGCCAGAGGCCGTAAAATAGAGCTCCACAAACAAGTTTTTTCAACATACATACATCAAACAAGATCAAACATGCAACAAATAAATCTGAAAAAATCAACTAAATTTTTACAACTCTAAAAACAGGTCACAAATAAGAGAGACAGCAAGCTAGTCTACTTCATGCGCCCGCAGCTAGCAATGCACGGGCGGCCGACGCAATCGAGCTAGCTAGCAATGCACGCGCGGCCGACGCAATTGATCTAGGTAGCTGCGCGCGCGGGGCCGTCGAAGCAAACGATGGGCATTGCAAACGAAGCTGGCCGCGGCGGACGCCCAGGGCACGCGCCCGAGGAGAGCCGCGACGGGCGGAGCTCCGGGATGCCGGGGGGGGACGGAGCTCGACGGAGGTTCATGGGGAGGTCTGCGCAGGGGCAGGAGCGGCCGCTGGATCCCCTTGCGGTCACAGCGCGGAGGACCAGGCAAGGTCGGGCGTGGCCGGCGGATCTCTTCGTCGTTGCAGCGCGGAGAGAAGCGAGGCCAAGATATTTCAGAGTTCGTTTTTCTTCGCGCCGTGGGAAGAATCGCACTGCCAGTTTACAGCGTTCGCTAGCCGACGCACTAAATATGAAGCTTTCGATAGCGCAAACTACCTCGCGCACTAAAATATTTACAGCGCGGCCTATTTTGCGAGGGCGCAAAAACGCGTTTGGTGTTGTATATTGACGATTTTTTTAGCGCATGCCTAGTTTACAGTTAGAGATGCTCTAATTCCGCGGCTGCGCCCAGTTGACTTTGATCAGCCCCCAGGGTCGTTGATCTCGCCGGTGGAGATCATCAGCTCCTGCTGCGGCTCCACCTCAGCTCCTGCCGGTGGATAATACAATTCTTATGTCAAGATTGCCCCTGTTGAGCACTGTACCAGTTAGTATTCATGACCATCTTTTACCTCCTCCATTCCAAAATATAAAAAGGTTTATATTTTAGAACAGAGATAGTGTTCATTTACCTTGCATTATTTGTGATGACTTGACGAAATATGGGTACTGATACGAGAGACGAGACAGATGATGTTTTTTCTCCATGTCCACCTGCGCAACACACCTAACTTTGGGCACGTGTGCATGTAAAAAAAAAACTTGGGCACATGTGTCATCACTGTACGTGTTTTTTTAGGGAGTGATCACTTACTCCTCCTCTAAAATGGTTATAGTTCATGGCTACTCGCTTGCTCAAAAAAGTTAGAGAAGTCCCAATTTGATCTCTGAAGTTGTCCCGGATGCGCATTTTGCTCACAAGCTTGCAAACCGTAAATTATGGTCATGAAGTTGCTTCGCGCGAGTATTTTGGTCAGTCCGCCACGTGACCGTTAGTTTGCTGACGTGGCCAATTGGTTTTTTGTTTGCAAATTTTGTCCTCTAAAATTTTGTTTTTTCTAATTTTTTAGTCCTCGGTTTCACTTTTAGGGGGCAATTTGCAAAAAAAATTTGTCCATGTCAGCAAACTAGCAAACTAACACTGGCCGTGACGGAATGACCAAAACGCTCGCGCAGGGCAACTTCTTGATCCAAAATTTACGATTTACAAGTTCGTGACCAAAGCGCGGATCCAAGGCAACTTCATAGACTAAATTAGAGATTTTCTCAAGAAGATACTATATTCAATGTATCATCTCATCTCAATTATCATGCACCTCTCTTAAATTTTGTTGGAAACATATAATCATGGCAATCATTATTTCGTATTTCACCTTTTGGTTACCTGCTTTGAAATACTAGAAAGAAACAAATCAAAAACACACTTCTAGAAGAAAGTTTGAAACCACATTTTGTGTCAAAAAAAAAGAGACTCGCGAGCTTGACATTGTTGTTTCATATTCACCACGATGTTGATTCAGCAGGTACACATTTAACTGTTTGAGGCATATACTACCGAGGATGAATCATTGCATAAACTTGGAATGTTGAGATGAAATCGTACAAAAGTTCATGAATAATTCCAGTTTCGCTTCATTAATTAAGCAAATACACATCTTAACAATATACTGCTCAGGAAAAATAAATGCATAACAAAGGATCAATAGAGCTGAAATCGACTAAGGAGTAAGGACAGCCTGTAGTGGTTGCAGCTAACAGGTGTCGAATATAACACAGCAAACACGTTAACGGGTGGCCGTTACAAATATAATTTATCAACCGCGGTATGTTCGCTTCCCTCAGAAACAGAGTTTAACAGGTGTCGAATATAACACAGAAAAGACGTTAAAACGGGTCGCCGACACGCAGCAGAGTGCTCTTGCAGTACACAGGCCATTACCAAAGTGTTCTTGAATAGTAATAAGCTATTAGTAGTATTGATTAATCCGGATGATTGGTGCCTGCTTCCGGTAATTCAACCCTGTTATTGTCAGCTATATAGCAAAGCCCTCCAAAAGCAATTGCTAGCGCGGTAGCTTCAGCACCAAGAACGGCCTTCCACAGCGACCTCCGTTGACGCCTTCCAAGGGGGGAGACAAGGAGAAGAACGTGAGAACGATCACAATCATGCAAGTCGCAGATATGAGCATTCAGAAAAACTAGTCTAGTGCTTTGTGCATACCGTGCTTCTTTCTCCATGTCGTCGAAGAAACACCGGAGCCCCTCATCGTAACCTTCAGCCCAATCAGCAGGAGATTTCGAGAATGCTCTGCTGCTCATCTTATCCTGCAGTTAAACAGTTGAAGAAAACTTTCAGATACTGATGCGCTGGTGCCACGTCACGTGCAAATAGACAGATTGATCTGAATTGCTAACTGATGGACACAAAAATGCTGACAGCATTGGTTAGAGTCTGAACTGAAAATCCACGGCCAGCGCATTGTTTCTTTGAACATAGCAGACTTTCTAGTTACTAACTAAACAAGATTGTTAGTTGTGTCAAAGCATAAATCTAGCGACGTGTCGATTGAACAGCACATAACAGATATTTCTGGTTCATGGATCGTACTAAGCGGGTTAGGATTGCTAGTATGAACGAAAGTAGCAGCGATTGTCGAGCGGAGGGAACGGACTGAACCTGGGAGGCGACGCGGCCGGAGCTCGCCACCCGCTGGAAAGAGGCGGGGAACCTCAGCTTCCCGACCAGAGAGCGCATCGCCATGCCGCCAACCGGATCTGGAGGAATCAGGGGTGGGTGAGAGAACGCCTGCGCTAGAGTTTCTTCTTCTCGTTCCTCCCTGTCTTGCCGTCGCCTGGTACAGATTGCTGTGACCGTGTTGGTGTTCCTTTGCGCACCAGAAGATAGCTGCAACTTGGCACGGAAAAATAGATCGAACCCAGCCGGAAACCGCCAAGTATTCTAACTCCGGGCTCAAGGATTCTAACTCCGGGCCGAACTCAGCGACACCTCTTTTGTGTGCATCTGGGTCCTGGGCCCGTGTCGATTACAGAACCGCCAAGTACCCCAGTCACCGCGTGGACTGGGCCATTACCAAAATGACTGGAGGACGAGGTACTCTCTAGTCTCTCCATTAAAAAAAAAAAAGACAAGCCACAATAATTTAGTAAAATCTGGCCCTTCTAGCCACCAAGCATGGAGGATTCTGCAAAAACCTGGTTCTTTAAGCGCCGGGATCCTCAAGGCGGTATATTTTCCTTCCACTGATTTCTTAATGCCACTTTTAGCTCCCATCCTTGTCAAGTTTGGCGAGCACTTTTGGAAGGACGAGATGTTATGCAACAAGGTCTTATTCGGAGAATAGGCACTGGAGCAAATACACATGTCTAGGACCAAAAATGGATTCCAAGGGATCATATGATGAGACATGTGGCGTGTACAAGGGAGGAACCACCGGTGAGAGTCGGTGAATTCATCAATATTGACTCTGCCACATGGAATAAGAGAGACCGGATCACTTCTTCCTGCCCGAGCATATCTGTAAAATTCCCCTGAGCACTCGCAGACAGGAGGATATATGGGCTTGGCACTACGATCGCACGGATATTCTCAACTTTCGATCGGTCTACCGGATGCTAGTCCATACAAAGAAGAGAAGGGAGGGCTGGTTGGAGCATAGACCCGCTTCCTCTAACACGGCAGCAGAAGGGAAGCTTTGGAGCAAGATGTGGAAGACCCCGGTTGCTTCGAAGCTGCGCCTGTTTCTTTGGAGACTAGATCATGAGTCCCTCCCAACAGAAGGGATGCTTCCCGACCAGAGAGCGCATCGCCATGCCGCCAACCGGATCTGGAGGAATCAGGGGTGGGTGAGGGAACGCCTGCTCTATTTCTCCTTCCTCCCTAACTCGCCCTCGCCTAGTACAGATTGATGTCACCGTGTTCGTGTCGCCCTTTGAGAAAATAGGGCACGCCGATCGAACCCAACTGGAAACCTTCTCGGAGTCGAGGATTGTAACGCTGTGGGACCAACTTGGGGAATTGGTTCAACGACACCGAGGTGTGCATCTAGGCTCTGGGCCCTTACCTATTGCCGCGTGGGCTCAGCCATTATACCAACGAGGTACTCTCTCATCTCCAAAAAAAAAAACGAGGTACTCTCTAGTCTCTTCATTCAATAATAAAAATCCACATTAATTTACTAAAAAGTTAATATGGCATACACTTACACTCCCTCGCGCATTTTGTCCGGGAAAGGAAGGCATGGATTCGTCTTTTCCAAACAAAAAAAAATTGAAGGGACATAACATACTTTTACCCCCTACGTTCATTTTGGTGTTCATGACAAAGAATTAGGGGACTAACCATTATTTTGGTGTCCATAGAAGAGAGATATTTGGATGGGTGATAAGGGGTGTCTACAGTATGTCTCTGTTACCCTATCAATAAATACAAATTTATTATGTAAATGGTGATGGAAATTGGGGAGTGGTGGGCGGTTATGGCCAAAAAAAAATCAGGCTAAAATATGTTCTCCACAGACCTATTGCTTTGGTAAAACATAGACGGTTTAACTCTTCATGTTCGCATGATTTTTGGAAAGTATGAGTTGGCGTGGGGAGCAAAAAAGCTTCTGGGATGATGCTTGGCGCACTCCGGTATACAGGTCCTATGAGAGAGAAAAAATTAATTCCTGAATTATTTGAAGTTTGCAATCCAAGGTAATCAGAGAGGCGGCTGCTTGCAACGCGGAGTAGCTACACTTAGTAGTACACCCTCAATGTCACTTGACTAGCTCCAAGCGTGGTCGGCCAAAATACTCCCTCTTTCCTACATATAGGGTGCGTAGTTTTTAGCACGGAAATTAAGAAAAACATATTAAGAGCAACTTACACGGGTTTTGGACAAAATTACCCCTGAATTATTGATGTGATAAAGTAGAGAAGTTTGCATTAGCTAAGAAAATGCAAACAAATCCGTAAAAAAATGTTCACATGAGTGGTTCAATGCAATACACTTTATATTTTAGAGCTATCTTCAAAAAACTATACACCTTATATCAAGGAAGGGAGGGAGTAAAAACTAATCACTGCACGAACTTGGAAAGTTGAGCTGAAATCATCCGAAAGTTCATCAAGAATCCCAATTCCACTTTGTTTATTAAGAAAATACCACATCTTTAAGACATATACAACCCAGGATAAATCACTGCATATCAAGGTTCAACAGAGCTGATATCGACTAAGAACGACTCACAGGTGACGAATATAACACAGCAAACATGTTACCAACAGATGGCCGCCACAAAACATAATTTATCACCGGTTATGTCGCTTCCATCAGAAACAGAGTGTATATATAGCACGAGATGCCAGTTGCGCTTACAGGTCGTTAACAAAGTGCTTTTGAATAGCCATAAGTATGGTCGCTAGCTGCTCCGTTTAATTAAACCCTGTTATTGTCAGCTATGTAACAAAGCCCTCCATAAGCAACTACTAGGGCGGCAGCTTCAGCACCAAGAATGGCCTTCCACACTGACCTCCGTTGCCGCCTTCCAAGAGCATGACAACGATCAGTCATGCAAATCACAGTTATGAGCATTCAGAAAAAACAAGCCTAGTGCTTTATACGTACCGTGCTTCTTTCTCCAGCCTCTCGTGGAAAGACCGGAGCATCTCATCGTAACTTTCAACACGGTCAGCAGTAGAGTCAGTAGTTCTCGCAAATGCGGTGCTGCTCATCTTATCCTGCAGTTGAATGATTGAAGAAAATATCAGATGGTAATGTGTTGTGTTAAGTCACGTGGAAAAAGACGGTTTCAGCTGAACCACTAACTGAAGTATATGAAAAAGTTGATTGAAAGCATTGATAAAATTCTGAACTGAAAACCAAATAACTGAAGTACATGAAAAAGTTGATTGAAAGCATTGGTTAAATTCTGAACTGATAACCCACTAGCTGAAGTACTGCATTAAGACGGAAAAGATGATCAGAAGCATCAGTTAGATTCTGAACTGAAAACCCACAGCCAGCTCTCAGCTTCTTTCTATTTAAAGAAAACTTTCTATCAACTAAACATCCCATTGAAGATGGCTAGTTCTATCAAAGCATAAATCTAGCAACCTAAGCAATTAAAAGAACTTGGGACTAACTAATTTTTTGGTTTCATGGTATTTTCCTTCAATTTGAACCATAGCATGCTGGCACAGGCTCATGCTTCTCAAGCAAGGATATATAAATCAAAGATGAGAATTTTTCTATGGCCTATCTCGTGCAAAAATGTAAACATACTGTCTTTCTCCCGATTGGTTCTGCTTTAGCTGGAGCACTATAGTCTTACTTGTTCAGCAGCCCTTAACTGATCATGATCGGCACATCCCCTACCTTTTCCCATAGAAAATAAAGAGTTCTAGTATGGTAGGAAAAGGAGCTAAAGGCGCCTGCGTGTCTGCAGAATGTTTCACACAGGCGCTTCGAAATAAATTGACGATACGCCTAGGCTACAAATTTACCATTCAAGTTAATTAGCTCCTCGTGTTATTTGCCAACTTTGTCTCTGAAGCTTCCACAAAATGAACACAATGATCAATTGGAAATTCCACTGTAAATGAAAAGGCAGTGTCATCGTGCTAACTGTGTTACTGTGGTGCGTGATTACAAACAGGCTAAACAAATAAGTTATCTGGTACATGATGATACATGATCAGAGACCTTAAGAAATAAGACATATCCTACGTCTTAAAAATCCAAGTAGGCTGGCAAAGGAGGAATCTGCGTGCAGCAGGTGAAATTGCGCAGGATTTGTTGCGACAAGAGAGCACAGTGCCATGAGGACGGCAGGGGTGGAGGGGACGGCGGGACGCTGTCCAGGACGAACTAAAAAAAAATTCCTTGCTACTTTCCTTCCATTTGAACCGTAGCATTCTCGCACAGGAACATTACTTCTCAAGCAACGATATCTAAAGCAATAGATAAGAGTTTTTTATGGCCAATGAAGATCATTTGTATAGTAATTTTTCTTTCCCATGCATGTACATAAACCTACCGTCTTTCTTCCTGATCGGTTCTGCTTAGCTGGAGCACTATAATTACTTGTTCAGCACCCTTAAGTGATGGTGATCGGTAGTTCTCCTACCTTTTCCCTAGAAATGAAGAGGGCCAGGGAAAGGCGGTAATGGGCCTGCATATCTGCAGATTGTTTCATACAGGAAGTGCTTGATTCGAACTAAATCAACGACACGGCTACAGATTCTCATGGGTTAGACCGTTGAGTTAAAACTACCTCCTAATTTAATTTGCCAACTTTGCCTCTGAAGCTTTCACAGAATGAACGCAATGATCAATTGGGACTTTCTCTGCGCATGTTTCCATGGCATTACCCTAGTTGCTCTTATTGATAAACAGGCTTAATATGCAAAAAAAAAAAGGCCAGCTTATCTATGAATTGGTGAAGGCTATATTGTACACTATGCAATAAATACCATTTCCTAGATTCGACGAGGGTTCTAGAAGCGCAAAATACGACTTGGTGGAGCTCGACCCGCGGGAGGAGAAATAAACGAAAGAGAGACGTGATCTGGACGATTTTTTTTGTGAAGCCCAAATCGTGCGATCGCAGCAGGTGAAATTGCGCGGGATTATTCAGCGAACCGATAGATCCATCGATCAACGCAAAATAGATATTTCTGATAATTGATCATACTAAGCGAAGCGGGGTGGGATGCACAGCCGTAGCAGCTATTGCTGGGTGGAGGGGAGGGGGAGGGGGCAACCTGAGACGCGACGGGGCGGGAACCGGCCGCCCGCCGGAGAGAGGCGGGGATCCTCAGCTTCCCGACCAGGGAGCGCAGCGCCATGCCGCCAACCGGATCTGGAGGAATCAGGAGGGCTGCCTAGGGTTTCCTTCTTCTTCTTCCTCTCCCCTTCTTTCTCTCTGTGTCTGTCGTGTTCCTGTCGCCTTGCAAAAAAACAGAACAAATCCAAGCAAATCAGACTCGAAGATTCTAATACCATGGGCTGGACGGCTCTTGTGCATCCGGGCCACCACACAACTACCGGACCACCACGTACCTCCTTCACTGCGTGGGCCGGCCCATTAACATTACACAATCTGAAAAATGAACACATTTCCCTCAAAACAAAACAAAAAACAAATATACAAAGTTGTCTCCCCAACTCTCGATGCTTTCCAGCAGATTCCTGAATGTTGCTCTCTTCTCACTTTCAATCATAAGTTGCGGTTCGGACCAATGTACTTTTTGTCCACTAGCGTAAAACCTAGGGTTTTGTCTCACCCTCCCGAGAGTATCCATCATCGCCCTGTCATGGTTCCGTTCCTCTCCATAGGGAGGTTCCCATGGAAGATCATGGTGAGTCTAGTGTCGTTCCGTTGGCGGGGAAAGAAGTTGTTGAAGATATGTTGGTAGATTATATCTACACGAAGAGGAAGCCAAAGACTTCGCCTGGGAAGATGCAGCTCCTGACCAGGGAGAGAAAACGAAGTAGTTGGCAATAGGGAAGGTTCGTACATCTAGGGGCTTAGCTCTAGGGCACTGATATGAGATCAGCATTGAATACTGCAAAAGAAGTCTCCTAGAGAAAGATTGAAGGTGTTTACTATCCAATTTGGGTGTCTCGAGGACTGGAATAAAGCCATGCATATGGGAACATGGTTATTCAATAGTAATTATGCTCTCTTACTTGAGGAATATGATGATTTCAGACCCCCCGAGTTAGTTGTCTTGGACAAGCTAGAGGAGAGGTGGCAAGGAGGACGGCGATGAAGAGATCAACACAATGCGGTTGACTAGATACATGGAGAGCAATGGAAGGTCACAAAAGCACTAAGAATATAGGACATGTTCACCAGAGGAAATATGTACAGAAAACACACCACATGGTTTAAGGAAGTTGATAGAGCAAGTCTCTACTCCGCTTGGTTCTGTGTGTTTGTTGACAACACGAGATTTTATTACCGTGTGCTAAGTGTGAAGGATCCAAACATGCACAAGACGGTTGTTGATCCACCTAAAGCTAGAAGATCGGCATCGAAGACCTTAGTCTACGCTAAGGCCTAGCGTGTAGGTTTTCAGGTTGTTGTGTACATCTAGGTGTAATGGTGAAGAAAGAGTCTCATAATTTTTCTTGTAATATGGTCTGCAGTGTGGACTCTCTTTGAAAGATCCAACGATTGCCGCATCGTTTTCGGCACAAAGTGGATATACAAGAATAAGCAAAATGAGCATGAAATTGTGATCCAGAACAAGGCTCTTCTGGTGGTGCAATGATTCTCGCAAGTTGTGAGCACCTCGTCCCGCCATTGACGCCCGCCGAAGCTCCACCAGCTCCGGTGCGATCAGCATGCAAAAGCTCGGGAACTTGAGCTGAACACCATTTCTAATCCATCGCGAGCATGTAACTCTCTCGATCTCGCTCGGTGTCTCGTCCAACAACATGGCAGAATCGCATCCCGAGGTCTGAACGAAACCGCACATGCGAGCGCCATCCGCAATGTAGATGGCCTTCCACCTCATGCCCAGGACGGCGGCGATCGGCGGCAGTCGGAATGACTCGCTGGCAGGGCGGCGCGCCCGCGTGTCGCCTACGCGACGTGGGTGCTCAAACTAAGTTTTGAAATTTGAAAAGCAGCAGAATCTGACATCTCCCTCTGCCAACAAGGGAGAGCACACGCTGCATTTCTTGACCAGTAAGGAAAAGCTGAAGAACTTTGAAAAAATCAGAAAAAGAAAGGGGAAAAGGGAAACGGGAAAACGCTGCACGGCAGTGTGGAGGAGCAGTGGGAAGTCTAACGGCGTCAACCCGGCGGTCACAAACCCCTCCTCCCTCCTCCACCACCAACATCCCGCCGAAACCCTCGGGGCTCGTCCACTCCGACCCAGCCCCGCCTCCGCCTCCGCCTCCACCTCCGCCCAATGGCCAGCATGCCGCGCCTCCTGGCGGTGGCGCGCCGTCCTCTCGCGGCCTCGCTGTACCGCGTGGTCTTCTCCGTCGCCGGCAGGCTGCCGCCCTCCGTGACCGCGACCGCGAGCTCGCCCCCCGTCCGCGACTTGGCCCACCGCTGCGCTCTAACTCGGGCTCATGGATGGGACACGCGCGTCGCGGTTCGGGCTTTCTCCTCCAGCACCAGCAGCGGGGGAGGTGGGGCCCCCGGCGGCGAGTCGGGCGCCGGCGAATCCGGCGCCGTCCAAGGCCAGACGGAGGAACAAGTTCGCCCCGAAACCAAGAGGAGATCCCGCGCTATGACCTCCTGCCCAACTTCGCCTCCAGCCAGAAGCAGCGAGGAGGGGAAGCGATGCACGTACCTCCAGGCAGAAGATCCTGGTCTTCGGAACCTTGGCGGGATGAGCACCAGCGCGGCGGACGGCATCACGGTGGCCGCCGTGGGCACGGACGCGTTCGACAGCGGCGTCGTGAACACGGGAGATGCGAGCGCCATCGGCAAGGGCACGGTGGCCGCCGTGGACGCGGACGCGTTCGACAGCAGCGGTGGCGCGAACACGGGAGATGCGAGCGCCATCGGCAAGGGCACGGTGACCGCCGTGGACGCGTCCCACAATGGCGTGAACCCGGGAGCGGGCAGCGCCATGAACAAGGTCATGGTGCCCTCAGGGAACGCGGACGCTTCCCACGGCGTCGTGAACGCCGGAGCGGTGAGCGCCATGAGCAAGGTCACGGTGCCGGCATTTTCCGACAGCAGCTTGAACACAGGAGCTGTGGCCTGCATCAGCAAGGACGCTGTGCCTGATGGCGGCGTGAACATGGACATCGTGAAGGCCTTGGTGGCTGGCGTCGTGGACAACGGCGCGGCGTTCGACACGGGAACGAATGTGGCGTCTGCCATGGCCAAGGAAGCGGGGCACGGCGTGGAAGGTCCGCCCAAGCGTAGAGCTCGCATTACCCGCGTGAAGACAGCCACAGCAGTGCCTCAGAAGCCCGCGGCCGCCGGTGTCGGGAAGGATGTAACCCCTGTGAAGCGCAGAGTCCGTAAGGCCGACGTCGAGAAGAATGTTGCGCCCGGGAAACGAAGCCGCCAAGACCGCTTGGCTGATGCGGTGAACGACACCGGCAAGGTCTCCGAGCCTGGTGTGTCCAAGGACAAGGGCGCGCCGGCTGGCACTGCCTCGTCAGCGGGCACGTCCGCGACATCTAAGAAGGCCACAGTTCGCGTGAAGGCAGCCGCGGCGGCGCCTGAGAAGCCTGCGGATGGTGCTGACGTGAAGAACGAGAAGGCGCCCAGGAAGGGTAGGAGCGGCAGCGCGACAGGCGTGAAGAATGAGAAGGCGCCTGGGAACGGAGCTGACGCGAAGCAGAGCACGGTGCCTGGGAACGGAGCTGGCGCGAAGCAGAACACGGCGCCGGGGAACGGAGCTGGCGCGAAGCGAAACGCCGCGCCAGGGAACGGAGCCGGCGTAGATCAAAACGCCGCGCCAGGGAACGGAGCCAGCGTAGATCAAAACGCCGCGCCAGGGAAGGGAGCCGGCGAGAAGAAGAAGAAGATTCAGTACATCCATGCTGTCGAGAACAGGATAGAGAGAGGCTTCTTCAGGACGAGAGCCCATCTAGAACGTAGGCTGTCATGGTTGCAATCGAGCATTGAGTCCATGCTACAGAGACATATGTAAGTGAACCAACTCTGTCCTGTTTGTTTGCTTAGAGGTTTAACAGAGGAAATGACGCCACTTCTGTAATAAACATCTAATGAATTCCCTGTACTGCAGGAAGAAGAGCATCGAGGAAAATCAAATTGCAATCGAGAAGCTCAACTCGAAGCAGACATCGCGTATTTTCTTCAGTTTGTTCGCACAGCTACTTGGTATCCTGGGAGTGTGCCTGTATGTCACATACAAGTACGCCTGGCCATACGTAGAGAAGAAGGTTTATGAACTGCCATATGATGACAGGGCAAAAGCACTAGCTCTGCAAGCATTCGACAGTGCAATCAAATATGCAGTGGCAAAGTTTACTTTTCAAGAGACGAGGGATGAGTTAAGAAAGAAACTGCCACCTTGGCTGGGGGGCAGAGAGGATGAGAAGAAAGGAGAGGAAGAGGAGAAGAAAGAAGAGGAGGTTACTCACCCATGGTGGTGGTTGCTTTGGCCACCGAACTGGTGGAAGAACAAGAAGGAAAAAGAGAAGAAGAGGAAGGAGGATGAGGAGAAGAAGAAGAAGAAGGAGGAGGAGGAGGAGAAGAAGCGGAAGGAGGAGGAAGAGGAGAAGAAGAGGAAGGAGTATTCGAGGTGGTGGTGGTGGTTATGGCCAGGAAATTGGTGGAGTAGCAAGGGGGAGAAGAAGGAATACTCCTCCTGGTTGTGGTGTTTGTGGCCAGGGTATTGGTGGTGGCTATTGCAAAACTGTTGGAGCAGAAAGGATGGTCAGAAGGAGGAGGTTCAGGAGAAGTAGGAAGAGAAGGATGAAGAGATGGAGTAGGGAGAGAAGAAGAAGAATGGCGAATCTCCTTTGTGGTTGTGGCGGTTCTTCAGTTGGACTTGGAATCGAGGAAGCAAGAGTGAGAAGTAGGACAGAAGAGCAGGCACCAACTGAATACATACAGCTCTTCCTACTCTGTTTCTGCATGTTCTTGTTACCAGCTGATAAACTCTTCTGTACTTCTCTTTTTTGATTCTGAGCTCAGGAATTTTGGCCGCCGTTGTCCAGTAAAGAGTTCAAAACCATGTGAGAATCTTGAACATGCATGAATGTTGTTGTCTACTTAGTTGGTGTCAGATTTATAGAAGAGTTAACATGCTTTTTAAGTCAGAGATGATGTCGGTGAGAAATGATAATGAACTATTCGTGCTGTTATTACTTGTGTCACTGATTGTTTTCGATTGAACATTTTCGAATTCGCCAGTAGAGATAAATGCACTAAGCACCAACTCAGGTTGAGGTGGAAATGCAGTGTTCCAAATTCAGTGCTCTTGGAGTGACTTCAGTTTCACATTTGCTCAGTTTGAGTAAACTTTGGCAGGAAGATGAACCGGGCATATCAATGATGAACTGAAGCACTCGATTTCAGTAAGATGATCAAGCTACTAAAAAATATTATAAATTATTGAAGTTTGCCTATTTATGCGATTAGCATATGAAATATTGGGCCTTATTTGGTACTCCGTCAATTCACCATGCACCATCATCGTCATTCGTTTACAAGACTGATGCTGTGCAGCAGTCTGAGCAACAGGGACTTCGTTCTATATTCAGATAAACGCTAGAGTTGTACAGCGAGACATGGAACTCTATCTGTATCTGCTCCACTCCAAACAGCGTATAGTGTAGCATCGAAATTGGATCCAAAAAAGCGCAACACATATAGCAGTTTATATTTGCATTTGTACCCAAATATCACAACAACGAGCCAAGAGAATCATGATCTACCTCTTTGATCAATACACATTCCACATGCTTGATGCATCACCTACAACAACAAACTCATCTGATTCGAGCATGTACAGAGCCAAGAAAAAGAATCACTCCCCGATCCAATTCTGAGATTGCTTCCGAGCCAAGAGCATGCCCATGCGCGGGAAGAACGTCTTCTTCTGCTTCTGCTTCGCTTCCTCCTCCTCCACCACCACCACCACCACCTCCTCCTCCTCCTCCTCCGCCACTGACATCTCCGATATGTTGTGTTGGAATTTTATCCATATTTTGGCCCAACCCATTTATTCTATTTCATAAATTTTGAAATCTTTTTTTCAGGTAAAGGACGGGTTACACAATGGTGGGACTCAAGCATCTGAAGAATAGCTTCACGTCATGAATCGAACCAAGACTCGGAGTGGCACTAGTAGAAAACGGGGCATTAGCACCGGTTCGTAAGGGTTTTTTGCACCAACGGGGCATTAGCACCGGTTCGTAAGGGTTTTTTGCACCAGTTGCCCAACCGGTGCAACGCAATCGGAGCTAAAGCCTCCCCCTTTAGCACCGGTTGAGTTACGAACCGGTACTAAAGGGGCACCACGTGGCGGCTGCCGAGCGCCCAGGCGGGATGACCTTTAGCACCGATTATTAAAGGGTCTGCCGCGGCAGGGAAATGCCTCAAAACATTGCCGCGGCAGAACCCACTACCGGTGCCATTTTTTTATCCATTTTTTCTAATTATATTCCACTCCCCTCTTTTTTATTATTTTTCAGAATTTCTAGTATTTTAGTTATTTGACAAGTTTAGTCTCTAACTACACTTAATCTCTAGTTAAATTACTTACTCGCGGTCAAACTTCTCGTTCGGTCACCCATCCTCTCACTACTCCATCACTTCCAAGTGCTTCGCGCTTCCAAGTGATTGACGCGCATATTATTGATACTAGTATCATAGCAATCCAATTAACATGTTTGTCACCATATTACACTTCTTTATTGTTTGAATTCCAAATAATTCTTTCAATAAACAAAAGCAATGATGTAAGAATTTTAATAAATAAATAAACAATAAATTTTAGTTTTTCAAATTTTTATTTTTATTTTGCAAAAATAAAAAATTTGTGAATCTAAAAATTGGCTAACCTTTATGGTTAAGTAATTGTAATATTTATGTAGTAACAAATTATTATTTTAAGTTTAGAAAACAAAAAAATATGAAATCCTGAATTTCTGGAAAAAATTAAAATCTTCCTACTTTCATATTTCCATTTAGAATGTTGAGAATCTAAAAATTGGCTAAAAACATATACGAATCTTAAAAGATTTTATTTTTGAATTTTCTATCATTTTCTTTTGTATTTTACAAAGGTAAAAAAGGTGATCCACGGGGGGGTTCCGGAAGAAGACAACGCTTGAGAACACCGAGTAGTAGTAGTAGTCGAGTAGCACAAACTCCATAGTATTTAGCTGCTCGAGTAGACATGGTGCTAAGCCTTTGATAACGCGTGAAGCACACGTCCGTTGGGAACCCCAAGTGGAAGGTGTGATGCGTATAGAAGCAAGTTTCCCTCAGTATGAAACCAAGGTTTATCGAACCAGTAGGAGTCAAGGACCACGTGAAGGTTGTTGGTGGAGGAGTGTAGTGCGGCTCACGGCCTGCAGCGCCTGCCTCCTCTGCTCCGTCTGCTTCGTCAGCTTCTCTGTCCTTGGCCTCCTTGATCAGCTTCACCCGCATCGACCACCCGCTTGCCAGCCACCTCCTCTCTCTCCCATGCTTGACGAGATGCCGATCACGGAGAAGAAGATGTACATGGTGCATGAAAATGATGATATCACACCATGCTTGCTTGAAGATGAATATGGAGGCCACATGGAGCCTATTTGTATTGTATATTATGCACACTTTTATTCACGGAAATATTTTATAATTCTTTTGCTAACTTCGGTTGATCTAAAATTTAAAGAAAAATCAGCGAAACTTCTTGTCATTTCTAAGTTTGCTAAATAATTATGTTTTGATACTTCTATTTTTTTTGGAAAGATTCTTTATTTTGTTTCTTAAGCCATTCTTTTGAGTTTCTACTTTGCTCTTCTTGAGTCTTTTGATATTTTGTGAATGTTGATAAAATCTCTGAATACTTCAAACAAAATTTTATTTGGAGGTTTAATAGAAACTTTGCATTTTATATTTACGGCAACCAGTGTCAAACATGTTGATACACAAAGAAACTCGATTAAAGTTGTCTGAAAATTTATTGCGCAAATTGAATTCCAAGATAATTGGCAAATATTTTCTAAGTCTAATGAACCGAGTTTAATATAGAGCGGAATAAATTATGTCCAAGAAGAATATCATCAAGTTTATGTAAATTTTTATTGTGTTTCAAATTTTTATTTTCAAACATTATCGAAATATAATTCAATATTAGTAGCTCCTTTCATTAGGACCTCAAATATTCAAATAGTTCATAACTTAGAATTGTGGCTGAAAACTTACGAAGATTTTTTTTTTTAGATTTAGGTCTAATAGGTGATATGAGGGAAACCTAAGTAAAACTTAAAACAGAGACTGAGCTACACATATCCCTTTTTGCAAATACTTATAATTCGTTTTTCAAAGTGTAAAAAATCCGAAATAAAATTAACGAGATAGCCTATGATATATACTACAATGGTGTAAAGTCTCAATACTAACTATTTCATATTTTAGGCTAAATAAAAATGATAAATTATCACAAAATTTATAGTAAATAGTACACATTTCAATACTATAAAATTTGTCAATTTTGTGTAGTCTAAAATACAGTTTCCATTGAGATCTTGTTAACCGATAAGATTTTAGCATATCGGCTAATTTATCACGGCACCGATATTTCGGCCGATTTTCTATCTGAGAGCCAATATTTCGCCCGATTTTTCACTCAGCTAAACGATATTTTGGCCGATTGCTAGTGAAATTTTGCTGTACATATGGTCTTGTAGAACTGTGCATTAGCTTAAATTTTTCATTATTTTTATTGATTCAAATGCGAAGAATCAAGGTAATACTTTTGCTCAATGCTCTAATACTATTTTTCATAGCATATTGTAGAAAATTTAGTGTTGAAAATTAGGATTTACAAAAAATTAAGCCGGTAAATAGGCGACCGATAAAATCGATTAATCAGCCAATAAGTGATTTATCTTCATTTTGAGGATGACCGATAAGTTAAAATGACCGATATATCATTAGTTATCTCACAAATTTCGCTTTAGATTTTTTAAATATAAAATACAAATATTAAATGTCTGGAAAATAAAAGGCTACATGTAGCCCGGATTATAAAAAACCACACTCTAAAACCTAACTTGTACCGTGGTGTGGTTTAAGGCGGGACCTAGATGCTTATCCCTGATGTGCAATATATCCCTTTTTACCCGAAAAGAAAACCTAACTCGTACTAAATGTATAAAGACAAGAAGAGAGAAAGGTATAAAGACAAGAAGAGAGAAAGTGTGCCCGTGCACATATGTCCAATAGAAGTTGGATCCAAAATATGCAGCACTATTACATTTGTGCTCAAATATCTCAACAGCGAGCCAAAATTTCATGATCTATCTCATTTATCAATAAAGATCACACATGTTTGAGCTGAGGTGAACCGAGCATTTACAAAGGCAAGAAAATCACTTGCCGTTCCAGGACTGAGCTTTCTTCCGAGCCAAGAACATGGCCATGCGGGGGAAGAAGGGTTTCTTCTGCTTGGCGTCGGCCTCCTCCGCCGCGGACATGGCCGCCATGTCGGCCCTCGGCATGTACCCTCCTCTGGGGCTGAGTATGTGCGGGTTCCCGCGCCCGCTGCCGTCAAACGCGGAGATCTCGGCCAGGCCCGTGCGCGGCGACGCGCTCTCGCCGCCTGCACTGCCGCCTGCGCGCCGCTGCTGGGCCTGCAGCTGCCGCAGCTCGCGCTCTGCCTCGGCCTTGCAGAGCTCCGCTTCCTCGGCCTCCGCCGTCGCCGCCCGCAGCGCCTGCCTCCTCTGCTCCGTCTGCTTGGTCAGCTGCGTCAGCTTCTCCAGGCTCCGCACCTCCGCGTCCTTGGCCTCCTTGATCAGCTTCACCGCCTCGACCACCCGCTTACCAGCCACCTCCTCTGTCTCCCGCGCCCTTCGGCTCAGCTCCTCGTACTCCTCCGCCGCCAGCGCCACGCCGCCTTCGACGGCGCCGCTCTGCCCGGTCTTGTTATCTTGCTGTTGCACCAGCGCGTCCGCCGATGCCGTGGCGGTCTCCGCCGACGCGTTGGCGGCGAGTATCTCCCGCATCACGGCCTCCAGCCGCGCCTCCATGGTCTGTACGGCAGCCTTGGCCACGCGCGCCTCTTCCCTGGCCACGGCGATTTCCTCCTGCGCCGCTTGAGCGCTCGCCTTGGCGCGCTCCGCCTCTCGCCGTGCCTCGCTTAGCTGCTCAGGCTTCCTGCTCCTCTCTTCGCCGCTGTCCCTTGCTCTTGCCTGCGCCACGGTAAGCTCGGAGGTCAACCGGCCCAGCTCTTCCTCCAGCGGCGGGATAGACGCCGACGTGGTCTCCTCCTTCCGCCGCACCGCGGCGAGCTCCGCCTTCTCCTTCTCCAGGTCGGCGCGCAACGACGCGGCGGCGACCCGCAGGATCTTGGCCTCGTCTTGCGCCTTCTCCACGCTCGTCTTCACCTCCTCGAGCTCCTTCCTTGCGTTCGCCAGCTTCGCCGACGGCGCGCCCACCGCCGCCGTGTCCTCCGCACTGGCCCCTTCGACCGCGCGCGCGAACAGCTCGGCTCTTAGATTCGCCAGTTGTTCGGAAGCCGCGTCGACCTTGGACTCGAGTTCGCCGGCCGCGAGCAGCTCATCCCTGAGCCTCCTCGCCTCCTGCTCACCCTGCTCCAGCTCGTTCTGCCACCGCACCTTGTCCTCCTGCCACGCCATCGCCAGCCGCAGCCTCTTCTCCTCCGCCACATCATGCGCGGCGCGCGCGGACTCCAGCTCCGCCTTCACCGCAGCAAGCTCCTCCGCCGCCTCCCTCACGGCCTCGCCCGCCGCCACCGCCTCGCCAGCCGTCTCCCTCGCGCGCGCCGCCGCGGCGCCGGCCTCCGCCGCGACGGCGTCCCGCTCCTTCCTCAGCGCCCCCACCTCCTTCCGCACCGCCCCCAGCTCCGCCCTGGCCGCCGCGTGCCGCTCCCTCAGGCCGGCGAGCTCCGCCCTGGCCGCGGCGCGCTTCTCCGTCTTGCGCAGGCGCAGCTTGGCGAGGTCGGCGTCCTTGCGCGCCTGCGCCTGCGCGATCTGCGCGCGCTTGACGCTGAGCCAGAGGTCGTCGATCTCGCCCGTGGCGCCCGCGAGGTCCCGCCGCGCGTCCGCCCGGCCGGCCTCCGCCGCGCGCGACCGCCGCTGGTACTCCGCCTTCTCGCCCGCCACCTTGCCCAGCTCCTCCTGGACCCGCTGCCGCCGCTGCAAACATCCAGCCAAACTGTAAAGACGGCACTCGCAATTGCAGAGGGAGAGATAGACAGAGGAACTTGAAAATCTTCCAGGTAGAGGAGACCTCTCGCCAGTCGAGGATGCCCCCGAACTTGCCGACGGCGCCCTTGACGGAGTCGATGGGCGCGGCGGTGTCGACGACGTGCGCCTTGCCGTCGATGGCCTTGATAAAACGGCCGGCGATCTCCGACGCCGTGTAACCACCCGTCGATGGACCATCGTCTTCTTGGTCGCTCTCTGGGTGGTGGGAGTCGAAGAAGTCGCCCTCCTCGGAGCTCGCGCGGGAGATGGGCGGTTGCGAGCCGGAGGTCCCATCCATGCCGCTAGCGCTAGCTTCTTCCATCCCGCAGCATATGTGTAGGACGTCGAAGAAGCACCTCCCGACCCCGCCCTGGATTGTTGCTTTCGTCGGTGCAATTGAGCTCTTCTCGAGAGGAAGCACGTCGACGACGAGGGAGACAGAGAGGGAAAGTGGTTTGGTGGTGGTGGGAGAGAGGAAGAAGGAGAAGATGGAGGCTGTGGCGGGGAGAGAATGGCGCGCGCGAGCCGCGGAGCCTCCCACGCACGGACACTCGGATTGGTGCTGCGGAATTCGGAAATCCTGGGCCGCATTTCGCCAGCCATCGGATCTCATCGCTATCTCCTCCTGGGCCGTCCATCTCCTGCCTGGATCGGGACGTATTTGGACTTTCTCCAGCTGGGCCCAAAACAGCAGCAGCAGCGCCCGTGTCGCCGCCGAGTCCACTGCTTCTTGCGCCGCTCGCCCCTCATCCGCCGCCCACCGGATCGAGCCGCCGCGCGCGGACTGGAGGTTGCCGAGAGCTCGAGATGAGGCCCGCGGCGGCTGCGGCCGCGTCCGTGCTTCACGCGCCCCGGCGAGCGCGCGGAGCGGTCTCTTTGGTCGCCGCCCGCTGCGCCTCCTCCTCCTCCCCTTCGGTCGCCGCCGCAGCCGCCGCTACGTCGTACGGTGAGGTCACTAGGTTCTACTCCTTCCCTGCAGTATATGACTTTTGAATTGAAGCGGAGCAGTGTGTGATTGGTTCAGCTGTGACATTTTAGCTGTCTCCGACGACCTAATTGGGGTTGATTCGAGTAACTGAGAGAGTGAGAGTTTGAGTGGCACGGCACCTACTGCTTAGAGCTGGATGGCTATTGATGGGTTCCTGCTAACAAAGATGAACAGTAGGTGGCTATTGATGGGTTCCTGCTGTGGCATTTGATTCAGGAAGCCAGTCTAATCCGCAATGTCACTGTGCCTGTAGAACTCTAGGAGAAATGCGGTTACTCTTTAGAAATGCTCGGCATAATCCAGGTGAAGTTGCAGCTGAATAGATCAATTAGTTTCTGTGCTGGAGCTCTTATACCCACTGTTTGCATGATCCTCGTAAATTAATCAGCATTGCTGCGTAAACTTTTGCTAGCTGAGGTTTCTGTTGTGGACGTAGGTTCGAAAAGCCAGTTGGATCCTGTGTTGGTCATTGTGGTTGTAGGCATGTAGCTGCGTAGGGGAACACAATTACTCTTCAGATTGTTTAACAGAATCCAAGTGAAGTTACTACTCTGCATTTGCTTTCTACGCCGGGCACTCTTATGCCTACTGTTTGCCTGCTGAATGTAGTTAAGCAGCATTGTTCGGTAACCGAGGTTTCTGACAGTTTTCCCTGCCAAATCCAGATCACGTGTCATTCGTCAAGGAAGTCGCCGCAACAGACCCCCCGGAACATCTTAACTCTTTGCTGAATGTGCTTCAGGCACGAGGTACGACTTCACATATTTTCTGAAGAATTTTTCATTACTCTGATATGATTCTTCACTGATGCTAACCCTTTGTAATGTGAGTTAAGATCATCTGTTATGAGGCAGTGCTTACTGATCAGGTTTCAGTAGCAACAACTGACATCTCATTGGCTTTGTTATTCTAGTAAAATTTGTGGTTTTAGTTTTTCGTAAGCTGATGTATGGTCCTAGAAACTTAGAATAGCACCGGCTAGAAAAACTGTACTGTTAAAATTATAGCTCCTGGTCTCTCTTGACTTTGACGTCGAACATACATTATCCAATTGGCAGGCGAAAATATAGTTTCTCCTGGAGCTAGAAGAGGGCTGATTCCACTTGTTGTTCCCTTGTCAGAGAGCCCACAAGGTTTGCATGTCTTCTAGACTGAATCATTTACCTGGACAGTGATTATGAACTATATGATGTCAGCTAGAAAGCCTGACAGTATTAGTCAAAATGTAGGTAACTTAACATCCCTACTGAGATGGCCAACTGCTCCACGTGGGTTAGTTGCCCCTCCATATACTTCTATATATTTTTATTTATTGTTTTCACCTTTGGAACTAGTATTAAAACATTTTGTATGTGTATATCTGCCTGTCCTTCAGGATGGAAATGCCTGTAGTGGAAGTGCGTGACCATGGGCTATGGCTTTTGGCTAAGAACGTAAGTATGTATTGCTATAATCTTATAATGTTTCAGTTTACTACATGTGCGACATCCAATATAATTTTATTTACATTTTGTACTCATATTTATCAGGTCAACCAATATATTCACAGAATACTCGTTGAGGCTGATAGCAGTGCTGAGAGTGGTGATGATTTGTGGTCTGCTGTTCGAGATGATTTATGGTCGGCTGTAGGGGAAGCTGGTGGGAACATTTACAAAAGAGGTGATTTCAAAGAATCGCAGATGGCAGATCTTGATGTCTATTTGTTGAAGAAGGTTGAGAGATACACCCCAGTTTGTAACTACCAAGTTTAAGACAATTTCTGTACTGATATCTTACTGTAGGTTGGACTCTTTCCGGATATTATAGAAAGGAAAGCATCACGCCATCTGGAAAAAGGAGATCATGTAAAACTTGTGCCTTCTCCAGAGATACACTTGTTTATTCCACAAGATTTAATGTACATTGTGTTTGCCCCTCAGGTCTCTGCTCTTATTACTGGAGAATTCTACACTAGAGATCAGTTTCCTGGCTTTGGAAGACCCTTCGTGTTCAACTCAGTACTTCAAAAAAGGTACTGATGTATCCTTAGCTGTATAGAATTATATGTTATTGTGTCAGCAGTACTATCTCTTAGTGGGTGAGTGCATGTTCTATCAGTAGACATCGCTTTGTAGTTACACTTTGCATGAACATAGTGTTTTCTGGTGAATGGTGATCCATAGTACAATATGAGTCTAGCAGTTATATGATGCCTTGCTGTTCCGCTGCATTTTTAGTTGCCCAGTATTGAACTGACTAGAATTAATTTGTTGTCAAATATGTATTACTATAAGATTGCAAGTACTTTCAACTGGGTTCTGAATTGAGAATTATTTGGTTGTGGTGTCCTAGTGTTGTGGACTAGCAGCACAACAGTGACACTGTGAATAAATAATGAGGCAATAAAGCGCCAATGTTTGGCGACTGGATTGTCATATATGTTGTAAATCGGATACAAATCATTTTTAGAAGTGTCTGAATACAATTTTGTGGTGTACATATAAAGAATGGGCATTGCTAATTTTGTTTTTTTAACCTTTTTAAGAGTTGGACGAACATCTGAAGCCAAAGAGTCAGCTCGAGTGGCTTTGAAGTCGCCATGGTGGACACTAGGCTGTAGATACGAAGTATGATTTCTGCTGCTACCCACCTTCACCTTTTGCTTCCACGCCTCAGCTGAGGAACCTTTCACCCATTTTGTTTTTGTGTATAACAAACAGGAGGCAGCTGAGTTAGCTGGGTGGGAGGATGAGCAAATTGAGTTCATAAGAGAGAAGGTGACTGAGGAGGGCAAACAAGACGATCTGAAGAAAGGGAAAGCTCCCGAGCAGGTTCCTAATGACAAACTTCATACTTCTTCATGAAACCAGCCAGCTCTGTGTTGTGCACCCCATCATCTGCCCTGTTTCCATGCATCCTGTTACATGAACTTTCTTGCACTGCAGGTGGTTCTTGACGAGGCGGCATTCCTGATGGATTTAGCCACCGTCGATGGTAACTGGGACGATGTGGTGGACCGGATCGCTGAATGTTACAGAGAAGCCGGGATCCACGACATCGCAAAGTTCATCGCTTACAGGGAATGACTTGGTGGTATTTCCTCGTGGGTGCAATGCTCACTCGAGAAGTTTTGCATGTCCGGCTTCAGACTAAGGCGTGTCATAGGTTTTATCTTTGTGAGCAAGAAATAATTTCGGCCTGTCAGTCTTAGGCATATGTGTGTGTTTATGTTGTGTAAGGGCAAATAATGTCATCGTATCCCTCCATGACTCTGTATCTCTACTTTTCTGAATTGTTTCTGCCATCTGTGTATGTACTCGGTGATGACAACATCTATGATCAATAATATACATAATGCTTTGCAATCTTTCAGTGTTGAGTACTGGCATTATGCTTAGCTTGCAATCTATGAACCTGTGACTACGGGCCTTCTAAATTCCAAAATTCTTGGGATGGACCCACCTGTAAGCCACGGAAGCCAGGCCAGCTGGCCTAGCCGTTCCATTCATTCAGAATTTCAGATACCACGTCCCCCACGACGCTCGTCATCGTCCGACTGCATGCCTCCCGTCGCGGCGTGGGTTTCTCCTCCGCAAGCCGAGAGAAATCCTCCGGAAACCCTAGCTTCGCGCCCATGTTGGTCGATCTCCCTTCTTCCTCCGATCCGCGGAATTGATCTGCTGATTAATCCACCCGCCCCCGGCCGGCTTCTCTGCTGCTTGCTGCGCAGCGATCATGCAGCAGGGGTTCGACCTGGACAACTACCAGCTGTTACAGCAGCTCCTGTCCGGCGAGGCGCTCGAGGGCGCGGGCGGCCAGGACGGGGCCGCAGCGGCCTTCTTCCAGCCTCGTCCTCCCCCGCAGGCGCCGATGCTGGGAGTCGACGGCCAGTGGGCAATGGACCCGGCGCCCTACGTCGCCGCCGACGGCTTCCCGGTGCTTCCTCAGACGCTGCAGACTCCGGGCGGAGGGATGTGGGCCGGGAACGGCGATGCGTTCGTGCTGGGCGGCGGGGACTGGGCGGGGAGCGGCGGGGTGGTGCCTGGCCAGGGCGAGGTCTGGGCGGCGGAGCCGGCGCCGGTGGATGACTCGATGATGCTTGACGGCGACGCGTTCTTGTTGAACGACCAGTTGGTGCACGGCGGAGGCGTCCCCGGCTTGCAGGACCTGCTGATGGACAGCGTAGACTTGAGCAACTTCGACCCGGCGCTCTTGGCCTCGGTCTTGATCAACCAAGCACAAGCCGCCGCCCACCCGTCGATGTACGCGCCGCCGCTGGTCAACACAGCAGCCCAGCCGAACCAACCGGCATCCGATTTTCCGGGTCCGAGTAGGAGTACCCAGGTCGGCGCCACCGACTCGCCGGGGATGACGTGCCAAATGCCCACTTACTCGCCGGTGATGACGTCCCAAATGCCCGCTTGCCCGCCGGCGATGGACTACCCGCAGGACGCGTCCGTCCACGTCCAACAGGCGGTGCCTGACGAGGAGGAGGCGGCGGAAGTGGCCCAGATGGTTCGCGTGGCGGCGGCGTGCGGGAACGAGGCGTCCACCGTGTGGTCCGAGGAGGAGAACCAGGTGCTGCGCGAAGGCCTTTCTCGGTACGTACATGCGCGCTTGCTTGCCATGGATTCGTTCGTTTTGGTTGAAGCAAAAATGTTAGTTCTGCCACTGAATCCTGCATGAATTCTGCTTCCCAAGGTTTGCAGACCAAGACAATGTCCACAAGTGCTTCAGCATTGCGTCTGGGCTCGCCAAGAAGACTGCACACGATGTTGCCTATCGGATCCGGTGGCTGTTGGACTTAGAGGTACCCGTTCGAGTATTTCCCTTGGATTCGAGAATGTTCACGCATGGTTTTTGGTACCTGAACATTTTAGCTTTAGCTCGAGTCCTCTTTCTGGCTAAATGACCTCTATGTATGTACCATGCCACCGTGCCTTGATCATGAGTTTGCACTTGCAGCAAAAGAAGAGAGGTGCTAAGCAACCACAGCTAGAGCAACAAAAATCTGCAGGAGGAAACATTACAAAGGTAAGTGAGACAGAGCATACATTTGTTCCTCTGAATTTCATGTGTAAGAGAGAACTCTTGCTTAGCAGTTTGGCCCCAATATTTTGAGAAGTACTGGTAGCAAATGAGCTTCTGAATTTACTAGTATGGTGATGCTTATAGATTTAGTGATGTTTTTAATGGACAGCTGCTTGACTGAAGTTGAACACAATAGTTCCAATTGCACTGAACTAACAGAGCACGATCTTCTGAATTTCATGTGCTGATGCCCATTTATTTAGTGCTACTTCTTATTGGACAGTTGTTTGGCTGAACGTGAACAATTACACTAGTATCAGTAGAACAGTACCAAATTAGAGATCTCTTTGCTCATTGATGCTAAGAGAAGCTCACATACTATACCACCCATGATTCGAGTATTTCCCTTGGATTTGAGAATGTTCACGCATGATCTCCGGTTTCCAAACATTTAAGCTTTACCTCCCATCCTCTTTCCGGTTAAATGAACCCTATGTATGCAGCATGCCTTGATCAAGAGTTTGCACTTGCAGCAGAAGAAGGGAGCTGCTAAGCAGGCCCAGCTTGAGCAAGAAAAACCTGCAGGAGGAATGCTTACAAAGGTAAGTGCAACAGAGCATGCTCTTCTGAATTTCGTGTGGAGAGAACCCTTGCAACAAAGGGTTACAAAGTTTGGCCGGAAATATTTTGAGGTATACCTGTAGCAAACGAGCTTCTGAATGTACTATGTTGATCTTCATAGATTTGGTGCTGTGTTTTTACTGGACAGCTGTTTGACTGAACTTGAACGATAGTACCAGTAGCACAACTCCAACAGAGCATGTTCTTCTGAATTTCATATGGTGATGCCCATTGATTTATTGCTGATTCTTAATGGACAGTTATTTTACCGAACTTGAACAATAATACTGTCAGTAGCAGAGATCTGTTTGCTCACTAATGATGCTAGGAGAAGCTGGCAGAGACCCTTTCCCATCTCAGCCTGATTCGACGATACATTAACATTATACCAATATTCTGTGAATCAGAAATGTTCTAATATAATCCAGCACCTGTATTGGGTTCTCTCCTTTGCGATTTAATAGCAGTGTTACTGATAATCTGTCATTAAGCTGTGGAAGGTCTTGAGTTTTCTTTCTTGAGACCTAACAATCTAGTCATGGGCAGGGAAAAGGAACTAAGGGTGCTACCAGGAGAAACAACAAATATCCCCTCTCCAAAGGTAGATATAGTTTACATATTGTTACCTGTACATTCTTTATTTTATCATGTTTTGCATATCACTGTTATTCTGTTAACGAAATACTTTCTTCCATTTACCACATATCACTTCTTTTGATGGTCCAGTTATTACGATTTTTTTCCCCAGAAGCACTATTTTTTTTTAATCTTGAATTGTAAATCCTCTACAATTTCTCAAATGCTATAGCAATGTTTGTTGCCTTTCCTTTTGTTTTACTGTTCATACATACGGGCTTTAGTGGTTTAGTTGCCACTGTAAATGTTCTGGGTTGATCAGCGTTTTTCTAGTCTTAATGGTCTTTGAGGAAATTTGCATGTAGGCTAACCTTTTCTTATGTCACAGAGGCTCTGAATTCCAAGAGCGCTAAAGATCTTATTCGGGATAATGAAAGATTTATGAATGAAATAGAGGAAATCTTGAAAACGGGACAGGTCTGCTTTATACTACTTATACTGTGTTTATACCATAATTTTGTCTGAAACTGTATGATTTTTTTTCTGGACATCCGCATTTGCAATAGTTAGGTTGTTTCTTGATTAATGTTCATCCTATTCATAACGCTCTTCAGTCATTTCAATTTACCTTGGTAGCTGTTTATGTTGTGTTTGTATCGTACATACTAGGGTAAGAATCTTATTAGGCATACAAATGAAATTGTCTACATTTTAAGAGGTCTTGAGGCTTGATGCTGTTGCTGCTGTGCGTGCTTCATGGTTTAATCTCCCTGCATTGACCACTGTCCTGACTTCTTTTCTTCTTCTGGCACAGGTGAAGAACAGTCTGGACTACTTCTATTACGTGAAGACGAATATGGATGCTCTACGGAACAAGTAAATGGACGGACCCCCACCAATTAACAAGCATTCGAACGCATAGGCTCTAGTATAGTGTAAACTCTGAAACTAAATTGAAAAGTGACACAATTTGCAGAGTAACGGGCTTGGCTACTTTCATGGAAGGACTGTCAGTGGACGATGAAGAGTGGGAAGACGTCCTGAAGGATCGCAGTTCATCGGTAACTCCACACTTTTCTTGTCCTGCTCTACTTGCTCCTGGTTCCATGGTGGCTCTAATTTTGATCTGACATGTTGTGTTTTCCGTTTTGTCAGGCTTGAAAGGATTTTTCCATGTACTACTTTCCATCATTCCTACTGAGGCGACCATTCTGTGCCAATCGATCCACATGCCCGCGTGCAATGCGTCCTCTGCCATACTTTCTACCAAGGCGACCATTCCGTGCCAATGTACATGCTCGCGTGGGAAATATGTTTCCTCTTTGTGATTGCATAGGCCATAATTAGGTTAACCATGGATATAGCTCACCCACGCTTCTTTCTCTTGGATACTTGGGATCACATGTCTACTGACTTATGCTTCCGAGTTCGAAATTCGAACCCCTATTATCTTCTGATTCTGACATTATAATTGGAATAGCTATTGAGTAACGGACTAACGGGCACGGTCCATGTCCTAATAAAGGACGAGGGGAACACGTGGTTCTAGGTGGTGCAGCAATTCTTTTGGTTGCACAACACTAACAAAAGATATAACTATACTCGCCACATTTTTTTTAGACTAAAAGCATCACCAAAAGTTTTTATTCAACTGATCTACCTTTCGCAGCGGTCAGCAAACAATAATATAGATTGGGCCTTTTAAGGCCTACCATGTCACACGAAAGACCCTTTCGTATACGGTGTGGAAAAATGTTGGCGCCCTAAAGTTTCGAGGGTCCTTCGTGCACTAGTGGAGAATAGCTTAACAGGGTCATTTGATCCATGTTGTGGGAAACTAAAAACATGCCGCAAGTAATAGATGTGGTGTGTGGCGCTAGTGCGCCGGCAGTAACTTTTTTTTTGGTGCGCCGGCAATATCCATTTTCCTAGTAGTGTTAGTGCGCCACCGGTATATGGGCCTACCAGTGACGTGCGAAAATAAGTGCCACGTCGCATCAATGTGGATCTCATGAGCCAACTCGACTGCCAAACTGTAGTGGTGTGGCATTATATGAACACGAACACACTGCTGTTTTTATAAACATGTGGAGTATTTTAATTTCCACATAACTAACTTGTTTGAGACAATTGTATTTTTTTGTTTTATAATTATAAAAAATAGAGTGGCCAGTCCGCTAGTGGTGTGGTGAAATGGGCCACGCCACTAGTGGCCCATAGCCCCGCCTGGCCCGCCGTGGGCTGGCCCACCCACGACCGCTTCTTCCTCGCTAACCCCCGCCTCTTCCCTCCTCTATGTAATTAACCACCGCGCGACTGCTCATCTTGTTCGATCCTCTCCTCTCGCCCGTAGCACCGCAGCCCCACCCGTTCGCCATAGCCCCATCGCCACACCCCACCCGCTCGCCCTAGCGATTCTGCCCCGCCACACAGCCCAGAGATCCACCTCTTCGAAGCCGTCGCTGCTGTCCCCGCACAGCCACGACCTCTCTCTGGTCGGCCCCATGCCGCCACCGCCCCGTCGAGTCTCGGTGAGTCGTGCAACCTCTCTCCGCTGCTACCTAGTCTCAAGACCAAATGTGGAAGGTGATGCATGCTTGTGTGATTATGAACACCATGATCATCGAGAGTGACATGTTGGTCTCTCTGACACTAGTAGGAAAAGCCTCATCAGTGGCGCACGAAAATTCGATTCTGTGGCGCACTGCGGGTGCGCCACAGAAACGTCGCCACAAAAATAAGGTTTCTGTGGCGCACCAGGCCGTGCGCCACAGAATTAAGGTTTCTGTGGCGCACTAGGCCCAGTGCGCCACAGAAATAAGTAGTTGTGGCGCATGTGATGTGCCACGAAGAAGGTGCGTCACAGAATTTAATTTTGGTGCGCCACAGAACAATCTACAGGTATACTCGATTTTGTGCTCCCCTGGTTATAATACACCGTATACAGGTTATGTACTAATATAATATAGACAGATATAATATGGACATATATAATCATCACATCATCATCACATTACTTAGAGCTCGATCGAGTTATACATATAGCTCCATACAACTCATAATCCATGCAAATTAATTAAGTTCTCATCATCTCTAGATACAAACGAAGTGACACCGGCCGCCGCCTACACTAGGATGAAATAGAGTACCGCCGCGACGATGGTGAGCAAGAGCGAGAGCACAAGGAAGGTCTTAATCTTGCTCTTGTTCACTTGGTGCGCCCTCCACTTGGCAACCGCCTCGTGTCTAGTCGGGTACCCTTTGTAGCAGCCGCTGAACTTGTGCACCTGTTTCTTGCACTCCTCCCACTCCTCGTACACTCCTGGAACCCGCCCCTCGAACACGACGTAGTATGTCATCTCTATGGACACAAGGCATATTAGTATATAACAATGGAAAGAGTTAGAGGGTTCACATGCATACATATTCAGAAGAATTAAAGCAAGGAAATAATAATAAACCTAAAAGACATATAGCATCGGTATCACATAAGTAATCAAGTTCAACGACAACGACTACAATAGTAATTGAAGTCCAACAACGACGATCACCGTCTCGAGCAAATTAAGCAAGTTTAGTTTACAACACAGTACAAATTGTCCATCGATTCAAAGTAATGCTAAGCACACCGGTCTCGGTCAACGAGACTTCTTCTTGAGCGGCTCCGGGAACGGCTTGTACAAGCCCTTCGTCGTCCACGTCCTTCCATCACCCTGCCTATGTAGGCGTTCTTCGATATCCCTCTTCGTCATCACTCTGGCTGCGTGTAAGAGCCCCGATGCGTTGGATACATCTTGTAAGATAATTTCCGAGAGCTTTACTTGGATGCGATGGAAGTCTTCTCTAAGATCATCATCATTGATTTCCCCCGACATTTTAATGGGGTCTCGCTTACTAGGTGGCAGACATCATCTCTGCATCCTCGACAAACCCTTTAAGGTGATGGAGGACATAGAAGGCCTCCTTAATGCTGCCAGCTGGCTGCTTGATACAAGGGAAGTCGATCACGTGCTTGAACCCGAGCTTTTTAGTGTCCGGCCTGATATATTGCCCATTCTTGTCGAAGGTGCCTCCATTTTTGGCGTAGCCAAGGATAGCCTCATCGAGAACTCCCCTTATTCTCTTGTAGTCTTTCTTCGTCGTCGTACTCGACGAGTCGAAATACTGGGCTAGTGACCACTTCGGATCTAGGATGATGAGTGTGCAGTATTTGTCCCTGCTCAACACATGCAATTGAAATGGAATGTTGGAAATGATCGGCAATGGAAGAAATATATAAGAAAGCATAAGTTACGACGGCCGTGAGCGGATGTGTACTTACTCGGGAAAGACAGGCAGAAGAATGGTGTTGCTCTCTTTGTACATGAGCATGAAGTTCTGGAGGTACCGCACCGCCTTGGTCCGTGTCTTTGAGCCGTCCTGGAGCTGGCTATCGCGCATGTAGTAGGGATCCGCTACCGCGATGTGGCGGGGTCTCTCTCTGTTGATCTTCATCTGAAGATTGATCGCGTATAGGCGGACCAAGCTATAGTCGAGCCGTTTCGAGTGAAATAGATTGAAGACGTCCTCGAACGCTATGAAGAAGATATCCGCGGGGTCTTCATTGACGAAGTTCTGGTCGGACGGCACCTTGACCGAGAACACCGGGTAATTTGGATCCTTCTCTTTAAGAAGGGTGCCCTCTAGATAATGAATAGTGTGCTGCAAAGGGAGCATTGGTCCACTTGCGAGGTGTTCCATGTCCTTAGATAGTATCGGTTTACCAGCTTCATGACACCGGGGCAAGCCATCCAATGTAGGTGGTACCATGTCGTCGGCCCGGATCCTCTTAGGAGCAGGCTGGCTCGAAGATGCGCCCTTCTTGGCTACCTCTCTTCCTTCTTCACCTGACCTACTGGGGGTGCTGGTGGTGCTTCGGGTGCTGGTGGTGCTTCGGGTGCTGGTGGTGCTTCGAGGTTGCTGGGGTTGATTTGGGTGGCTCCCCGATGATCGTCTTACGCAGCGTGTTAGGGCTGAAAACGGTAGCAGGCTTGACTTGAGCTGGATTGCCAGCCTCCGGAGGAGTGTCTTGAGAAAGACCCGTGAAGACCAGGCGCTGCTTCGTCACTGTAGGGGGACGACCAAGTTGATCGCCGTGTGTGCGGAAGGCTTGTTCATCCATAGGAGGCATGTACATATCTTGGCTGCAGGCGCCAGTGTTGATGTAGGCATCGATGTCATCATCATCATCCACATCGTTGCCATCAAGTGGCGCCATGTCCTGGACCTTAGATGGTGGCGGTTGCGATGCCGCCGCTTGGCGTACCGTGCGTCTAGTTGACGGTCGTTGCGGTAGCGCTCCCAACAACTGTTTGTGGCGTGTGGTGGTGGCGGCGATCGTCGGTTCCTTCCGGGTGGCGGCGGCGACCGCCGGTTCCTTCAGGGTAGTGGGGGCGGCGACCGCCGTTTCCTTAAGGGTGTCGTCGGCGCTCGCGATCTTGGGCCGGATGATAGGGGAGGTGGCGCCGGTGCTTTTCTTAGCACTCGAAGACCCCCCCAGACGAATCTGGTTCTTCGGCCATTTCATAAGCCATGAGGTGCAATCCCCAAGGGGCAAAACGTCGCCTTCGTCTGTGCCCGGAGGTTGAAAGGGGGGATGGCGTAGCGGTACTCCGGCACTACCACTACCAACTTGACCTTCGCCACGTCTTCCGCCAATCTAGCGCCGTGCATAACGCGGGAAGCCATGACAAGGCCGCTAGCAACTTCCACCAACTTGCCGCCGGGCTCCACCGTTTGCAGAAGTATGCATTGTTCATCCTGAGTCAGGGGCGCCATGTTGGGCATCGTGAGATGGCAGTCACGAAAGGCATATATAGTTAAAGAAGATGACGCGAAGGAGTAACTAATGAGTTTACCTCCTTGATGGCGTGATCTCGGCTACTGTCGATACAAGGGCGGCGGTTGGGGGCGTCGATGCGACCAGTGGAGCTGCGGCGGCGGTTGGAGCTCGGCGGCGGCGTCGGTGGAGCCCCGACGCCGGCGTCGGGTGGAGCGGCACCGTCGGCGACACGTGGAAGCTTGAGTTGCTGCCGCTGATGCTGGGCACATGTATCGGCCCCACTTGACCTCCCGCATTCCAAGCAGCTAACCCCTCCATCAACCCAGGGGGGATGATCTGCCGGATCTTCTCGTCCAATAACTTGTTCATCATCTCCGTGTTCTCCACAGGCTTTTCGGCCACCAGCTTCTCTAGTGACTCCACCTTCTTCTTCAGCTCCTGAACCTCGGATTTATCCTTAGCGGACGACCTCCTCTCCAGCTTTCTCGTCTTGGCATCCGATCCGTAGTACTCGGATAGCTTCATACTTGTGCCAAAGCCGGACACACGGCCACCCGACGTCGGTGGCTTGTCCAGCTCCCTCTCCTTGTATCTGTTCGTCGCCCTGTTGAAAGGCGTGTCCCACGGTTCCGTCGACCCCTGGGACGACGGGCCAACCATATCCTTCATCAACTCTTCATCCTTCAGACAAAGGAACTTAAGGTTAGCCCATTTGGCTTCATTGCCTAATAAGATGAGCGAAATAATATAGAACTATCCTTACCAGGTACTGCTCGAAATCCCTCACGTCTTGGTAATCCGTAATAAATTCCCCCGTCTTCCAGTCTAAGTAGTAGCGGGACCGGACAAAGTTCCTAGCCTGTACATCCTGGATTTTGTGCCAGGGGTTTTCTTTCCCCAGACGTACCATCTCGGCATCCTCCTTGTCCCAAGTGGGCTGTTTTCCTCGGTAACCGCCACTTCCGCAATGGTGGGTCCCTAAGTTCAAGTCCCGCATTTTCTTCCCCCAGGCGGTCCATTTTTTAACACGTCACTCTGTAAGTAAGACTTGAATGCATTAAAGTCTTCTAAGGAGATCGACGGGTCTTTGCTACTTATCCTCTCCCAGCTTTCACCGGCCTCGATCTTTCTCTTCAGCCGGTTCTTCCAGCTGCTCAAGGCGGTGCTCATCTTCGTGAGAGCTAAAGAGTCCACCTTCTTATTGAACGGCTCCGGGAACGTGTATCGTTGGTGAAGCTTCTGGAGGAGGGATTGGGCGATAGCCTCGTTCTCCTTGCTTCTGAGGTCCTGAGTTAGGATCGGCACGGTTTCACGGACGATGCACCCTAGTTGCATGCCGTACCCTTTGGCAACCCACGAAGGCTCCATCGGTAGGCCACTTTCGGAGACTACCGTGACAGCATCGGTGACGTTGGCGAGCACTTGCGGCCTCCGATCCCTCCTTGGCCTCCTCGCCGTCCTCTTCTTCTTACCCTCCTGAGGGTTGCCGCCGCTATCACCTTCCGTGCGGTTGGCCGCGTTCTCTTCACCGGTCGTCTCTTCAGCAGGCTCGGCGGCGTCGTCCCAGGTATCGTCATCGCGCGGTGTCGGCGGCGCCCCCCCGGCCCTCTCCCTCGGAGGCGGTGTCCCGGCCCTCGTCGGTGTCGTCGGCGGCCCCCCGGCCCTCTCCATCGGAGGCGGCGTCCCGGCCCTCTTCCTCATCGCCGGGCGACTCGGCGGCGGCCTTCCGGGGCCGCTCGTAGCCCTCCCAGAAGTCCTTGTTGGCCTCTCTCGCTTCTTCGTTCTGGCTCATGGGCTTAGAAGTGCTGCCCGACATGTTTATTTGCACTTCATTAAAAAGAGGCAAAAAGTTAGTACAAAAGTCAACCAAAAAATTCGGCATGACCTTTGCTATTTTTTCTACGTAGGAGTGCCATTTCTCAACCGAAACGGAAATTAATCAACGCTTCGGGAGAAATGGGCAACTCAATGAAATCCCTGCAAAAATATTCATCATATACACCATATATCCAACATATCCACCATATATCCACCATACAAAGTTGCCCACCATCTACAATACATCAAACAAAAGCCAACATAAACCTGGAGCATCTATCAGCATATTTTTTTAACCTGGAGCAGTACAACAACAATGACCTTCTTAACACTACAAAAGCCAACATAAACCTGGAGCATCTATTTCAGCTTATATTCACCATATATCCAACATATCCACTACAACCTGGAGCACTTCAAGTTTTTAACTAGTAGCTACTGCCAACATGTGACCATGAGCATCATTTATTTCCTAGCATCTGCATGGAAGCATTACATAAACCCTACTGCATTGTATTGAAAAACCTACTGCATTGTTCATTTTATTGAACCATGTACATCAACAGAGTAGTAGCAGCTTCATTTTAATTTTCATTTAAACAAACTTCATTCTTTTTCAGAGAGAACTTCAAGAACTTTAACCTATAAAATTCCAGAGGTAATTAAACAAACCTGTAGCTAGCAATAAAGAACATCAACATATAAAATTCCAGAGGTAATTAAATAGCAGAAGCTTGAGCATCATATGGTAATGCTAGTGACTTACAGTAGCATTTCATGTACTAGTAGCATAATTATCTTGAAACCCCAAGTAGTAATTCAAAATCAACAAATCCTAGGCAGTAGCATTTCATTTTATTAACCCAAGCATTTTCATTTTCTAAACCTAAATTTTCTACTGCCAACAAATCCTAGCATCAATTCAAAATCAACTAGGCAGTAGCATTTCATTTTATTAAAAAACCTACTGCATTGTATTGAAAAACCTACTGCATTGTTCATTTTATTAAACCATTAGCTCTAGTGCAAGCAATGAATTTAAAAAAACAGCAAGCAATGAATTAAAAAAAATAGCAAGAACTTTATTAGCTCTAGTGCAAGCAATGAATTAAAAAAAACAGCAACCAATGAATTAAAAAAAATAGCAAGCAATAAATTAAATAGCATTTGACTGCATCATTTGCATTTACATTTAAACCAGTAGCATCATTTGCATGAACAAGAGAACCTAAATCAATTTCTAGCTTGTACATTTCATCATTTCATCATAGCATCATTTCATCATTTCCATTTAAACCAGTAGCATCATTAGCTTTAACCAATAATTGCTAACAAATCCTAGCAATAACATATACATACTACACTACAGCATGCCACCAAAGTAGCTAGATATAGGTCATTTGTTTCTACATTTATTTTGCTACAACATTATTCTTGATAGCAAGTAGCTTTTTATCTGGTAAGTTTCTACTGCATTCATTTGCTACAACATTAGCTTGTTCATTTTTATTTGCTACTGCATTCATACTAACCCTCTTTGTTAATTCATATCAAAATTCATACTGACTCTCTGTTAACCCTCTTTTAAACATTGTCAAAATTCTTATCATCTGTCTAAATCAAAATTCATACTGACCATCAAATTTCTATTTGACTAACACATCAAAATTCATAAATTGAATGTCCACATAAGCTACACCAGCACTACATCAAAATTCATACTGACCATCAAAATTCTATTTGACTATATGTATATGCAACATTGTCAATTGCTCAATCAAAATTAAGTACATCACCAGCAAGAAGTTAAGCAAATTGAGAACCAAATTGAGAGGCATAGGGGAGAGGGAGGGAGGCACAGGGGAGAGGGAGGGATGCATAGGGGAGAGGGAGGGGGCACAGGGGAGAGGGAGGGAGGCACAGGGGAGAGGGAGGGATCTCACTGATGGCGGCGCTAGGCGGTGATGGCGAGCGCAGGCGGTGGCAGGATTGGGGATGGGCACAGGGCAGTGGGGAGGGGGACAAGTGAGTGGGGACGGGGGAGAGGGCCTCTCACCGAATGGCGGCGGCGCAAGGTTGCGATGGTGGCGGCGTTGTCCTCCTCGTCCTCCTCCTCTGCGGCGGCGTGGCGGTCCTCCTCCTCCTCGATCTGCGGCGGCGGCTCGGGCTCGGGCGTCCTGCTCGGCGGCGGCGGCGTGGCGGTCCTCCTCCTCCTCGGCGGCGCTAGGCGGTGGCGGTCCTCCTCCTCCTCGGCGCTAGGCGGTGGTTGCGAGAGCACAGTGGGCGCGCGCTAGGTTTTGGCTCGTCGGGGAAGAAACTGCTGTTGTGAGGGGGAAGAAAGGTTCGAGTCGATTATTTCACCAAGTGTCTAAATTCTGTGGCGCACCCCTCCATGTGCGCCACAGAATTAAGCATTCTGTGGCGCATCAACTATGACATGCGCCACAGAATTCCTTAATTCTGTGGCGCACCTAAAGGGGCGTGCGCCACAGAATTTAGACACTTAGCAAAACAAAATGGTTTACTGCTGTGTACTGACAGTTACTTAGCACTAGCCCAGTGGTTAAGGTCAATGTTAGCCCATTAGTAGCCAGGTTCGAACCTTGGCTGCTACACAATTTTTCTTCTTTTTTTCATATTTTAGTTACATTTCAATAAATAACACAACATTATTTAGTAATTAGTAGAGTATTATAAATTACTTGTCTCATACAAACATGTACGTTCTTGTTTCTCTCACACACACATGCATGTACTTGTCTAACACACACTCACACACATGTGATAGACCAAAAAAAGATCTTCTTCGTCCCGGCTCCGAGCTCTAGCTAGCGTCTCTTCGCAATCTTCTTGCCCTTTCGGTTGTTGGCGGTTGAATACTTTATACCGGCCACCTTGAGATTTCTTCGCGTGAACGGACAACCTTTAGAGGGTAGGGAGGTCTTCCTTCTTACTTTACTAGTAGTAGGCATGTCGAAGTGCCTGTCGAATTCCTCCTCAATCTTCGGGTCACCGTTCTTGTCCAAGTCTTCCTCGTTGGCGTCTCCTTGCATTCCTATGATGCTCCTCTTGCCCCTCCTCACGACAACACGGCTAGGCCTCGACGGATCGGTGATGAAGAAGCATTGGTCAACTTGGCTACCGAGTACCCATGGCTCATTTTTCGCGGATGCGTTCTTCGATTTTGCATCGGGTATAACCATGGTTGTGAAATATCGGCCTTCTTTTTCGACCTTCTTGGCCCATCTCACACGAAACATTGGCACCGTCTCTCCACAGTAATTGAGCTCCCATATCTCCTCGATCCTTCCAAAAAATCTTTCCTTGACATTAGTCTCGTCATCGGCGTATGACAGCATAGTTACTCCTGAGTTTTGATTTTCACTATTTCTATCCTTTTCCTCGGTGTAGAATCTGTAACCGTTGATGTCGTACCCCTGATAGGTCCTTACGTTATGCCCGGGTCCCTGTGATAAGGTGTATATGAGTTTTTCATCTTCGGTAGAAGGCCTTTTTCTCTGTGCTTCAACCAGTTGAGTTTGCTTGAACCAACGCGTGAAGCTGGAGTTGTGCTTTTTGGTTACGTCTCCCATCTTCCTCGGCCGGCCCATATCGATGTAATTCTGCTCGACCATGCTTTTGTGCTCTTGCACGAAAGGTTCGATCAGTTTTAAGTGTTGTAGCGCGACCCGGTGAGCCCTGTCAAAGTCGTCGCGTCGATTGTCAATGCCGACATGGACTGAGCGGTAGCCCTCGCGGTGACCGACTCCAGCGAGCCTCCCGAGGTGCGTCCTGGGGGGTAGACCAACATGATCCTCGTCGTCCTCGGTGCTTAGATAATTCTGGCAGAAGGAGATGCACTCGTAGGTTAGAAACCCCTTGGCCATGCTTGCGTCTGGACGGGCCCTATTGCGAACGTATCCTTTCATGACACCGTTCTGCCTTTCGAAAGGCATCATGTTGTGGAGGAACGTTGGGCCGAGCTGCTTGATGTCTTCAACGACATGGAGAAGGAGATGGACGCATATATCACAGAATGCAGGCGGGAAGTAAATCTCGAGCTCACATAGTATCACCACGATCTCATCCTGTAACATCTTGAGCTGCCTCACGCCGATCGACTTCCTGGTGATAACGTCAAAAAAGTTGCAAAGGCCAAACAGCGTATCACGGACGTGCTCGTCCATTATGCCTCGGATCGCAACGGGAAGTATCTGCGTCATTAGCACGTGGCAATCGTGAGACTTCATCCCGGTGAACCTCTTCTTCGCTACGTCCAGATATCTGCTTATATTCCCCGAGTAACCGTGAGGAACTTTCACTCCTACGAGGCACCTGAAAAACTGCTCGAGCTCCTCCGGACTCGTTGTGAAGCAGGCAGCGGGAAGCAGCACCGCGTTCTTCTTAGCCCTTTTGCGGAGACGTTGAGTCCCTTCCGTCTGATCATCATCATCATCGTCATCGTCAGTATCGGGGGCTTGAAGATCTTTCCTGATGCCAAAATGTTTAAGATCGTATCTTGCTTTCGGTCCATCCTTGGACTTTTCTGAGTTGCAAAGAGTGCCAAGCAGACTCTCGGTAACGTTCTTCGTAATGTGCATGACATCGAGGCTGTGGGGCGTGTGGAGGACCTTCCAGTACTCCAAGTCGTGGAAAACAGACCTCGCTTTCCATACACCGAGCAGCGGCTCTGGCTTCGGTCGCTTCTTTCCCGGCGCTGGGCACTCCTTCCAATTTTTCAGAAGATCATCGATTTCTGCGCCGCTCCTCGGGCGTGGGGGTCCATCGGGCTCATCTTTACCATTGAACAGATCACCGCGTTTTCTCCACGGGTGATTGATACGTCTCCAACGTATCGATAATTTCTTATGTTCCATGCTACTTTATTGATGATACCTACATGTTTTATACACATTATATGTCGTACTTACGCATTTTCTGGAACTAACCTATTAACAAGATGCCGAAGTGCCGTTCTGTTTTCTGTTGGTTTCAGAAATCCTAGTAACGAAATATTCTCGGAATCGGACGAAATCACCGCCCAGGTTCCTATTTTTCCCGGAAGCTTCCAGAGCACCGGAGGAGGATGAGAGGGGAGCTGGGGGGCCCCACACCACACCCCGGCGCGGGCCGGGGGGGCGCGCCCTAGGGTGTGGGCAGCCCGTGGCCCCTCCGACTCCCTCTCTTCGCCTATTTAAGCCTCTGACCTAAAAACACCGACGGAGAGCCACGATACGGAGAAAACCTTCCAGCCGCCGCCATCGCGAAATCAAGATTCGGGACAGAAGTCTCTGTTCCGGCACCTGCCGGACGGGGAATTGCCCCGGAGTCATCTCCGCCGTCTCCACCGCCATCTTCACCGCCATCGCTGCCTCCATGATGAGGAGGGAGTAATTCACCCCCGGGCTGAGGGCTCCGCTGTAGCTATGTGGTTCATCTCTCTCTTTATGTGATCTAGTTGAATATTATCTATGTGCTACTCTAGTAATGTATTAAAGTACTCAATTCCTCCTCCACGTGTGTAATGGTGATAGTGTGTGCACCGTGTGAGTACTTGGCATAGGCTATGATTATGATCTCTTGTAGATTATGAAGTTAATTATTGCTATGATGGTATTGATGTGTATTATTCCTCCTACATATGCATGATGGTGATAGTGTGCATGCTATGTTAGTTCTTGGTGTAATTATGTTGATCTATCTTGCACTCTAAGGTTATTTAAATATGAACATTGCATTGTGGAGCTTGTTAACTCCGGCATTGAGGGTTCGTGTAATCCTACGCAATGCGTTCATCATCCAACAAAAGAGTGTAGAGTAGTCCTATTATGTGATCATTGTTGAGAGTGCCCACTAGTGAAAGCAGGATCCCTAGGCCTTGCTTCCAAGCATCGAATCTCCGTTTGTTTACTGTTTTGTTGCATGTTTACTCGCTGCCATATTTTATTCAGATTGCTATTACCACTCATATACATCCATATTACTTGTATTTCACTATCTCTTCGCCGAACTAGTGCACCTATACACCTGACAAGTGTATTTGGTGTGTTGGGGACACAAGAGACTTCTTGCTTTGTGATTACAGGGTTGCTTGAGAGGGATATCTTTGACCTCTTCCTCCCGAGTTCGATAAACCTTGGGTAATCCACTTAAGGGAAACTTGCTGTTCTACAAACCTCTGCTCTTGGAGGCCCAACACTGTCTACAAGAATAGAAGCACCCGTAGACATCAAGCACTTTTCGGCGCCGTTGCCGGGAGGAAAGGTAAAAGGCACTCATACTCTGGTTCCAGGTACTTTTCTGGCGCCATTGTGTGTGTGCTCGAAGCTATTTCCTTTAGACTCTGCAATTACGACATTTTGTTTCTTGTTTACACTAGTTAGGCATAATGGACAACAAAGAGCTTCTTATTCTATTTCCTGATTTAAGACATGGATGGTTTGATACAAAAATAAAAAACCTATGGAACCTTATTTACATGATAGTAGCAATGTTATTAGTATGAATGCAATTACTGCTAATGCTATGAAGAAGTCTAAGCTTGGGGAAGCTGGTTTACATAAAAATAATCTTTTTAGCTCCTCCGCTTTGGAAGAAATATTTTGTTCTGATAATGCTTTATCTCCCATATGCGATAACTTTAATGATGCTTCTGATATTTTAAATCCACCTGCTGAAAGTATTCCGTACAAAATACCTATGGAAATTATTGAACGTGTTATGGATAACCGCTATGAAGGGGATGGAACTGTCCATCCTAGGAATCATTTATTGTTTTTGCATGAATTATGCGGGTTATTCAAGTGTGCAGGTATTTCAATGGATGAAGTTAGAAAGAAATTATTTGTTATATCGCTATCTGGTGAAGCGGCGCATTGGTATAAACTATTGAAGGACGGGCGCTCTCTTGATTGGAAGGATATTGTGCCTCTATTTTATTCCAAGTTCTATCCTCCAAGTGAAATTCACAAAGATCGAAACCATATATATAATTTTTGGCCTCATGATGGAGAGAGTATTGCCCAAGCATGGGAGAGATTGAAGACTTTAATGCTCAAATGCCCCAATCATGAGCTTCCAGGTAATATCATCATTGATAATTTCTATGCAAGACTTTCTTTTCAAGATAAGACCTTGCTGGATACTACTTGTTCTGGATCATTCACGAGCAATAAAGAAGAGTTTAAAAGGGACCTTCTTGATCGGATTAAGGAGAACGCTGAAGATTGGGAGAACGACAAAGGTAAAGAGTCAGGTATAAACTATGATTATGAATGCATTGAAACTTTTATGAATACTGATAAATTTCGAAATATGAGTGCTACTTATGGTCTTGACTCTCAAGTTGCTGCAAATCTTTATAAAGCCTTTGCTTCTCATTTAGAATTGCCTAAAAAGAATTTTGATAAGTATCATGAACCTTTTAAAGAGGCTTGCATGAAGAATGACATTGTTGTTAATAATTGCAATAAGCATGCTCAAACTCCTAAGAATGCTATTTCCTATAAGCATGTTAATTTTTGTGGAATACATAGACCTTGTGGAATTAATCAAATAGAAGATGAATATTGTATCCATCACAGAAATGAAAAAACTAGAAAGTGGTCTAGAGCTCTAGATGATCTTGGAGAAAAAGTGTGTGCCCTCTATCCTTTTATTTGTGAACTTTGCCATAGAGTTGGTCATTTTAATTTTCAATGTTCCTCCAATGATAATTCAAACCCCATGAGTGCTGCAAATTTGTATTGTGATGATGAAATTATTCCTAATCAGCATGATGAACTTACCTTATTTTTAAAGTGTGAAGAGTTGTCAAGAAAAATTTCTTTGTTAAATATTAACGATCTTGATATTGATGATGTCCTGCATGGTTGTCTTTCTTATTGCATTGATAATAGCCATACAAATACTTACATACAAAATATTTTAGAAGATGACACCTTGCCAAAATATGATAGGACCGCTGTGTGTTTTCAACTAATTAATGAAAAGGAGGGATCCTCCCAAGTTTCTTCTATTGTTTCTAAAAGTAAATCAGGTTATGCGGACAAGCCACCCTTCAAGCCTCTTCCTCCTAAAGAAGGGAATGAGGAGAAGGAAGAAGAAGAAGAAGAAGAAGAAGAAGAAGAAGAAGAAGAAGAAGAAGAAGAAGGAGAATAAAAAGAAAGAGGTAACGGCGTATCCCCGCGTGAACGAGATAACGCTAGGTAACCGTAAGTATGTTGCTCCTAATGATTATTGTGATAATGAATCTGAATACGATGATCTTCCTATGCCCTTTACATACATTAGCGATCATGATTTGAATGAGCACACTACCTTTGATATTGGAAATCTCTTTGGTACTGATTATGAAAGTAATGATGATAGCATTATTCATGTCCCCTTAAACGATGATATTGAAAGCCCTAAGCTTGGGGATGTTGTGCTTGAAGATCCTATATTTGAGACTTCTACTTTTAGTGAAAATGATGATATTACATATTCTGGTTTAGATAATTGCTATAGAGATGTATATGACACATGTTACAATTATCCTTATGAAACTTGTCATAGTTATGATGGGCTTGCCAAAAACCATTCCCTTAGTATGCAACTTGTTTACCATGTTCAAATTCTTGATAATAATCTTGCTCCAATTACTATTAATGGGAATAACTCTTCTTATGCCAAAATTAATGATACTTCTATGCATATGAACCATGATAAGAATGTTTTAAGTGACGGGTATATTGTGGATTTCATCAATGATGCTACTGAAAGTTATTATGAGAGAGGGAAATATGGTTATATGCATCTTAATAATATTAAGTTTCCCCTCTTTATGTTGAAAATCTTTGAGTTACTTGTGTTTTATCCTCTTATGCTTGTCACTTTGCTCTTCATGAATTCATTTGTGTATAAGATTCTTCTGCATAGGAAGCATGTTAGGCTTAAATGTGTTTTGAATTGCCTCTTGAAGCTCTCTTTTGCTTCAAATACTATTTCTTGCGGGTGCATCACCAAAATTGCTGAGCCCATCTTAATGGCTATAAAGAAAGAACTTCTTGGGAGATAACCCATGTGTTATTTTGCTACAGTACTTTGTCTTATATTTGTGTCTTGGAAGTTGTTTACTACTGTAGCAACCTCTCCCTATCATGTTTTTGTGCCAAGTAAAGTTTCTATGTCAAAGTTGATGTTATATTTGGGATCGCTGCGCAGAAACAGCATTGCTGTCTGTCACGAATCTGGGCACAGTTCTCTGTAGAAAATTCGAAAAATCTGCCAATTTACGAGCGTATCCTCAGATATGTACGCAACTTTCATTAGTTTTGAGTTTTTCCATTTGAGCAAGTCTGGTGCCAGCTTTAAATTCGTCTTTACGGACTGTTCTGTTTTGACAGATTCCTTTTTATTTCGCATTGCCTCTTTTGCTATGTTGGATGAATTTCTTTGATCCATTAATGTCCAGTAGCTTTATGCAATGTCCAGAAGTGAAAAGAATGTTTGTGTCACCTCTGAACATGTGAATTTTTGATTATGCACTAACCCTCTAATGAGTTTGCTTGAAGTTTGGTGTGAAGGAAGTTTTCAAGGGTCAAGAGAGGAGGATGATATACTACGATCAAGAAGAATGAAAAGTCTAAGCTTGGGGATGCCCCTGGGTTCATCCCTGCATATTTCAAGAAGACTCAAGCATCTAAGCTTGGGATGCCCAAGGCATCCCCTTCTTCATCGACAAAGTATCAGGTTCCTTCTCTTGAAACTATATTTTTATTCGGTCACATCTTATGTACTTTACTTGGAGCGTCTGTGCTTTTATTTTTGTTTTTGTTATCTTAGTTCTCTGAATAAGTTTATGATTGTTTGGGAGAGAGACACGCTCCGGGTTCGTATGAACACATGTGTTCTTAGCTTTTAATTTTCGTGGCGAAGGTTGAAACTGCTTCGTTAATTGTTATTTGGTTGGAAACGGGAAATGCTACATGTAGTAATTGGTTTAATGTCCTGAATAATGTGATACTTGGCAATTGTTGTGCTCATATAGATCTTGTTTAAGCTCTTGCATCATGTACCTTGTACCCATTAATGAATAATTACATAGAGCTTGTTAAAATTTGGTTTGCATGATTGGTCTCTCTAAGTCTAGATATTTTCTGGTTGAGGTGTTTGAACAACATGGAGACGATGTAAAGTCTTATAATGCTTACAATATGTTTATATGTGAGTCTTGCTGCACCATTTTATACTTGAGTTTGCTTCAAATAACCTTGCTAGCCTAAACCTTGTATGAGAGGGAATACTTCTCATGCATCCAAATACTTGAGCCAATATTCATGCCATTTGTGTCCACCATACCTACCTACTACATGGTATTTCTGCCATTCCAAAGTAAATTGCTTGAGTGCTACCTTTAAACAAATTCAAAAGTTATTACCTCTTATTTGTGTCAATGTTTTATAGCTCATGATGAAGTATGTGGTGTTTATCTTTCAATCTTGTTGGACAACTTTCACCAATGGACTAGTGGCTTCATCCGCTTATCCAATAATTTTGCAAAAAGAGCTGGCAATGGGATTCCCAGTCCCAAATTAATTAACAAAAATAGACACTCCTCCATGGTATGTGATTGTTGGACGGCACCCGAAGGATTCCATGGCTTGAGAAAGCAAAGGTGGGGAGGAGTGTCATCATAATAAAACTAAAATAAAAGGGCACTCCTTCATGGTATGAGATTGTTGGCAGGCACCCGAGGATTCGGTTAGCCATGGTTTGTGAAAGAAAGGTTGGAAGGAGTGCCACCCAAAAATAAAATAAAATGGGAGCCGCTCTTTGAAGGTTTGTCTGGCAAGGGGGTTAGAGTACCCGCTACCATTCGTTGACAACAACAAACACCCTCAAAACTTTACTTTTATGCTCTCTATATGTTTTCAAAATCAAAGCTCTAGCACAAATATAGCAATCGATGCTTTCCTCTTTGAAGGACCATTCTTTTACTTTATTGTTGAGTCAGTTTACCTATTCTTTCTATCTTAGAAGCAAACACTTGTGTGAACTGTGTGCATTGATTCTTACATGTTTACCTATTGCACTTGTTATATTACTTTGTGTTGACAATTATCCACGAGATATACATGTTAAAGTTGAAAGCAACCGCTGAAACTTATATCTTCCTTTGTGTTGTTTCAAAGCTTTCTACTAAGAATTTATTGCTTATGAGTTAACTCTTATGCAAGACTTATTGATGCTTGTCTTGAAAGTATTATTCATGAAAAGTCTTTGTTATATGATTCATTTGTTTACTCATTATCTTCATCATTGCTTCGAATCTCTGCATTCATCTCATGTGCTTTACAATAGTATGATCAAGGTTATGATGGCATGTCACTTCGAAATTATCTTTGTTATCGTTTACCTGCTGGACGAGCTAAGCTTGGGATGCTGATACGTCTCCAACGTATCGATAATTTCTTATGTTCCATGCTACTTTATTGATGATACCTACATGTTTTATACACATTATATGTCGTATTTACGCATTTTCCGGAACTAACCTATTAACAAGATGCCGAGTGCTTCGTTTGCTGTTTTTGGTTTCGAAATCCTAGTAACGAAATATTCTCGAATCGGACGAAATCACCGCCCAGGTTCCTATTTTCGGAAGCTTCCAGAGCACCGGAGGAGGATGAGAGGGCAGCCAGGGGGCCCCACACCACACCCGGCGCGGGCCGGGGCGCCCCTAGGGTGTGGGCAGCCCGTGGCCCCTCCGACTCCCTCTCTTCGCCTATTTAAGCCTCTCGACCTAAAAACACGGAGAGCCACGATACGGAGAAAACCTTCCGAGCCGCCGCCATCGCGAAATCAAGATTCGGGGGACAGAAGTCTCTGTTCGGCACCATGCGGACGGAATTGCCCCAGTCATCTCCACCGCCGTCTCCACCGCCATCTTCACCGCCATCGCTGCCTCCATGATGAGGAGGGAGTAATTCACCCCGGGGCTGAGGGCTCCGCTGCTATGTGGTTCATCTCTCTCTTTATGTGATCTAGTTGAATATTATCTATGTGCTACTCTAGTAATGTATTAAAGTACTCTATTCCTCCTCCACGTGTGTAATGGTGATAGTGTGTGCACCGTGTGAGTACTTGGCATAGGCTATGATTATGATCTCTTGTAGATTATGAAGTTAATTATTGCTATGATGGTATTGATGTGTATTATTCCTCCTACATATGCATGATGGTGATAGTGTGCATGCTATGTTAGTTCTTGGTGTAATTATGTTGATCTATCTTGCACTCTAAGGTTATTTAAATATGAACATTGCATTGTGGAGCTTGTTAACTCCGGCATTGAGGGTTCGTGTAATCCTACGCAATGCGTTCATCATCCAACAAAAGAGTGTAGAGTAGTCCTATTATGTGATCATTGTTGAGAGTGTCCACTAGTGAAAGCATCCCTAGGCCTTGCTTCCAAGCATCGAATCTCCGTTTGTTTACTGTTTTGTTGCATGTTTACTCGCTGCCATATTTTATTCAGATTGTTATTACCACTCATATACATCCATATTACTTGTATTTCACTATCTCTTCGCCGAACTAGTGCACCTATACACTGACAAGTGTATTTGGTGTGTTGGGGACACAAGAGACTTCTTGCTTTGTGATTACAGGGGTTGCTTCAAACCTTAATCCACTTAAGAAACTTCGCTTTCCAAACTCCTCCTTGGAGGCCCAACACTCATCTACAAGAACAGATCACCGCGTTTTCTCCACGGGTGATCCAAGCGAAGCCACCTTCGAGCACCTGGGTACACGGTTTTCGAGGACCCGGGATCCCTTGGTAGTTGTAGATGCGGGGTCTCGTCCATGCACTTCACACAGCCGTTGAATCCGTGGCCGACCTGGGCAGATACATATGCGTAACCAGGATAGTCCGTGACCGTCGTGATCAACGCGGCTCTCATATCGAAATAAGTTCTAGTGTAGGCGTCCCACGTACGGGGTGGCATCTTCCACAACGTGTCTAACTCCTCTTTCAGCAGCCCGAGATACAAATGCATGTCGACACCTGGTTGTTTCGGCCCCTGAATGAGAATACTCAGGTGTATGTACCTTTGCTTGGTGCACAGCCACGGGGGTAGGTTGTAAGGCCATACAAACACAGGCCAGGTGCTATGCGTGCTACTCTGGTTGCCGAACGGATTGAGTCCATCGGTGCTCATACCCAGCCTGATGTTCCTTGCGTCGCCCCCGAACCTAGGGAAGGCGATGTCCAATGCTTGCCACTGTCCAGCGTCTGAAGGGTGTGTCAGCATATAGCCCATCTCCGGATCTTCTTCGGGCTTCTGCCTTTCCGCGTGCCATTGCATGAGCTTTGCTTCCTTAGGGTCCACGAAATACCGCTGCAGACGGGGAGTGATAGGAAAGTACCATACCACTTTTCGAGGTACCTTCTTGTTCCCAACCTTGTACCGTCCGTGGCCGCACACCGGACATGTGGTTCTGTCCTTGTACTCGCACCTATAAATCACACAATCATTAATGCAGGCGTGGTATTTTTCGTGCGGTAGGTCAAGGGGACACACGACTTTCTTGGCCTCCTCGATACTACTTGGCAATGTGTTCCCCTCGGGAGACGATCGTGCCAGAATTTTAAGTTCTTGCTGAAGCTGGAATCGGTCCACTTGTTCTGCGTCTTCATCTGCAGGTAATCAAGCGTTACATGCAAGCGCGTATCCTGCGGACGACACCCAGGAAAGATCGGAGTCATCCCGTCTTTCTCCATTTGCGACAGCTTGGCTCTCTCTCTAGCTGCAACTCTATCGTTGCTCGTCTCCTGGAGGAGAAGATCTTGAACATGAGAGTCCCGCAAGGCTGAAATTAGCGGGGTCGCGCCGGAATCTTCTTCTTCATCATGATGATCTTCTCCGCCGGCATCTTCTTCTTCATGATGATCTTCTCCGCCGACTTCTTCTTCATGATGATAGTCTTCTTCATGATGATAGTCTTCTTCATGATGATAGTCATCTCGCTCGACATGGTCTTCATGCGCACCATTTGATGGGGCCGGCCGCGCCTGGTTGTCTTGCATGAAACCGCGCCTCAGCAGGTGCTCCTCCAGTTGTCCGGAATCAGGGTTGATCCAGCGCTCGAGTTTGCATGATCGACACGGACATCTTATCTGGCGCCTATTGTTCCGAATCATGTCCTCCTTCGCGTCTATCTTGTATCTAGAGATTCGAGCGGAACTCATCGAGAGGACCATGCTTGCCTGCAAATGGTATACATAGAACAGGAAATTAGAACCGCAATAAATGCACACACATGCATGGGCCGTACCTCTCCTCAAGGTATTACATGGAGCGGAAAAATTCGGCATGACCTCTCCTCAAGGTAGGACATATGGGTAGTGCAAAATTTGCCGAAACGGAAATGAATCAACATTTCGGCAAACATCCATGCACCACACCGGCACACACACAAGCGCTTCACCTGCAACAAGCATCCATACACACGACCGCCACACAAGATCTACAAGCATATGCATGTCTCCTCCAAGCATATGTATGTCTCCTCCAACTACTCACCTTGTAGATTCGATACCGAGACGAGACCGCGATCGATTAGTTCGAGAGGAGGAGAGAGTATGGAGAGCCTTCTCGTCAACTCCAATTAAGTATCAACCAAAGTAAGTGCAATAAATACCCAAGCAAGTGAAAAGTAGAGCCAAAATGGTATGAGAGAGAAGGGGGGACGAGCTAGATGGAGGAAGAAGAATGGCTTGTGTAGTGTGGTAGGTGGGAGGTTGGCTCACTTTTGTAGATCTGGTTCGCTAATTCTGTGGCGCACCGAACACAGTGCGCCACAGAATACCTTATTTCTGTGGCGCATTACGCAACTGCGCCACAGAATAGCTTATTTTTGTGGCGCACTTTTGCCATGCGCCACAGAATAAGTTATTTCTGTGGCGCACCAGGTACGTGCGCCATAGAAATAGTAAAACCAATGATTGGGGGTGACAGGTTGTGGGGCCCGCCAAGTTTTTGTGGCGCATGGTTGGCTGCTGCGCCACAAAATTAAGCTGTTTCTGTGGCGCACCGTGCCTGGTGCGCCACAAAATAAATTTCTGTGGCGCATATTTTCTGGTGCGCCACAGAACTAAGGTCCGCCTATAAGGGTTTTCCTACTAGTGTGAGTGTGAGGGCCCTCTTTCGGACATGGATCACCAGGTACCTGTAGATTTTGCTGATTTCAACGCCATGCATGCAGAAAGACGCGACTCAAATGTTCACTCTCAACTGCAAAATGATCTCGTAGAACGTCTGTAGAGGCCCTAAGGAGAGTCATCAACTGTGCTGACGACTTGATCAAGTTGAACTTCAATTTACTTGATTTGTTGTTTATTCTATTTTTGTTTACAAACAATATTGTGAAATATATTTACTTGTGTGTTTACATTGATTATAATACGTTTGTGGGTGGGTGGGGCGTTTCACGGACGCGGCTGGGAACAGGCGCCTCCCAAACGTGGCACCACCAAGCGGACTTCCTCATTCGGTGACAAGGTATTAACTTATCAATGCCTACGTATTGTAGACTAGGGTTTAGTTAGAAGTAGAGGGCAAGTAGATCTCGAAGGTTTCAGCCGAAAAGTACTCGACGATTATGAAACTAGGGTTATGTTGACGATTGATTCGATCCTCTCTTTGTCCCTCGACTCCCCTTATATAGGAGGCGGAGCCGAGGGATTCATAATACACAGATTACAGAGTCCGGGAGGGTTTCCAACCCGTCCCGTAAAATTACAAGTCTCTATATTCCCTATTACAACTTTAACTTTCCTTAACATTAACTGGGCTTCCGAACTTCATATTCTTCGACTTGTGGGCCTTCAGTAAACCCCGGGTACCATCTTCGGCAGGCCCATTGGGGATGCCTATGTCAGTAGAATCGCAGAATCAGGGAAAATCTCCAACTTTATAATCATCCAATAATTCTATTGAATTCACCACATATCCTTAGATACGCAATTATATGTTGTACAGGGATAATGGTAATTGGGGCTAGTTCATCTGACGGATCAGGTACTAGTTAATTGCTCTAGTGGCAATCCGCAAAAACCTACTTCAAGATCACGTCCCTGGACATGATCTCGGGATACTGGTGTAAACTTCGACAGGTGTCGCTTAAGGTCTTACCATTCTGTCGAGTCCCAGTCATGTTTTATCGGGTACCTAACGCGTCCGTTAGGATTTTTCTTCGTATATGTTGATACGGAAAAAGTAGCAAACCGACATCAGAAACGGTGCCACGCCGCTGAACGGATCTGGGGTCTTACCTTCGCAAAGTTTTGCGGCATTCAGAGATTATTCGCGACTTTTAGCGCTCTGAGAATATATTGTCGAGTGCTTTTTCGGCTGTTGGAATAGCACATTTTATTGAGTCAACGGATGACTTATCTTGACCTCCCGATGGGAGTATATGTAGAGTTATTTGTATAACTCGAAATATACTCACTTCTTCTTCCTTTTCTTTTCTTTTTTTCCTTTTTCTTTCTTCTTCTCTCTCTCTTTTTTTTTATAAGTTCATCGGGCACGCGAACAGCATTCCCGATGGGAGTAGCCCCCGAGGCTACAGCCAAGGACTTGTACTTGGTTGTAGGCTCAACAAATTAGTACCTCATGTCGCTATATTGTTATTCCTTCTTGAACTTTGCATATCTATTGGGTGCGCGACCAGCGCTCCCGATGGGAGTAGCCCCCGAGGCTATGAACAAATGCTTGTATCTGATCATAGGCTCTCGCCATTTCTATTTTGTCATACCCGAAATTTCCTTTTTCAAAAGTAGCGTTTGATCAAAAACTTGTATTTGGTCAAAGGCTCTCGAGATTATCAGTCGTTCTTTCCTGTCGCAATTTTCACATCCCCGCTGCCGATGTTTTTCCATTGGTAAAATGACATCAGTGATGACGTGGCCACGACCTCTGTATTGGGAAGACGCAAAGTCTGTCTCCTCGCTGACATGTGGGCCTAAAATCTGCGACATGTTGACACGTTACGCAAGTGGGGGACACATGTCCTCCGCTTTTCCTGGCACACGCACTGTAGCACCTGTTCGGTTCCATCAAAGTAAAAATACGTTTTTACCCCTTAGTCCACGTGTAAATCATCAAACCCATTCACACCGCATCCGACGGTGCGTCCATCTTGCCAAGTTGACTATTAAAGACCTTCTTCTTCCTCTGTTCTCCCCTTCGTTGCGCCGCACCTCTGTTTCTCTCTCTTAAAAATCCCCTTTGCCAAAACATGCTCCTGTGCCCGTGCCTACTACCTTACTACAGGCAACTCCACTTGATGCCGCCACGGACTAAGCTCACCAAGCACTCCTCCCCCATGGCGACAGAAGGCCTGCAATCCTCCGAGTGGGAGAGATCCAGGATCTCAAATCAAGATATGAACCTGCTCAAGAAGCTTGGGTTCATGAAGAAGGAGAACACGCTGATCTTTCCCGGCGACGAGAGCTACCCCACGCCACGCATTGGATATCGGGTAACTTTCGTCGACCATCTCATCTGGCCTAGCTACCCCAATCCACGAATTTCTTCGTGGGTTGCTCTTTATTTACGGTCTGCAACTCCATCATCTCACCCCCAATTCCATCCTTCACATCGCCATCTTCATTACCCTCTGTGAGAGCTTTCTCGGGACCCCTTGATACGTCTCCAACGTATCGATAATTTCTTATGTTCCATGCCACTTTATTGATGATACCTACATGTTTTATGCACATTATATGTCGTATTTATGCATTTTCTGGAACTAACCTATTAACAAGATGCCGTGCCAGTTTTCTGTTTTGGTTTCAGAAATCCTAGTAACGAAATATTCTCAATCGGACGAAATCAACGCCTGTGTTCCTATTTTTCCACGAAGCTTCCAGAACACCGGGAAGGACCGGAGGGGGCACAGCCCACCAGAGGGTGGCCGGCGCCTAGGGTTGGCCCGCGCCGCCTTACCCCAGCCGCCTCTTCGACCTTCTGACGCCGCCTCTTCGCCTATATAAAGGTCCCTGACCTAAAAACCCTTACGGGAGAAAGCCACGATACGAGAAAAGTTCCAGAGCCGCCGTCATCGCGAAGCCAAGATCCGGGGACAGAGTCTCTGTTCCGGCACCGCCGAGCGGGGAAGTGCCCCCGGAAGGCTTCTCCATCGACACCGCTGCCATCTCCACCGCCATCTTCATCACCGCTGCTGCTCCCATGAGGAGGGAGTAGTTCTCCATCGAGGCTCGGGGCTGTACCGGTAGCTATGTGGTTAATCTCTCTCCTATGTACCTCAATACAATGATCTCATGAGCTGCTTTACATGATTGAGATTCATATGAGTTTTGTATCACTACTATCTATGTGCTACTCTAGCAAAGTTATTAAAGTAGTTTTATTCCTCCTGCATGTGTGCAAAGGTGACAGTGCGTGCACCGTGTTAGTACTTGGTTTATGCTATGATCATGATCTCTTGTAGATTGCGAAGTTAACTATTGCTATGATAATATTGATGTGATCTATTCCTCCTACATATGCATGAAGGTGACAGTGTGCATGCTATGCTAGTACTTGGTTTAGTCGTTTTGATCTATCTTACACTTAAGGTTACTTAAACATGAGCATTATTGTGGAGCTTGTTAACTCCGGCATTGAGGGTTCGTGTAATCCTACGCAATGTGTTCATCATCCAACAAAGTGTAGAGTATGCATTTATCTATTCCGTTATGTGATCAATGTTGAGAGTGTCCACTAGTGAAAGTGTAATCCCTAGGCCTTGTTCCTAAATGCTGAGTTACTACTGCTTGTTTACTGTTTTACTGTGTTACTACTGCTGCAATACTACCACCATCAACTACACGCCAGCAAGCTATTTTCTGGCACCGTTGCTACTGCTCATATATATTCATACCACCTGTATTTCACTATCTCTTCGCCGAACTAGTGCACCTATTTGGTGTGTTGGGGACACAAGAGACTTCTTGCTTTGTGGTTGCAGGGTTGCATGAGAGGGATATCTTTGACCTCTTCCTCCCTGAGTTCGATAAACCTTGGGTGATCCACTTAAGGGAAAACTTTGCTGTTCTACAAACCTCTGCACTTGGAGGCCCAACACTGTCTAGGAAAGGAGGGGAACGACATCAAGCTAATTTTCGGCGCCGTTGCCGGGGAGGAAAGGTAAAAGGTACTCACACTCCGGACCTCGGCTACTAAGCTATTTTCCGCGCCGTTGTAAGTACTCGAAGCTATTTCCTTTAGACTGCAATTGCGACATTTGGTTTCTTGTTTACACTAGTTAGGCATAATGGACAACAATGACCTTTTTATTCTATTTCCTGATTTAAGACATGGATGGTTTGATGCGAAAATTAAAAAACCCATGGAACATATTAATATGAATGCTTTGAACACTATTGTTGCTAATGCTATGGAAAATTCTAAGCTTGGGGAAGCTGGCTTTGATGAGCATGATATTTTTAGTCCCCCAAGCATTGAGGAGAAAATTTACTTTGATGATACTTTGCCTCCTATATTTGATGATGAGAATAATAATGATAGCTACTTTGTTGAATTTGCTCCCACTACAATTAATAAGAATGACTATGCCTATGTTGGGAGTAGTAATTATTTTATGCATGAGACTCATGATAAGAATGCTTTATGTGATAGTTATATTGTTGAGTTTGCTCATGATGCTATTGAAAGTTATTATGAGAGAGGAAAATATGGTTGTAAAATTTTTCATGTTACTAAAACACCTCTCTATGTGCTGAAATTTTTGAAGCTACACTTGTTTTATCTTCCTATGCTTGTTACTTTGATCTTCATGAACTTGTTTATTTACAAGATTCTTATGCATAGGAAGCATGTTAGACTTAAATGTGTTTTGAATTTGCCTCTTAATGCTCTCTTTTGCTTCAACTCTTATTTCTTGCGAGTGCATCATTAAAACTGCTGAGCCCATCTTAATGGCTATAAAGAAAGAACTTCTTGGGAGATAACCCATGTGTTATTTTGCTACAGTACTTTGTTTTATATTTGTGTTTTGGAAGTTGTTTACTACTGTAGCAACCTCTCCTTATCTTAGTTTTGTGTTTTGTTGTGCCAAGTAAAGTTTCTATGTCAAAGTTGATGTTATATTTGGGATCGCTGCGCAGAAACAGCATTGCTGTCTGTCACGAATCTGGGCACAGTTCTCTGTAGAAAATTCGAAAAAATCTGCCAATTTACGAGCGTGATCCTCAGATATGTACGCAACTTTCATTAGTTTTGAGTTTTTCCGTTTGAGCAAGTCTGGTGCCATTTCAAAATTCGTCTTTACGGACTGTTCTGTTTTTGACAGATTCTGCCTTTTATTTCGCATTGCCGCTTTTGTTAAGTTGAATGAGTTTCTTTGTTCCATTAACTTTCAGAAGTTTTGTGCAATGTCCAGAAGTGTTAAGAATGATTGTGTCACCTCTGAACATGTGAATTTTGATTATGCACTAACCCTCTAATGAGTTTGCTTGAAGTTTGGTGTGAAGGAAGTTTTCAAGGGTCAATAGAAGAGGGTGATATAATGTGATCGAGAAGAGTGAAAGGTCTAAGCTTGGGGATGCCCCGTGGTTCACCCCTGCATATTTTAAGAAGACTCAAGCATCTAAGCTTGGGGATGCCCAAGGCATCCCCTTCTTCATCGACAACTTATCAGGTTTCTTCTAGTGAAACTATATTTTTATTCAGTCACATCCTATGTATTTTACTTGGAGCGTCTGTGTGCTTTTATTTTTGTTTTTGTTTTGTTATCTTAGTTCTCTGAACAAGTTCATCCTTGTGTGGGAGAGAGACACGCTCCGCTGGTTCGTATGAACACATGTGTTCTTAGCTCATAATATTCATGGCGAAGTTTCCTCTTCGTTATATTGTTATATGGTTGGAATTGGAAAATGCTACATGTAGTAATTCTAAAATGTCTTGGATAATGTGATACTTGGCAATTGTTGTGCTCATGTTTAAGCTCTTGCATCATATACTTTGCACTTATTAGTGAAGAAATACATAGAGCTTGCTAAAATTTGGTTTGCATAATTGGTCTCTCTAAGGTCTAGATAATTTCTAGTATTGAGTTTGAACAACAAGGAAGACGGTGTAGAGTCTTATAATGTTTACAATATGTCTTTTATGTGAGTTTTGCTGCACCGGTTCATCCTTGTGTTTGTTTCAAATAACCTTGCTAGCCTAAGCCTTGTATCGAGAGGGAATACTTCTCATGCATCCAAAATCCTTGAGCCAATATTCATGCCATTTGTGTCCACCATACCTACCTACTACATGGTATTTCTCCGCCATTCCAAAGTAAATTGCTTGAGTGCTATCTTTAAACAATTCAAAAATTATCATCTCTTATTTGTGTCAATGTTTTATAGCTCATGAGGAAGTATGTGGTGTTTCATCTTTCGATCTTGTCATTTACTTTTGACAGACTTTCACAATGGACTAGTGGCTTCATCCGCTTATCCAATAATTTTGCAAAAAGAGCTGGCAATGAGGTTCCCAGCCTCAATTAATTAACTTGCATTAATAATTCTCTTCACATGTTTTGCTCTGATTATCGTAAGCAACTTAATTTTGCAAATAGACACTCCTCCATGGTATGTGAATGATGGAAGGCACCCGAGGATTCGGTTAGCCATGGCTTGTGAAAGCAAAAGGTTGGGAGGAGTGTCATCCATAAATAAAGAAAAACTAAACTAAAGTACATGTGTAAACAAAAGAGAAGAGGGATGATCTACCTTGCTGGTAGAGATAACGTCCTTCATGGGAGCCGCTCTTGAAAGTCTGGTTGATGAGGTAGTTAGAGTGCCCACTACCATTCGTTGACAACAACAAACACTTCTCAAAATTTTACTTTTATGCTCTCTTTATGTTTTCAAAACCAAAGCTCTAGCACAAATATGGCAATCGATGCTTTCCTCTTTGAAGGGTCATTCTTTTACTTTTTATGTTGAGTCAGTTTACCTATCTCTCTCCACCTCAAGAAGCAAACACTTGTGTGAACTGTGCATTGATTCCTACATACTTGCATATTGCATTTGTTATATTACTCTATGTTGACAATTATCCATGAGATATACATGTTACAAGTTGAAAGCAACCGCTGAAACTTAATCTTCCATTGTGTTGCTTCAATGTCTATACTTTAAATTATTGCTTTATGAGTTAACTTTTATGCAAGACTTATTGATGCTTGTCTTGAAGTACTATTCATGAAAAGTCTTTGCTTTATGATTCAGTTGTTTACTCATGTCATTACCTTTGCTTTGATCGCTGCATTCATTACATATGTTTACAATATGATCAAGTTTATGATGGCATGTCACTTAAGAAATTATCTTTGTTATCGTTTTACACTCGGGACGAGCAGAACTAAGCTTGGGATGCGATACGTCTCCAACGTATCGATAATTTCTTATGTTCCATGCCACTTTATTGATGATACCTACATGTTTTATGCACATTATATGTCGTATTTATGCATTTTGGAACTAACCTATTAACAAGAAAGTGCCAGTTCCTTTTTCTTGTTTTTGGTTTCAGAAATCCTAGTAACGAAATATTCTCGGAATCGGGACGAAATCAACGCCCAGGTTCCTATTTTTCCACGAAGCTTCCAGAACACCGGGAAGGACCAGAGGACCACAGGCCCACCAGGGAGGGTGGCCGGCGCGGCCTAGGGTTGGCCCGCGCCGCCTACCCCGCCTTTTCGACCTTCGACGCCGCCTCTTCGCCTATAAAGGTCCCTGACTAAAAACCCTACGGAGAAAGCCACGATACGAGAAAAGTTCCAGGCGCCGTCATCGCGAAGCCAAGATCCGGGGACATGAGTCTGTTCCGGCACCCTGGGGAGCGGGAGTGCCCGGAAGGCTTCTCCATCGACACCGCTGCCATCTCCACCGCCATCTTCATCACCGCTGCTGCTCCCATGAGGAGGGAGTAGTTTTCCATCGAGGCTCGGGGTACCGGTAGCTATGTGGTTAATCTCTCTCCTATGTACCTCAATACAATGATCTCATGAGCTGCTTTACATGATTGAGATTCATATGAGTTTTGTATCACTACTATCTATGTGCTACTCTAGCAAAGTTATTAAAGTAGTTTTATTCCTCCTGCATGTGTGCAAAGGTGACAGTGCGTGCACCGTGTTAGTACTTGGTTTATGCTATGATCATGATCTCTTGTAGATTGCGAAGTTAACTATTGCTATGATAATATTGATGTGATCTATTCCTCCTACATATGCATGAAGGTGACAGTGTGCATGCTATGCTAGTACTTGGTTTAGTCGTTTTGATCTATCTTACACTTAAGGTTACTTAAACATGAGCATTATTGTGGAGCTTGTTAACTCCGGCATTGAGGGTTCGTGTAATCCTACGCAATGTGTTCATCATCCAACAAAGTGTAGAGTATGCATTTATCTATTCCGTTATGTGATCAATGTTGAGAGTGTCCACTAGTGAAAGTGTAATCCCTAGGCCTTGTTCCTAAATACTGCTGAGTTACTACTGCTTGTTTACTGTTTTACTGTGTTACTACTTGCTGCAATACTACCACCATCAACTACACGCCAAGCTATTTTCTGGCACCGTTGCTACTGCTCATATATATTCATACCACCTGTATTTCACTATCTCTTCGCCGAACTAGTGCACCTATTTGGTGTGTTGGGGACACAAGAGACTTCTTGCTTTGTGGTTGCGGGGTTGCATGAGAGGGATATCTTTGACCTCTTCCTCCCCGAGTTCGATAAACCTTGGGTGATCCACTTAAGGGAAAACTTGCTGCTGTTCTACAAAACCTCTGCACTTGGAGGCCCAACACTGTCTACAGGAAAGGAGGGGGAACGTAGACATCACCCCTCCTAACTGGGGCCTGTGTAAACGCATTTTTCTCGTCCGCCGCAACAGCTCCCACACCACTGCCTATAATGTAGGTGGTGTGGTTATATGCGTCCGCCCAGATGTCGAGTATTTCGATGTCAAATTCCCTGACTCTGTCCAAGGGTGGCGCAAAAGATGGCTTTATGTCCAGGAGGCACACAATGATCTTCAGGAGTACAATATCGCTCCTTTTGATGGTGCCGAAAAAATCGTCCGCCGTCATTCATGGGACGCAGAAGCCTCCGATGATGAAAAAACGGCGACTGATACCCTGATGAAGCGCATTCATGAACTCCAGAATACCCACGGCGTAGAACTGTCGGGTATTCAAATAACTGCATATTTCTTGAGGATAAGGGTATAGCCTCTTCAAGCTCGCACGAATCCTCTGTGGATGTATGCTGGCGCGAAAGACGGGGATCGCTTCTCCAAGGATTTGTCAACAAAAGACTTGGAAAGGCTTATCCGGAAGATGTCGTCGCTGAGCAAGAAAGACACTATTCCATCATCTTGCCGCGTCGAACCATTCAGCAGCACCAACGCTCTCCCCCAGGTGATCTATTTTTTCACTGTCAAATTTTTAACTCTTGTAAACTGTTAACTTTACTGCTTTCCCTGTATAATTCTTTGTCGAAATATTTTGCTATCTTGTAGAATCATCAGGTTTTATCATCTCTTCCACCCCTTCCTGAAGGGGGGGAAGTCGAGGAAAGAACCGTTGTTATGACGACAACCAGGGCACTTCTCGCCCTGAGAGTGAAGTCGCATCCTCTGAAAAAAGAGAATGAAACCGAGGTTTCCGAATCTTCTCGCTCACTCCCTTCAGCCGCTTCCAAGAATAAGAGGAAAAGGGATGATCTCGAAGATTCCGGTACCTCCAAAACGGAAAAATCTCCTGTTAAGGAAATTTCTCCCGAAAGGGAGAAGAAACCCTTCAACCCCTACGACGATGCTCTTGTTAGCTCGTAAGTTCACATTATCCCTTGTATTTTTTTGGCTATATTGCTCTTTTGTATCTTCATAGTATATTGTTCTGCATAGTGGCGACGAAGAGGAGAACCCCATTGTTACTGTGACTGCTCATACGAGCACATCACATACCTTAGTGCTTTCTGAGACTCACCCCGCTACCGAGGAAACTTCGCCTCCTCAACGGGATACGGGTTGCTTGACTCCTCCCTGCAGCCCCTGTGCACCTTCACCAAAGAGGGCGAGGATTGAACCTGTCGAAGGATCAAACCTTCTACCTGGGAGTTCGTCGACTTCAACTTTGGATGATGTAAGTAGCCTCTTCACTTATTCTCTGTTGTCAAACTTTTCCTCGCGTGGCTTTCTTATCTCTTTTTCGTCTTCGCAGCCTCTCATGCAAGAATTTATTCGTCTTGGTAACCAATTTATTAGGTACCGCGACCATGCGAATAGTTTGAAAGGTATGTCTCGCATCGTTTTATTTGTCGAATAAACTTGTCTTCGCTATCTTGTAACTTTTGTTGCTATGTTTTATCAGAGGCTCTCGCCAAATCCAATAAACGTGCCGATTACCTCGCTCTCGAGCTGGCCAAAAGTGAAAAAGCCCGTGAGAAAGCGGAACTAGAAGCTGCCTCAGTTGAAAGTGTTGAAAAGACTTAAGATGCTGAGAATGCTTTAAGTGAACGCATATCTCAACAAAATGCTCGTGAAGCCGGTGTCGCTGCTCACCTGGAGTCGCAAAATCGCCGTTTTGTCAGTAAGTACTCATCACTTTCCTCTCACTTCCTTTTAATTTTCCATATGCTTGTCAATAATTCGCTATCTGCTTGAACAGGGAAAACGAGCAAGGAATATGAACTTGAGAAGCCTGAAGACGATCGCCTCCTCGACGCCCTTTCACTTCTCGAGATTTATGGGGACGAGGTGCGTCAGAGCCTTTCTGATGCCAAGGCAGGACTGTCGCAACTTTTTCCTTACTTCTTCCCGAAGATAAAAGAGCCCAGCACTTTCGCGGCGCTTGCCAAGCACTTCAATTCTCAAGAAGATCTTGGGCTCAAACTTCGCCAAGAAGGTCCGAAAGTTGGTGTTGAAGGCACTATTGCCTTGGTTGCTGACAGCCAACAAGATGTCGACTGGGCAAGGGTTGGCGACACGAAGGAGATGGAAACGAAGAGGTGGCAGTCATTGATTAAGGCTGCCAAGCCGAACTCAATAAAATCCTCGCCTACCTCGGATGCAAACCAACTCCCGCTCCCAGTTCATCGAAGCCGGAGGTCAAGTAGACCACCTTGATTTTTCTTTTGTTTTATCTCTCTTTTGATGCTGTCGCCATAGTAGTTTTGGCGACAACATAGCTTTAGTAGTTCATCAGGGACCTTCCTTCTGTAATATCTATGTTAACACTTTGAATATCAATGGAAATCTATTTTTACTTTGATGATTGATGTCGAAACTTTTGTTTCCACTTGATTTTTGATAACTACACTTCAACTCCTCGTCCTTCCGATGCTTTTCCTGCTTCATCCCATTCGAAGAAAACTCAAGACGCTGATGGACTTGCTGAAGATTTCTCGGGTACGGGTCCATCACGAGATTTGGAAGATCTTAGCCAGCAGCTTCAATCCATGAAGAAACAAGTACTCTTGGTGATGGAACAGTCCCAAAAAGCAACCGAAAGGGAACAAATTGCGTGTCGGCAAGCTCAAGAAGCTACGGCTGCCAAAGAAGCTGCAATTGCTGAGGCTAACCAAGCCACTTCTCGAGAGAATTCCATGCTTCAACTAATGAATGACTCCAGCTTGGATATGATAGGTACGCTTCGTTACTTGATCGCACTTGATTTTTATCTTTGCTATTTTTCCTTCCTTGCTGATTCCTCCATTGAAAACAGGTTCTTTTTTGGATACTGCTGCCGAAGATCAACGTGTTGAAGCTCGATCTAATGCGCTTCTCAAACTTGACTTGGAGTATGGTTCTAATTTTTGGGCGACGCCTGAACGTACCCGCCAAATCGTCAGATTTCAAGATCGCGCGAGTCAGGTCCGCGATTTTCTCGACTTCTGCACAAGGACATTGTCCTTAGTTTATAGCACCATGTTCCCGCGCAATAAAATGCCAGAAACCCTTCCTGCTCTGATGGAGAAGTTTCGGGATGCCCCTCGAATCCATGGCTTTGTGCGAGCCCAATTAACTGCTGATGATGACAAATCTGCTACCCGAAGTTAGACATGAGTCGAATTGTTCCAAGTGCCTGGCCAAGATGGCGAAAAGGAAGAGGAACGTCGGCAAAATTGATGACATTGTGACCCCTGTTGCAGAAGAAATGATGGATGAACTTCTTCGGATGGACGCTGAGTTCTTCGTGAAGGGTAGCTATGCTGAACATAGTACTCGTGCTGCAAATAATGAGCGATTAACCATAGATGATATATTAGGCAGTGATTGAAGGTTTTTCCTTTATTTTGTGAGACCCATCTCGGTGGTTTTATCTTGTATATTGTGAACACAATCTATTTTGTACAGCTGCTGGATATATTTTTCTCGTCAAGCCCCCGAGCTTGTTGGTGGCGATTTTCTCTATTGTGTATGCGAGGTTGAACCAAAGCAAAATAAAGTATATTGAGTGTACTATATTTGCGGGTATTAGCCCCCGAGTCTTTTTTGTTGATCACTATTTTGTATCTTTATTTTGCGAGGTGCTTCGCACCAAGGCGAAGTATTTGTGCGAGTTGTATTCGTCGACATTGTATATGTATATTGTATCTTCTGGGTGCAAGCCCCCGAGCCTGTCGAAGAAAAAGATGTATATCTCCACTATCTTTATTATATTGCAGCACCGCGAGCCCGCCTCATTAAAAACCTTTTTCAGCCCCACTCGGTGCCCTGAAAAGGAAAAGAGTGCGTCTGAAAACTCGTGGGCGTTTCAGTACATTGTATGTTTACAAGGAAGACTATATTTCGACTTCTAAGCGTAGAAACGCCTGAGCTGCGCCACGTTCCAAGGATTTGGCTCGGTGACTCCTGTCTTCTTGTCCTTGATTCTGTAGGCTCCTCCTTCGATTACTTCTGTGACGATGTAAGGGCCAAGCCACGGCGACTCGAGTTTTTCATGGCTTTTTTGTGTCAGCCGAAGAACTAAGTCACCTACTTGGAAGGATCGTGGTCGCAATCGTCGACTGTGGTAGTTTTTCAGATCTTGCTGGTACTTAGTGACCCGCGATAACACTTCGTCTCGAGCTTCATCCAGTGCATCGACATCATCCTCTAATGCTTTCCTTGATGCCTCTTCGTCATATTCCGTTACTCTCGGAGAATCATGTTCTATTTCTATCGACATTACTGCTTCAGCTCCATGGACTAGAAAAAATGGAGTTTCTTGTGTCGCTGTATTTAGTGTTGTTCGAATACTCCACAACACACTAGGCAACTCCTCGGCCAGGTATGTCGCGCTTTCTCCAACGGTGCAATGAGCGCTTCTTGATACCATTGCAGGATGATACCATTGGCTTTCTCGACTTGACCATTAGTCTACGTGTGCGCAACCGATGCAAAGTGTAGTTTGATGCCTACCTCCGCACAATATGCCTTGAATTCCTAGGATGTAAAATTTCTACCATTGTCCGTGACAATGCTATGAGGTAGTCCAAACCGAAAGACAATGATTTTCACGAACTTGATTGCAGACGCTCCGTCTGGTGAATTTATTGCTTCTGTCCATCCACTGAATTTGTCGACAGCGACGAGCATGTACTCGTATCCTCCTGGCTTTGTGTAATTTTCCCACCATATCGAGGCCCCACTGCGCGAAAGGCCATGATAGCGGTATTGGCATCAATTCCGCTGCCGGAGAGTGAGGTTTTGCGGCAAATCTCTGGCACGCGTCGCAAGTATGCACTATTTCCTTTGCATCCTCGATTGCTGTCAACCAGTAAAATACAGCTCTGAAAACCTTGGCTGCTATAGCTCGACTGCTTGCATGATGACCACATATTCCTTCGTGTATTTCCTTCAACATTAGCTATCCTTCTTCGGGTGTGACGCACCTTTGTAACACTCCCGAAATACTTCGCTTGTATAACTCCCCTTTGACCACAGTAAAGGCTTTAGATCGTCTAATAACTCGCCTTGCTTCAACTGGATCGTCGGGTATTCTTTTCCTTAGGATGTATGATATGTACACCTGCATCCATGGAATTTGCACCATCATTACTAGGTCATGTTCCTCTTGTTCTTCTGATGCTAACTTCGTAGCCCCCGATGGTTTCTCATCCTTCTCCTTCTTTTTTTGGTTTCGTCGGCTTTGTAGATCTCTCGGCTATTTCCTCCCAAAATACGCCTGGTGGGATCGCGAGACATTGCGACCCGATGTTTGCAAGAACATCGGCTTCATCATTGCTCAACATGCTGATGTGATTTATCTCGCATCCGTCAAACAACTTTTCTAGCTCGTTATACACTTCCTTGTATGCTATCATACTTTCATCGACTGCATCACATTGATTCATGACCTGCTGAGCCACCAATTATGAGTCGCCAAAGATTTTTAGTCGGGTTGCACCACAGGCCTTCGCCATCTTCATCCCGTGTATGAGAGCTTCGTATTCTGCCTCATTGTTAGACGCGTTTGGGAACGTCATCCGTAAGACATACTTCAATTTGTCTCCTTCAGGTGATACTAGTATCACGCCTGCTCCAGCTCCCTCCAATCTTTTGGACCCGTCGAAGTTCATAGTCCAAGTTCTCGATAAATCCGGGGGTCCCGTGTTCTGCAGCTCCATCCATTCCGCTATAAAATCAGGCAATATTTGTGACTTTATTGCCTTTCTCTTTTCATACGTGATGTCCCGAGGGGAAAGCTCTATTCCCCAAAGGGAGACACGACCCGTAGCTTCTGGATTGTTTAATATATTGGACGAAGGTGCCTCATTAACTACTATGATCGGATGCGCCGAAAAATAGTGTCGCAATTTTCTTGCGGTTGTAAACACCCCATATGCTAGCTTCTGGTACTGCGGGTACCATTGTTTAGAAGGCGATAAAACTTCGCTGACGAAATATACTGGCCGTTGCACTCCATGGAGTTTTCCTTATTCTTCTCTTTCAACCACAAGCACTATGCTAACCACCTGAGGTGTGGCTACAATGTATAGCAGGAGAGGTTCCTTTTCCTTAGGCGCCACCAAGATTGGTGGTGTCGAGATTGTACGCTTGAGATCCTCGAAAGCTCTATCCGCTTCCTCGTTCCATTGAAACTTCTCTCCTTGTTTGATCAATGCGTAGAACGGCAATGCCTTTTCTCCTAGCCTAGCGACGAATCTGCTTAAAGCGACTCGCCCAGTCAACTGTTGTATTTCTTTCAACTTTGTTGGTTTCCTCATTGTTACGATGGCTTGGATTTTCTCTGGATTGGCCTCGATCCCTCTTGCTGAAACTAAGAACCCGAGAAGTTCTCCCGCAGGAACACCAAAGGAGCACTTTGTCGGGTTCAACTTAAGGCAGAACTTGTCAAGGTTGTCGAAATTTTCCTTCAGATCATCGATCAAAGTTGACCCCTTCTTTGTTGTTATGACGATATCGTCAATGTATACTTGTACGTTTACCAATCTGTGTTGCAAGGCATTTCTGCATCATCCGCTGATATGTTGCTCCCGCGTTTTTCAGGCCAAAATGCATTGTTTTATAACAGAACACGCCATAGGGTGTTACGAACGCTATCTTGACTTCATCATCTTTTTTTAATCTGATCTGGTTATAACCAGAATATGCGTCCAGGAAGGAAAGACGTTCGCATCCTGCCGTGGAGTCGATGATTTGATCGATCCTTGGGAGGGGAAAGTGATCCTTTGGATAGTGTTTATTGAGACACGTAAAGTCAACACACATGCGAAGGACTTTCGTGTTTTTTTGGGACCATCACTGGGTTGGCTACCCACGTGGCTTGTATATATCTCTTTAATAAAACCAGCTTCTCTGAGTCGATCAATCTCTGACAGCTTTGCTGTTTGGTTCCAAAAAACGCCGCAAAGGTTGTTTAATTGGTCTCGCTATTGGATCCAAGTTTAGGTGCTGCTCGGCAAGTTCCCTGGGTACTCCTGGCATGTCAGCTGGACACCATGCGAAGATTTTCCAGTGCTCACGGAGGAACTCGATGAGCGCGCTTTCCTATGCGAGGTCCATGTTTGTTGCAATGGACGTCGTTTTCTTTGGATCTGTCGGGTGAATCTGCACCTCCTTGGAATCCTTAGTAGTGTTGAAGGTTGACTCCTGATACGTCCATTTTGCATCACTATTTTATATCATAATTTACTGTTATTCATTGATATATTTCATATTTAGAGATGATACTTATGTTATTTCACTTATTTTGCATGTTTCATGATTATTGGAGAATTATTCACCGGAGTCGAATTCTGCTGGAAAAAGCACTGTCAGGATACCATATTTCTGAAGATCAATTGACGGAAATTATACCGAAGATCTTATTTTCCAGAAGAATGAGCCAGCCAAAGGAGGAGCTGAGGAGGGCCGCCATGGCCCCTCCCATGGGCCGCGGGCCCCCACCGGCGCGCCGCCTTGTGGGGAGGGCCCCAGCCCCTCGGCCTCCTCTCTTTCGCGTACTTCATCCTCCCGAAAATCTAAGGCACGGGGGATAGGCGAGAATATACACGGTGATACGTCTCCAACGTATCGATAATTTCTTAGGTTCCATGCTACTTTATTGATGATACCTACATGTTTTATGCACATTATATGTCATATTTATGCATTTTCTGGAACTAACCTATTAACAAGATGCCGAAGAGCCGGTTGCTGTTTTCTGCTGTTTTTGGTTTCAGAAATCCTAGTAAAGAAATATTCTCGAATTGGAGAAACTTTCGCCCGGGTCCTATTTTTGAGCTTCCAGAAGACCGAAGACCTAACGAAGTGGGGCCACGAGGCGCCAGGAGGGAGGCCGGCGCGGCCCAAGCCCTGGCCGCGCCGGCCTACCCCTGGGCCCCTCGTGTGGCCCCCGCGTTGACCCTCCGCCTACTTAAAGCTTCCGTCGCGAAACCCCGGTGCCGAGAGCCACGATACGGAAAACCTTACGGAGACGCCGCCGCCGCGTCCCATCTCGGGGGATTACGGAGATCGCCTCCGGCACCCTGGAGAGGGGATTCATCTCCCGGAGGACTCTACACCGCCATGGTCGCCTCCGGAGTGATGAGTGAGTAGTTCACCCCTGGACCATGGGTCCATAGCAGTAGCTAGATGGTCGTCTTCTCCTTGTTGTGCTTCATTGTTGGATCTTGTGAGCTGCCTAACATGATCAAGATCATCTATATGTAATTCTATATGTTGTGTTTGTCGGGATCCGATGGATAGAGAGTACTATGATTATGGTGATTATCAATCTATTGTTCATGTGTTGTTTATGATCTTGCATGCTCTCCGTTATTAGTAGAGGCTCTGGCCAAGTTTTTACTCTTAACTCCAGAGGAGTATTTATGCTCGATAGTGGGTTCATGCCTCCATTGAATCTGGGACAGTGGAGAAAGTTCTAAGGTTGTGGATGTCTGTTGCCACTAGGGATAAAACATTGATGCTATGTCTAAGGATGTAGTTGTTGATTACATTACGCACCATACTTAATGCAATTGTCTGTTGTTTGCAACTTAATACTGGAGGGGGTTCGGATGATAACCTGAAGGTGGACTTTTTAGGCATAGATGCAGTTGGATGGCGGTCTATGTACTTTGTCGTAATGCCCAATTAAATCTCACTATATTTATCATATCATGTATATGCATTGTTATGCTTTTCTCTATTTGTCAATTGCCCGACTGTAATTTGTTCACCCAACATGCTTTTATCTTATGGGAGAGACACCTCTAGTGAACTGTGGACCCCGGTCCTATTCTTTACATAGCATACAATCTACTGCAATTGTGTTTACTGTTTTCTTTGCAAACATCTTCCACTCGATACGTTTAATCCTTTGTTACAGCAAGCCGGTGAGATTGACAACCTCACTGTTTCGTTGGGACAAAGTACTTGGGTGTGTTGTGCAGGTTCCGCGTTGGCGCCGAATCCCTGGTGTTGCGCCGCATCACATTTCGCGACCATCAACCTTCAACGTGCTTCTTGGCTCCTCTGGTTCGATTAAACCTTGGTTTCATACTGAGGGAAACTTGCTTCTATACGCATCATACCTTCCACTTGGGGTTCCCAACGGACGTGTGCATCTACGCGTATCAAGCTAAATTTCTGGCGCCGTTGCCGGGGAGATCAAGACACGCTGCAAGGGGAGTCTCCACTTCTCAATCTCTTTACTTTGTTTTTGTCTTGCTTTATTTTATTTACTACTTTGTTTGCTGCACTAAATCAAAACACAAAAAAATTAGTTGCTAGTTTTACTTTATTTACTGTCTTGCTCTCTATATCAAAAACACAAAAAAATTAGTTACTTGCATTTACTTTATCTAGTTTGTTTTATTTACTGTTGCTAAAATGGCCAACCATGAAAATACTAAATTGTGTGACTTCACAAATGCAAATAATAATGATTTCCTATGCACACCTATTGCTCCACCTGCTACTACAGCAGAATTCTTTGAAATTAAACCTGCTTTACTGAACCTGGTTATGAGAGATCAATTTTCTGGTGCTAGTTCTGATGTCTGCTGCCCATCTCAATAATTTTGTTGAACTTTGTGAAATGCAAAAGTATAAAGATGTAGATGGTGATATTATTAAATTGAAAGTGTTTCCTTTCTCATTAAGAGGAAGAGCTAAAGATTGGTTGCTATCTTTGCCTAAGAATAGTATTGATTCATGGACTAAATGCAAGGATGCTTTTATTGGTAGATATTATCCTCCCGCTAAAATTATATCTTTGAGAAGTAGCATAATGAATTTTAAGCAATTAGATACTGAACATGTTGCTCAAGCTTGGGAGAGAATGAAAACTTTGGTAAAGAATTGCCCAACCCATGGACTGACTACTTGGATGATCATCCAAACCTTCTATGCAGGACTAAATTTTTCTTCGCGGAATTTATTGGATTCAGCTGCTGGAGGTACCTTTATGTCCATCACATTGGGGGCGGCTACAAAACTTCTTGATGATATGATGATAAATTACTCTGAATGGCACACGGAAAGAGCTCCACAAGGTAAGAAGGTAAATTCTGTTGAGGAAACCTCTTCCTTGAATGATAAGATTGATGTGATTATGTCTATGCTTGTGAATGGTAGATCTAATGTAGATCCAAATAATGTTCCTTTAGCTTCATTGGTTGCTCAAGAAGAAAATGTTTATGTGAATTTCATTAAAAATAATAATTTCAACAACAATGCTTATAGGAACAACTCTGGTAATAACTATAGGCCATATCCTTCTGCTAATGGTAATGGTTATGGTAATTCTTATGGGAATTCTTACAACAATAATAGGAATGTACCCTCTGGTCTTGAAGCCATGCTTAAAGAATTTATTAGTACACAAACTGTTTTTAACAAATCTGTTGAGGAAAAGCTTGATAAAATTGATACTATCGCTTCTAGAGTTGATAGGCTTGCCTCCGATGTTAATCTTTTAAAATTGAAAGTTATGCCTAATAATGATATTGATAATAAGATTACTACTACAGCAAATGCCATCCAAGTTAGAATTAATGAGAATATAAGATTAATGGCTGAACTGCGTGCTAGGTGGGATAGAGAAGAAAATGAAAAACTAGCTAAAGAGAATAATGTAGCTAAAGTTTGGACTATTACCACCACTAGTAATGCTAATTCTTCACATGTTGCTGCACCTCCTTCTATCAATGGTAAAATAATTGGTGTTGGCAATGTTTCTACTCCTAGTGCAAAGCGTACAAAACTGCCTGAAATTGCTAAAACTGCTGAAACTGCTTGTGATAAAACTGCTGAAATTTTTTCCAACCTTGGGAATAATGATCCCATTGCTGTAGCTCATAATGATTTAGATTTTGATGATTGCCACATCTCTGAAGTTATAAAGTTCTTACAAAAACTTGCTAAAAGTCCTAATGCTAGTGCCATAAATTTAGCCTTTACAAAACATATTACAAATGCTCTCATAAAAGCTAGAGAAGAGAAACTAAAACTTGAAACTTCTATTCCTAGAAAGTTAGAAGATGGTTGGGAGCCCATCATTAAAATGAAATTCAATGACTTTGAATGTAATGCTTTATGTGATCTTGGTGCAAGTATTTCTGTTATGCCTAAAAAGATTTATGATATGCTTGACTTGCCACCATTGAAGAATTGTTATTTGGATGTTAATCTTGCTGATAATGTCAAAAAGAAACCTTTGGGGAGGATTGATAATGTGCACATTACGGTTAACAATAACCTTGTCCCCGTTGATTTTGTTGTCTTGGATATCGAATGCAATGTATCTTGTCCAATTGTGTTGGGAAGACCTTTTCTTCGAACTGTTGGTGCTGTTATTGATATGAGGGAAGGTAATATTAAATATCAATTTCCTCTCAAGAAAGGTATGGAACACTTCCCTAGAAAGAGAATGAAGTTGCCTTTTGATTCTATTATTAGAACAAGCTATAATGTTGATGCTTCTACTCTCGATGTTACTTGATTTGCACTTTCTGCGCCTAGCTGAAAGGCGTTAAAGAAAAGCGCTTATGGGAGACTACAGCAATTTTTTGTTTTGTTGAGTCTTGGAAGTTGTTTACTACTGTAGCAACCTCTCCTTATCATGTTTTTGTGCCAAGTAAAGTTTCTATGTCAAAGTTGATGTTATATTTGGGATCGCTGCGCAGAAACAGCATTGCTGTCTGTCACGAATCTGGGCACAATTCTCTGTAGAAAATTCGAAAAAATCTGCCAATTTATGAGCGTGATCCTCAGATATGTACGCAACTTTCATTAGTTTTGAGTTTTTCCATTTGAGCAAGTCTGGTGCCATTTCTAAATTCGTCTTTACGGACTGTTCTGTTTTTGACAGATTCTGCCTTTTATTTCGCATTGCCTCTTTTGCTATGTTGGATTTATTTCTTTGATCCACTAATGTCCAGTAGCATTATGCAATGTCTAGAAGTGAAAATAATGATTGTGTCACCTCTGAATGTGTGAATTATTAATTGTGCACTAACCCTCTAATGAGTTTGCTTGAAGTTTGGTGTGAAGGAAGTTTTCAAGGGTCAAGAGAGGAGAATGATATACTATGATCAAGAGGAGTGAAAGCTCTAAGCTTGGGGATGCCCCCGTGGTTCACCCCTGCATATTTTAAGAAGACTCAAGCGTCTAAGCTTGGGGATGCCCAAGGCATCCCCTTCTTCATCGACAACATCATCAGGTTCCTCCCCTGAAACTATATTTTTATTCAATCACATCTTGTGTTCTTTACTTGGAGCGTCTGTTTGTTTTTGTTTTTGTTTTTGTTTGAATAAGATGGATCCTAGCATTCACTTTGTGGGAGAGAGACGCTCCGCTGTTGCATATGGACACATGTGTCCTTAGGCTTTACTCATAATGTTCAAGGCGAAGTTTCTTCTTCGTTAATTTGTTATATGGTTGGAATTGGAAAATGCTACATGTAGTAATTCTAAAATGTCTTGGATAATGTGATACTTGGCAATTGTTGTGCTCATGTTTAAGCTCTTGCATCATATGCTTTGCACCCATTAATGAAGAAATACATAGAGCTTGCTAAAATTTGATTTGCATATTTGGTTTCTCTAAGATCTAGATAATATCTAGTATTGAGTTTTGAACAACAAGGAAGACAGTGAGTCTTATAATGTTTACAATATGTCTTTTATGTGAGTTTTGCTGCACTTGTTCATCCTTGAGTTTGCTTCAAATAACCTTGCTAGCCTAAACCTTGTATCGAGAGGGAATACTTCTCATGCATCCAAAATCCTTGAGCCAACTACTATGCCATATTGTGTCCACCATACCTACCTACTACATGGTATTTCTCCGCCATTCCAAAGTAAATTGCTTGAGTGCTACCTTTAAAATTCCATCATTCACCTTTGCAATATATAGCTCATGGGACAAAATAGCCTTAAAAACTATCGTAGTATTGAATATGTACTTATGCACTTTATATTTTATTAAGTTGCCTGTTGTGCGATAACCATGCTTCTGGGGAACGCCATCAACTATTGTTGAATATCATGTGAGTTGCTATGCATGTCCGTCTTGTCTGAAGGTCTATCATTTTGGTGGTTGGAGCATGCAAAATTGTTAGAGAAGAACATTGGGCCGCTAACTAAAGCCATGAACCATGGTTGAAGTTTCAGTTTTGGACATGTATCCTCAATCTCATATGAGAACAATAATCATTGCTACATGCTTATGCATTTAAGAGGAGTCCATTATCTGTTGTCCATGTTGTCCCGGTATGGATGTCTAAGTTGAGAATAATCAAAAGCGAGAAATCCGAAAAGCGAGCATTCTCCTTAGACCTTTGTACAGGCGGCATGGAGGTACCCCTTTGTGACACTTGGTTGAAACATGGCATGCGAAGATCCGGTAGTCCAAGTTAAGTAGGACGAGGTGCGGGCACTATTAGTATACTATGCGTGAGGCTTGCAACTTGTAAGATATAATTTTCATAACTCATATGCTTTATTACTACCGTTGACAAAATTGTTTCATGTTTTCAAAATAAAAGCTCTAGCACAAATACAGCAATCGATGCTTTCCTCTTTGAAGGACCATTCTTTTACTTTTATTGTTGAGTCAGTTTACCTATCTCCTTCCACCTTAAGAAGCAAACACTTGTGTGAACTGTGCATTGATTCCTACATACTTGCATATTGCACTTATTATACTACTTTATGTTGACAATATCCATGAGATATACATGTTATAAGTTGAAAGCAACCGCTGAAACTTAATCTTCTTATGTGTTGCTTCAACACCTTTACTTTGATTTATTGCTTTATGAGTTAACTCTTATGCAAGACTTATTGATGCTTGTCTTGAGTACTATTCATGAAAAGTCTTTGCTTTATGATTCAGTTGTTTACTCATGTCATTACCTTTGCTTTGATCGCTGCATTCATTACATATGTTTACAAATAGTATGATCAAGATTATGATGGCATGTCACTTCAGAAATTATCTTTGTTATCGTTTTACCTTGGACAGAACTAAGGGATGCTGATACGTCTCCAACGTATCGATAATTTCTTAGGTTCCATGCTACTTTATTGATGATACCTACATGTTTTATGCACATTATATGTCATATTTATGCATTTTCGGAACTAACCTATTAACAAGATGCGAAGAGCCGTTGCTGTTTCTGCTGTTTTTGGTTTCAGAAATCCTAGTAAAGAAATATTCTCGGAATTGGATGAAACTTTCGCCCAGGGTCCTATTTTTGCACGAAGCTTCCAGAAGGAAGAAGACGAAGTGGGGCCACGAGGCGGCCAGGAGGGAGGCGGCGCGGCCCAAGCCCTGGCCGCGCCGACCTGCCCCCTCGTGTGGCCCCCGCGTTGACCCTCCGCCTACTTAAAGCTGTCGCGAAACCCCGGTAGAGAGCCACGATACGGAAAACCTTGAGAGACGCCGCCGCCGCAATCCCATCTCGGGGGATTACGGAGATCGCCTCCGGCACCCTGCCGGAGAGGGATTCATCTCCCGGAGGACTCTACACCGCCATGGTCGCCTCCGGAGTGATGAGTGAGTAGTTCACCCCTGGACCATGGGTCCATAGCAGTAGCTAGATGGTCGTCTTCTCCTTGTTGTGCTTCATTGTTGGATCTTGTGAGCTGCCTAACATGATCAAGATCATCTATATGTAATTCTATATGTTGTGTTTGTCGGGATCCGATGGATAGAGAGTACTATGATTATGGTGATTATCAATCTATTGTTCATGTGTTGTTTATGATCTTGCATGCTCTCCGTTATTAGTAGAGGCTCGGCCAAGTTTTTACTCTTAACTCCAAGAGGGAGTATTTATGCTCGATAGTGGGTTCATGCCTCCATTGAATCTGGGACAGTGACAGAAAGTTCTAAGGTTGTGGATGTGCTGTTGCCACTAGGGATAAAACATTGATGCTATATCTAAGGATGTAGTTGTTGATTACATTACGCACCATACTTAATGCAATTGTCTGTTGCTTTGCAACTTAATACTGGAGGGGGTTCGGATGATAACTGAAGGTGGACTTTTTAGGCATAGATGCAGTTGGATGGCGGTCTATGTACTTTGTCGTAATGCCCAATTAAATCTCACTATATTTATCATATCATGTATATGCATTGTTATGCTTTTCTCTATTTGTCAATTGCCCACTGTAATTTGTTCACCCAACATGCTTTTATCTTATGGGAGAGACACCTCTAGTGAACTGTGGACCCCGGTCCTATTCTTTACATAGCATACAATCTACTGCAATTGTGTTTACTGTTTTCTTTGCAAACATCTTCCACTCGATACGTTTAATCCTTTGTTACAGCAAGCCGGTGAGATTGACAACCTCATGTTTCGTTGGGACAAAGTACTTGGGTTGTGTTGTGCAGGTTCCGTTGGCGCCGGAATCCCTGGTGTTGCGCCACATCACATTTCGCGACCATCAACCTTCAACGTGCTTCTTGGCTCCTACTGGTTCGATTAAACCTTGGTTTCATACTGAGGGAAACTTGCTTCTATACGCATCATACCTTCCACTTGGGGTTCCCAACGGACGTGTGCATCTACGCGTATCAACAGCCGCCTCTGCGGGGCGGAGAAACACCAAACAGAAAAGATCTCTCCGGCGGGCAGGAATCCGCCGGGGAAATTCCCTCCCGGAGGGGGAAATCGACGCCATCGTCACCGTCATCGAGCTGGACTTCATTGGGATCATCATCATCATCATCTCCACCATCGACACCGCCATCTCCACCGCTGCACCTCGTCTCCGCTGTAACATCTAGGGTTAAATCTTGAGTATTTCATAGGGGAAACTCTCCCGGTATTGATTACTACTTGTTATTGATGCTATTGAGTGAAACCATTGGATCAAGGTTTATGTTCAGATTGTTATTCATCATTATATCACCTCTGATCATGTTCCATATGATGTCTCGTGAGTAGTTCGTTTAGTTCTTGAGGACATGGGTGAAGTCTAAATGTTAGTAGTGAACTATGTTGAGTAATATTTAATGGTTTGATATTTAAGTTGTGGTGTTATTCTTCTAGTGGTGTCATGTGAACGTCGACTACATGATACTTCACCTTTATGGGCCTAGGGGAGTACATCTTGTATTCGTTTGCTAATTGTGGGGTTGCCGGAGTGACAGCAACCTGAACCCCCGTTGGTATATCGATGCAGGAGGGATAGCAGGATCTCAGAGTTTAAGGCTGTGGTTAGATTTATCTTAATTACTTTCTTGTATTTGCGGATGCTTGCAAGGGGTATAATCACAAGTATGTATTAGTCCTAGGAAGGGCGGTGCATTAGCATAGGTTCACCCACACAACACTTATCAAAACAATGAAGATTAATCAACTATATGAAGCGAAAGCACTAGACAAAATCCCCGTGTGTCCTCAAGAACGTTTGGTCATTATAAGTAAACAAACCGGCTTGTCCTTTGTGCTAAAAAGGATTGGGCCACTCGCTGCAATTATTACTCTCGCATTTTACTTACTTGTACTTTATTTATCTGCTATATCAAAACCCCCTGAAAACTTGTCTGTGAGCATTTACAGTGAACCCTTCATCGAAACTGCTTGTCAACACCTTCTGCTCCTCGTTGGGTTCGACACTCTTATTTATCGAAAGTACTACGATACACCCCCTATACTTGTGGGTCATCAAGACTATTTTCTGGCGCCGTTGCCGGGGAGTGAAGCGCTATTGGTAAGTGGAATTGGTAAGGAAAACTTTTACTGTACGTGCTGATTTTGTTTCTGCCTGCTGCTATAAGTCATTATGGAGAGATCCTCTCTTGAATTTCTATTTGGGAAATCTACTACTACTGCAAAGGTAGTGGATGAGGCGCCAGGTGAGGAAGTAATACCGTATAAAATACCTATGAAAATTATTGAACGTGTTGTGGATAACCGCTATGAAGGGGATGGAACTGTTCATCCTGGAGATCATTTACTGTTTTTACATGAATTATGCGGGTTATTCAAGTGTGCAGGTATTTCAATGGATGAAGTTAGGAAGAAATTATTTGCTATGTCGCTGTCTGGTAAAGCGGCACATTGGTATAAACTGCTGAAGGATGGGCATTCTCTTGATTGGAAGGATATTGTGCCTCTATTTTACTCTAAATTCTATCCTCCAAGTGAAATTCACAAAGACCGAAACCGCATATATAATTTCTGGCCTCATGATGGAGAGAGTATTGCCCAAGCATGGGGGAGATTGAAGTCTTTAATGCTCAAATGCCCCATTCATGAGCTTCCTGGTAATATCATCATTGATAATTTCTATGCAAGACTTTCTTTTCAAGATAAAACCTTGCTGGATACTACTTGTTCTGGATCATTCACACGCAATAAAGAAGAGTTTAAATGGGACCTTCTTGATCGAATCCAAGAAAATACTGAAGGATGGGAGAATGACAAAGGTAGAGTGTCAGGTATAAATTATGATTATGAATGCATTGAAACTTTTATGGATACTGATAAATTTCGTAATATGAGTGCTACATATGGTCTTGACTCTCAAGTTGTTGCAAATTTTTATAAAGCTTTTGCCTCTCATTTTGAATTGCCTAGGAAGAATTTTGATAAGTATCATGAACCTTATAAAGATAAAACTGATTCACCTATAGGTAAATGTATTGAAATTAAAACTGTTGATCATGTTCTTCCTGAAGCTTATATTGAAAAAACTCCTTTCCCTGCTAAAATGAAGGAGTATTCTGTTATAACTAGTGTAGTTAATAAAAGTGCAAAGAAACCTATAGAACCTGAGGAGCAAATAAAGGTTGAACCTGCTGTTGCAATAGTTAAAGATCTTGTGACTGAAAATGTAGAAGATGGTCATATCATTTTTTGTGAAGATGCTTCTAATATTGTTTCGCATCCTAATAAGTCTAGGAAAGCCAGTGTTCCTGTGCTCTCTGTTAGAATTGGTGATCATTGTTATTATGGTTTATGCGACATTGGTGCAAGTATTAGTGCCATTCCTTATGAGATCTACACGGAAATCATGCATGAAATTGGTTCTTGTGAGCTTGAAGATATTGATGTGGTTATTCGGCTAGCTAATAGAGAAACTATCTCTCCTATTGGTATTGTTCGAGATGTGGAAGTTCTATGTGGTAAGATTAAATATCCTGCTGACTTTTTGGTACTTGGTTCTGCTGCTAGTAAGTCTTGTCCTATTATTTTTGGTAGACCTTTTCTAAATACTTGTGGAGCTGTTATAGATTGCAAGAAGGAGAAAATTGTTACTAAATTTGCTGGTGAATCTTATGAGTTTAACTTCTCTAAATTTGCCAAAACTCCTTATAAAGCTGATTTGCCTAATGATGATTTTAGAGTTGAACAGTGTGCATCTATTGCTCTTGCTCCTAATAATCCTTTGCAGCAACATTTGGAGGATCATGAGAGTGAAGTATTTAGGGAAGAAAGGGATGAGCTTGATGAAATTTTCCTTCGTCAACCCATTCTTAAACATGACTTACCGGTTGAAGATCTAGGTGTAACACCACCACCAAAGGAAGATCTTGTATTTGATTTGAAACCATTACCTGATAATCTTAAGTATGCTTATATTGATGATAAGAAAACATATCTGTTATTATTAGTGCTAAGCTTTCAGATTTTGAAGAAGAAAGGTTATTGGAAATATTGAAGAAACACCGAGGAGCTATTGGCTACACTCTTGATGACTTGAAGGGGATTTCTCCCGCTATTTGCCAACATGCCATCAACATGGAAGATGATGCAAAACCTGTTGTTGAACATCAGCGTCGTCTAATTCCTAAGATGAAGGATGTGGTAAGGAATGAGGTATTAAAACTTCTTGAAGCAGGTATTATATATCCTATTGCTGATAGTAGATGGGTTAGTCATGTGCATTGTGTTCCTAAGAAAGGAGGAATAACTGTTGTGCCTAATGATAATGATGAGCTCATTCCTCAAAGAGTAGTTGTAGGGTATAGAATGTGCATTGATTATCGTAAGGTTAATAAAGTTACTAAGAAAGATCATTACCCTTTACCTTTTATTGATCAAATGTTAGAAAGGTTGTCTAAAAATACTCATTTCTGCTTTCTTGATGGTTATTCTGGGTTTTCACAAATTGTTGTTAGAGCTAAAGATCAAGAGAAAACCACTTTCACTTGTCCCTATGGAACTTATGCTTATAGGCGTATGCCTTTTGGTTTATGTAATGCTCCTGCTACTTTTCAAAGATGCATGTCTGCTATTTTTCATGGCTTTTGTGAAAAGATTGTTGAGGTATTCATGGATGATTTTTCTGTCTATGGGAATTCTTTTGATAATTGTTTGCGAAACCTTGATAAAGTTTTGCAGAGATGTGAAGAAACTAACCTTGTTCTTAATTGGGAGAAATGCCACTTTATGGTCAATGAAGGAATTGTATTGGGACATAAAATTTCTGAGAGAGGTATTGAAGTTGATAGAGCTAAAGTTGAAGCGATTGAGAAGATGCCCTATCCTAGGGATGTTAAAGGTATTCGTAGTATTCTTGGTCATGTTGGTTTTTATAGGAGATTTATTAAAGATTTCTCTAAAATTTCAAAGCCTCTTACTAATCTTCTTCAAAAAGATGTACCTTTTGTTTTTGATGATGATTGTAAGGAAGCCTTTGAAACTCTAAAGAAAGCCTTAACAACTGCTCCTGTAGTCGAACCTCCTGATTGGAATTTGCCTTTTGAAATTATGTGTGATGCTAGTGATTTTGTTGTAGGCGCCGTTCTTGGACAGCGAGTAGATAAAAAATTAAATGTTATTCATTATGCTAGTAAAACTCTAGATGCTGCTCAAAGAAATTATGCTACAACTGAGAAAGAGTTATTAGCCGTAGTTTTTGCATGTGACAAGTTTAGATCTTATATTGTTGATTCAAAAGTCACAGTTCATACTGATCATGCTGCAATTAGGTACCTTATGGAAAAGAAAGATGCTAAGCCAAGGCTTATTAGATGGGTGCTTCTTTTGCAAGAATTTGATTTACATATTGTAGATAGGAAAGGTGCTGATAATCCTGTTGCTGATAATTTATCTAGATTGGAAAATATTGCTTATGATCCTGTTCCTGTTAATGATAGTTTTCCAAATGAACAATTGGCTGTAATAAAGGTGAGCTCGCGAGATAGTCCTTGGTATGCCGATTATGCTAACTTTATTGTTTCAAAATACTTGCCTCCAACCTTTTCAGCTCAGCAAAGGAGGAAATTCTTTTATGATTTGAGGCATTATTTTTGGGATGACCCACACTTATATAAAGAAGGAGTGGATGGTATTATGCGAAGATGTGTCCCAGAATATGAACAACAAGAGATATTGAGTAAGTGTCATGGTAGTGTTTATGGAGGACATCACACCGGAGATAGAACCGCACAAAAGGTTCTACAATCAGGTTTTTATTGGCCAACACTTTTTAAAGATGCAAGGAAGTTTATCTTATCTTGTGATGAATGTCAAAGAGTTGGTAATATCTCTAGACGCAATGAAATGCCTATGAATTATACTCTTGTTATTGAACCATTTGATTGTTGGGGATTTGACTTCATGGGTCCTTTCCCTTCTTCAGAAGGTAACACTCATATACTTGTCGTTGTTGATTATGTTACTAAATGGGTAGAAGCCATACCTACAAAAAGTGCTGATGGTGAGACCTCTTTAAAAATGCTTTTAGATGTTATTTTTCCTAGATTTGGAGTACCTAGATATATTATGACTGATGGAGGTTCTCACTTTATTCATGGTGGTTTTAGAAAAACTCTTGCTAGATATGGTATTAATCATAGAATTGCTTCAGCTTATCATCCTCAAACTAGTGGGCAAGTAGAATTATCAAATAGAGAAATTAAATCTATCTTGCAAAAGACTGTTAATAAATCTAGAAAAAATTGGACTAGTAAGTTAAAGGAAGCATTGTGGGCTTATAGAACTGCTTATAAAAATCCTATGGGGATGTCCCCTTATAAAATGGTTTATGGAAAAGCTTGTCATTTACCTTTAGAACTAGAGCACAAAGCTTATTGGGCTATAAGAGAACTTAATAAAGATTTTAAACTTGCCGGTAAGAAGAGGTTGCTACAATTGAGTTCTTTAGATGAATGGAGAAGTGAAGCTTATGAAAATGCTAAACTTTTTAAGGAGAAAGTTAAGAAATGGCATGATAGAAGAATTATCAAAAGAGAATTTAATGTTGGAGATAAAGTCCTATTGTATCGGTCTCGTCTCAGATTTTTTGCAGGGAAATTACTCTCAAAATGGGAAGGACCATATGTCATTGAGGAGGTGTATCGTTCAGGAGCAATAAAAATTGCCTCGCTGAAAGATGATGCTACACAAGTGGTGAATGGACAAAGACTCAAGCATTATATTTCTGGAGATTCTTATAATGAAGATATTGATGTTATTCAAGTGGTGACTCCGGAAGCTTTCATCAAAAACCAAATTGACAGTTCTGCAGAGTTCGACTTTGAATAGGTAACAGTTTTAGTAATAAAAAGTCCGTGTTTAACTTTCCGAACAATATTTCTGCTATTTTTGGAAAATATGAAAAATTACGAGATCGAAACGGAGTGGAGGAGACGCACGAGGGCGTGCCCCCATAGGCCGGCGCGGGCCCCACCCTGGCCGCGCCGCCCTATGGGGACAGCCCCTCGGCGTCCCGTTTCCACTCGTTTTCGGCCTGGAACCTTCCTTTTGTTGTAAAAATATTTGCTATATAATCCCCCGGATCCCTGGAGGTCCGTATATCGTTTTCTCGTCGTGTTTTGTTTCGAGCTGTTTTCTGCCAGGATCTATTTTTGATCTAGAAGCACCATGGTCTCCAACAACAAGGACAAGGAGCCTTTGGAGGAAGATATTCAAGACCCCGATTTGAAGGAAGAAGTCAAGAGCGAGGATGAAGGAGAAGTGGAGGAAGTTCCGCGAGTATACCCGCGCGCCACCGTCGCAAGCATCGGCGTGGTAGCAAATCCGTTCAACACCAAGAAAAGCGCACGGATTAGCACCGGAGGAGGAGTCCCACGTCGCTTCCTAGCTCCAAGGACATCTCCTCCAGGCATTGACAACCCTTTCCGCACTCTAATTTATAGTCGTCAAATTGAAAGGACTCCCAAGGCAGTATTGCCTAGTGGTTGGGATATGGATCGTTCTAACACTGCAGGAAGGATGAAACCTGAAGCCGAGGAGTGGGGAAACAACTCTAAGAGTTGGGACTCACCGTCTGACATACTTCTTAACCGCGTCGAGCACAACTCGGAGCTGATCCGCAACCTCACCTACGAGATTGATGAGCTAAAGGAGCTTGTTAAGAAGCTTAGAAGAATCCCCATCACACCGAAGGAGTAATTCATCATTGGTATTGGCATCCCCTTGGTTTGTTCCAAGCTTGGGGGAGTGCCGCGGTATCACATCATCACTACCTTTACCTTTTTACTATCAAGTAGTGTCATATCATGAGTAGGGAAGTTATCATATAAGATGGTTTGCAGTGTGGAAGTATCTCTCTTAGTTGGTTATCTATGTATCCCTTGGTGTGAGTTATCGTTATGGAATATTAATGAGAAGTCTTATCATTTACTTTTTGCACACCTTATTTTAGTTTGCAATTTCTGATATATGATTACTCTTGACATTAGTATTGATATCACTTTGGGAGCATCAAGTAAATCTATTTGGTTTTGGTAAACTTAGCATTGGCCAATAGCAACAACACTTTGAGTTTAAATAAAAGAGGAAATACATGTAGATATATTACTTTATTATCTTTCTTTCTTGTTAGCTAATGAGTTTAGTATTCTGAAGTTAAAATTGCTTGTGCTTACAAGGAAGATGCATGATTGTTTCTATCACATGTATATTTGTTTGTTTCCCTCAACTCTTATGCTTGCTAATCAACCTTGCTAGCCAAAGACCTGTACTGAGAGGGAATACTTCTCATACATCCAGAACCTTAAACCAAACCCATGCCATTTGTGTCCACCATAACTACCTACTATGTGGTATTTTGCGCCACTCCAAGTAAATACTTCATGTGCTACCTTTAAACAATTCAAACTATATTACTCCTTAATTGTGTCAATGTTTTATAGCTCATGAGGAAGTATGTGGTGTTTTATCTCTCAATCTTGTTGGGCGGATTTTCACCAATGGACTAGTGGCACATCCGCTTATCCAATAATTTTGCAAAAAGAGCTGGCAACAGGGTTCCCAGCCCCAATTAATAACTTTCATTAATAATTCTCTTCACATGTTTTCCCTGATTTATCAGCAACTTAATTTTGCAATAGACACTCCTCCATGGTATGAGAAATGTTGGAAGGCACCCGAGGATTCGGTTAGCCATGGATTGAGAAAGCAAAGGTTGGGGGGAGTGTCATCCATAATAAAACTAAAATACATGTGTAAACAAAAGAGAAGGAGGATGATCTACCTTGCTGGTAGAGATAACGTCCTTCATGGGAGCCGCTCTTGGAAGGTCTGTTTGGCAAGGGGGTTAGAGTGCCCACTACCATTCGTTGACAACAACAAACACCTCTCAAAATCTTACTTTTATGCTCTTTATATGATTTCAAAACTTAAAAAGCTCTAGCACATGATTTAATCCCTGCTTCCCTCTACATAAACCTTGGTTCAATGGTTTCACTCAATAGCATCAATAACGAGTAGAGAATAATGCCGGGAGAGTTTCCCCTATCAAACAATCAAGATTCAACCCAAATTGTTACAGCGGTGACGAGGTGCAGCGGTGGTGATGGCGGTGTAGATGGTGGAGATGATGATGATGATGATGGAGATGATGTCCCGCTCGATGACGATGGCGATGGCGTCGATTTCCCCTCCGGGAGGGAATTTCCCCGGCGGATTCCTGCCCGCCGGAGAGCTCTTTTCTCTCTGGTGTCCTCCGCCCCGCAGAGGCGGCTGTAACTCTTCGTGAGGTTCCCTCTGTGGCTTAGGTTTTGGGACGAAGGAGTACGCGAAGAAAAGGAGGCGAAAGGGGCTGTGGGGCCCCCACACCACAGGGTGGCGCGGCCAGGCCATGGGCCGCGCCGGCCTGTGGTCTGGGCCCACCTTGGCTCCCCTCTTCTCCCCCTTCTGGCTCCCTCCGTCATCTGGAAAAATAGGAATTTACGTGTAATTTCCTTCCACAGTTGATCTTCCGAAATATTGCGTTCTGACGGTGCTTTTTCCAGCAGAATCCTGGCTCCGGTGCTTGATCCTCCAATAATGATGAAACATGCAAAATAGATGAAATAACATAAGTATTGTGTCCCAATATGAAATATATCAATGAATAACAGCAAATTATGATACAAAATAGTGATGCAAATTGGACGTATCAACTCCCCCAAGCTTAGACCTCGCTTGTCCCCAAGCGAAACTGAGCTCGATAAACAAGACCACATGTTTATGGAGTGAAGAGTCGATAAATAAAATACGGACAAGAAGCATCATATTCATTCACACAAGACATTCTAGTAAACAACTTCCTCATATAACTCATCTTGAAATAAGTAAAGAGAAATCACAAGTAAAGGTGCATGAGAAATCATAGTTGGTGATGGCAAACTTTGTTCTTGGTCAGAGAACTATTAACGGATTGTACTTCTAAGCAAAGCTTTCATATTCAAGCATAACAATCTCCTCATAATCATTGATAACTTCGAAGTCATATTCATTCAGATAAAATTGGTACTAAACAAGAAAGTATAAAAGACATGATCAACTGAATCATAGCATAAATGATTGGTTCACAACAACTCAATTGCTTGCTTGAGATAGAGAGAAATAGGTTTACTGACTCAACATAAAAATAAAAGATAGGCCCTTCGCAGAGGGAAGCAGGGATTAAATCATGTGCTAGAGCTTTTCAAGTTTTGAAATCATATAAAGAGCATAAAAGTAAAATTTTGAGCGGTGTTTGTTGTTGTCAACGAATGGTAGCGGGCACTCTAACCCCCTTGCCAAACGAACCTTCCAAGAGCGGCTCCCATGAGGGACGGCATCTCTACCAGCAAGGTAGATCATCCCCCTTCTCTTTTGTTTACACATGTATTTTAGTTTTATTAAGGATGACACTCCCCCCAACCTTGGCTTTCTCAATCCATGGCTAACCGAATCCTCGGGTGCCTTCCAACATTCACATACCATGGAGGAGTGTCTATTGCAAAATTAAGTTGCTTACTGATAAATCAGAGCAAAACATGTGAAGAGAATTATTAATGAAAGTTATTAATTGGGGCTGGGAACCCCGTTGCCAGCTCTTATTGCAAAGTTATTGGATAAGCGGATGTGCCACTAGTCCATTGGTGAAAGTCCGCCCAACAAGATTGAAAGATAAAACACCACCTACTTCCTCATGAGCTATAAAACATTGACACAAATAAGGAGTAATAGTTTGAATTATTTAAAGGTAGCACATGAAGTATTTACTTGGAATGGCAGAAAATACCATGTAGTAGGTAGGTATTGTGGACACAAATGGCATAGGTTTGGTCTAAGGTTATGGATGTATGAGAAGTATTCCCTCTCGATACAGGTCTTTGGCTAGCAAGGTTTGATAGCAAGCATAAAGGTTGAGGAAACAAACAAATATACATATGATAGAACAATCATGCATCTTTCTCATAAGCACAAGCAATTTTAACTTCAGAATACTAAACTCATTAGCATAAAGATAATAGAGTAATATATCTAAGTGTATTTCTCTCTTCTATTAAACATCAGGGTGTTGTTGCTATTGACCAATGCTAAGTTTGCCAAAACCAAATAGATTTACTTGATGCTCCCAAAGTGATATCAATACTTATGTCAAGAGTAATCATATAATGGAGATTGCAAACTAAAATAAGGTGTGCAAAAAGTAAATGATAAGACTTCTCATTAATATTCCATAACGATAACTCACACCAACGGATACATAGATAACCAACTAAGAGAGATACTTCCACATTGCATACTATTCCATATGATAACTTCCCTACTCATGATATGACACTACTTGATAGTAAAAGATAAAGGTGGTGATGATGTGATACCGCGGCACTCCCCCAAGCTTGGAACAAACCAAGGGGATGCCAATACCGATGATGAATTACTCCTTCGGTGATGATGGTGATGGATTCCTCTCGACAAGCTTCTTAACAAGCTCCTTTAAATCTTCAATCTCATAGGTGAGGTTGCGAATCAGTTCCGAGTTGTGCTCAACGCGGCTCATAATCATGTCAGGTGGTGAATCCCAACTCCTAGAGTTGTTTCCCCATCCTTCAGCTTCAGATTTCATCTCTCCTGCAATGTTAGAACGATCTATATCCCAACCACTTGGCAACACTACCTTGGGGGTTCTTTCAGTTTGACGATCGTAGATTAGATTGCGGTAAGGGTTGTAATTGCTTGGAGAAGATGTCCTTGGAGCCAAGTAATGACGTGGAACCGCTCCTCCGGTAGCGATTCGTGCACTCCTCTTGGTGTTGGATGGATTTGATATCACGCCAATACTTGCAACGGTGGCACGCTGGTGTACTCGCGGAGCTTCCTCCACTTCTTCCTCATCCTCACTTGCGTCTTCTTCCTTCAGTTCCGGGTCTTGAATATCTTCCTTCAAAGGTCCCTTGTCCTTGTTGTTGGAGACCATGGTGCCTCTAGATCAAAACAAATCTGGCAGAAAACAGCTCGAAACAAAACACGACGAGAAAACGATATACGGACCTCCAGGGGTCCGGGGGATTATATAGCAAATATTTTTACGACAAAAGGAAGGTTCCAGGCCGAAAACGAGTAGAAAAGACGCGGGGCTGTCCCCATAGGTCGGCGCGGCCAGGGTGGGGCCCGCGCCGGCCTATGGTGACGGGCCCTCGCGCGTCTTTTCCACTCCGTTTCGATTCCGTAATTTTTCATATTTTCCAAAAACAGCAAAAGTATTGTTCGGAAAGGTAAACGCGGACTTTTTATTACCTGTACTGTTACCTATTCAAAGTCCAGTTCTGGCGGACTGTCAATTTGTCCTTTGATGAAAGCCTCCGGTGTTTCCACTTGAATAATATCAACATCAACATTATAAGAATCACCCGAGATATAATGCTTGAGTCTTTGTCCATTCACCACTTGTGTGGCATTGCCTTGGAGAGAGCTAATTTTAATTGCTCCTGAATGATACACCTCCTCAACAACATATGGTCCTTCCCACTTCGAGAGTAATTTCCCTGCAAAGAATCTGAGACGAGACCGATACAATAGGACTTTATCCCCAATATTAAACTCTCTTTTGATAATCCTTCTATCATGCCATTTCTTAACTTTTTCTTTAAAGAGTTTAGCATTCTCATAAGCTTCACTTCTCCATTCATCTAGAGAACTTAATTGCAACAACCTCTTATTACCGGCCAGTTTCGGATCTTTATTTAGTTCTCTAACAGCCCAATAAGCTTTGTGCTCTAGTTCTAAAGGTAAATGACAAGCTTTTCCATAAACCATTTTATAAGGTGACATTCCCATAGGATTTTTATAAGCAGTTCTATAAGCCCATAGTGCTTCTTTCAATTTGCTAGCCCAATTCTTTCTAGATTTATTAACAGTCTTTCCTAAGATAGCTTTAATCTCTCTATTTGATAATTCTACTTGACCACTAGTTTGAGGGTGATAAGCGGAAGCAATTCTATGATTAATACCATACTTAGCAAGAGTTTTTCTAAAACCTCCATGAATAAAATGAGAACCTCCATCAGTCATAATATATCTAGGTATTCCAAATCTAGGAAATATAACATCTACAAGCATTTTTATAGAGGTCTCACCATCAGCACTCTTTGTAGGTATAGCTTCTACCCATTTAGTAACATAATCAACAGCGACAAGTATATGAGTGTTACCTTCTGAAGAAGGGAAAGGACCCATGAAGTCGAATCCCCAACAATCGAATGGTTCAATGACAAGAGTATAATTCATAGGCATTTCATTGCGTCTAGAGATATTACCAACTCTTTGACATTCATCACAAGATAAAATAAATTTCCTTGCATCTTTGAAAAGTGTTGGCCAATAAAAACCTGATTGTAGAACCTTTTGCGCGGTTCTATCTCCAGCGTGATGTCCTCCATAAACACTACCATGACATTTACTCAATATCTCCTGTTGTTCATATTCAGGAACACATCTTCGCATAATACCATCTACTCCTTCTTTATATAAGTGTGGGTCATCCCAAAAATAATGCCTCAAGTCATAAAAGAATTTCCTCCTTTGCTGAGCTGAAAAGGTTGGAGGCAAATACTTCGAAACAATAAAGTTAGCATAATCTGCATACCAAGGGCTCTCTCGCGAGCTCACCTTTATTACAGCCAATTGTTCATTTGGAAAACTATCATTAACAGGAACAGGATCATAAGCAATATTTTCCAATCTAGACAAATTATCAGCAACAGGATTATCAGCACCTTTCCTATCTATAATATGTAAATCAAATTCTTGCAACAGAAGTACCCATCTAATAAGCCTTGGCTTAGCATCTTTCTTTGTCATAAGGTATCTAATTGCAGCATGATCAGTATGAATCATGACTTTTGAATCAACAATATAGGGTCTAAACTTGTCACAAGCAAAGACTACAGCTAACAATTCCTTTTCAGTTGTAGCATAATTTCTTTGAGCAGCATCAAGAGTCTTACTAGCATAATGAATAACATTTAATTTTTTATCTACCCGCTGTCCAAGAACAGCGCCTACAGCAAAGTCACTAGCATCACACATAATTTCAAAAGGCAAATTCCAATCAGGAGGTTCGACTACAGGAGCAGTTGTTAAGGCTTTCTTTAGAGTTTCAAAAGCTTCCTTACAATCATCATCAAAAACAAAAGGTACATCTTTTTGAAGAAGATTAGTAAGAGGCTTTGAAATTTTAGAGAAATCTTTAATAAATCTCCTATAAAACCCAGCATGACCAAGAACACTACGAATACCTTTAACATCCCTCGGATAGGGCATCTTCTCAATTGCTTCAACTTTAGCTCTATCAACTTCAATACCTCTCTCGGAAATTTTATGTCCCAATACAATTCCTTCGTTAACCATAAAGTGGCATTTCTCCCAATTAAGAACAAGGTTAGTTTCTTCACATCTCTGCAAAACTTTATCGAGGTTTCGCAAGCAATTATCAAAAGAATTCCCATAGACAGAAAAATCATCCATGAACACCTCTACAATACTTTCGCAAAAACCATGAAAAATAGCAGACATGCATCTTTGAAAAGTAGCAGGAGCATTACATAAACCAAAAGGCATACGCCTATAAGCATAAGTTCCATAAGGACAAGTAAACGTGGTTTTCTCTTGATCTTTAGCTTTAACAGCAATTTGTGAAAACCCAGAATAACCATCAAGAAAGCAAAAATGAGTATTTTTAGATAACCTTTCTAGCATTTGATCAATAAAGGGTAAAGGGTAATGATCTTTCTTAGTAACTTTATTAACTTTTCGAAAATCAATGCACATTCTATAACCTACAACTATTCTTTGAGGAATAAGCTCATCATTATCATTAGGCACAACAGTCATTCCTCCTTTCTTAGGAACACAATGCACAGGACTAACCCATCTACTATCAGCAATAGGATATATAATACCAGCTTCAAGAAGTTTTAATACCTCGTTCCTTACCACCTCTTTCATCTTCGGAATTAGACGACGCTGATGTTCAACAACAGGCTTTGCATCATCTTCCATATTAATAGCATGTTGGCAAATAGAAGGAGAAATCCCTTTCAAATCATCAAGAGTATAGCCAATAGCTCCTCGGTGTTTCTTCAATATTTCCAATAACCTTTCTTCCTCAATCTCTGAAAGTTTAGAACTAATAATAACAGGATATATTTTCTTATCATCAATATGAGCATATTTAAGATTATCAGGTAAAGGCTTTAAATCAAAAACAGGATCTTCCTTTGGTGGCGGTGTTGTACCCAAATCTTCCACCGGTAAATCATGCTTGAGAATAGGTTGGCGAAGAAAAATTTCCTCAAGCTCATCTCTTTCTTTCCTAAAAGCTTCACTTTCACTATTCTCCAAATGTTGCTGCAAAGGATTATTAGGAACAAGAACAATAGATGCACACTGCTCCATTTTAAAATCATTACTAGGCAAGTCAGCTTTATAAGGAGTTTTGGTAAATTTAGAAAAGTTAAATTCATAAGGTTCACCAGCAAATCTAGTCAAAATTTTCTCTTTCTTACAATCTATAATAGCTCCACAAGTATTTAGAAAAGGTCTACCAAAAATGATAGGACAATGATCACTAGCAGCAGAACCAAGTACCAAAAAGTAAGCAGGATATTTAATCTTACCACATAGAACTTCCACATCTCGAACAATACCAATTGGAGAAATAGTTTCTCTATTAGCCAGATGAATAACCACATCAATATCTTCAAGTTCACAAGAACCAATTTCGTGCATAATCTCCGTGTAAAGCTCATAAGGAATAGCACTAACACTTGCACCAATATCACATAAACCATAATAGCAATGATCACCAATTCTAACAGATAACATAGGAACACTAACTTGTTTGGGTTTATTAGGATGCGAAACAATATTAGAAGCATCTTCACAGAAAATAATATGACCATCCTCCACATTTTCAGTCACAAGATCTTTAACTATTGCAACAGCAGGTTCAATTTTAATTTGTTCTTCAGGTTCTTTAGGTTTCTTTTCACTTTTATTAACCGCACTAGATACGACAGAGTACTCCTTCATTTTAGCAGGGAAAGGAGTTTTTTCAATATAAACTTCAGGAATAACATTATCAATAGTTTCAATCACTACACATTTGTTTACAGATGAATCAACTTTATCTTTATACGGTTCATGATACTTATCAAAATTCTTCTTAGGCAGTTCATAATGAGAGGCAAAAGCTTTATAAAGATTTGCAACAACTTGGGAATCAAGACCATATGTAGCACTCATATTACGAAATTTATCAGTATCCATAAAAGCTTCAATGCATTTATAATCATAAATTATACCTGATTCTCTATCTTTGTCGTTCTCCCATCCTTCAGTATTCTCCTGGATCCGATCAAGAAGGTCCCTTTTAAACTCTTCTTTGTTGCGTGTAAATGATCCAGAACAAGAAGTATCCAACAAGGTCTTGTCTTGAAAAGAAAGTCTTGCATAGAAATTATCAATAATAACATTACCAGGAAGCTCATGAATGGGGCATTTGAGCATTAAAGACTTCAATCTCCCCCAAGCTTGGGCAATACTCTCTCCATCATGAGGCCAGAAATTATATATGTGGTTCCGATCTTTGTGAATTTCACTTGGAGGATAAAATTTGGAATAAAATAAAGGCACAATGTCCTCCCAATCAATAGAATCACCATTCTTCAGCAATTTATACCAGTGCGCCGCTTTACCAGACAGCGATATAGTGAATAGTTTCTTTCTAACTTCATTCATAGAAATACCTGCACATTTGAATAACCCGCATAATTCATGCAAAAACAATAAATGATCACCAGGACAGTTCCATCCCCTTCATAGCGGTTATCCATAACACGTTCAATAATTTTCATAGGTATTTTATATGGTACTACTTCCTCACCTGGCGCTTCATCCACTACCGTTGCAGTAGTAGTAGATTTCCCAAATAGAAATTGAAGAGAAGATCTCTCCATAATGATTTATAGCAGCAGGCAGAAATAAAATCAGCACAAACAGTAAAAGTTTTCCTTACCAATTCCACTTACCAATAGCGCTTCACTCCCCGGCAACGGCATAGTAGTCTTGATGACCCACAAGTATAGGGGGTGTATCGTAGTATCTTCGATAAGTAAGAATGTCGATCCCAACGAGGAGCAGAAGGTGTTGGCAGTTTTGATGAAGGATTCACTGTAAATGCTCACAAACAAGTATTCAAGGGGTTTTGATGTAACAGATGAATAAAGTACGAGTAAGTAAAATGCGAGAGAAATAATTGCAGCGAGTGGCCCAATCCTTTTTAGCACAAAGGACAAGCCGGTTTGTTTACTTATAATGACCAAACGTTCTTGAGGACACACGGGGATTTTAGTCTAGTACTTTCGCTTCATGTGGCTAAATAATCTTCATTGTTTTGATAAGTGTGTGTGGGTGAACCTATGCTAATGCACCGCCCTTCCTAGGACTAATACATACTTGTGATTATACCCCTTGCAAGCATCCGCAACTACAAGAAAGTAATTAAGATAAATCTAACCACAGCCTTAAACTCTGAGATCCTGCGATCCCTCTTGCATCGATATACTAACGGGGGCTCAGGTTTCTGTCACTCCGGCAACTCCGCAATTAGCAACCGAATACAAGATGCACTCCCCTAGGCCCATAAATGGTGAAGTGTCGTGTAGTCGACGTTCACACGACACCACTAGAAGAATGACACCACAACTTAAATATCATAACATTGAATATTACTCAACCATAATTCACTACTAGCATTTAGACTTCACCCATGTCCTCAAGAACTAAACGAACTACTCACGAGACATCATATGGAATACAATCAGAGGTGATATGATGATGAATAACAATCTGAACATAAACCTTGGTTCAATGGTTTCACTCAATAGCATCAATAACAAGTAGAGAATAATGCCGGGAGAGTTTCCCCTATCAAACAATCAAGATTCAACCCAAATTGTTACAGCGGTGACGAGGTGCAGCGGTGGTGATGGCGGTGTAGATGGTGGAGATGATGATGATGATGATGGAGATGATGTCCCGCTCGATGACGATGGCGATGGCGTCGATTTCCCCCTCCGGGAGGGAATTTCCCCGGCGCGCCGCCGGAGAGCTCTTTTCTCTCTGGTGTCCTCCCCCGCAGAGGCGGCTGTAACTCTTCGTGAGGTTCCCCGTGGCTTAGGTTTTTGGGACGAAGGAGTACGCGAAGAAAAGGAGGCGAAAGGGGCTGTGGGGCCCCCACACCACAGCGGCCAGGCCATGGGCCGCGCCGGCCTGTGGTCTGGGCCCACCTTGGCTCCCCTCTTCTCCCCCTTCTGGCTCCCTCCGTCATCTGGAAAAATAGGAATTTACGTGTAATTTCCTTCCACAGTTGATCTTCCGAAATATTGCGTTCTGACGGTGCTTTTTCCAGCAGAATCCTGGCTCCGGTGCTTGATCCTCCAATAATGATGAAACATGCAAAATAGATGAAATAACATAAGTATTGTGTCCCAATATGAAATATATCAATGAATAACAGCAAATTATGATACAAAATAGTGATGCAAATTGGACGTATCACCTCCCCCCAAGCCTATCTTTTACTTTTATGTTGAGTCAGTAAACCTATTTCCTTCCATCTCATGCAAGCAATTGAGTTGTTGTGATCCAACCATTTATATTATGATCTATTTAATCATGCCTTTTACTCTTCCTTGTTTAGTACAAATTTTATCTGAATGAATATGACTTTGAAGGCTATCAATGATTATGAGGATATTGTTATGATTAAGGATGTAAGCTCTACCATATAAATTCTAATATAAAGGCTTTGCTTGGAAGATAAGTACAATCTGTTAATAGTTCTTTGACCAAGAACAAAGTTTGCCATAACCAATTATGATTTCCTATGCACCTTTATTTGTGATTTCTCTTTACTTATTTCAAGTTGAGTTATATGAAGAAGATGTTTACTAGAATGTCTTGTGTGAATTAATAAATGTGATGCTTCTTGTCCGTATTTTATTTATCGACTCTTCACTCCATAAACACGTGGTCTTGTTTATCGAGCTCAGTTTCGCTTGGGGACAAGCGAGGTCTAAGCTTGGGGGGTTGATACGTCCATTTTGCATCACTATTTTATATCATAATTTACTGTTATTCATTGATATATTTCATATTTAGAGATGATACTTATGTTATTTCACTTATTTTGCATGTTTCATGATTATTGGAGAATTATTCACCGGAGTCAGAATTCTGCTGGAAAAAGCACCGTCAGGATACCATATTTCTGAAGATCAACAATTGACGAAATTATACAAGATCTTATTTTTCAAGAAGAATGAGCCAGCCAAAAGGAGGAGCTGAGGAGGGCCGCCATGGCCCCCCCCATAGGCTGGCGCGGGCCCCAGCCTGGCCGCGCCGCCTTGTGGGGAGGGGGCCCACAGCCCCTCCCGGCCTCCTCTCTTTCACGTACTTCATCCTTCCGAAAACCTAAGGCACGGGGGATAGGCGAGAATAGACACAGCCGCCTCTGCGGGGTGGAGAAACACCAGAGAGAAAAGAGCTCTCCGGCGGGCAGGAATCCGCCGGGGAAATTCCCTCCCGGAGGGGGAAATCGACGCCATCATCACCGTCATCGAGCTGGACTTCATTGGGATCATCATCATCATCATCTCCACCATCGACACCGCCATCTCCACCGCTGCACCTCGTCTCCGCTGTAACATCTAGGGTTAAATCTTGAGTATTTCATAGGGGAAACTCTCCCGGTATTGATTACTACTTGTTATTGATGCTATTGAGTGAAACCATTGGATCAAGGTTTATGTTCAGATTGTTATCCATCATTATATCACCTCTGATCATGTTCCATATGATGTCTCGTGAGTAGTTCGTTTAGTTCTTGAGGACATGGGTGAAGTCTAAATGTTAGTAGTGAACTATGTTGAGTAATATTTAATGGTTTGATATTTAAGTTGTGGTGTTATTCTTCTAGTGGTGTCATGTGAACGTCGACTACATGATACTTCACCTTTATGGGCCTAGGGGAGTACATCTTGTATTCGTTTGCTAATTGTGGGGTTGCCGGAGTGACAGCAACCTGAACCCCCGTTGGTATATCGATGCAGGAGGGATAGCAGGATCTCAGAGTTTAAGGCTATGGTTAGATTTATCTTAATTACTTTCTTGTATTTGCGGATGCTTGCAAGGGGTATAATCACAAGTATGTATTAGTCCTAGGAAGGGCGGTGCATTATCATAGGTTCACCCACACAAGACTTATCAAAACAATGAAGATTAATCAACTATATCAAGCGAAAGCACTAGACAAAATCCCCGTGTGTCCTCAAGAATGTTTGGTCATTATAAGTAAACAAACCGGCTTGTCCTTTGTGCTAAAAAGGATTGGGCCACTCGCTGCAATTATTACTCTCGCATTTTACTTACTTGTACTTTATTTATCTGCTATATCAAAACCCCCTGAAAACTTGTCTGTGAGCATTTACAGTGAATCCTTCATCGAAACTGCTTGTCAACACCTTCTGCTCCTCGTTGGGTTCGACACTCTTATTTATCGAAAGTACTACGATACACCCCCTATACTTGTGGGTCATCAGCTCCTGAGTGGCCTTCCTGCATCTGGCAACACATCATAATCAGTTGTGAGCCTTGACGCCATATATTCTGCTTGCATCCCGAAAGTTTCTGACAGTCGATGAAAATCCTTGTCGCATTTATCAGCTAACGCAAAACTTCCTTTGACTGTAATTGGTCCCTTAGGTCCAGGTAACCTCCACAACAGGTATGTGTAGTGTGGTACCACCATAAACCTGGCATATGCTGGTCGTCCCAACAAGGCGTGATATTGTGACGGGAAATCCACAACTTCAAACTCCAACCTTTCTATCCTGTAGTTTTCTCGGGTCCCAAACTGAACGTCGAGATTGATCTTCCCCAACGGATAACTCGGCTTCTCTGGCGTAATTCCATGGAAACGTGTGTCAGTTGGTTTTAGATTTGCCAGGGATATGTTCATCTTCCTTAGTGTATCCGCATACATAAGGTTTAGACTGCTGCCTCCATCTATGAATACTCGAGACACGTCGAATCCTGCGATCACTGCTGGTAAGATAAGTGCTGATTGCCCTGGTCGACGAACTTGCTGCGGGTGATCCGCAATTGTGAAACCAATGTCCTGTCCCGACCAATTTAGGTACTCAATCGTTGGTGGAGGCATCTTCTCTGCCATGAACACTTGTCGCGAGATTACTTTCTGAGCCCTATTAGACGGCCTAGCTTTCTGAATCATCGAGACCGCACCGTTGGAGTTAGGGTCAACATATGGAGGTGGGTGTGGTGCTGCCGCTATTCTGAGCTGGTGCCGATTTTCGTCCGTAATTGCGGGAGGAGGTGGCAGGTGGATCTCACTCCTGGGCCCTTGGGGGTTTCTATTTATTGCTTGAGCATTGGCTAGCCCTGCGACCCTCAACATTGCTTGAAAATTGCGACAATCCTTCTGCAGATGTCCTGACTGCCTCTTCCCATTATTGTCGAGATAAAAATGCATCTGACATGGCCCATTCATCATATCCTCGGGAGATACGAAAGGTCTCTGAAACCTTGGCCCACTATTTTGCCTGTTACTACGGAAATCACCTCTGTTGTCGCCTTGCTGCTCGCTACTTCTTTGATAATCATCTCGACTGTTTCCTCCAGTGTTCCTCGGAAACCAGCCGATATTTGGCCAGGAGCATCATTACTATAGAACTGTCGAGAGAATCGTCGTCTATTTTGGAAATTTCGACTGCGGTCCTCCTCTGGCGATCTATGTCGCTTGTTGTGTATAGCATCTTCTCCATCTGCCCATCTGTTTGCTATTTCCATCAATGCTGATATTGTCTTTGGGTTGGTTCTCCCCAAGTCTTCGACGAAATCTGCTCGTGCCACGAACGCATCTATTGCTCTCTCGTCAGATATATTCTCTGCCGAGTTTTTGATGATGTTCCACCTCTGTATGTATTTTCTCATTGACTCATCATGTTTCTGTCTACACGACCTCAACTCTTCTAATGACGCGGGCTTTTTGCAGGTAGATCGGAAATTCTTAACGAAGACATCCTCAAAACTGTCCCAACTATCGATGGAACCTGGGGGAAGTTTCTTTATCCAAGACCGTGCGGCTCCGCTTAGGTGTACTTGGATGCTCTGCATGGCCGTTGCCCTGGTTCCGCCTATCAACTTCACCGTCTCGAGGTAATCAACTAGCCAATCCTCGGGATCCTGTAGACCATCGAATTTTTTGAAATTTTCGGGTAACTTAAACCCTGACGGGACTCGAGTTTTTCGAACTCGTCTTGTGAAACACGGTAGTCCACACATATCTTCCTCAGCAACTTCTGGTGAATGCCGATGTTCCCTTCTATCTGTCGCGCTCTATCCACCCTTGCGAGCCGCTGAATCTCTTGCTCCACTTGCTCTTGGTGGATCTTGCACTGCTGCGGTAGGTCGCGGACTATTTTGCCTTGCCGTTCCTTCGGGAGGTGTGCTGCGAATGCTGTTCCCATGGCTCCAACTCCTGCCATCGCCATGTTAAACAACGCTTCTCTCGGATCCCCAGGAGGTGGTCTGGACGCGAGGATGAAAGCTTGCGTTGCCATGTACCCAGCTTCCGGTGTTTTAGGGATAATATTTCCCCTTGTGTCGATTGTCATAAAAGACATGTCGAGGTTTTGAACTAAATTCTCCCTCTCTGCTTCAGGTATATTTTGCAGCCGAGATCTTGCTCTCCTTCGAGCTTCTCTGTGACTATCTCCCGAAGTCGGCTTAGATCAGCTCGTCGCCTCCTTGACGCGGAAGCTGCCTCCTTTCTTCTATTTAGTTCAGATGTCTGTTTTTCTAATTCTCTGCTCACAGGAGCGAGTCTGTATTGATAAGCTTGCAATTCCTCTGCCGTAACAGTTGTGGTCATTGGTTCTGTGCCATCCATGGCTCTTGCGGCTCTGTCCCACGCTTCTTGTGGGAGTTGAACCCTTAACGTGTGTAGGCCCGACATATTTAGTGCCTAAACCTCGCTGAGATCAGCGGGATCAACATATGGGTTTCCCACATCGTCGAAAGCCTCTGACGTCTCCGGCTCTGCTCGGTTTGTTTCCTCAATTGCGTAGATCTGATGATATTTTGAATTTTGATTTTTGTCAGGATTGGTGACACCATCGTATAGATTGGTGAAGACCTTTCCAATAGTGATAAGGGGTGGCCCGATTTTCTCAGTAAGCAACGGTGGTGATGATGATCACGGGGTGATAGCAGCGGAGAAACACGACGATGTAGTGGATGATAACTTGTATGACGCAACGAGATCTCTCGATTGGTCCCTGTCGCCAATGCAACAGCTCTCAACCCTGCAAGATATTCGCAACTCCACACACTTGCGCACGTAGCCGCCGACCACGAAGCGGTAAGTTGCAACCGTCTAATTCCCAATGGAACAGCAGATCACACAAGACTTAAACATGATCTACACAATATCAAGCAATATGGTGTAGGGAATTCAATAGTTTTGCAGAGCAAACAACTAAGAACTAGGGTTTATCTTAAACGTGGTCTAAAACTGCTAGGGGGTCGTCCAAGGCACTTATATAGGCGTCCGGGACGAGTTCTGGTCGAAAGATACAAGTAAAACCGACCCAGAATAGATCTGGTCGAGACAGACTCGGCACAATCCGGTCTGGAATCCGGTCAACCGGGCTGGGGACCGGGCTGGCCGGTCTGTGGTCCGGTCAACCAGGTGCTGTAACCGGAAACCTCGCAAACAACGTCCGGTTTGGCCCCGGTACGAGGCAGGGTCAATAGGACCAGGAACCAGGCGGCCAGAGCCGGCCGACGGTGACCCGGCGTGGAGGCCGGTCTGACCGGGTTCTGGACCGGCCTGGACTTCTTCTTCTCCTCTCGCGCATTCCTCCCGCTCCTCCCTCGCGCGTCCATGAGATATCTTCATGTCCAGCTCCTTGTCCAGCTTCACGTCCATCTTCATGTCCAGCTGCTCCTCTCCTCCTCGTGCGATGCTTGTCTCCTCTTCATACCTGATGATACATAAGTAATAGGACTTAGGTAGTATAAAGTTCTCATCAATCAAGGTATCGTTTAGGAACAAGTTCACCTGTTGTTTAAGTAGCTTCGCACGAGCTCATGTCATTGGTCCAATCCTGACTTCATTGGACTTGAGCTTCACAGCAGGTTCATCTTCAATTGGTAATGACGGAGGTAGTAGTGAGGTAGGGATGTCCTCATCATCTCCCCCCTTCAAAAGGCGTCGACCCCGACGCTCCAAGGTCTTCTCCGTCATATGGTGTCAAATCAGCAACATTGAAAGAATTACTGACACCAAACTCATCCTCTGGAAGATCTATTGAGTATGCATTATCATTGATCTTGGCAAGCACTTTGTAAGGACCAGCACCACGAGGAAGCAACTTAGACTTCCTAGCTTCGGGAACCTATCCTTGCGAAAATGTACCCAGACCAAATCATCACCAGGCTTGAACAACATCTCCTTGCGCTTCTTATTCATCCTTGCAGCATTGCTCTTGCCTTTCTTCTCGATCAACTCTTTAGTCTTCACATGAATATTCTTCACAAAATCTGCCCTCTTGGATTGTCGTCGTGGTGAACAGACAGATGCCATGGGATGGCTTAAGTTGGGGCCGAGTTGGACGCTAGAGGATTCGGGGGAGGGTTTTGGATCAAGTAGGATGAACTTCCGGGTGCTTTCCTCAAGAACTTGGCCAAGGCCAGAGGTAGAAGAAGAGAGACACAAGGATGAACTCCGTTCCAGATCTTCTCTATTCCATGAACATAGTTACAAGTGGTTTTCGTACATGAACGTATCGTCTATCTTCCGTGCCTGTGAAGGAGGTTGCCCCCTCTCCTTATATAGGGGAGAGGGTGGCTTACAGGTGAAGAAACCCTAATGGCATCTTTGAACAGACAAACTACTTTACAAAGCTACTTTATAAAGCTACTTTAATCATAGATGACGCCGGTATCTTCTTTAATCAGGGAGGCTGATGTCCTCCGGCTTCTTTGGGCGTCACCTTCGTCTTTTACGTCACGGCTTCGTTTAAAGCCACTTTGCTTAGCTCATCTTTGTCTTCTAGCTCCTGAAGGAATCTTTGACCAGCTTGCTCATACCGGTAGTCCGGTATCTTGTTAGCTCATTCCGGCATGTCCTTCTTTGGGCATACCGGTATAGGCTTCCTTAGCCAAAAGCCTAACTGACAGTCCGGAATGAAGATCAAACCGGTATCTTGATGGCTCAAACCATCCGGTTTGGCATGCCTTCATACCGGGGGTCATCCCCCAACATTAGTCCCAGGCTGGTATAGTCGGTGGATTTATCCGACGGTCCATGCCATTTCTATTCTCTAAGGTACCAGTTTGATCCTTCCGGTACCTGTTCAGAGATGCCGGCTTCCTTGCCTTAGCCTTTTTTCCATTATCTTCCGGATCTTTCCGGTATTTCACGTTATACTCATACCCTTTTTTCCTTGCAGAGTGTTTCCGGTATCTTTTCTTCCGGTATCCTTGACATTTCCTCCTTCCTCGGCGAAGTCGAGAACTCCTTGGGTGCGGTGCCTGTCGGAGACATGCACACTGTTTCTACCGTGTCGTGTCGTGGTCACTTCGGTTCGGCTTCCGTGCTAGCATTTAATGTGCCACACCGGATCCTTTTGGCCATTCTGGATCCGTGCGGCGACCCTGTGGCCTCTTAATTTTGTGCGTGTATCTTCGCGCCACGTGGCGGCCCACGAGGCGAACCGCCGTGGCCCGACGGTTTCCGGCCCACTTCCTCTACTCTCTTTATAAGGGCAGAGCAGTTCATCTTCATCCCCTTCTTCGCATTCACCCCACTTCAAAGCAGTTCGAGCCTTTCGCCCCTTGCTTTCTCGTCGCCGCCGGTCGCCGCCAGAGCCTCGCTCCCGACGAACCTGTGCCGTTCTCCTTGCCGTGGTGAAGCCTTCCACCGCGCCAAGTTCCTGCAGTACTTCTTCCGCGCCGCCGCTTCAAGCTTTCTTCGGCGGAGTTCGCTGCTCTCCGTCGCCGGCCCTCATCGACGGTCAGGCCTTCACCATTTCTCCGGCGAACCTTTCCTTCGCGTCTCCCGCAACCTCAGGTGAGCCCCAAGGCTTATTCGCTTTCTTTCTCTTGCTTTCCAGATCTTGGGTTGGTGGGATATTTACTTCCTCTTTTCTTTCGCTTTTCTTCTTACTCGTAGATCTTCGCGCGAGGGTAGTTCTTGGGAAACTTGTTTTTCGAGCAGATACAGAGGCTTCTCAGATCCGCATGTCCACAGAGGAGTATCTTTCCTCTTCATCTTCCGGTAATCAGGAAAGTAGCGCTTCCGACGGGCTAAGTGAAAATCTAGCCCGGATGGAAATTGATGCCGGCCAAGACCAAGAGGCCGGTAGATCTAGCCACGGCTCTGGGATAGATCTATCCAAGAAAACACGTGGGGCTTGGAGGGGTTCCAATGTTACCCAACACGAGATCGACTGGCTCCGCCGGTCTAGGAGGATACCGGAGGGTATCCTGCCGGCTTCCGGCGATGAAATCGAACCGGTACTCAATCCTGGTGAGTTCGTGGTTTTTCTCGCTCACTTTGAGCGCGGCTTCGGCCTCCCAGCCTCCGACTTCTTTCGCCAGTTCTTAAAATTCTATCGGCTTCAGCCTCATCATCTTCCCGGCAATGCCGTTTTCTATCTTTCTTGCTATGTTTCCTTTATGGAAGCATACATCGGCATCCGCCCCACCCGCGAGACTTTCGCTCGCTTCTTCTCTCTTCGGATTCTCTCTTCGGATCAAATCGATCCAGGGCAAGGAAATTCCTAAGCCCAAACCCCCCGTTCAATGCGGGTCTTGCATTATCGGCTCCCGCCAAGGGAGCCCCTTTTTTAAGTTCTCCGGCCTTGAATCTTGCCGGTTGTGGCAATCAACGTTTTACGTGAAGAACAACGGCGCCGCGGATCTCATCAACCTGCCGGCCTTTAACCCGGCGCCGCCCACCAAGGTCAACTGGACTACCCTGGGTCGAATCACATCGAGACGAACCGGGTGGTACGCTTCATGGAGAAGCTAATGAAGGATTCCGACATTTGTTCTGACGACATCATCCGCGCTTTCATCTCCCGCCGTGTGCTTCCCCTTATGCGGCGGGATCACAAGATGAGCGAGATGTATGGTCCTGGCGATCCCACCAAGATCACCGGCCTCTGTTGTGGGTATACTTTATGGGTATATCAACGACATGGCCTAGATCCGGCAAGCCCGGGTGGCCCACAGACGGTGATGGTGGCATGGGGCCCATCGGGCGGCCCAGTTGCTGATGATCAAGAAGGATGAAGTCCAGCCCAGGAACCTGGAGCCGGATCCTAACCGACCTACGAAGGAGGCCGGATCCGTGGAGGCCCATAAAGTATCCGGATCCAGTACGGCCATAAGGAAGGCGGATCCTTGACGTACACGGCAAGATATTGTACCGTAGTTAGGCAACTTGTATTCCGGCTAGGACTCTCCATGTAAACCCTAGATCCGTGCGCCTTTATAAGCCGGATCCCGGGAGCCCTAGAGGGACAACCACAACCATTGTAACAACGCGCAAGCGCCCAGATAATTCCAGACAAGCAGCAGTAGGCCCTGTCATCGTGCAGGTGTTCCGAAGCTGGGTAACTCGCGTACCACCGTCCCGTGTGCACTCCGCCCTATGGCCCCTACTTCTTCTCCCCCTCGTGAGGATCCCTCTGAGGTATTGTCGATTAGGTAACGACGTTGGCGCCCACCGTGGGGCCTGAGGCGTCTGGAGGCCGGAACCGGGAGGGCTCCGCCATGGGAAGCTACGACGACTCGATCGCTGTGGGGCGCGTACTTTACGCCGGGAATTTTCCGATCGTCCCTCCGGACGAATTCTGGATTCCGGCTAGGTCAAACCCCGTCAAGCTCTCCATCGTCCCAATCGGCGGCATCCACATCTTCATCGGCGAAACCGTCGATTCCGACGGAAACGCACTGGGTAACGCTGACGCGACCGCCGCTGAGCTGGACGCCGTCGCGAAGATCCGATCTGAGTCGCAGGAGCTTCTTAAGGAAGATTCCGCCTTGGATCAGAAAATCAAAACCCACCCAATCCGCCCCTGAGCAGGAGAAAACGGTGGAAGACCAATGCAGATCCGCCTGGGTCTCCCAGGTGTTAGAGAAGCAAAGGTGTCACTTCGTGCACTTCTTGGCCCATACCGCAGGAGACGCCCTCCACCAGGACGAGGCCGATCCTTTGCAGGTTGAGGCACCCGGAAACAACGTAGCTCCGGATCTGCCAGAAGCAGTCGGAGACAGCGACGCTCCGGGACAAGAGGAGCCGGAAACCCTGAGGAATCTATCCTCGGAAACTTGAGCCCAAATTCCGATGATGCCTCTTCGATAGGCACAGAAGAATACAATCGCTTGACGAAGGAGCTCGCAATCGGGGAAGAAGATGACGGCGCTTCATCCATGAACACAGAAGAATTCAACCGCAAGCTCGAGGAACTCGGAGGCGGTGAGCAAGCTGAAGTGGAATCCGCCCAGCCGATGCAGGTTCTAGCAACCGTGGCACCGCTGGATCAGCCGGACACGGAAGACGAAGCCTCCAACTCCGACCCAGGACCATCCAACGTAAGGTCTCCGTTAGATCGGGCACGACCGCGAAACGATGTCCTGTCTCCAGAAGAGATGGTCGAACAAGCACGCATGGATTTAGTCGCAAAGTCCGATATCCTCAACAAACCAATAACTCCCGAGGAAGCTGCAGATCCGGAGGCCTTAGAAGCCAGAAGACAGGAGATGTTAGCAACAGCTCAGAAGTTCGCCAGGACCGCAGCCGCAATGGCGGAAGAAAGAACCATAGCGGCAAATTTCGTGGACCACTTTCAGAAGAAGGACCGCGAGGTTGATGAATCTCTCGAAAAGGTCAGGCAACTCGAGAAGCACTGGGAGGCCAAGGTAAAATTTGTGCAGGAGGAAGAAGCTAGAATCAGGCGAGAGGCCATCCTTCCCCGCAAGATTACCTTCGCAACACCTACAGAGCAGCAGCCGCTCGCAACTCCAAAGGATAACATGAAGAAGGCTGCGGAGCTCCTAAAAAAGAAGGACGAGGAGATTGACATCAACTACGTCCGGAAGCTCGTTGCTTCAGCAATGCAGCAACAGAGCAAGGCAGACACTTCGCGCAGGTTAGCATCCAATCCGGAACAATGCATATCCACCGCGCAGAAGGACGCCATACCAAGTCAACATCGTGATGACGAGTCGCGCACCGGATCTACGGAGCGCAGGAGGAAAGTCAGAGATCATCCAAACCCAATCCCAATACCATCGGATTCAGCTCCGAAAGATCAGGAAAAGGGAAAGGGTGCGATGTACACTGGCAGAGACAAATATCGTGTTCCATCACCACCACCCCGAGCTTCGCGTCCTCCGCTACCCCCTCGACGTCGCAGTCCCGCCGGAAACCCCAGGCCCCATGGGCCAGGAGGAATCAACATCCGCGACAGCATGCCAGCACCTAGAGACAGGAACAGGGAGCGTACGCTGGAGCAACGCAGAAGCCGGAATCAAGACCGCGAGCCTGAGCCTCGTCGGAACCAAGAACGCGACCCTGAGCCTCGCAGAAGCCAAGGACGCGATCCGGAACCAAGGAGGAGCCGGAACGAGGAGTACGCACCTGAGCCACGCAGGAGCCGGAACGACGGAGGCGACCACCACCAAGAGGAAAGGAGCCACCGAAGCCGGAGCCAGCCGAGGGAGCCACGCCGCGAGTCCGAAGGCGGAAGATCATCTTACAGGCCCCCTCGCAGATCTCCCTCACCACCACCAAGTGGAGGCGGAGGTGGAGGCGGAGGCAGAGGCCGGAGATCCCGTTCCCGCTCAAAATCACCCGGCGGTGCCCCTCGTGATGCCCGGGATCGCCTCAACGAGTATAGATCCGACTACATCGGTCCAAGGTGCTTTGGCCAGATGATCCGAGAGGAACCAAAGCCAAGAAGCCTGAACCTTAAGCTACCAGGAAATCTGAAGCACTATGATGGCAGCGAGAGGCCGGATACCTGGATCGAGGATTACTACAATGCAGTAACCTTCGCCGGAGGAACCCCGAATATAGCCTGCCGCATGCTCCAGTTGTACCTTATTGGTCCAGCTCGTGTTTGGCTCAGCGACCTCGAGGAAAACACCATCTTTTGCTGGTTGGACCTGAAGAAGGCTTTCGAGAACCACTTCAGGGGTACCTACAAGAGACCGGCCACCACCAGCGACCTTCAAGCTTGCATCCAGAAGAAGGGTGAGACATCTAGGAGTTTCCTCACCCGATGGTTGGCAACCAGAAACGAGTGCGAGAACGTAGATAACCGCACAGCAATGCACGCCTTCATTGGTGGTTTGCAGCGTGGGGGGCTGCTGCGCCACAAGCTTACCTGCCTGGTGAACGCAAACAAGCTCACTCTTGATGAGATGATAAACATCGCCAGCGATCATACTGCCGCCGATGACGACGCAGGCGGAGATCTCGCAGCTACAGCCATACCCCTGCACCAACAGAAGAAAAACCGTGATAACGGCGTCAGCAACAGCAACAAGCGGAAGAACCCCCCTGAAGACCAGAAGGGCGGAGGATCCGACATGGTAGCCATGACGTTCCAACGCGGAGGTCCAGGAGGCGGAAGAGGCCGCGGACGTGGAGGCGGAGCAGGCAGGGGCCAGCAGCGCGCTGACGAGGTCACCGCAGCCGGATCCCGCGCCCCCCAAACGTACGAAGAATACAGGGATATGCCGTGCCTGGCCCATCTGGATCCGGCTACGGGCAAGTCTACCCACACAAATCGCAACTGCAAGTGGGTCAATGATCTGAAGAACGACCCGGAGGCAGGATACAAGCGAGCCCGGAAGCACCGCCCACGCGGCAAAGGAGGCAAGGGCAAGAACAAGGACAAAGAGGAGGACAGTTCCGAGGCCATGGACGAGGATGACGCTTCGCCGGAACCCAAGGAGGGTACCGCAGCCAACAAGTCCAACCCCTTTGGTAAGAAGAGTGTCGGAACTTACCACACCTTCCTCGGAACCCCCACTGTCCGCGCGAAAAAATCAGCGCTCCGGATCTTGAACGCCACAGTTCCGGCTGTGCCGCAGTATGTCAAGTGGTCGGAGAAAGCCTGTACCTTTGACAGGTCGGATCACCCGGCCGTCATCCCCAAAGAGTGCTACGCTCTGGTTGTGAGTCCCCGCATAGACGGGTATGACTTTTCCAAGTGTCTTATGGACGGAGGAGCTAGCCTGAACATCATGTACCTGGAGACCCTGGAGAAGATGAACCTCACCAAGGAACAGCTCAAACACAGCACCACTGAATTTCATGGTGTGGTTCCGGGTAAGAAGGCAAACTCTCTGGGCAGCATCAAACTTCCCGTGGCCTTCGGCGATGTGAACAATTACCGCGAAGAAATGATCACGTTTGAAGTGGTGCCCTTCAAAAGCTCCTACCACGTAATCTTCGGCAGGCCCACCTACCACAAGTTCCACGCCAGGGCATGCTACATCTACAACAAGCTCAAGATTCCGGGTCCTAACGGTTGGATCACCGTGTCCGGAGACTACAAGAAAGCTAGGGACTGCGAGGAGGGCGAAGCCGCCTTTGCAGAATCCGTCATATCTGGAGAGGAGCTGCAAGGCTACAGAGCCGCGGTGGATCCGACTGAGATGCAGACCACCAAGAAGCAGATCTCCGAACAGAAAACCTCGTTCAAGGCCGCGATAGAAACCAAGAAGCATGACCTCGTCGAAGGTGACAGCTCCAAGCAGGTTTCAGTCGGAGCCAACATGGATCCCAAATAGGAAAGCGCGCTCGTCGAGTTCCTCAGAGCTAACATGGATATCTTCGCATGGCAACCTTCTGACATGTCCGGAGTACCAAGGGAACTCGCCGAGCACTACCTCAACATAAATCCGGGTGCAAAACCGGTGAAGCAAGCTATGCGACGCTTTGGAGACAAGAAGCGCCGCGCCATAGGAATGGAATTAGCAAAGTTACTAGAGGCAGGTTTTGTAGTAGAAGTTATCCATACTGATTGGGTCGCAAACCCCGTCCTTGTACCCAAAAAGAATTCTGAAATACTAAGAATGTGCATCGATTACTCCGGCGTGAATAAGCATTGTCCGAAAGATCCGTTCCCTTTGCCGCGCATTGACCAAGTCATTGATTCGACGGCAGGGGCGGAACTTCTGTGTTTTCTTGACGCATATTCCGGGTATCATCAGATTTTGATGAAGGAGTCTGACCAAAAGGCGACCTCTTTCATCACACCCTTTGGCACATACTGCTATGTTACCATGCCTTTTGGTTTGAAAAACGCAGGTGCCACATACCAACGGACGATGCAGCGGTGCCTGAAGGACCAAATTGGCCGGAACGTGCACGCCTACGTCGACGACATCGCGGTCATGACCCGGAAGGGATCCGACCTGCTGAGCGACCTCAAGGAAACCTTTGATAATCTCCGACGGTACAAGATGATGTTGAATCCGCTAAAGTGCGTCTTTGGCGTACCAGCAGGAAAACTCCTTGGCTTCATTGTTTCTCATAGGGGCATTGAAGTTAACCCGGAAAAAATCAAGGCTATCCTAAACATCAAAAGGCCAACTTGTCTCAAAGATGTGCAACGATTAACTGGTTGCGTTGCGGCAATCAGTAGATTTGTTAGCCGTCTTGGCGAGAAAGCCTTACCCCTATACAAGCTGCTGAAGAAAACCGACAAGTTTGTCTGGGATGAGGCAGCAGATAAAGCACTTCAGGAGTTGAAGAACATACTCTCCTCCCCACCTATATTGGCAGCTCCAGCTGAGTCAGAGCCTATGCTCCTCTACATAGCAGCTACCAATAAAGTTATCAGCCTCGTAATCGTGGTGGTGCGAAAGGAAGAAGGATTTGAGCATGGAGTCCAAAGGCCTGTCTATTACATTAGCGAAGTCTTGACGGAATCCAAGCAGAGATACCCTCACTTTCAGAAGCTGGCATACGGAGTCTTCCTAGGAAGCCGGAAACTGAGACACTACTTCCAGGAGCACCCAATGACAGTGGTGAGCAAGGCTCCCCTGGCAACGATCATCAACAACTCCGACGCAACAGGACGCGTAGCAAAATGGGGCATCGAGTTATCTGCCTTTGACATCAACTACGAAGCCCGAACTGCAATCAAGTCTCAAGTTCTAGCGGATTTCATCGCGGATTGGACTGAAGCACCGGAGGGCACACCTGTGCCGGAACCTGAAGCTTGGGTTATGCACTTTGACGGATCCAAGCAACATCAAGGCTCGGGGGCTGGAGTTACCCTGAAGTCACCTACCGGAGAAGAACTGCAGTACGTTCTGCAGATTCACTTCGAAGCAACCAACAACATGGCGGAATACGAGGCTCTACTACACGGTCTGCGCATCGCAAAGGAAATTGGGATCAAGCACATCATATGCTGCGGAGATTCCGACCTGGTGGCACAACAAGTAGCCGGAACCTGGAACGCCAGAAACTCCGTCATGGCGGCTTACAGAGACGAAGTGGACGAGATCGCCAAGTGCTTCCTCGGATACGAAGTCAAGTACGTCAGAGAGACGATAACACAAAGCAGATATGCTGTCCAAGCTCGGATCCGGCAGGAAACCAATTCCGCCTGGAATTTTCCTTGAGCATCATGCGAGTACCCTCGGTGAAGGGTGCAAACCCGAAAATCCCGATCTGGCAGTTTCTCCGGCTAAGGAAGTGATGGCATCATTCCGGCCTGGACTCAGCCGTTCTTGGATTACCTCATTGATCAAAAGTTGCCGGAGGACGAGGTCCACGCACGACAGATCATCAGACGAGCAAGATCCTACACAATTGTTGATGGACAGCTCTACAAACGAAGTGCAAACGGGGTATTTCTCAAATGCGTCTCTAGTCCAGATGGCATTGAAATCCTCAGAGAGATCCACGCAGGGGATTGCGGGCATCATGCCGCTCCCAGGTCCTCGTTGCAAAAGCTTTTAGGATTTTACTGGCTAACAGCTAAAGAAGACGCTGACAAGCTGGTGAAAACTTGCCGCGGTTGTCAGTACTACGCTACTCAACCAAACGCTCCAGCCCAAGAGCTGAGGACCATCCCTATCACCTGGCCGTTTGCGGTCTGGGGGCTCGATATGGTTGGTAAGTTAAAGAAATCATCTCCTGGCGGTCATGAATACCTCCTGGTCGCTATTGACAAGTTCAGTAAGTGGATCGAGGCAAAGCCAGTGAGAAAAGCCGATGGTGCTACGGCACTAAAATTTGTTTGCAGCCTCGTGACGAGATTCGGCATCCCACACAGCATAATCACAGACAATGGCACAAACTTTGCGCAGGGAGAACTCAAGGATTACTGCGATGAAGTTGGGATCCGGCTTGACCTTGCATCTGTGGCTCACCCACAATCCAACGGTCAGGTCGAACGAGCCAATGGCCTTATACTAGCCGGAATCAAACCTCGCCTTGAAGAACCGCTGCGCCGCGCAGCCGGAGCTTGGGCTGATGAGCTGGACTCTGTTTTGTGGAGTTTACGAACTACCCCTAACAGGTCAACAGGATTTACTCCTTTCTTCCTGGTATACGGATCTGAAGCTGTGCTCCCCACCGACATCATCCATGATTCACCGCGAGTTTCCGCCTACAATGAAGAAACTGCTGACGAGGCTCGACAGCTATCTGTGGACCTGATCGAAGAAGCTCGGAATCTAGCCGACCAACGCTCCACCATTTACCAGCAGAAGCTCCGACGCTATCATAGCCGTCGAGTTCGGAACCGCTCGTTCATGGTCGGAGACTTAGTCCTCCGCCTTCGCCAGGTGAAAGATCACAAGTTGCAAACTCCATGGGAAGGACCTTTTGTCATCAGCAAAGTACTACACAACGGATCCTACTATCTCGTTGATTTCCGGGAACTAAAGGATAGACCTGCCAACTGGCATCGGAAACGAAAACGAGAAGATCCGGGTGACATATATGATGAAACAGATCGTCCCTGGAACATAGCACAGCTACGTCCTTTCCACACTTAGCGCTTTACGCATTACATACCTTGTAATATCTATGATACATGATCAATGAAATAAAGCTTTTGGTTCACTCTTAGAGTCTTTTACCTCCTTTAATTTTTCATTTCTGGATCGTGTATGTTTTTCCGACTAAAACCGCAGAGCTGGATCTTTCCGCCTAGGCGTGTATGAAAGTTGTGATTTTCAAAATCGTCCCTTAGGACGTAAGCTTAAGTTTTCTGGCGGAAATTTTTTCTGTTGCGAACCCATGGATTCCTGGTAGCGACTTCCGGCACTTGGGCTGGGGGCTTGTTTCCGCGGTTATTGACGGACTGCCATTGGGCTTCGTCGCCGCTGGCGAGCATTTCCGGCACGGGTTTTCCGGCTCGTGGAAGGTCAAGTGGGCAAGCCGGAAATTATCAAACCAGCACTTGCTTTCAAGAAACAACACATGCAAATAATATATAAACGGATAGCAGGATAAGTTTTTTCCGCCCACGCATGCATGCCTGTTTCGTCCCTAACTACTTAAGAATTTAAGTTATATTACAAACCCTCGCTGGGGCCAAAATGATGCATTGTTTCATCCCGCAGGACATAGAAGTTTTCACTCCGCCTTGGACGGAGAAGCAGCCCTTCTGGATCTTTTCCTTTGGCGCCCTCAGCCGGAGACGACACATCTTCATCGCTCTCTTCATCTTCGTCGGAGGTTGCAGCGCTGGTCTTGGGCTCTTCCTCTTCGGGAGCATCCTTGGAGCTGGTCCAGGTAAACTGGGTTCCGGATTCCGCAGGACGGGCCTCCGCGTCGCGCTCTTTTTGGAGTTCATCTTCAAGGGGCTCGTCTGCTGGGAGAACCACCTTGTCGTAGAATTCCTCGTGACGGATCCTCCGCGCGATGCGGGTGTCATAGCCACTCACTGCATCGAGAAGCTTTCCGACATCTGCGGTCGGAGGAACTCCAGAAGACACCCGATCCAGATCCATCTTCGGGTTATGCGCCAAGCACATGGTTAGAGTCATAGCAGCTGCACCTCGGGCAGATGACGCTTGTAGATCGGTCACCAGCTCCGGAAGAATATCCATACGTTTGATCAGCTTGCGCAGACTGCATGTGCGGCTCCTCTTTAGGGACAAGTTATGGCATATCTTCCGAGAAGCGGATATAAGATCCTTGCAGTCATCGCCAGCGAGAGAAAGAACGTCGTCCCGGGGGAATTTGTTCCGGCGCTTTTCAGGGTATCCGAGTGGCTCTGCACATAAATACAAGAATTCAAGTTGAGCACAAGAGATTATCCATCGAGATAAGAAATTCCAAGTATACGTACCCAGGATATTTTCGGCCAGCAGATCCCAATGGTGCTCTGCAGTCTCCATATACTTTCGGAGTCCATTGAGCTCCTTCTGCTGCCTCTTGATGGTCTCGCTATCAGCATTACGCTTCAGCACAAATTCGCCCTTCTCCCTGATGAGCTCGGAGTTTTTCTCCGCCAGTTGCTTCTCGGCACGCTCCTTCTGCTGCTCCGCCTCCTTCAGCTTTATCTCCAACTCTTGGTAGGAGGAGCGCAGGTTTTCCAGTTCGGAGGAGGTCGTAGCCAGGGAGGAAGATGCGCCTATAAGGATTCAAATTAAATACAATTCAAAGTCGGAACGTGAACTGATAACAAGAAAGGTCGGAAACCAACCTTGGGCATCCGCCAGCTGTTTGTTCAGTTCTGCATTCTTATCTGTAAGGGTCCGGATGTTTTCCGCTTGACCCAAGGTAACGCGGCGCTGCAGAGCAATATTTTTATGCAGCTCATAGTGCAGTGCCTGCTGTTCCTGTAAAAAGCAGACAGAGCAGGAGTCAAAATTCCGCTTACAACACAGTGGTGTCCTTTGAAGCATTATTGCCGGAATCTTTCCGACATCATGCTTGGGGGCTACTGTGACATTTTAAATAAATCTTCCCAAAAGTGGCTGTACTCTAAAGCATCTAAGCGCTAACTAGTACCTAGTTTCCGCCTACATGCTTGGGGGCTACTGGGGAGTACCTTTTGTTTGCAGATGAGCTTGTCGAGGAACTCGCCGACGCCCTTCTTGAAGTCCTGGATTTCCGATGTACCGGCGTCCGGCTTCCCCCAGGCATTGTTCAGCATAGCATTGAGCAAGTCTTGTTCAAGCTCCCATTTTTCCGGCTCAGTGAGCTGTTTGAAAAATTTTGTAGCATATGCCTTGGGGGTGGAGGTGAGGTCAGTCGGATCTCCGAAGTTCTTTGGAAATACGACGACATCGCCAGCACCGGCTCCGACCTTCTCGGAGGAAGTGACTTCCGCCTCTCCTTGATCTTGAGTTTCTTCTTGGGCAGGGCCTTTGGCCTTGGGATCCTCTCCGCCCACCTTCTCGCTGCTGACCGGAATTATCTCCGGTGGAGTGTTTGCGGCAGGAGGGGGAGATTGATCCGCCTGAGGAGGGGACGACGGGGGAGCAGTGTGGGAAGCACTTGGCGGAGCTGGGGTGGGAGGACCGACAGCCGGAGATTTCTTCATGAATTCCGTGATGGGTTTTTGGCTGGCGGTCCGAGTGGCGGTGATAGTCGGAGTCCTGCGAACAAATAGAAGAAGATCGCATAAGTAACAGATGCATCAAAGTAAATATGTACCATGCCCGGAAACTTACGGGGCGCCGGGGATGTTGGGGCGTGAGCGTTTGCCTGCTGTTGAAAGCATTTTCAAACGTTCCCGCTCCGCCTTCCTTGAATCGAGCGGAGGGGGCTTGATGACCTTGGGCTTCTTGGCGGAGGCCTCGCCGCTGGCTCCGGCTTCGGAGCCGGAAGCGCGGGGACGCGGGAGGTCGAGGAGCTACCTTGCGGGGTGCCTCTCTTCTCTTCTTCGTCCTCCGGAACCTCCTCCGCCGTGTCGCCGCTGACGGGGACGCGAAGAATGGTGCGTAAGTTTTCCTCCGCCAATGTAGCGAGCTGGAGGGAAAGATATAAAGTGTTAGTCAATATTCAAAAACTTGTGAAGTTTGAAGTGACGAAAGGATCGAAGCTTACCGGAGGACACTGGTCGTTCGTGTAAATATCTTTGATCAGTTCCGGGATCGGTTGACCCCGGCCCACCTTCACCAACGTCTTGAATCTCCTTTTGAGAGAATCAGCCGGAAGATCGTGGCGGGTAGCTCGGAGCTGGTCGTCCGCCCCGGTGTATGCGCAGATTAATCGCGCGAGGCTGGATCCGCCGAGTGAACCAGCTCAGTGTAAGCTGGGTTCCGGTTAGCCCGTCGTGGACTAACCAGGAGATTCTCCGCGCTGCCTTCTCCAGAATGGGAGTTAGGGAAAGCGACGGGATGAAGCTCCAGCTTGCGAGCTCTTCCGGAGGCTCGTTGTTGAACTTGGGGAGACCATCATGGATCTCCGGAACTGGCACATTCTTCTCGTAAAACCATCCGGCGTTCCAGTACCGGACGGATTCGTGCGAGTCATGTGGAGGGTACATACGACCAGGTCGGAGCATGAATGTCATGCTCCCGCAGTTCAGCATAGCTTTGTCTTTTGTTTCTTTCTTCACTCGGAAGAAAAACTGCCATAACTTGACGTCTGGCCGGATTCCGAGATGCCCTTCGCAGAGAGTTGCGAAGTTGGAAAGCAGAAGGTAGGAGTTGGGGCAGATGTTGTGGGGCTGAAGCCCGTATGTTGTGAGGATGGAGAGGAAGAATTCCGAGCAAGGGAGCGATAATCCGCGTTCCACCCAAGCCTTGGTCATGACCACTTCTCCGGCTCCTGGCTTGGGGACGACGGTGTCGCGTATGAAACTCCAATGTGCGGAGATCATACCTTCGTTCTGGAGCTCTCTAAGCTCCGTATCAGTGGTTTCGCAGGGCCACCATTGACCCCGCTCTCCTTCGCGGTTCCGGGCCTTAGAGGCTTTCTTGTTCTCCGTCTCTTGCACCTTGGCAGCCATTCTAGCTTGCCCTTGAAGTTCTTCTTCGATTTCTTGTGCGGTTGGGATCCGGCCTAACTTGGTGCTGGAAGATGCGGAAAAAGGTTGAGCCAGCCGGATGTCGGAAACATATGGTGGTAGATATGCTATGGGATCCGGACAGATAGGCTCTAATGAACTGGGATCCGGGCTGTTCGGAGAACTACCAGTACAATGAGAGTCGATTGGCATGCTTCCGGCTGCACCCATGCAAAGTGTTTGAGTAACCGGAATCTACTCTACTCTACTTCTTCTTCTACAAGTCCGGTGCACGTACCGTCAATGGCGCGGCGAACCGACGGTGCTCCGGCGAGGACGACGGACGTCGAACTTGCTGAAACTGGCCCGCGTGACCACGAATCGGCGGCGGGGAAGATTTCCCGATCAACCGCGGCGATCTTGGAGCGAAGGGAGGCTTGAAGCGACCGGGCGCGAAGGTCTCTGCGGCGGAGCTCGTCGGAGTTCAGATTTGGCTGGCGGCGCGGCTGGAGGAGGAAGACGAAGTGGTAACCGGGTGAAAAGAATGAGAAATCACCGCGTGTTGGGGTATTTATAGACCACGCGCGGAGATTCGCGTTCCGGATCCGACGGCGGAAACTGAACGGTCTCACCGTTGGATACATGACACGTGTCTTAGGTTAAAAACGGTAAAATGACGTGGAGGTGATTTAACCGTGCACTCCCGAAATTTCCGGCTAAAGATTCGCATCTCCGAAAATTTAGCGCGGGAAGATAGGAAGTTGTGCGCGGGAAAAATGCAAACTCCGTTACATTATCGATACTGAAGGACATGAGAATTTCCGGTTAAATGATATCGGAAACAGGAAAGTTTGGAAGCTCTTCAAGATTCTCTTCGGTTCCGAGTTATTTGAAGACGGAAGAATGATGAATCTCGGAGAACTTCGGGGGCTACTGTTGTGGGTATACTTTATGGGTATATCAACGACATGGCCTAGATCCGGCAAGCCCGGGTGGCCCACAGACGGTGATGGTGGCATGGGGCCCATCGGGCGGCCCAGTTGCTGATGATCAAGAAGGATGAAGTCCAGCCCAGGAACCTGGAGCCGGATCCTAACCGACCTACGAAGGAGGCCGGATCCGTGGAGGCCCATAAAGTATCCGGATCCAGTACGGCCATAAGGAAGGCGGATCCTTGACGTACACGGCAAGATATTGTACCGTAGTTAGGCAACTTGTATTCCGGCTAGGACTCTCCATGTAAACCCTAGATCCGTGCGCCTTTATAAGCCGGATCCCGGGAGCCCTAGGACAACCACAACCATTGTAACAACGCGCAAGCGCCCAGATAATTCCATAAGCAGCAGTAGGCCCGTCATCGTGTGTGTTCCGAAGCTGGGTAACTCGCGTACCACCGTCCCGTGTGCACTCCGCCCTATGGCCTCACCCCCTGAGCGAGATGATGGTCCCGGGATGTCGCAAGATCACCGGCCTCCCTTTGAGTAAAGCAGATGTTGTCCTCAAGGCTAAGCAAATCTGCCAAACGGACATGCCAGATGACTGGGAGTGGGGCTTCTTGCCTCTTAGCTCCACCAACCCCCCAACTCAGGAAGTAAGAAACTGTGCAACCCGGACTGACATACCGGTAACTGTTGCGTTGTGGCTAACCATGTCTTTTTTGTTGTCAGGCCAAGGACCGCTTCCCTCGCATCGAATCGGATAAGCGAGGTCCCGTTCGGAAGCGCCCCCTGGAAAAGGTCGACCCAGATCCATACATCCATTGGCAGGACCTCAAGATGGGCAACGCCTCGCGCCTCGGTAACGCTCCGCCTGAGGCTTCCGATTCTGCTGATGATCTCGTTATGCTTGAGGTAGCTTTCCCTTCCGGCCTCTTATGCCTTTACTGTTATTTTCCTGCTGTAGATACTTCCTCAGCTGGCCCCCAATCACAGGTCCATGAGCATGCGACTCCTCTGCAGGCTGAGGTTGGCCAGGAGTTCCTGGACAAGCTCGCCGCCGGGAGCAAGAAGAACAAGGCCCCGGCGACAGATGCCGGTTCAAGCCAGGCCCCTCCTGCCAAACGTTCCCGGACGGAAGTCCTCGGGGGGAAACAAGTAGGCACGAGGCGCTACAAGGGGAAGACCATGCCGGTTTCTTCCGGGTAAGTTCTGTTTTGCTATTCGCTTGGTTTTACAGATTTCTCCTTCCGGTTGCTTTTCCTTATCTCTTCTCTTTTTTGTTTTCCTCAGTCCTGCGCTTTCGCTCTCCAAGGGCTCTGCCGGTTCGAAGCCGGTGAGCTCCGAAGGGGCCAGGACCTCACCTCCTCCTCGTTCAAGCCCGGTACCTTCTGGTACCGCAACCCTTCTGCCTCCCTCCGGGAGGCGCAAGCGGGGCGCGCGCCCCTACAACTTCTGATCACCGCGCGGAGGATGAATTTGTCTCCCTGACATGGAAGATACCGGCGCCAGCAACATCGGCGCCGATCCTGAAGCTGCCGGGCGGGCGGAACTTCAAGTTCCTCCCGTCCAGAAAGAAAAGAAGAAGAAGAAGAGTTCACGCTCTTCCCCCTCCAAGACCGCGCCGGAAACCTCCGTGCCGGCAAGCTCCATGCCACCACCGGGAAGCCCCATTCCTGAGTCCACCCGACGCCACCGCCAGAAACTCCTGTTCCTGAGGCAACCGGGGCGACGCCAACACCGCCGCCAGCTCAAGGACCTCTGATACGTCTCCAACGTATCGATAATTTCTTATGTTCCATGCTACTTTATTGATGATACCTACATGTTTTATGCACATTATATGTCATATTTATGCATTTTCTGGAACTAACCTATTAACAAGATGCCGAAGAGCCGTTGCTGTTTTCTCTGTTTTTGGTTTCAGAAATCCTAGTAAAGAAATATTCTCTAATTGGACGAAACTTTCGCCCATGGTCCTATTTTTGCACGAAGCTTCCGAAGACCGAAGACCTAACGATGGGGCCACGAGGCGGGAGGGGAGGCCGGCGCGCCCAGCCTTGGCCGCGCGGCCCTGCCCCCGGGCCCTCGTGTGGCTCGCGTTGACCTTCCGCCTACTTAAAGCTCCCGTCGCGAAACCCCCAGATGAGAGCACGATACGGAAAACCTTCAGAGACGCCGCCGCCGCGAATCCCATCTCGGGGATTCAGGCGCCCGGCACCCTGCCGGAGAGGGATTCATCTCCCGGAGGACTCTACACCGCCATGGTCGCCTCCGGAGTGATGAGTGAGTAGTTCACCCCTGGACCATGGGTCCATAGCAGTAGCTAGATGGTCGTCTTCTCCTTGTTGTGCTTCATTGTTAGATCTTGTGAGCTGCCTAACATGATCAAGATCATCTATATGTAATTCTATATGTTGTGTTTGTCGGGATCCGATGGATAGAGAGTACTATGATTATGGTGATTATCAATCTATTGTTCATGTGTTGTTTATGATCTTGCATGCTCTCCGTTATTAGTAGAGGCTCTGGCCAAGTTTTTACTCTTAACTCCAAGAGGGAGTAATTATGCTCGATAGTGGGTTCATGCCTTCATTGATACCTGGGACAGTGACAGAAAGTTCTAAGGTTGTGATGTGCTGTTGCCACTAGGGATAAAACATTGATGCTATGTCTAAGGATGTAGTTATTGATTACATTACGCACAATACTTAATGCAATTGTCTTTGCTTTGCAACTTAATACTGGAGGGGGTTCGGACGATAACCTGAAGGTGGACTTTTTAGGCATAGATGCAGTTGGATGGCGGTCTATGTACTTTGTCGTAATGCCCAATTAAATCTCACTATATTTACCATGTCATGTATATGCATTATTATGCCTTTCTCTATTTGTCAATTGCCCGACTGTAATTTGTTCACCCAACATGCTTTTATCTTATGGGAGAGACACCTATTGAACTGTGGACCCCGGTCCTATTCTTTCCATAGCATACAATCTACTTGTTTTACTGTTTTCTTTGCAAACATCTTCCACTCGATACGTTTAATCCTTTGTTACAGCAAGCCGGTGAGATTGACAACCTCACTGTTTCGTTGGGGCAAAGTACTTTGGTTGTGTTGTGCAGGTTCCAGTTGGCGCGGAATCCCCGTGTTGCGCCGCATCACATTTCGCGACCATCAACCTTCAACGTGCTTCTTGGCTCCTACTGGTTCGATTAAACCTTGGTTTCATACTGAGGGAAACTTGCTTCTATACGCATCATACCTTCCACTTGGGGTTCCCAACGGACGTGTGCATCTACGCGTATCAAGCTAAATTTCTGGTGCCGGGGAGATCAAGACACGCTGCAAGAGTCTCCACTTCTCAATCTCTTTACTTTGTTTTTGTCTTGCTTTATTTTATTTACTACTTTGTTTGCTGCACTAAATCAAAACACAAAAAAATTAGTTGCTAGTTTTACTTTATTTATTGTCTTGCTCTCTATATCAAAAACACAAAAAAATTAGTTACTTGCATTTACTCTATCTAGTTTGCTTTATTGTCCTGCACTCTATATTTAAAATACAAAAAAAAATTTTAGTTACTTTTATTACCATGTCTAGCTCTGAACCTGTTACTTCTTCACCTGAAGACTTAGTGTTCACTTTCAAGCAAGGGGATGAGGAGAGTTTTAAGGATGCTTGGTCTAGAATTTTTACTTCTTATCGTAAAACTGAACCTCAAATGACTCTAAGCTTGCTCCTTAGTAATTTTTATTTTGGTCTTATGGTTCGCTATAGATATGCTTTGGACACTTTAGTAGGAGGAGATTTCCTTCATTGTAATGGGGATCAAGCTTTTAATGCCATAAAGAAATTGGTTGCATCACATGATTCAGCTAATAACTTTGATTCAGCCCTTATTAGCATTCATAATAGATTGAACAATCTCGAGATAAGTACATCTCGCTTAAATGATAATTATCACTGTGTTCGTAATCGTCTTGAACAAGTCTTAGAGAATCCTAAACCTTCATCATGGGACCCTTCTGTTAAAATTGTCATCGGTGATCGAACTCTTCATGCCTATTGTGATATTATGTATGAATTTTGCCTTATGCCTGAAAACATTTATAAATCTTTGAAACTTTGGGGAATCGATAAAGGGGGAGAAGAAATAGCTCTTATTGATAACTCTATCATAATTCCTAAGGGAATAGCTGCAGGTGTGCATACAACCATTCGTGGAAGAACAGTATCCATTGATTATCTTATTATTGAAACAGGAAAAATCATATTCGGAAGATCCTTGCTGAAATTATTGGGAGCAGTCATTGATGTGGGAGAAGGCACTCTGAAATTCACCTCTATACCAGGGGGGAATCATATATTTCCTAAACCAAAAGGAAAGAAAAACATTAAGAAAGGTAAAGATGAAGCCCAAGGTAAGGTTGACACACCATCTCTTGATAATACTTGATTTGCACTTTCTGCCTAGCTGAAAGGCGTTAAAGAAAAGCGCTTATGGGAGACAACCCATGTTTTTACCTACAGCAATTTTTTGTTTTGTTGAGTCTTGGAAGTTGTTTACTACTGTAGCAACCTCTCCTTATCATGTTTTTGTGCCAAGTAAAGTTTCTATGTCAAAGTTGATGTTATATTTGGGATCGCTGCACAGAAACAGCATTGCTGTCTGTCACGAATCTGGGCATAATTCTCTGTAGAAAATTCGAAAAAATCTGCCAATTTACGAGCGTGATCCTCAGATATGTACGCAACTTTCATTAGTTTTGAGTTTTTCCATTTGAGCAAGTCTGGTGCCATTTATAAATTCGTCTTTACGGACTGTTCTGTTTTTGACAGATTCTGCCTTTTATTTCGCATTGCCTCTTTTGCTATGTTGGATTTATTTCTTTGATCCATTAATGTCCAGTAGCATTATGCAATGTCCAGAAGTGAAAAGAATGATTGTGTCACCTCTGAATGAGTGAATTATTAATGATGCACTAACCCTCTAATGAGTTTGCTTGAAGTTTGGTGTGAAGGAAGTTTTCAAGGGTCAAGAGAGGAGAATGATATACTAAGATCAAGAGGAGTGAAAGCTCTAAGCTTGGGGATGCCCCGTGGTTCATCCCTGCATATTTTAAGAAGACTCAAGCATCTAAGCTTGGGGATGCCCAAGGCATCCCCTTCTTCATCGACAACATCATCAGGTTCCTCCCCGAAACTATATTTTTATTCAGTCACATCTGGTGTTCTTTACTTGGAGCGTCGGTTTGTTTTCGTTTTTGTTTTTGTTTGAATAAGATGGATCCTAGCATTCACTTTGTGGGAGAGAGACACGCTCCGCTGTTGCATATGGACACATGTGTCCTTAGGCTTTACTCATAATGTTCAAGGCGAAGTTTCTTCTTCGTTAATTTGTTATATGGTTGGAATTGGAAAATGCTACATGTAGTAATTCTAAAATGTCTTGGATAATGTGATACTTGGCAATTGTTGTGCTCATGTTTAAGCTCTTGCATCATATGCTTTGCACCCATTAATGAAGAAATACATAGAGCTTGCTAAAATTTGATTTGCATATTTGGTTTCTCTAAGGTCTAGATAATATCTAGTATTGAGTTTTGAACAACAAGGAAGACAGTGTAGAGTCTTATAATGTTTACAATATGTCTTTTATGTGAGTCTTGCTGCACTTGTTCATCCTTGAGTTTGCTTCAAATAACCTTGCTAGCCTAAACCTTGTATCGAGAGGGAATACTTCTCATGCATCCAAAATCCTTGAGCCAACCACTATGCCATTTGTGTCCACCATACCTACCTACTACATGGTATTTACCCGCCATTCCAAAGTAAATTGCTTGAGTGCTACCTTTAAAATTCCATCATTCACCTTTGCAATATATAGCTCATGGGACAAAATAGCCTTAAAAACTATCGTAGTATTGAATATGTACTTATGCACTTTATATTTTATTAAGTTGCTTGTTGTGCGATAACCATGTTTCTGGGGAACGCCATCAACTATTGTTGAATATCATGTGAGTTGCTATGCATGTCCGTCTTGTCTGAAGGTCTATCATTTTAGTGGTTGGAGCATGCAAAATTGTTAGAGAAGAACATTGGGCCGCTAACTAAAGCCATGAACCATGGTGGAAGTTTCAGTTTTGGACATATATCCTCAAACTCATATGAGAATAATAACTTTGCTACATGCTTATGCATTAAGAGGAGTCCATTATCTGTTGTCCATGTTGTCCCGTATGGATGTCTAAGTTGAGAATAATCAAAAGCGAGAAATCCGAAATGCGAGCATTCTCCTTGGACCTTTGTACAGGCGGCATGGAGGTACCCCTTTGTGACACTTGGTTGAAACATGGCATGCAAAGATCCGGTAGTCCAAGTTAAGTAGGACGAGGTGCGGGCACTATTAGTATACTATGCGTGAGGCTTGCAACTTGTAAGATATAATTTTCATAACTCATATGCTTTATTACTACCGTTGACAAAATTGTTTCATGTTTTCAAAATAAAAGCTCTAGCACAAATACAGCAATCGATGCTTTCCTCTGCGAAGGACCATTCTTTTACTTTTATTGTTGAGTCAGTTTACCTATCTCCTTCCACCTTAAGAAGCAAACACTTGTGTGAACTGTGCATTGATTCCTACATACTTGCATATTGCACTTGTTATATTACTTTATGTTGACAATATCCATGAGATATACATGTTACAAGTTGAAAGCAACCGCTGAAACTTAATCTTCTTATGTGTTGCTTCAACGCCTTTACTTTGATTTATTGCTTTACGAGTTAACTCTTATGCAAGACTTATTGATGCTTGTCTTGAAGTACTATTCATGAAAAGTCTTTGCTATATGATTCACTTGTTTACTCATGTCATTACCTTTGCTTTGATCGCTGCATTCATTACATATGTTTACAAATAGTATGATCAAGATTATGATGGCATGTCACTTCAGAAATTATCTTTGTTATCGCTTTACCTGCTCGGGACGAGCAGAACTAAGCTTGGGGATGCTGATACGTCTCCAACGTATCGATAATTTCTTATGTTCCATGCTACTTTATTGATGATACCTACATGTTTTATGCACATTATATGTCATATTTATGCATTTTCGGAACTAACCTATTAACAAGATGCCGAAGAGCCAGCTGTTTCTGCTGTTTTTGGTTTCAGAAATCCTAGTAAAGAAATATTCTCGGAATTGGACGAAACTTTCGCCCAGGGTCCTATTTTTGCACGAAGCTTCCAGAAGACCGAATACCTAACGAAGTGGGGCCACGAGGCGGCCAGGAGGGAGGCCGGCGCGGCCCAGGCCTTGGCCGCGCGGCCCTGCCCCCTGGGCCCCTCGTGTGGCCCCTCGCGTTGACCTTCCGCCTACTTAAAGCTCCCGTCGCGAAACCCCCGACGAGAGCCACGATACGGAAAACCTTACAGAGACGCGCCGCCGCGAATCCCATCTCGGGGGATTCTGGAGATCGCCTCCCGGAGAGGGGATTCATCTCCCGGAGGACTCTACACCGCCATGGTCGCTTCGGGAGTGATGAGTGAGTAGTTCACCCCTGGACCATGGGTCCATAGCAGTAGCTAGATGGTCGTCTTCTCCTTGTTGTGCTTCATTGTTAGATCTTGTGAGCTGCCTAACATGATCAAGATCATCTATATGTAATTCTATATGTTGTGTTTGTCGGATCCGATGGATAGAGAGTACTATGATTATGGTGATTATCAATCTATTGTTCATGTGTTGTTTATGATCTTGCATGCTCTCCGTTATTAGTAGAGGCTCTGGCCAAGTTTTACTCTTAACTCCAAGAGGGAGTAATTATGCTCGATAGTGGGTTCATGCCTTCATTGATACCTGGGACAGTGACAGAAAGTTCTAAGGTTGTGATGTGCTGTTGCCACTAGGGATAAAACATTGATGCTATGTCTAAGGATGTAGTTATTGATTACATTACGCACAATACTTAATGCAATTGTCTGTTGCTTTGCAACTTAATACTGGAGGGGGTTCGGATGATAACCTGAAGGTGGACTTTTTAGGCATAGATGCAGTTGGATGGCGGTCTATGTACTTTGTCGTAATGCCCAATTAAATCTCACTATATTTACCATGTCATGTATATGCATTATTATGCCTTTCTCTATTTGTCAATTGCCCGACTGTAATTTGTTCACCCAACATGCTTTTATCTTATGGGAGAGACACCTCTAGTGAACTGTGGACCCCGGTCCTATTCTTTCCATAGCATACAATCTACTTGTTTATTACTTTGCAAACATCTTCCACTTATACGTTTAATCCTTTGTTACAGTAGTGAGATTGACAACCTCACTGTTTCGTTGGCAAAGTACTTTGGTTGTGTTGTGCAGGTTCCTAGTTGGCGCCGGAATCCCTGGTGTTGCCCGCATCACATTTCGCGACCATCAACCTTCAACGTGCTTCTTGGCTCCTACTGGTTCGATTAAACCTTGGTTTCATACTGAGGGAAACTTGCTTCTATACGCATCATACCTTCCACTTGGGGTTCCCAACGGACGTGTGCATCTACGCGTATCAACCTCCCGCGGCCAAGCCAGCGCCGCCGCCAACAGGCGCCAAGCTCCGCGTGCCTGAACCTTCCCAGGGGAAAGCGACGGCTTCTGGCCCGCAGCCGCTGGTTCTGCACACCGGCCGCGCCGCTGTTGTGGCTGGAGAGAAGGCTACCGGCCTGCTTGGCCGGCTCACGGAGCTCCAGCGCCAGGGCCGCGAGCTGGGACACTTCGTTGGTTATGCCGAGAAGTGGAACCAGGCGGATATCTCCACGGCTACGTGTGGCGTGGGGAAAGACCGGCTTCCAATCGCCGATCCGGCCGGCCCAAGAGCACGGAAGAGCACTTCATGCGGCTCAAGCGAGCGGTGAAGGAGTTCGACAATGCTTGGCATGACGCCACCAGCAACGTGGTGGTAAGTTTCACCAATCTCTTTGCAATTTTCCTGTTGAAGCCGGTTTTATTCTTTCCGGATTGTATATATCCTCCCAGTCCCCGAGTTTTGGGTTAAGAGCGCAGCTTTTAGCGCAAAACTTTCTTAAAGATACCGCAAACTCCCAGTCCCCGAGTTTTGGGTTGAGAGCGCAGCTTTTAGCGCAAAACTTTCTTAAAGATACCGCAAACTCCCAGTCCCCGAGTTTTGGGTTGAGAGCGCAGCTTAGCGCAAAACTTTCTTAAAGATACCGAAAACCGGCATCTTCACACTTGACTTTTTATCTAAACAGAGCACGGCGGATGCCCGGAAACAGCTCTTCGAGGAGCTTCTCTGGGAGCACCGGGATTTGGCGGAGGCCCACAGCCACTGCCAAGGTGAGTCTTTTTTGCCTCCGGCATCTTTCTACCGGCATCTTTTCTTCTTTCTTTGTTATTTACAAGCTCTTCGCATAACAGCTATCCCGGAAGCCTCCATTGAGGCCCTCAAGGTCCAGGTTGCCGCACTCCAAGGTACCCTTTCTCTTTCTGGTTGACTTGTTTCTTTGTGTTTCATTTGCTACGCTTTTGTTAACATCTTCTTTTCCGGCCTCCAGCCGACAAGGAGGAGCTCATCCGGAAGCATCAGGAGGCCTTGGACGCCCAGAAGGACATTTCTCGGGAGCTGAAGGAGCAAGCCATCCAGGCCGGTATCCGGCATGGCCAGGAGCTGAGTGACGCCAAGGCAGCAGCCGAGGCCCAGCTGGCGGAGGTCGTGGATGATTCCGCGAACTCCACTGCGGTGCTGAGGGCGGAGCTTGAGGAGGAGAGGAAGGCGCGTAAAGCGGTAGAGCGGGAGCTGGAGGAGGAGAAGAAGGCGCGGATAGCAGCGGAGCGCCAGATTGAGCTCATGACCGCTGATCATAAGGAATATGATCAGCTGGTCATGCGGATCGACGCGCTGGCTCTCAGTAAGCCTTTGCCTCTTCTTTTGCTTATAAGCTTTTGTCTTTTTGGAAGCATATCTATGTCCTTTTTTCCTTCCGGTAGATTCTTCTCCGGTGTCTTATCCTTATATTTTTTCCTTTCGCCTTTAGAGCACTTCCCGGACTCCCAGACGCACGCCTTGAAAAAGGTGACGGAGGATAGGGTGAGGCGACAACTGCCCAACTTGGAGGCACCCTGGGACGGGTATGACTATCTGGTCGCCCTTTCCGCTCGAGTCCAGCACATGCGTTCAGTGGACCGGCATCTTGCCGATCTGCCGGACGTCGCCATCCTTCTATTCAAGGTGCTGTGGCCCGAGGAAGCAATGCCGGCCAATGTCACGCTCACCGCCGACCGGCTGAAGTCAGCAGGGCGTCGCATTCACGAGTGGCAGTGCTCCGCGGCTCGTGCCGGAGCCGATACCGCACTGCGCGTCGCGTGCTCCTGGTACCCGGACTTGGATCTGGATGCTCTTCAAGGTGTGCGTGAAAACGCTCCCACCGATACGGACCCGACTCTCACCGCGAAGCGGCAAGATCGTGCCTACCGGCTTGCTGAGTACGCGCCGGTTCGCACCTTCATCCCCCCTCCCGAAGGCGTCAAGGACTACCTCAGCGATGAGGAAGAAGATGAGGAAGGTGAAGATGAAGGTGCCGGTGACGGCGACGCCGCTCCGGAAGATCCAGAGGCCGGTGACGCTCCTCCAGAAGCCCCTGCTGTTTAAACATTTACCGCGACATGCTTATCTGCCTTGCTGTTCCTGAGCTTCAAAAACAATGGTTGTTAAATTCTACCCCGGTATGCCGGGGTTTATGATGTAAGATAAAACTTATCTTTTTGGTTGTGGTTCAACTTTATGCCGGTATCTTGTATACCGGTAACTTATTAAGTCATGTTGGTTAGTTAACTTAGCATGTTTCCTTTGCCATTTGCTTTTATCTTGCACTGTGAAGATTTCGGAATCGTTTCCGCATCCAATTTGATGCACACTTGGTTCTTTCCCCTTGCCTCTGCCTACCTCTTTCGGGTGTTTTGGCGTATGAGTTACAAGGTTCTTTTGCCAAGCGAACACTTCCTTGAACTTAGGAAAAATTCGAAATTTTTCACAAAAAACCGGTTAAACCGGGGTTAGTTTATGCTTTTCCGGATTGTCCGTTCCCAATTTCTCTTTCCGTAGTTCACGTGCTTACTTCCTACTGGTTTATCTTGCTTGCCATGAAGCCGGTTTGCGGACAGCAGCAGAGTCGAAGACTCCGGTAGGTTTAGCACGTTACTAAACCGGAAAGAAAATGTTCAACAAGCAACCGGTAAACAGAAAAAAATAAACATATTACATGCAAGTTTGATAGAGGCAGTCCCCGAGAAACATTCGAGGTGCCGGAGTCTTTTATTCATAGCATAAGGTACAAAAAGGAACTTCTTACAGTACAACTTCAAGAGTAGAAAGGACGCAACAATGCTATGTTCCACGGACGCTTGGTCTCATCTCCGGATTTGTCCGCCTTTCCTTCTTTCCATTCCTGTGCATCAATTAGATAGTAGGCATCATTGTGCAGTGCTTTGCTTACAATGAACGGTCCTTCCCAAGGAGGTGAAAGCTTGTGCCGGCCTTCAGTGCGTTGCACTAAGCGTAACACCAAGTCTCCTTCCCGGAAAATCCCGGGTTAACCTTCCGGGTTGATAGCGTCCGAGGTTTTGTGGTAAATGGTTGTTCTTGCTGCCAGTTCTCTTGCTTCTTCTAGCAAGTCCACGTCGTTTTCTCGGGCCTCTTTACCTCTTGTTCGGTATAGAGTTGCACCCTTGGAGAGTCATGGAGAATGTCGGTTGGTATTACCGCTTCTGCTCCGTAAACCATGAAGAATGGAGTGTATCCGGTTGACCGGTTTGGAGTCGTTCTTATGCTCCACAGTACTGCCGGCAGCTCATCGAGCCAACATCCCGGTGTCTTTTCAAGTGGTTCAATGAGCCTTGGTTTTATACAGGAGAGCACCAGCGCATTGATTCTTTCGACTTGGCCATTGCCTTGTGGGTGCGCCACTGAGCACAAATCCAGCCGAATATTGTTGTCCTCACAGAATCGCTTGAATTCTCCCTGGGCGAAGTTTGAGCCATTGTTAGTGATGATGCTGTGTGGGTATCCATACCGGAGAATAACATCCTTTAGGAACTTCACCGCTGTGTGGCCATCACACTTTGCGATAGGCTTCACTTCCAGCCACTTGGTGAATTTATCCACCATTACCAAGATGTGGGTCATGTTTCCCCTTGCGGTTTTAAACGGTCCGACCATGTCCAGGCACCAAACAGCAAACGGCCATGTTAACGGTATGGTTTTCAGGCCGGAAGCTGGGGTATGATTCTGCTTGGCGTACCTCTGGCAACCATTGCACTTTCTCACCAAATCCTCTGCATTCTCCAAAGCTGTTGGCCAGTAGAAGCCATGCCGGAATACTTTTGCCACCAGTGCCCTTGACGACGCATGATGCCCACATTCTCCTTGGTGTATCTCCTTGAGCATCTCTTTTCCCTCTTCCAGTTCCACACATCTTTGGAGGACTCCGGTAACACTTCTCTTGTATACCTCGCCATTGATGAAGGTGTAGGCCTTGGCTCTCCGCTGGATTCTTCTTGATTCAGTTTCGTCAACCAGCAAGGTGTCGTTGATCAGGAATTCCTTAATAGGTTTAACCCAAGATGGTGCTTCTCTAACCACAAACACCGGCACATCTATATCCATGCTGTCCACAAGCATTGCTTCTTCCGGTATGGGCGTTGCAGTCCCCGAGCTTACCGGTGGAGTCCCCGGGTTTGCTGGAGCAGTCCCCGAGTGTGCCGGAACAGTCCTCGGGTTTCCTTCGTCGATGTCCATTGGCACCACATGTGACTCCGGTATGAAAATTGATTCCGACTCCGGGCTTGGCTTGATTGATGGAACTCTTAAGTGTGCCAAGGCTATTCCGGGAGGAATTTCTTGCCTGGACGAACCTAGCTTGGACAAAGCATCCGCGGCATCGTTTTCAGCCCGCGGCACATGGTGAAACTCACATCCTTCGAAGAAACCGGCAATCTTTTGCACATGAAACCGGTATGAGGCCATGTTGGCATCTTTTGCATCCCAATCTCCGGAACACTGCTGCACCACAAGATCTGAATCGCCGTAGCAAATGATCCGGTGCGCACCGATTTCTTTTGCGACCTTAAGCCCATGTATCAAGCCTCATACTCAGCGACATTGTTTGATGCCCTAAAGTGCACTTGCAAAACATACCGGAGATGATCTCCCTTTGGTGAGGTGAGTACCACACTGGCACCTAGACCCTCTTTGAGCTTGGATCCGTCAAAGTGCATCTTCCAGTACTCCACTTTATGTTCTGGTGGCTTGTACTGCATTTCCGCCCAATCAACTAGGAATTCAGCTAGAGCTTGTGATTTTATGGCGTCTCTTCTTTCGTATACCGGCACGTACTGTGACAGCTGAATTGCCCATTTTGCAATCCGGCCACTGGCATCTTTGTTACCCATGATGTCTGAGATGGGTGCTTCACTTACCACTTTCATGGGGTGCTCCTCGAAATAGTGCTTGAGTTTAGTGGCGGCCATGAACACACCATAGGTTATTTTTTGGAAATGGGGGTAGTTTTGCTTTGAGGAGGAGAGCACTTCGCTCAGGTAATATACCAGCCTCTGCACGGTTTTTCCTTCCTCTTCTCGTTCTACAACAACCACAACACTAACCACCCGGTTCGTTGCCGCTATGTAAAGCAACATGGGTTCCCTTTCCAAAGGCGAGGCCAAGATTGGGGCCGTTGCGAGCATGGTTTTCAGCTCTTTGAACGCTGCATCTGCCTGTGTGGTCCAGACAAAAGTATCCGATTTTCTCATTAAGGCATAGAGCGGCAAAGCCTTTTCTCCTAGCCTGCTTATGAACCGGCTTAGCGATGCCAAGCTTCCGGTAAACTTTTGCACATCTTTTAGTTCTCGCGGGACAATCATTCTTTCTATTGCCCGGATTTTTACCGGATTGACTTCAATGCCCCGGCTTGACACAAGAAAACCAAGCAACTTACCGGCAGGGACGCCAAAGGTGCATTTTGCCGGATTAAGTTTCATCCGGAACCGTCTTAGGTTGTCAAATGTTTGACGGATGTCATAGATTAAGGTGTCTTTTACCTTAGTTTTTATCACAATGTCGTCCACATAGACTTGCACGTTTTTTCCGATTTGATCAAACAAGCATTTTTGCATACAGCGCTGGTACGTTGCACCAGCGTTGCGCAAACCAAAAGGCATAGTAACATAGGAATAAGCCCCGGGCGGGGTAATGAATACAGTTTTTATTTGATCTTCCTTTTTCAGGGGGATTTGGTGGAAACCGGAATACGCATCCAGAAAATACAGCAACTCACACCCAGCAGTGGAATCAATCACCTGATCGATCCGGGGTAAAGTGAAAGGATCTCTTGGGCAAGCCTTGTTGAGGTTGGTGTAGTCGATGCACATGCGCCACACCTTTGGAGCTTTTGCCTCCAGGTTCTCTTCTTTTTCTTTTCAACCATTACCGGATTGGCCAGCCACTCAGTATGTGTGACTTCCATGATGAAACCGGCAACAAGCAGCTTGGTAACTTCTTCTCCAATGATTTTCCTCCTGTCCTCAGCGAACCGGCGTAAAGGTTGACGCACCGGCTTAGCATCCTTCCGGACGTTTAGAGAGTGCTCAGCCAGCTCCTCGGAACACCTACCAAGTCATCAGCAGACCAGGCAAAGATATTCCATTATCACGGAGGAAGCGACGAGCGCGCTTTCCTATGCTTTGTTCAGGCCGGCACCGATACGAACGGTGCGCTCCGGGTGCGGATCCACAATGTCCTTTGTTTCATTCGTCGGCTTGAACGCCGGCTGCCCAAGTTTCCACTCATTGCCGCTAAGCTCAGCTTTGATGATTGAGCCAGCGCTACAGAGTTTGCATCCTTTTCTTTTCCTCCGCGATCACCAGCGATTCAGCTAGGTTTGATCCGGCGGAAGCGGTTTCCATTGAGACCTTATAGTTTCCCACCACGGTTAAGGGTCCACGAGGTGCCGGCATCTTCATTTTGAGGTAAGCCGTATGGGTTGAGGCCATGAATGCCGCCAATGCCGGTCTCCCAAGCAGTGCATGATAAGGACTGTCCAGGTCCACCACTTCAAACATAATATTTTCCACCCGGCAGTTGTCACGTCCTCCGAATGACACATCCACCCGGACTTTTCCTACCGGTGCACAGGACAGGCCCGGAACGATCCCATGGAAAGTTGTGTGAGTTGGTTGGAGCATGTTTTCTGTTATGCCCAGTGTACGCATCGTATGCTTGTACATGATGTTTATGTTGCTGTCGTTGTCTATTAGCACTTTGCTGAACTTGACTCGAGTCTCTAGCCCTCGCATGATTGGGTCCACAACAAGAGCATAACCACCCGGATTCGGCATGATCCTGGGGTGATCCTTGAACGACCAGGTGATTTCCTGATCCGACCACAGCATGTATTTGGGTACTGCCGCATCACTGCGTTTACTTCCATGGAACGGCGATGCACGCTTTGCCTGTCGGTTGGTTCAGTGACAAAGACAACCATGCACAAATGTGGGTCCTCGTAAACATTCCAGCCCAAAGGTGCCGGAGGTGGTTGATCACGATTCTCCTCCACCCGGTTAACTTGCTGGTGTTGTTGTACCGGTATGGTGTTGGCTCCGGTAAGAGGTGGTGGTGGTAATGGGTGTTGACGCAACATATCATGCGAGGGTGGCAGTATAGTGGAACAGCCCTGTGCTTGCGCATCTTTCGCTGCACCCCTCAACATCAAGTGCTTGATCCATGAGCAATCTTTTGTCAAATGGTTCGCCGGCTTCGACGGATGTGGAGTATGAAGCTTGCACGGCTGGTCCATTGCCGCTTCCAAGGTGTATCTCATATTTTCTTGCCAATCTTTTTTCTATCCCCACTTTTCCTTTTCAACCCACTTCTTTTTAGGACCCGCCCACGGCTGCGATCCGGTCTTTTGCCTTTGGCTTCCGCTGGGGCTGGAATTTTCCTGCACCGCGGCTACTTGCTGAGGACCATATCTTCGATCCGGAAAATCTTCCCTTCTCTTGTTATGCCGGTTATCCCGGTGATGATCTTGCCGGGGTTGTCCTGAGTGTGCCGGCTCGGCTTGCACTGCCGGTTGCAGCGGATCTCCCAACGCATAGTTTTCCGCCACTCGCATCATTTCAGCCAATGTGCTTGGTATATTCCTCTGCAGCCTTTGCCACAGTGGTGACCCTCTCCGGCATCCTTGACTGAACCAAGCAATCGCTTGTGCTTCAATCACTCCTTCACATGTATTCCTCATCGAGTTCCACCGAGTGAGATAATCCCGGTCCGTTTCACCTGCACGCTGCACAAAGCGAGCTGCTGGGGCCGGCTTGGCCTCTTGTAAGTGCTACTAAGTTGCTCACAAAGGCTTCCTCAAAGTCCAACCATCCATTTATGCTTCCTACCGGCAAGTTGTTAAGCCAGATACGGGCAGGTCCCACCAAGTAGGATGGTATAATTCTTACGGCCCAACGCCGGTTTACTCCGCCGCCTGCGACATAAACAGCTGTGACATAGTCCGCCAGCCAATCTTCCGGCTTGGTTGTGCCATCATATGTTTTTGTATCCCGGGGCAGTTGGAAATTGCGCACCGGTGTCTCTTCTCTCATGATCCGCGGGCCAAAACACTTTGGGCCAGGAGGACCTTCATATTCAATCATTTCGGAAAGATACACTCTATCCAGCCTGTGCCTCGCATCCTAGCCTGGTAGGCATCTTTCCCCCAGCCGTTCCCCCAAAGGGTTCCGGCGGGCTTTAGTTCGTTCCACCTCGGAATCTGCCTCATCATATCTTTCCGGTTCCGCGGCTCTTGCCTGCCGGTACCTTGGTGGTGGCATTTCCTCTTCAACATACGCTGCCCTTGCAGCTTGATAATTTTGCCCGGTCTCATGTCTACCGGCATGATTGTTTCCGGCATAACCATTTCCGCATGATCATCTCCGGCATAGCCATTTCCGGCATAACCGCGACCTGCTCCATAGCTTTTTCTCCGGCATCATGTGGCCCGGCTTTTTGTTTTCCGGAAAGGACCGGATCGTACACGGTCATCTGCCGCGCATTCACTTCTTTTTCTTCTTTTATCCGGATGGGGGGACGATGCCTGCCCATGGGATTTGCTTCCGGCAACTTTTGTCGACCGGGCTGATTTTGCCTCGAGCGCTGCTTTGTTCATTCTAGCAAGCTCATCATTTTGTTCCTGTATCACATCGAGTAATTCTCTAACTCTATCCTGCTGCTTTGCTAATTCATCTCCGGATAACGATTCACACATTTCCATTGCGGCCTTAGCAGCTTTTATAGTTTTATCCGGGCTACTGTACTTAGGCTTTTCTACAATGCTCACAGATATAGAGGTACTTTTGCCGGCAAGAACTTCCTTACGTAGATCATGATCTAGATTGCGAGCCTTAAGCCGGTTTTCCGGTATCCTAGCAGCATGAGCGCTAACAGAAGCAAAGCCATGGGCAGCGTTATACTCACGTAGGGTTAGGTTTAGCTCGCGCTAAGCCCGGATGATGTCTGCGCCACCGGTAAGCAGTGCCTTGCGCGTGGCCTCCAGCTCCTCCCGAGCCTTTGCCGGGTCGATGTTCGCGCGATGGGCGTTGCCGTGTGCATCACCGCTTCGAGAGGGGTTGCCGGTGGTGCTGAAGATGCTCCCGCGGCGCCTGCGTCACGCTCCAGCGGTGGCTTTGCCGGTCGAGTTGATGCCGCACATTCAGCTCCTTCTTCTACAGCTCCCTTGCCGGTGTTGACCGCGCCAGCCATCATGACCTCCACGCTGCCGGCGGCACGGCCAGCACACAGCCACCTAGCTTTGGATCCGCACCACCAGACTGCCGAGAGGTACCGGCGACAGAACGGTGCCGAAGTAGATGCGGTGGCTGCCGAACTCGATGGTGCGGCCGTTCTGGAACTTGCCGCCGTTGGCGAAGCCCGCGTTGTCGTTGATGAAGTCCATTTTGTAGATGCGTTGCACGAGCGCGGACACCGTGCGCTCGCCATTGACGTCGAGGATGCCCGCCCGAATATGAACTCCAACAAGCGCCACTTCTTGCCCCACGGTGGGCGCCAACTGTCGTCGTGGTGAACAGACAGATGCCATGGGATGGCTTAAATTGGGGCCGAGTTGGACGCTAGAGGATTCGAGGGAGGGTTTTGGATCAAGTAGGATGAACTTCCGGGTGCTTTCCTCAAGAACTTGGCCAAGGCCAGAGGTAGAAGAAGAGAGACACAAGGATGAACTCCGTTCCAGATCTTCTCTATTCCATGAACATAGTTACATGAACGTATCGTCTATCTTCCGTGCCTGTGAAGGAGGCTGCCCCCTCTCCTTATATAGGGGAGAGGGTGGCTTACAGGTGAAGAAACCCTAATGGCATCTTTGAACAGACAAACTACTTTACAAAGCTACTTTATAAAGCTACTTTAATCATAGATGACGCCGGTATCTTCTTTAATCAGTGAGGCTGATGTCCTCCGGCTTCTTTGGGCGTCACCTTCGTCTTTTACGTCACGGCTTCGTTTAAAGCCACTTTGCTTAGCTCATCTTTGTCTTCTAGCTCCTGAAGGAATCTTTGACCAGCTTGCTCATACCAGTAGTCTGGTATCTTGTTAGCTCATTCCGGCATGTCCTTCTTTGGCATACCGGTATAGGCTTCCTTAGCCAAAAGCCTAAACTGACAGTCCGGAATGAAGATCAAACCGGTATCTTGATGGCTCAAACCATCCGGTTTGGCATACCTTTGGCATACCGGGGGTCATCCCCCCAACATGGATGCCTCCATATTAACTCTCTCATGTATGGGCAAAGGCAACAAATCAAGCGGAGTAATGGGTTTGAAACCATACACCACCTCAAAAGGACATAGCTCCGTGGTAGAATGTACCGTCCTGTTGTAAGCAAACTCCACATGCGGCAAACACTCTTCCCACTCCTTCAGGTTCTTCTTGATCATGGATCTCAACAGTTGTGACAATGTTCTATTCACCACTTCAGTTTGACCATCAGTTTGGGGATGACAAGTAGTGCGAAACAGCAGCTTTGTCCCCAGCTTCCTCCAAAGCGTCTTCCAAAAGTATCTCATAAACTTCACGTCACGATCAGAAACAATAGTCTTCGGGACTCCATGTAAACGAACAATCTCCCTGAAAAACAGTTAGCAATATGCGACGCATCATCGCTCTTGTGGCAGGCAATAAAGTGTGACATTTTAGAAAATCTATCCACTACCACAAATATAGAATCATGGCCTCGTTTAGTACGCGGCAAACCCAACACAAAATCCATACTAATATCCTCCCAAGGTGTAGTAGGTGTCGGTGAGGCTTCAGCTTGGACTTGGACTTGTTGCAAGTAATGCATCTCTTCACATATCTATCCACGTCCCGCCTCATCTTTGGCCAATAAAAGTGGTCAGCTAGCATGAGTAGCGTCTTCTCACGCCCAAAGTGACCCATCAAACCTCCAGCATGTGATTCCTGCAATAAGAGCAAACGCACAGACGATTCTGAACACATAGTTTGTTAGCCCTAAACAAGAACCCATCATGTATGTGATATTTGTCCCATGCTTTACCAAGAGCACATAAGCGATATGGTTCAGCAAAATCATGATCAGTAGCATACAAATCACATAGTATCTCTAAACCAGGAATTTTAACATCAAGTTGAGTTAATAGCATATTCTTCCTAGATAGAGCATCAGCAACAATATTATCTTTTCCCTTCTTATGATTAATAATGTATGGAAAAGACTAAATGAACTCAACCCACTTAGCTAGACGCTTATGCAAAGTAGATTGAGCTTTCAGATATTTTAAAGCTTCATGATCAGAATGTATGATAAATTCTTTTGGCCACAAATAATGTTGCCAAACCTCAAGAACTCTAATTAAAGCATACAATTCTTTATCATATATAGGATAGTTCAACTTAGCACCAGAAAGTTTCTCAGAAAAATATGCAATTGGACGACCCTCTTGCATCAACACACCACCAATTCCAATACCACTAGCATCACATTCAATCTCAAATTTCTTATTGAAATCAGGAAGTGCAAGTAACGGTGCAGAAGTTAACAATCTCTTAAGTTCATCAAAAGCATGATCTTGGGCTGCGCCCCATTCAAAGACAACACCCTTTTTAGTCAAATCATTCAAAGGTGCAGCAATAGTACTAAAGTTGGGAACAAATCTGCGATAAAACCCAGCTAGACCATGGAAACTTTGTACTTGACTCACATTCATGGGAGTAGGCCAATTTTGAATAGCTTCAATTTTAGACACATCTACTTCTACTCCATGCTTAGAGACAACATAACCCAGAAATATGACCTTATCTTTGCAAAATGTGCACTTCTCAAGATTACCATAGAGTTGATTATCACGCAACACTTGCAAAACATGTCTAATATGTATAGTATGATCAGATTCATTGCGGCTGTAGATTAATATGTCATCAAAATACACAACCACAAATTTTCCAATAAAATCACGCAAAACATGGTTCATCAGTCTCATGAAAGTGCTAGGTGCATTAGTTAAACCAAAAGGCATTACTAACCACTCATAAAACCAAATTTTGTTTTAAAGGCTGGTTTCCACTCATCCCCTTCTTTCATCCTAATTTGATGATAACCACTACGCAAATCAATTTTAGAGAACACAGCAGCACCACTCAATTCATCTAGCATATCCTCTAAACGGGAATAGGATGACGATATCAAATAGTAATGTTGTTTATAGCTCTACAATGTACGCACATACGCCAAGTACCATCTTTCTTAGGAACTAGAATAATAGGAACAGCACAAGGACTAAGGCTTATGCGGATATAACCTTTGTCGAGTAGTGCTTGTACTTGCTTCTGTATCTCCTTCGTCTCTTCGGGATTAGTGCGATATGGTGCCCTATTGGGCAGCGATGCTCCGGGAATCAAGTCAATTTGATGCTCAATACCTCGCAATGGTGGTAGTCCTGCGGGTACCTCCTCCGGAAACACGTCGCCGAATTCCTGCAAAACATTAGAAACACCAAGAGGAAGAGGGGTCATGTCGTTAGAAACCAAAACCGTACCCCTGTACAAAAGCACAAGAGGCATGGCCGTAGGATCCTCACTAAATTCTCTCATGTCTTCTTTGGTGGCTAATGACACTAAGGAATTCACTCTCTCACTTTTCGTTATATCACTCACGACATTACAATTCTCTCGCCTATCTAGAGGTGCATCCTCCAATTTACTTCAATCTTCCGACGAGACTCATTGACAATTTGTTGTGGTGACATAGGTTGTAAGTTAATTTTCTTGCCCTTGTACTCCAAGTGATATGTATTGGCACGGCCATTGTGTTGCACAGAACGGTCATAGAGCCAAGGTCGACCCAATAGTAGGTGACACACCGTCATAGGAACCACATCAAAATCAATGCAATCCTTATACGGTCCAATCTCAAACTCAACACGCACCATGTGGTTTACCTTCATCTCACCATTATCGCTCAACCACTGAATATAATATGGATGCGGGTGCGGTAGATACTTCAACTTCAGCTTGGTGCACAACTCTTTGCTTGCTAAATTGCGGCAACTCCCGCCATCAATAATCACCTTGCAAGCCTTGTCAGGACCAACTAAAGCCTTGGTTTGGAACAAATTGCAACGCTGAGTAGATGCACTAGGCAACACATTAAGAGCACGCTGCGACACAACAATGGTGCGAGCATCGAAGGATATGCATCTTCACCATCAGTGTCATAGTCATCATCGTCTGGAGCATTAGGATCCACATCATCTCCAGTCTCATACTCATTGTCCTCATTGATAATCATGACTTTGCGGTTAGGACAATCTCTCTTGAAGTGACCCTTGCCACCACATGTATGGCAAAGCATATCGCGGTTGCGCGCTGTAGACATGCTAGAACCACTCGTACTTGCAGCAGATTCGGACTTCTTTGCATTAGATACATTGGAGACCGGTTTGCTAGAGGCGGAGCAGAGTAAGGAGCGGAGCGCGTCGAAGGCACCGACGCCGTAGATGAGGCCGCACGGGGTGTAAAACGCCCGGCTCCTGTAGCACGTCCCTTAACCTTTGCTTCTTCAGCCAACTGTGATTCAGCTTCTCTTGCATGATGTAACAATTGATTCATATTGGTGTAGCTGTAATGACGAACAATACCTTTAACATCATACTTCAATCCATTGAGAAAATGCTGCATTGTCATCTCTAGAGACTCACGGACACGGCCACGTTGCATAAGCATCTCCATCTCCATGTAGTACTCATCGACAGTCTTCACACCTTGCCTCAATAGTGTCAACTTATCGAAGATATTCCGCAAGTAATTTGTAGGCACAAAGCGTGAAGTCATTGCCTCCTTCATAGCACGCCATGTGCAGATAGGTTGGTCACCATCTTCTTCGCGGTTACGAACAAATGAATCCCACCAACGCAATGCATAACCATCAAATTCAAAGAAGCAAGCTTGATCTTCCTATCTTCAGTATAGTTTGGATGTAAGCTCCATAACTTCTCAATCTTGAGCTCCCAAGTGAGGTATTCTTTAACGTCAGCTCCTCCTTCAAACTTGGGTATGGAAAACTTGGGCTTACCCAATCCATCTTCTTCATCTTGTCCACGACCATTGCGGCCAAGTGGAGCCCAACCACGAGGCGCACCACGAGCATTGTGTGTGTCATCTTGAAGTTCAGGGTCTTCATCATCGTCTTGTTGTTGCTGTTGGTTTGTGAGATTGTCAACATCCAATTGTAACGTTTGAAGAGTACGCTGAATATCTGTCATTTGATCCGCCATTGCAGTAACAGACTCATTAGTAGCATCCATCTTTTGGTTGATCTTGTCAACCTTTCCATTAAGCACATCTTCTTGAGCGTGGAATTCACGTCGCATCTCATTCCTAAGAGCTTCAAACTCCCTCCAGTTAATAATATCTGCAGAATCCTTGTTCTCCTGGTTAACAATCTTATGATCACTAGCAGACATGATTAGTAGGTTAGTGCACTAAATCAAAATATATGGTGGTACTCTCACAACTCACTCAAAACTGATAAGAAAAGGAGATCTTACCGTTCCAAAGTAAATTAGTGTTGCTTACCACTTGTAGAAACAACTAGTGCACGGATGTAGCGAAGCGAATATCAAGGGTATAAGAACAATCACACGACAAAGCAGGGTATATGTGGGGCTGTAGGTAGGCTACCTATTTTTGCACCAATAACAAGCTCTAGCGCTGACCGTAGACAACCAAAGATACTCACACAAGGCGATAAATGTGGCAATGCAACTATATATAGGAAAGGTTGCAATGCACTAGAGAGACGCTAGCAAAGCTCAACGAGACAGGCACAAGATTGCTCAACTACCGGTGCAGTAAAGAAAAACTTAGTCCTTTCACTTGATTCTACTAACACTTCACTTCACTTTTTTTTTGTATTTTTCTTTTGTAACACAGCTATCTAGAAAAACTTAGCTCTTTTTGCTTCTTTTCAATTTTCTCTTTTTTTTTGATTTTATGACGCAACTCCTTGATAACACGGCCAACAAGTATGCAAAGCACCAAAACCCTAATGAGCAGCCTGTCGAGCGGTAAAACTAGTCTCTTCTGGGGAAGTTCCTAGTCACGTATATCGAAAGGCTGTAGCTATGGTTTGGACAAACACACTGTATGCTATGTGGACTTGGAGTAAACAAAAACTGACTCTAGATGATAAACTAGATGAAAAGAAAACACAAACCCTAACAATTCTAATAGAAGAAAGATAAAGGTACGCAAAAACAACTACGAAAAACAACTAAAACTCGAAATTAGTGCAATCTATGGCTATGGAAAACCCTAACCCTAATAAAAAAATTTTGGCTTTTTCTGGATAGGAAAACACTCACAACTCAACTATGGGGTGGATTGTGGATGGCTTACCGAGAAAACACTGAAATCTGATACCAAGATGATAAGGGGTGGCCCGATCTTCTCAGTAAGCAACGGTGGTGATGGCAGCGGAGAAACACGACGATGTAGTGGATGATAACTTGTATGACGCAACGAGATCTCTCGATTGGTCCCTGTCGCCAATGCAACAGCTCTCAACCCTGCAAGATATTCGCAACTCCACACACTTGCGCACGTAGCCGCCGACCACGAAGCGGTAAGTTGCAACCGTCTAATTCCCAATGGAACAGCAGATCACACAAGACTTAAACAGAATCTACACAATATCAAGCAATATGGTGTAGGGAATTCAATAGTTTTGCAGATCAAACAACTAAGAACTAGGGTTTATCTTAAACGTGGTCTAAAACTGCTAGGGGTCATCCAAGGCACTTATATAGGCGTCCGGGACGAGTTCTGGTCGAAAGATACAAGTAAACCGGCCGAATAGATCTGTCAAGACAGAAATCCGGTCTGGAATCTGGTCAATCGGGTGGGGACCGGGCTGGCTGGTCTGTGGTCCGGTCAACTGGTGCGAACGGAAACCTCAAAACAATGTCCGGTTTGGTCCCGGTACGAGGCGGGTCAACCGGACCAGAACCGGGCTGGCCGGTCAGAGCCCGGTCGACTGGTGTGAACGGCGACCCGGCGTGGAGGCCGGTCCGACCGGGTTCTGGACCGGCCTGGACTTCTTCTTCTCGCGCATTCCTTCCGCTCCTCCCTCGCGCGTCCATGAGATATCTTCATGTCCAGCTCCTTGTCCAGCTTCACGTCCATCTCCACGTCCAGCTGCTCCTCTCCTCCTCGTGCGATGGTTGTCTCCTCTTCATACCTGATGATACATAAGTAATAGGACTTAGGTAGTATAAAGTTCTCATCAATCAAGGTATCGTTTAGGAACAAGTTCACCTGTTGTTTAAGTAGCTTCGCACGAGCTCATGTCATTGGTCCAATCCTGACTTCATTGGACTTGAGCTTCACAGCAGGTTCATCTTCAATTGGTAATGACGGAGGTAGTAGTGAGGTAGGGATGTCCTCATCAAATAGCAATAGATCTGTCGATGAAATTGAAGCTGTCGACGCTTTCTGAGTCGCTGCTTATATCAGAGTCCGCAGACGACTCGAAAGACATGTCGCTGAAGATCTTGGCGAGCTTTTCGCTTGCCATGGTGTTGATGAAGCGTGGCGACGAAATCTCCTCTTCGCCTAATGAAAAGTCGGAATCGATCGATAATCCCGACGAGATCGGAACTTCGAGACGATACGATCCTTCTTTGTCGACGCAGAATCGGAATTCTCCGAACGTCATCTCCATGGGCTCCTCCGATACGCATATGCATCCAAACGGGAGGGCGGGTGAGGAACAAAATCGACTAGATCAGTTTCGACCTGTTTACCTCGATCCATCGCGTTGCTTGCTACCGACGAAGTCGACGATCTTGAACGTGCCATCGAGATCAGCTCCTTGTCAATCCCCACAGACGGCGCCAATTGACAAGGTATTAACTTATCAATGCCTACGTATTGTATACTAGGGTTCAGTTAGAAGTAGAGGGCAAGTAGATCTCGAAGGTTTCAGCTGAAAAGTACTCGACGATTATGAAACTAGGGTTATGTTGACGATTGATTCGATCCCCTCTTTGTCCCTCGACTCCCCCTTATATAGGAGGCGGAGCCGAGGGATTCATAATACACAGATTACAGAGTCCGGGAGGGTTTCCAACCCGTCCTGTAAAATTACAAGTCTCTATATTCCCTATTACAAATTTAACTTTCATTAACATTAACTGGTCTTCCGAACTTCATATTCTTCGACTTGTGGGCCTTCAGTAAACCCCGGGTACCAACTTCGGCAGGCCCATTGGAGATGCCTATGTCATTCGGCCAATCTGGCGCTATTGTTTGACGATGTTTGGACGACGTGGCTGAAGATGTGTTTGGTTGCTACTCCATGTGTTCCATAAATAATCCATGTTACAGATTTGTCCTAAGTAAAAGTTCTCGAAATTTGACAAAAGTTTAGAAAAATTTGTGTTTTGGATGTTAATATTTTTCTGCAAAACTAGATCAACTTAAAATACTTTGACATAGAAAAGTGAGCATGACTCACTTGATTAGGAAAGTAAATGTACAACACAACCATCTAAGTTCCTGGCCCCGAAACAAAAAATTTGAGTTAAAACTGTTTAAAAAATTATTGTAGGGTTCCCCTAGCGCACTCCTTTCCGAATGGTAACAAGTAAAAAAAACTGATGTTTAGATTCTCTGTTTGGAAATAACAATTTGACTTCTTTGATTAAGGAAAGTCTTACTGTGCTAGTACCGTACCCAGTCGGTTTGTAGCTAGTTTGGGTCCCAATCGGACTCGATTTCAGCGACCCCGTGTCGATGCTCACAGCAGAGGCTATTTATACCACCCCACACGCACCGGTCTCGATACAGAGCCATCCAGAGATCCTTCCAAGATGGAGGCCTTCAGGTTTGGCTTCGCCCCGGACACGCCGCCGGCGTTCAAGTTCGATCCAACCGACGACGACATCGTCGCCCACTACCTCCTCCCGCGAGCGCTCGGCATCCCCAACCCGCCCTTCGCCCACGCCGTCCTCGACGCCAACCCCGCCAGCTTCCCGCCGCCGGAACTCCTGGCGCGGCATGGTCACGCCAACAGCCACCACGCCTTCTTCCTCGACGTGACCACCAGCAACGGGGGCCGCCGGGAGCGCGTCATCAAGGGCCGCAACGGCGGCACATGGCGCGGCCAGCAGGGACAGTTCTTTCCCCTCACCCTGCTCAGCCCGGGCGGCGGCGAGGTGGACATCGAGTACAAGCGCTACGACCTCACCTTCAAGAAATTCGACGACGACGACGAGCAGGAGGATGTCAAGGGCAAGAATAAGAGGAAGAGGAAGGACGGCAGTGGCGGCACCCCGTCCGGATGGGTCATGCACGAGTACACCATCGTCAAACCGCCGCTCCAGAACACCGTGCTGAGCCGCATACACCTCACCAAAGGCAAGATCAAGGAGAACCAGCTGCAAGCCGCCGACCTCGACCAGCACCACCACTTCATCCCGGCTCCACAGCAGCTAGGCCAAAGCTACTACCAGCACGATTTCCCACAGTATCTGGAGCAGCACCCAGGTCCAAGCTACTACCATGATTTCCCATACCAGGTTGTCCCGAGCCACCACCAGGATTTCCCTTACCAAGGGCAGGCAGGGCCGAGCACCGGGTTCAGCGACGGCGGCCAAGCCCATCATGCATCCTTCCACCGCCAGGACCAGGAGTTCCCATACCACGAGCAGGCAGGACCCAGCTACCAGGGCTTCCCAATGCCAGAGCAGCCAGGTCCAAGCTACTACCACCATCCTGCCGATGCCGACGGCCGCGGCAAAGCCGAAGACGCTTCCTTCTACGGAGAGGAGACCCTATACCACCAGCATGCAGGACCGAGCTACCAGGGCTTCCCAATGCCAGAGCAGCCAGGTCCAAGCTACTACCACCATCATCCTGCCAACGTGATGGCCGGCGGCGAGGGGTTCAGTGATGGCATCCAAGCCGATGATGCTTCCTTCTACGCCGACAATGGCGACGCCGCGGGAGACGGCTTTGTCAATTTGCTCTGCGCCGGAGAGGGCCTGGCCGAGGACAACACTGACTACGGCGACAACTGCGAGGATGGCTTCCAATCCACCAGCGTCGGCAACGTGGAGTTGACCCATGGCCATTGCGCAACGCAAGAAACCATCCCGTCCAAGCCAGATTCTTAAATTTGAACGAATGTATATATATGTTCTTAGACCATTATCATGTAATCCCATTGGATGAATTTTAGAGGGGTCTCGGGCTAACTCCGATCGGTTGTTGTATGTTGACCATGTTGTTTTCCTAGCCCTCTTAATAGTAAGAGAGATTATAACTATGTTTTGACCATGTTCAGTTGATCAAAGTTCACACGCACGCACACACAAAAGATGAGGCGAACAAACAGTTTTCTTTTCATCGGATTGGTTTCTTTTGATCGATTTGGTTTCGATCGTCCTGATCGATTAGCTCTATATACCATATATGAATCCGATACGAGAGGAGTCTGGCTCGACGGATTCGACTTCACTTGAGTTACAAACCGGCTTGGATTGGACTTGACTTGCCAATTACTGAATCGTTTGTTCGTTACCTGTTTCCAAGTATTACTACCCCAAAAAAAAAAAACTCGTACACGAATTTACTCCAAAGCATCCAAATGAAATACTACAGCACGTACTAGCTCGAAATGGAATTTCACGCGCATGCACGATATGCCTATAGCTTTCTCTTCGGACGGCAACTTCGCGCGCCAATTCTGAACCTGACCCAGTAATTTTTTTTACATCTTGCGGAGAAATAAACTTCAAATGGCAGGGGCGTGAACCCATTTCACTCCTCGTGTCGCCTTCCATAGACGGATGGGGAGTCGAAACCCTAAACCGCACCGCCACCGCATACCTCCCCCCCCCCTCCCAGCCTCATCGCTCCCCAGAGATGCCATCGGGATAAGCTCGCGGTGCCGGTGAAGGGGGCGGCAGGGATTTGACCTCTCGGCTCCTCCTGCGGTTGCTAGATGGAGGATCTCTATGCAGGTTGCCAAGCCCGAGGTGGCGGCGTGACGAGATTACCCTTCGCGGGTGGTCCTGTCCGATGGCTCACCCGGTGGGGGCTCGAGAACCGAGGCGGTGGCCTCTCGCGGTGTGGTAGCGTGGGCTTTGCGGCGAGTGGCACGCGTGATGCGGGTCCTCCTCCTCGAATGTGTAGATGGTGGGGAGGCGGAGGGTGTTAGCCGTGGTGCAGGGGCTGCGGCGTCGGTGCAGACCAAACAGGAAGGATGGCGGCTTCCCCTTCATCTGACGCGCCCCTCCCTTCCGGTGCCGAGCTCTGGTGGTTTCTTTGGCTGTTGGATCTGGTGTCGGGCTTGGTGCTGGAGGAGGTGCTGATTCCGGGAAGAATCCCTGGCTGGCGATGCCAGCAGCGACTGTGGCTTACCGCGGTCGGCTTGTTCTTCCTAGAGCACCGTGGAGGTATATTACCCTACTTCCTTCCCCTCTTGATACCCGCGAGAAATCCCAAACCCCTTGGATTGGGCGGCAGCGACGCTCCGTGCGTTGTCACCTTCCTAAAGGTGCCGCCTTGGGTAAGTTGGGGTTGTGGGTTGGTGCTCTTTCTGGTGGTAGGCGTCGTTTTCGTGGTCTGAGCGGTGGTGTTGTTGCCTCTGTCGGCGACAATACTCGTGGACGGTTAAGGATCCCTGCATAAGTTGGCGAAAATCATTTGTCAAGGTAGATCACCTTTATTTCCTTGTTAGTGGTGAAGATATCAAGAGCCGCGGTCTGGTTGCTTGTGAGGATCATGTCGATGACGTCTTTGTCGATGGAGGCGTGGAGGACGTTGAGGATGGTGTAGTCGGTGGTGCGCCAAGCAGCGTTGTTGGGGACGGCGGCGGTAGTGTCGTCGACGTGGCCCAGATGGCCGGCGCGACCAAGAGAGGCGCGTATGTAGACGCACCACTTGGTGTAGTTCCCGGCGGCGAAGGAGAGGATGATGGGACCGATATGGCGGGTGGCACCACCGGTAGGGATGGAGGCAGCGCCGGGGTTGCTAGGAGACCCGGTGGTCCAATTGGTGATGGAGGGGAGCGACATCGCAGCGTAAGGCAAGAGGATGGGGTGGCGGCGGCCTGACCTAGGGGCGCCAGCGGCTGGAGATGCGGCGGTGGCTAGGGTTTTGGGATCGAGGGGAGACGTAAACCGTGGGGTTCCATGTTATATTTATAGGAGGCCAAAAGCCATTACAATTATTACAGTACAGTTCTACAGATTAATGACTATACAATATATAGTTATATACACGCTAACAATTACATTTAGGTTTCATCAATTATCCAAAACCAAACTAGGGCTTTCATCTAGACCACAAGAGAAAAATTCTTAACAAACAGACCCAGTTTTGTATAAGAAAAATATAACCTATCATAACCACTTAGCAACCTAGAACAAACGTGGAAGGTCAGGTCGTTTGGATATTTTTTCTTGGTTGATTGACGGAAAGCCTAACAAACGTGGAAGTAGGACTAAAAAAAAGGCCTACCGCCGCACAGATACGAATACGATGGAAGAACACGTCGCGAACACAAGTCGTATTATTTAAACGGAAAGCCTAACAGCACTCTAAGGCCCAGCCCCAACGAAGAAATACCTGGGATCCTGATGGAGGAATAGTTGAAACTTGCAGCCTCCCCAAACTGCACGAACCCTAGCTCGTCCCTACCTCGACCGCCTCCCTCGACAACCTCTCCCTCTAACCCACTTGACGCCGGCGGATCATCTCCGCCCAACGACGCCAGGTCGGATTAGGCCCTTCGCCGTCCCGGATTCCTCCTCTCCTCGCTTTTCCTCATCGTCTCCTCCCACCGCCAGGTCTGATCAGGCCCATCGTCGTCTCCCCTCGGGCGTGCACCCCTCTCTTTCGTCCCGCCGGCTCACCTCGTTAATTGCTAACAAATCGATATGTTCCTCATTTATTTGTCTATTACTACGCAGGAGACGATCATGTCCAAAGAACATGCTCTAGTTTTGTGCCCTGAGGATGGCGGCAGTGGCCTTGAGAATCATGGTAGTGGCCTGGATGATAGTGGAATGGCCTCGCAGGATACCAATGATGATAGTGAACCATTTGGCCAACGTGCGGTGCAATTGTTGGCCATCTGTGCAAACTTCCCTATCTGCAAAATCTTCGGCTATGACTGGCAGCACACCCGGTTCATCTACATGCAGCGCCAGGGGGAAGTACAAGAGGTATATATATACTAGCTACAGTATATTACATCTACTACTACATGCTTTATGCCTTGTACATACTGATGCATACTGTTATAAATTAAAACCCTTCACATCCATGCTTGCATGCATGTGCAGGAAGGAATGGTCGATTTGGTGCCCACTGGACCCCGTGATATTCTCATGGCTTATGGTTACTTAGGCTTGGAAGTTTATACCGACAACCAGTCTAGTCCTCCCATCACAGAGGCGTGGGAGACTGATGACGACGATGAAATTGAGGAATACACACAAACCATCTGTGCAGGCCCTGGCCGCAAGATGGAGATCACATACTTGGTGATTCCCAACGCCATTGAGGCCAAAGTTGAGGTCAAGTTAAAGTTGAAAGACCTCGGTTCTGGAAGCCGTGCTATTTATGGCAAGATCAAGGCAAGCGCCACTGACTATAGGAACAAAAGCGTCCACCTCTTCAACTGTGAACGAGGGACGAGCTTGTCCTTTCCCTCTGGCTCCATATCCATTCTTCCATTGAGTCCGTCTATGGTTGCCGTGCCGTCTCGTTGGAAGCTCGAACTCCACATAGAAGTGGACCTGACAGTAATCACATGTGATAGTCAAGAAGAGCAGGACAAGAATTTAAAATGCAGTCTAGATTTCACCCGTGAAATTATGAACCAAGAAAGAGAAGTCGATGATGATCAAATTGAAGTGAATGTCAAGTGGTACCCGATTGGTTGATACTTGGTACCACGAACTGAGACGTGATGTAGTAGTGGCAGCGCTAGATGAATATGAAATAAGTGAAGGGATGTCATAATACGTAGTCGCATCACCAAATCTGGAACTCTGTGTATGTTTTACAGATGATCTTATCTAATTCCTTTTCTATTTGATCGATTCATGTCGTTTTTATTTTGAACTGAACTATTCGTGTCATTGGGTGGGTGGGCTGTGTGCATCATTGATGCAGAGGCCGGGACTATGCTCCCATATCGAAAAAATTAGGTGGGTGGGTACCAAAAAGAAGCCGATGAGGCACAGGAAGTCGGGAAGGGCAATGATGGACATTGCCGTCTTAAAATTAGATGCAAGCATGTTTGCGTTACAACGCTTAACATGGTCCAATATGTGAAACTAGCGCCCACATTTTGCAAGCATGTCCTTTTTGCATTACAACGCTAAACAAGAAGCGGACGTGGTCTTCATCTTTTGCTTCTACCCGGTGGCTGTCGTGAACTTGCCGAAGTCATCGTGACCACACGGGTACCTCCTGCACAGAAAGACAAATCCGAGGACAAGAATATTGATTCAGCCATCCAAGGCAGCGCGCGATGGTTGTGCGGATACGGTTGTCCTGCATGGCGCTCGCGGAAGCGGTGGCGTAGTTTCCTCGTGGTCGCAGCAAAAATAAAAGCGAGATATATGATAGTTGCTTTGTGGCCATCACGTGATCCTGCCGCATCAACTCATGTTTCAACTCACATACATTCAGTACAAGAGCAAGCGCGTTGGCATAATCCAGCCAGATTAAGGCTAGTCATAGTGAGAAGTAACTTATATGTTGTTTCATGCATTGTCTATTGTGGCTAACTACTTTCTATATCAAGCGTGACATGGATGGCGAACCCGTGGTGTCTGGTCACCGGCTAGTTCGCTGTTACAAAGTCTCCATGTACAATACCAGATTTGATGCTCATGTGTTTTGGATGTAATTCACACAGTCGGACTGTTCATTGAACTCATGCAGAATGTAAAGTTTTTGGTTTATCATATTGGTTCGCAACTTCTTAGGCCGTTGGCGATGGTTTTTAAGATTAATAAATCATGGCTTTCCAGTACTCCGTAGCATTTTGCTGATTTGTTTCTTAGGATGCTTTGAGAATTCAGGCAAAATATTTACGTACGTTCATTCAGCAAATATTCAAGTTGATATTCAGAATAAGTTATCTCATTTCATGTGCTCTCAGGTGCGCTTGCCATCCATGGCGATGCCGTGGGAGATGGCTCTGTCAATTTGCTCTGCACCGGGGAGGACCTAGCCGAGGACAACACGCCTACGACAACAACTTCTGTGGCCATGGCTTCCACTTCACCAGGGGCGGCGACATGGAGTTCACCCATAGCCATTGTGCAACGTACGGAAGAAGCCTTTCCGCCCAAGACAGATTTTAAAATTTGAACGAATGGTTATGTTCTTAGACCATTGTCATGTATCCCATTGGATGAATATCAGAGGGGCCTCGGGCTAACTACGATTGTTCTATGTTCGCCATGTTGTTCTATGTTTTGACCATGTTCAATTGATAAAAGTTCAGTTGATAAAACATCACACACACAAAACTTGAGGTGAACAAAAGAGTTTTCAAAGAGAATTGAACACATACATATTTGCATTATTTTTTGAAGCTACAAGTAACGGACACGTCCCTTCTCTGCCCCTGTTTTCTTGGGATTCTTTTCCCCTCCTTCGAGAGTACCATAATGAAGCCAAAACATAGTGTCCAAGTGACAACATTTAGGTGCATGCACGATCGTCGCATAAGTTGTTGTTGCCATAGTCGATGTGGTTGTCGGTCAAGCCATCCCCGTCTTCCGTGGCACCGCCATTGTCGGCGTAGAAGGAAGCATCATAGGTCAAGACCACACAGCTCAACTCTCACTCCCCCCTTTTTTTTTGCCTCCAAATGTTCCAGCTCAACATGGACTTGCTCGACGGCCATGGGCCTGCTGCCTATTCAGCTGTATCGGCGCCTACCTGTGGTGGATAGGGCGGCTGAGGCGGAGGCAACGCAACTTGTGGTTGAGGATCTTCGTGATTTGGGAGAGGTGCCAACCCTTTGAAGAGCGATCTTACTTTATTTGCCTGACATGGACGTTTTTACATAGAAGGCACGAATGCCCAGCTTTAAATTAATAAAGCCATACGGTCGTTGTTACAAGGATGTTGCAATCAGCTTACAACACAACACACACACCAAACACACAAACATGAGAAACAAGACCAATTTGAGGTACACGAAGATCTCCACGCTCGAAGCCTAGCCGAAAGCTGACATCAGCAGAAGATCGGCTAGCCGCAATTGAATCCAGCACCATGTGAACATCTTCAAGTGACTCAGGTAGAGCACCAACCTCCTTCCTCGCCGAAGAGGGTCCCTACCCTCTCGCCCTGGATCGAAGGGCGTCGAACCATCAAATGAGGAGTTGTTCATCCTTGTACAAGGAGGCCGTACTGACCAAGAGACCAACATAGAAGGATGCGTCACAAATCCCTTCTCCCAGCGACAAGCACACCAAAGCTGCCACCATCATAAATAGGGACAAACCGAGACGAAGGGAAAGCTAGAGGCAGACACAACTCATGAAGATGCATTTTTTGGAACATGACCTCAACAAAGCTGTTAATATGAAACTAATTTTGTGTCTATTTGAAGAGTTATCGGGGCTCAAGATTAACTTTCATAAAAGTGAGATTTTTTGTTTTGGTAAGGCAAAGGAGGAGGAGGAGGACCAGTATAAACAGATCTTTGGATGTGATGCTAGACAACTTTCCTTTAGGTACTTAGGTATCCCAATCCGTTACAAAAAAACTCAAGAATTCAGATTGGTATCCGGTAGAAACACGGTTTGAGAGTAAATTAGGATGCTAGAAAGGGAAGTTACTATCCTATGGTGATAAGTTAGTTCTTATTAATTCAGTGTTAACTAGCTTACCGATGTTTATGTTGTCTTTCCTGCAAATACCTGTTGGGGTAAGGAAACATTTAGACTTCTATAGGTCTAGGTTCGTTTGGCAGTCCGACGAAAACAAAAGAAAATACCGGCTTACAAAATGAAATATTGTTTGTAGACCCAAAGATCAAGGTGGCTTAGGTATTGAGGTTCTCGAAATGAAAAACCGATGTTTATTGAGTAAATGTCTTTTTAAACTTCTTAATGAAGACGGGGTGTGGTAGAAACTGCTACAGAATAAATACCTAAGACAGAAGACATTATCGGAGGTTCAAGCGAGGCCTACTGATTCCCCATTCTGGAAAGGTTTAATGGAGGTCAAACAGGAGTTTTTTTTCCGAGGTTCTTTCAAAGTGGGTAATGGTTTGAATACCCGCTTCTGGAAAGATACCTGGTTAGGAAATACTTCTTTGGCTCAACAATTTCAGTCTCTTTATAATATAGTCCATCATAAGAATGTCATAGTTGCACAGGTGTTAGCCCAATCTCCATTGAATATTACATTCCGTAGAGTGTTGAGTGGGAATAAATGGACTTCATGGTTGCAATTATGTCGAAAACTCATGATGGTACAATTGAATGAAGAGGATGATCGGTTTGTCTGGAATTTGACATCAAATGGTTTGTTTACAGTGAAGTCGATGTATGAAGATCTTATGTGTGACCATACCCCATTTCTGAGAAAGTATCTATGGAAGGTTAAAATCCCGCAAAAGACTAAGATTTTCATGTGGTTCTTGAGTAATAAGGTGTTGTTAACAAAGGACAATCTAGCTAAACATCGTTGGTATGGGTGTACAAAATGTGTTTTCTGTGGGGAACAGGAGACCATTCAGCACCTTTTTCTTGAAGCCCTTTAACTAAACTCCTGTGGCGTACGGTTAATTTTACATATGATCTTCCACCTCCCACCAATATTACTAATATGTTTGGTAATTGGTTAAATGGAGTAGATAGACAATCTAAGGTTTTTATCCGGATTGGGGTTTCTGCTTTATGTTGGTCTATTTGGAGGGTCAGGAATGATATAATCTTTAATAAAAAAAACCTTCTTTTTTATTTCTTGCAGGTTATCCATATGGTATCCAATTGGGTATAGCTTTGGGCCCTACTCTCTCCGGAGGGGCAGAGGGATGCCATGGTTTCTGGATGCACACGGCTCCTGATGGTCACTCAGGATATCTTGTGCCAGGCTGGTTGGCGACATACTAGACGGCTATGTTGAGGTGTAGTCATAGTATGTGTTTTTTTTCGATGGTTGATTTTTGTATCAATCCTCGATGGCGCGTGAGTTGTAAACAATACTTTTTGGAACCTTCTTTTAATAAATGGCCGTGTGCATCATCATGATGCAGAAGCCGGAGAATACCCTCATTTCGAAAAAAAAACTCATGAAGATGCATGGGAGCCAAGAGAAGACGACCATCTAAAACGCTCTAAACAAGGGGGTAACCCTTTTAGGTACTATCAGTCGAAGACTGATTTTAACACGGGAACTACAAACCACTTTTCTCTAAGCAAATCTCGCTGTGGTAAAGCGCTAAATAAATCCTCGTGGTTACCACGACGATTTAAGGAACACGCAAATAAACGCGAATTAGCTACTTTATTTAATTTGTATTCATTCTTAATTTGAAAGAGTACAAGTTAGATAAAGAACAACTTCTCCCTTACTTAGGGAATGGAATGGAATGGAATGGAATGGAAACTACTAGTGATTAAGGGGAATGGTTTCCCCCCACGGTGATCGGACTATCGTCCTCTCCCCTCCCCCCTTCCCCGAACTACTGACTTGACTTCCCCCTGCCCCCAATCATGGGGGTTCTAAGACAGATAAAATACTACTGAACTGAACTCATGGATAGATCTACCCCAACCCCTATCAAGGGGCTCCGAAAGTCGCTGCCAACAGCAGCCCCCACCCACAGAACCCACCAAGCCTGACATCACTCACCGGCAACCACCGCCCCCAGACGGTGCCTCCAAGGAGGGTACGACGCCCATGGCGTCGCCGCTGTCCAATCCGAAAGATTTTGAGCATTCATCCGGAACAGAGGTGGGGTGGGGGGATGGGATCTCGGCAGCGCCTCCAGGAAGGTGAGCGGCGCCCAAGGCGTCGCCGCCGCTGTGGTCAAAGACCAATGATTTCTCCCGGCCCAGAAACGCCCCACCAGCTCCCGCACAACGTCTACTCCGGCGCCAAGGATGCCGGAAGATGAGATCTGCGGGGAGGAGAGAGCCGAAAACATGGGAAATTAACTTCCAGATTTGGCGCGAGACGGCAGAGACCGCCAGCGCAGAGCCTGCACCCACCGAAGACCTGCCGTCCGCACGGCTAGATCATCGGGCCACCACACCCGCGGATGCCGCCGGCCGCGCGGTCGATTCCGCCTCACCTCACCAGGCCACCGCCTCGCCGCCCGAACCATCCACGCCAAGCGCAGAGCGGTAAAGCCCCCACCAAGGAAGCCCGCCGCCAGCAGAAACTTCCTACACCTCCGGCTACGCCAGAGGCCGGCCCTTGGCCCAGGAGACGCCCGTCGACCCGCCACCAAGGCTACAGCAAACCTGACGCAGAGATCCCCCAACCAGAAACCGCGCAGGGGCAGGAGATCAAATCCCCGCCGCCCCCTTCACCGGTGTCGTGGCCTTCAGCCGGCGACGTCTCTGGGGGTGACGAAGAGGAATGTGGTGGATGGGAGGAGAGCAAAACAGGCTTCCATGGACTTATTCCAAAAATGTTTTGGCACACTCCGTCATGTACGTTTGCCTAATTGCGTTGAAGGAATACTCCAACGGAAGCTTGTCAGAGCGTACATAGAACTAAACTTCCAGGTTCACATGAAGAACATAACTAAAAGCTACCTTGTCCTCTTCCAGTCTGTCCATCCTCGAGTTGTCCACGGGAAGAGGGAAAGGGGTAGTAGCTAATTTCGGGAAGAAAAAACATGAACCTGACTGATTCAAGGACCCTTTGAATCACCAGATTCAGCCGCTTATCATCCGAGAGTCGAGCAAAGCCACGTGGAAGAGTGGAGCAGAGCGGCTCGCGCTCGACCAGGAAGTGACCAGGACCAGGTGTGACCTCCTCAACGCACTGCTTCCACGTGGTCCGATACCGCCCTCCAAAACAGCCATCAGCCTCGCAAACCGCTGGTGGGGGTTAATTAGCCGGTAATATATACTTGAGGGGGTTAAGTGCTCCACTTGAAACATGAGGGGTTCTCCGTCCCAAACGTGAAACATATGGGGGTTATCTAGATTTCTTTCACACCAAATGCCTAAGAAGTGACAAGAAATGTTACTCTTAGAAATTGGCACGAACGAATGGCACCGTAGTGTGGTGTGGGTTGCCGCCAATTGAATTGGACAGACAAATGGTCTGTTCTTACGGTGTGTACTGGAATGATAGGATAAACTTGGGGTTACTGGTTCAAAAAAAAAACTTGGGGTTAATTTCAAATTATTTTGCACGCTCCTAAATGTTGTGACTTGGACACTCTGTTTTGGCTTCATTATGGTACTGAACCAGGGGAAAGAACCCTTAGAAACACCGGCGAAGAATAGACGTGTCAATTACTTGTAGCTTCAAAAAAAAGTAGAGATAAATGTGTTCAATTTTATGAAAACGGTTTGTTCCCCTCATCTTCTGTTTGTGTGTTCGAACTTTGGTAAACTGATCATTGTCAAAATATACTACTACTCCTACTTTTTTTTTGCAAAAATTCCACCGATCCATTAATAACCATCAACACTGGTACAAATATGCCTAAAATTAATTAAAATTACAAATAGGTCGTTGGACCTAGCGACGACTACAGACACTAGCACGAGCTGAAGGCGCGCCACCGTCCTCGTGCCTCCATCACCGGAGCCGGGCAAAGCTTGTCATAGTAGAGCTTGTTGTAGTAGACAGACACTACGGGAGAATCCGGCTTTGCCGTGTACCGAATGAACACGGTAAAGAGGGCCCGGAACACGGCAAAGCCTTTGCCGTGTGTTGACACACGGCAAAATGTACACGGCTAATGTTCCCTACGTCAAAGGTTTCTTTGCCGTGTTTTCCGATATGTACACGGCAAAGTGCTTTGCCGTGTGTTCTCTGTGCTGCACGGCACACAAAAGTTACTTAACGGCTTACACGAGTTGACGGCGGACAAAATACTTTGCCGTGTATCAAACAATACACACGGCAAAGGCTCCCTTATGCCGTGTTTCTTCACGAGCAACACACGGGGCGAATGGGTAGGCTTTGCCGTGTCCCATGACGCGCAGCACACAGCTAAACGGGCGGCTCTGCCGTATTCTTTCACGCACAACACACGGCAAAGCACTGATTTCTATTTTAAAAAAAAAAGATGCTGCCGGTGGCGAGACTGCCGCCGCCGACGAGGCTGCCGCAGTGGAGGCCGCGTGCCCGCCGCCATCGAGGCCGCCGCCGTGGAGGGCCGCGTCGCCGCCGCCGCCGGCGAGGCAGCCAGCGTGGAGGCCGCCGTAGTGGAAAGTCGCGTCGCCGCCGCCGGCGGCGAGGCTGCCGCAGTGGAGGCCGCGTGCCCGCCGCCGTCGAGGCCGCCGCCGTGGAGGGCCGCGTCGCCACCGCCGCCGGCGAGGCAGCCAGCGTGGAGGCCGCCGCAGTGGAGGGTCGCGTCGGCGCCGCCGCCGTCGAGGCTACCGCAGTGGAGGCCGCCATGGAGGCCGCCGCACTGGAGGCCGCGTCCCCTGCCGCAGTGGAGGCCGCCGCACTGGAGGCCGCGGCAGAGCACTCGAGCAGCACCGGCCCGTGTGCGTGACGGCGTGGACGGCCGACCTCGCCGGCGGCGCGGTATGGAAGGACCGGGCCGAGCCGGGCCACGAGCGGGTGGAGAAGGCGAGCGCGCAGGAGGGACTCGGCGGGAAGCGGCTGCGGGCGACCGAGCGGCGGGACGCGGCTGCCGGCGGCGGAGCGGAGGAACGCGCTGAGAGGGATGTTGTTGCGGCTGAGAGAGGGAGGGAATTTGTGCGGCTGAGAGAGAGGGAGGGGAGAGGATAAGGATGGGTGGTGGGCATTTTTTTTTTGTCTGCTATTGCCATGTCATCGATCCAGGGCTTAACCATTTGAACCAATCAGGTCTCGCTATGGTCTCTTTGCCGTGCTCTTTCCAAGAACAGTAGGCAAAGACTACTGTGTCGTGTGTTTCGGCAGGACACACGGCAAAACCCATTTTTGATTTTTTAACCATTTCAGTTTTCTATATTTATTTATTATTGTTATATAAATGTTGGTAATTTTATTATTTTCACTTTTACTTCTCTTAAAGGCTTCTTTGTCGGGGGGGGCCTCACGCGGTATATCTCTCTTGAATTCTGTAAACGACGGTGGTGAAGTGGTTCACTGCACCGGGGAGCTCTTTATTGTACATGAGCATAGCAACACACTTATACACACATGGTAGGCTCACTTTCAAGTTTTGGGTGGGTTTCGGCACTCCGAAAAGTGATGTGGGGTGCAATGTTACACTAGGGGCATGCACCGTCTACCCCTACGGAATTCTCCGAACGACGGCTCGCCAATAGGATACTCTATTCGTTTGTGTTTGGTTATCTCATAGGAACATGGAAAGTAAAGATTGATCCCAATATGACCTTGTTCCGATAAACTATGCATGTTCGAAGGGTAGTACTTAGCTCTTTTTCCCTAGAAGCCATATAATTCCGCTAGTGGTAGCTCATTTCGTGAAGATGTTTTCGAATGATTAATCCTATCCCAAGTCTGATTTTTTCCCTCGCTTCTAGGCCACATATAACGGCGCCTCTCAAGGTTTTCCCTTTTTTTATTTTTCTGATTTAACTGTGCTCAAAACGGGGCCAACATGAAATGACGTTTCGCAAGAACAGACGCCGGGGGCACCGGGTTAGAAACGCGCAAAATCGGGAGAAAACCACACATAAAATGACACGTTCTAGTCCTAAAAATGATATTTCCATAAAATCTTTAGCGAGCGAAAGTGGACGCTTAGTTCAAATCCAGGACGTTTGCATCGAAATTGACATGAGACCACACGGAGCGGCAAGTCTACCTAGAAAGCTAGCACGTGCAGGAGGCATGTGAACCGTAGTTTATATGTTGTCCTCTATCAATGTGCATAGGTTCTGCTGAAGTGTTGAATGCGCCCCTTGTAGCACACAAAAAAAAACCCCGTTTCGGTACTCGGAAAATGAAAAATGGATTTCTGTGGCACAGAAAGGGAAACACTTTATGCGTGTTGCTTCCCTTCCCAAGACACACGTACGTTCCCAATATGGGCTCGTTCCGACAAACTATGCTTGTCCGGAGGGCAATACCTAGCTGTTTTGCCCTAGAAGCCATATAACTTCGTCGGTGATAGCTCATTTCGTGAAAACCTTTTCAGAGGATCAGTCGTATTCGTATCCCTCGAAATGCCGCCCCCCCCCCCCCCCAACCTCAAGCAAACTCTGACGAAGCCCGTCGAGTTCAGGTTGATGCGGGGACGAGGAGGCAACTCGGCACGCTGGAGACACGTATGGCCTTACGGAGTTGACGGTGGCGATGAGAGGGGTTGTTGGCGCGGAGGAACTGGTGGAGGAAAGAACTAATTGATGAACTATGCATCCGATACATGGTTATAATAGTGGCGCGAGAGAGAAAAAAATGGCGGGAAAAACGGCGGGAAGGAATTAGTAGGAAGAAAATGGAGGAAAAAAGGCGAGGATACACTTTGCCGTGTACCAGGGAAGAACACACGGCAAAGAACCTTCTTCGCCGTGTGTTTTGTGAAGACGCACGGCAAAGAGGGTCCTTTGCCGTGTGTTTTTCCCTGGCACACGGTAAAGAAAATGCTCACAATTTTCCTCGACGTGGCCCTAATTCTTTGCCGTGTGTTTGTTAGAGGACACACGGCAAAGCCCTGCCGCCATAACAGCTCCGTTAGCTGCGTCTCAAAAGGACACGTGTCACGGTTCTTTGCTATGTTCTTTTTCTTTGCCATGTGTTTTTTTGGACTTTTGCCGTGTCTACATCTTTGCCGTGTATTTTTCGAATATTTGCCATGTATATACTCTTTGCCGTGTGTTTTTCTGGAATTTTTCCGTGTTTCTTTTCTTCGCCGTGTGCCTAACTGTGCGGAGCACGGCAAAAGATGTCTTTGCCGTGTTCCGCGCTTTTTGGAGCACGGCAAAGTTGTGGGAACACGGCAAAGGGAGATTTTCCCGTAGTGAGACGGGAAGTCGTCGTGCTAAGGCCCCAAAGGACCAGCGCACCAGAGATGACAACCATAGGTCGGAAGAGACTGACCTGAAACCACACAATCGAACACGAAAGACGATCGAATCACGGGGGATCCGCCGGACACACAACTCCACGCGTCCTCCGCCGACGCTAAATGCACCACCGGAGCAAGGATATGATGGGGAGGACCTTATTCTGACTTCAGAAAGTAGCCGCCGCCTCACCATCCCGAAGAAGACACCGAAAAACAAAATTAACGAAAAAAATGAAAACTGAAACCTTCCCGCCGGCGAGAGGCCACGGTCTGCCACACCTCCAAAGCCGCAAGGGCACCGGAGGCGGAGTGGACCGGCAGCGTCGCCGGCGAGAGAGACGAAACCCTAGATGGGTTTTAGAGCCGCCTCAAAACGCCTTGATGTTTCCGTATCGGTTCATACTACTACTCCTACTTATAAAGTTATAATATCTACTACTATTAAGAGCTCACCATCTCGAACATAAAACAATCGGAGTTAGCCCGGGTTCCCACCACAATTCATTCAATGGCATACATGACAATGATATAACAAAATATACATTCGCTAAAGTTTAAGAATCTGTCTTTGGCGGATGGGTGTCTTGCGTTGCGCTTGCGCAATGGCCATGGGCAAACTCCATGTCGCCGCCGTTGGAGAAGTGGAAGGCATCGTCGCAGAAATTGTTGTCGTCAGCCAAGCCCTCACTGGAGCAGACCAAATTGACATAGCCGTCTTCCGAGGCACCGCCTTTGTCGGCGTAGAAGGAAGCATCATCGGCTTGGATGCCGTCACTGAACCCTTCGCCGCCGCCCGTCATGTTGGCAGGATGATGGTAATAGCTTGGAACAGGCTGCTCGGGAATTGGGAAGCCCTGGTACATCGGTGCTGCATGCTGCTGGTATGGGATCTCCTGACCGTAGAAGGAAGCATCTTCGGCTTTGCTGCCGTCGCTGAACCCAGTGCCGCCATCGGCATGATGATGGTAGTAGCTTGGACCTGGCTGGTCGGGCATTGGGAAGTGCTGGTAGCTCGTTCCTGCCCCCTGCTCCTGGTATGGGAACTCCTCGCCGTAGAAGGATGCATCATCGGCTTGGCTTCCGCAAATCATGTCGAGATGGCTCGGCCCTGATTGCTCTTGGTAAGGGAAATCCTCGTAGTAGCTTGGATGTGGCTGCTCCTGGTGTGCGAAATCGTCCTGGTAGTAGCTTGGGCCTAGCTGCTGTGGAGCCGGGATGATCTGGTGGTGCTGGTCGAAATCGGCGGCGGGGTCGTTCAACTGATGCGCCTCTGTCCCCGCTCGTAGCTGGTCCTCCTTGATCTTGCCTTTGGTGAGGTGTATGCGGCTCAGCACGGTGTTCTGGAGCGGCGGCGAGACGATGGTGTACTCGTGCATCACCCAGCCGGACGGGGCGCTGCCATTGCCGTTCTTCCTCTTCCTCTTCTTCCCCTTGACCTCCTCCTCCTCCTGCCCGTCGTCGTCGTCGAATCTCTTGTAGGTGAGGTCGTAGCGCTTGTACTTGATGTCCATCTCGTGGCCGCCGGGGCTCAGCAGGGTGAGGGTATGGCACTGGCCCTGCTGGCCGCGCCATATGCCGCCCTCGCCGCCCTTGATGACGCGCTCCCGGCGCCCCCCGTTCTTGGTCACGTCCAGGAAGAAGGCGTGGTGGCTGCCGGCGTGACCGTGCCGCGCCAGGAGCTCCGGCGGCGGGAGGCTCGCCGGGTTGGCCTCCTTGACGGCGTGGCCGAAGGGCGGGTCCGGGATGCCCAGCGCGCGCGGGAGGAGGTAGTGGGCGACGATGTCGTCGTCGGTCGGATCGAACTTGAACACCGCCGGCGTGGCCGGGCCGAACCCAAACCTGAACGCCTCCATTGTCTCCTCTCCCGATTCAATCTGGCTAGCTGGAGATCGAGTGGAATTGCGTTTGGGTTCCTGCTCGGTCTGTGGCTGGGAAATATATACTCCTAGGCCTACCATATATGAATCCGAGACGAGACGAGTTTAGCTCCCAGGATTCGACTTCACTCGAGTTACAAACCGGATTCGACTGCACTTGACTTGACTTGCGCACTACTGCATCGCTACCTATTTCCTTCCAAATATTACTACTCCAAAGCATCCCAACGAAATACAGTACTAGTTCGAAAACGAAACTCCAAAGCATCCAAATGAAATACAGTACGAGTTTGGAAAGGAATTTCACGCCCACGTACAATATAGGCGTGTTTGGTAGGACGCACATCACTTGGCTCGCATCTGGGAAGAAAAAATGAGCCGGTTGGTTGTCCGGAAGGCCGTCACGTTGTGGCCCGCACGGTTCGTAAATCACCCGCGGGCCAGTCCCGGGGAGGACCGGTCGAATCAGCCGTTTCCAGCATGCCACCCTCATCGCGGCCAAAAGCGAGAACGCGGTGTTCCTGCAGAGCTACCGAGGAGAGATGGGATGAGCTCGCGCGGCATGGCAAAAAAGCGGTGGGACGAATTTGGTCACTACTCGCGAAATTTCTCCACCGGGCCGCCAACTCGCCGCAAAATCGAAATCCCACATTCCCCCCATTTCAAGCTCACTCACCATTCGAGATCTACCGACATGGCCGTCTCTTCGTCACCGACAAGGTCCATGAGGTCGGCGGCACCAACGTCGGCTGTTGCGACAACGTCTAGACACATGGTCGTCTCTTCCGTCACCGACAAGGTCGTTGAGGTTGGCTGCAGTGACATCGGTTGTTGCAGCGGCTACTGGACACGGTGAGTCGCCTGCTTCCTCTGCACTGACTCATCCGGTAAGCATCTAAAACTCTACCTCTAGGTCGGACCGAACTGACTCGTGCATACGGAAATATCCGATAGCTTCGATCGTAGGTGATCCCCCCCTAAGACGGTGGCCCTCCCAGGATATCTGTCGAGCACTACGACGTTGGTTCTCCTTGGATCTCCATCATCCACGGGGATGATTGTGCTACATGTCTCTGTGCCGAGGTGTCCTTCTTTCCTTACCTCCGTACTAGGTGTTGCCCCTCTAGAGGTAGAATCCTCTGTTCTTTTCTTGTTCTAGCTTAGATTTGTATGGTAGTGGTGGTCCACTCCAGTTGTTGAACGGTTAGCAATGTTCTTCATAACATATTGTAGCCGATCATACGGAAAGTGCATGGTTGAACCGGCCGGCATATGCTCCTGCGGCAAGTCAGGCCACCATTGGTCTGGGTGTTTTGGTGGGCCTCGTACAGAAGCTGTTCATTTTTCTGATACAGACAGTGCTTCCCGTACAATACGCGAGTGGCCAAACGCATCTCCCCCAAATCGCGCACCTCTCTCTCATCTCTCCTCCAAAATCCGACCGGCGGCCGTCGAGGCAAATGGTGGAGGCGCGGCGCGCGCGCGAGATGCTGATGGTGGAGGCGCGGCGGCCGTCGGGCGGGTGGACGGCAGAGGAGCCTGCGCCGCCATCATGCTACCGCCGCTCGTCGCGGCGCCCTCCACGGCGAGGCAAGCTTGCGGCGGGGCCGGCGTCGGGGACGGGGGCGGCGTCGACGCGGCGTCGGGGACGGGGCGACGTCGACGTGGCGTCCCGGGCGAGCTCGGGATGGGGCCGGCGTCGAGGACAAGGCGTTGTTGAGGTCCGGGCGATCTCGGGACGGGACCGGCGTCGAGGATAGGGCGCCGTCAACGTGGCGTCGGGGACGGTCAGCGTCGAGGTGGCCCGAGCTCGGCTTCGTCAAGGAGGCCGGCGTCGGGGACAAGGCGGCGTCGACGTGGCGACGGGGACGGGCGGCGTCGACGTGGCGTCGGGGACGGTCGGCGTCGAGGTGGCCCGAGCTCGACTTCGTCGAGGAGGCGTTGGGTACAATGCGGCGTCGAGGTCCAGGCCAGTTCGGGAAGGGGCCGGCGTCGGGAATAGGGCGGCATCGTCGTGGCCCGAGCTTGGCGTCGGCGACGGGCGTCGTCTAGGTGGCCCGAGCTCGGCGACGGGGACGGGCGGCGTCGAGGTCGCTCTGCAGCTCCCGCACCCCGGCCGCGACCTCGTCGGAACTGCAGCAGCAGGCGCACCACACGGTGAGGATCAGCGGCGCGGGGAAAGGCAGGGGAGAGGATGCGAGGGGGAGTTGGGGGAGAACCACACATGTATTTTACTGTGGCATACGTACAGGACACTGCAGTAGTGGACCGCATATACATTTTTTGGACCAATGAGATGCTGATTTGAGCCAGGTTCACATGCCGCCGGGTTCTATTAGTCCACTCTCCCGATCATACATGTTAGGTTCCATGATATGTCAACTCCATCAGTCGAAAACATTGTCATGTCCTCAAATGGGACTGCCCCTTATGTTTGTCGTGTTGTGGTCCGAATTGTTCTTACAGCACCCCGGGCCAGTCTTAGGAGGAATGGTCAATCGGCTGTTTCCAGCAAGCCACCATCGTCACGGCCAAAAGCGAGAACGCGACGTTCCAGCAGAGCCACCGAGGAGATGGCGCGAGCTCGCGCGGCACGGCAAAAAAGCGGCAGGGCAAATTTGGTCACCGCCCGCGAAATTTCACCACCGTATTTAGGGGCCGCCGACCAACCGCAAAATCAAAATTCCCCATTTTTCCCCATTTTGACCTCATCCGCCATTCAAGTTCTGGCAACATGGTCGTCTCTTCGTCACCGACAAGGTCGTTGAGGTTGGTTGCAGCGACGTCGGCTGTTGCAGCGGCTACTGGACATGGTGAGTCAGCTTCTTCCTGTGCACCGACTCATCCGCGAAGCATCTCAAACTCTACCTCTAGGTCGGACCGAACTGACTCGTACATACAGAAAAATATGATAGCTTCGATCGTAGGTGATCCCTCCTAAGACGGTGGCCTTCCCAGGATCTCCGTCGAGCACTAAGACGCTGGTTCTCCTTGGATCTCCGTCATCCACGCGGACGATTATGCTACATAAATATGCGCCGAGGTCTCCTTCTTCCCCAACATCAGTGGTACGTGTTGCCCCTCTAAGGTAGAAGCCTCTGTTCTTTTCTTGTCTAGCTTAGATTTGTACAATACTGGTGGTTCACTTCTGTTGTTGAACGATTAGGAATGTTCTTCGTAATGTACTTTAGGAGATCATCTTTACTATTATATTCGAGTTGGGGATGGCGTGCACTTTGACATCAAACATTCAGAAGATCTCAGCCATCCATCATCTCAAAAACGTCCATCATCAGTTAGGAGATCTAATCACGTAAAAGACTATGATAACCAACATTTATGGAAGTATATTATCTTCCAAAAAAATTAGGGGATCGTGAGTTATGAGAATTTGAAATAACAAGGAAAGCAATTCTCTCCTGCCTAATCTACTCCTCAATACACACCTGGTTTTACGCTCCACCCTAATCTACTCCCGTGATTTTAATGTCTCTTAAAAAACATCCACATGTCCAACATCCATGCACGGTGCAATGGCGATATGTCAAGATAAATTCGCCCTAAACACATGTTGGTTGCGATTGAGGGCATCTCGGCCTCCTAGCCATTTTGCTTCATCATCGCCCGACAATATGTCCACGAGACCCCACCCTCGCCAGCAGTGTGTTCATCCACGCTGATCATTCGACCGATCTGATTAGGACCCAGAGACTGGTGAGCCGTATCAATCATGGCATCCTTCCCCGGCTCCAAGAAATTTTTTCAGCAAAAATGTGAATTAGAAAGGATTGGACCGAAATATGAATCAAAGGCTTAATCTTGATATACCTCAGAACAATACATTCTTGTTACCACGAGATGTATTGGCCGCTACAGATTATTTTATTGGAATGAAATTTGAGGTATGCTCCATATGTGGGTTTTGATCGCGCCTTGTTTCTTATTTAGACTGTACAAGTGATTTTGATTAATTGTTCAAGCATTGCAGCATCGCAGCTACTTTTAGTTTTCGTGTTGGAAATTTTTGAGTTGTGACCACAATACCACACTTCACAGCCTGTATATATATCATTACGTCTTGTTTATTGCTTGCATCGGTCTCTGAGGCTATGTTAGCTGTTGCGTTGTGTTTTGCTTCATCATATTCTCACGTGAGTCTCATCATTATATTCGCATAACTGACAATGTTAAGATGACATGCAGTGATGAATTATGTGTGACTTATCAATTTTGTGGATAATATCCTGCTCTCGCTTGGGTGGATGATTTTCTCAAGAAGAGGAAATGAAATAGCAAAGGATGCAAGAAGACGTGTGGATCCGGCCATAGCTGGGTCTAATCCAGATCCCTCTCAACATTTCTTTTAGGGATAGCAGAGGTAGTACATGAATTCGTGGAGGAAAATGTCCCTGATATTTGGGGCAATATGGGCGGAAAAAGTGAAAGGATGAGCAGGCGAGGAAGAAGAAAGTATTTCGATACGTGGGTTCCACCTTATGGGCTAATACAAACTTTAAAATTAGGGTAGTTTGATTTGTAGTAAAATCCATACATACCGGCCCACTCGATTTCGATACAGTCAACCCATCTCTATACTATTATTTTAAGAAATAGTATTTTTTTCATGTTTGTGGCTAGGATTGATGAAATTAAACTTTATCGAACATAGGGTACATGGATAACATCACCATCACAATTTTTTCTAGCAAATATGCTGGTGGTTCTGCTGTTGTATTGTAAAATCATGGGATAGACAAGAAGGTTCATCGATGCAATGAGTATTATATGGGACAACAATTAAGCTGAAGTTGTAGGATATGGAAGTCTGGAGGTAATAATCTGTTAAAAATATTACGTTTAGTAATGATATGTTGAGCGAGATTTGTATCGATCTAGATTTAGTTGAAGTTATTCCTTAATTTTGGAGATAAGTCTGTGTGAGCTTGCCTGACTTGAGCGACGGTGGTAAGAGTTTATAACAAGGAAATATAATTGTGTAGGTGGTTCCAGTTAAATTTGCCATTTATATTTATGTGATTATTGTGTTTTCTATGTATTGTTCTACTGGTGAATGTGTTCTACCATTTTCGTGTAACTTCAGCATGGTTCTAATTCTGATTTTATAATGTAAGAGAACTAACATGTGTGGTACCAGGACCAACTATATTGACCGTGAGCAAAAACTGCCTCGGCTTTTGAACAGGTCTTGGACATAAAATGGTATGGCATTCCTGGATTTTTTTAGATGGGTGCTTAAAAGATGCGCAACCAGACATTCACCTGTAGGCAGAAGCTTGGCTACTTTGACTGCAAAAAAGGTTCTCGTGCATCCCACTGATCACGAGGTAGATGAATACTTATATTTTTACATGTGGAAATTTATAAATGTTATAAAATTATGTTTACCATGTATGACGATAAAATTAGAGGGAAATATGGAGATATCATTATAAGGAAACAATCAAAGGCTGGTATTTATCAAAACAAAATTGGAATCCACATGCAGAACACACACTCACATAAAGTATGATGATCTTCTTTTATCAACATCTCGATATCTAAGTCTAATATAATCCGTGGCAACACACGGGCACTCAACTAGTACATGTTAGGTTCCCAATCTGTCAGCTCCTTCAGTCAAAAACATTGTCATGTTCTCAAATGGGACTGCCCCTTATGTTCAGGACATGCACACAAACTTGCAATGGTTTGGCAACCTAATATGTTAGAGTTCGTCCTCAACCGTTTGGTCAAGCTTGTGGAAAGCGGCTTCTGTTTCAACCAAGGCTTCAAAGAGTCCCAGATGAAGAAGGTCGCCAATGATGTTCTTGATTTCACTGGCATCGCTGTGAGCACTCTTTAGATCTTCAACCATCAGAAAGTGAAGGAGCGGGTGTAGCCTCATTAGCGGGATGAAAAGTGGAAGGCAAACTCAAATGGAGCAAAGACGTTAACTTGATTGGTGCTTGAAGATGAGGACAACCTACATGACCACCTGAAGGTAGTAAAAGGTAGTAAAGCTTCGTCATGCTTATATGTTGTTCTTTTGTTCACGTTGATATGCAGTGATAGTACCTCCTTGTCAATTGCAGAACAACCCGAAGAACCTTGAGTTTCTGAACAGTCCGACTGTCAACTACATTCAGATGAAGACAATATTCACACCCTGATAGGGCAAAGGTGTCCGATCTTTCGATGAGATGTGATAATTCGATTTGTTGGTGGAGTTCGTGCTTGACGATCCGACTACACGTGCAAAGCTCGTGCGCCAATGCAATCGCTAGGACAATCTCCGGGAGTTACTGATCTTGCGGATGCACGATCAGCCTGACCAGCGAGGGTCTTAATTCCTACCTGAAATCGAGAACAAGTAAGAACTAATATTGCAATCAGAATATTGCGGATATAGATGAAAGCTTTATTGAAAAGGTGGGATTCCGAATAGTCGGTCTTGTTCTGGGCGTTGGCCTCAAAAGAAGTACACGAGAGTTGCAGCAATGGCTAACTTTTTGTCTAATCAAAATCCCAGTCTAAACGTGACGACTATGGAGGTATTTAAAGGAGGAAAAGGTGGGGTTTCGACCAGCCATACGTATGGTGGTCGAACCAAACCCTAGAAGGCCTTTCCCCTTCAATACGGACTCTAAAAAGTGGCTGACTTAATTCCTGCGAAAATGACATGGGCCTGGCCCAAAACTAAAGGTGACGCAGCACCATATTATGCTATGGACGAAATTATGAAGTGGAGAACTCTATATTTCGTCCATGTCTTCATCTCTTCTTATGGTGGCTTCAAAGTTCTGAAATCTCCACTTGTGGCGTCATCTTCAATCCTCAAGTGCTTGCTGCCATCTCCTTCATGCGTGATCATGCTCCAATGCTTGTCCTCCTCATCCATGCTAGGTCCATCATTCCTAAGAGTAACAAACATATCTGATTTAGGCAGCATCATATTCTCTTGTATATGAGGAATAGTTCCAAGAAACGAAAGTACCTGATAGTTAAGTTGTTTGGCACGAGCTCGAGTGATTGGTCCTTGTATTTGTGTGGCTCTAGGTACAGCGGTTGTATCAATAGATGGGATGTCCTCATCATGCTCCCCTTCTTGAATTGAAGTCGTCCTCGACGCAAGCTCATCTTCTTCACCAAAGTAAGGCTTCAAATCTGCAATGTTAAATGTAGGACTTACCGGACCCAATTCTGCAGGAAGCTCAAGTTTATATGCATTATCATTTATCTTCTCTAACACCTTAAAAGGACCAGCGGCACGAGGCATTAACTTAGACTTGCGCAATGCAGGAAAACGATCTTTGCGCAAATGTAACCAAACAAGATCACCAACATCAAACACAACATGCTTTCTTCCTCTATCCCCAGCAATTTTATACTTAGCATTCATGCGTTCTATGTTGTCTTTAGTAGTCTCATGCAATTTTAATATCAATTCAGCACGTTGTGTAGCATCCAAATCATTTTGCACCGAAGATGGTAAAGGCAATAAATCAATAGGTGCACATGGAACAAAACCATACACAATCTCAAAAGGGCACATCTTAGTGGTAGAATGCAGCGAACGATTGTAAGCAAATTCAATATGAGGCAAACACTCTTCCCACAATTTTAAATTCTTCTTCAAAACAGCCCGCAGCATAGTAGATAATGTTCTATTTACTACTTCAGTTTGTCCATCAATTTGGGGATGACATGTAGTACTAAACAGCAATTTAGTCCCCAACTTAGCCCATAAACATCTCCAAAAGTGGCTAAAAAATTTAGTATCACGATCAGAAACAATAGTATTTGGCACACCATGTAAACGCACAATTTCGCGAAAGAACAAATCAGCAACATGTGTAGCATCATCAGTTTTGTGACATGGAATAAAGTGTGCCATCTTAGAAAACCTATCCACAACAACAAAGATACTATCCCTCCCCTTCTGTGTACGAGGCAAACCCAAAACGAAATCCATAGAAATATCCTCCCAAGGTACACTAGGAACAGGAAGAGGCATATATAAACCATGTGGATTAAGTCGAGACTTAGCTTTTTGACATGTAGTGCAGCGTGCCACAAATCTCTCAACATCTCGACGCATACGTGGCCAAAAGAAGTGTGCAGCAAGTACATCCTCCGTCTTCTTCACACCAAAGTGACCCATCAATCCTCCTCCATGCGCCTCCTGCAACAACAAAAGACGAACGGAACTATCTGGGATGCATAGCTTGTTAGCACGGAACACAAATCCATCATTGAGGACGAATTTGTTCCATGTTCTACCATCTTTACAATTCAGCAACACATCTTTAAAATCAGCATCATGCAAGTATTGTTCCTTTATGGTTTCTAATCCAAAAATCTTGAAGTCAAGTTGAGATAGCATAGTATAACGGCGCGACAAAGCATCAGCAATAACATTATCTTTACCCTTTTTGTGTTTGATAACATAAGGAAAAGACTCAATAAACTCAACCCACTTTGCATGGCGGCGATTCAACTTAGCTTGACTACGAATATGCTTCAAAGATTCATGATCAGAATGTATAACAAATTCTTTAGGCCATAAATAATGTTGCCAAGTTTGTAATGTCCGAACCAGCGCATATAATTCTTTATCATAAGTAGAATAATTCAGACTAGGCCCACTCAATTTCTCACTAAAATATGCAACAGGTTTGCCCTCTTGTAATAACACACCTCCTAAACCAATTCCACTAGCATCACATTCAAGCTCAAAAGTCTTATTGAAATCAGGAAGTTGGAGTAATGGAGCATGTGTTAACTTATCTTTCAGTATCATGAAGGCGTCTTGTTGTGCATCGCCCCACACAAAGGGCACATCCTTCTTTGTAAGCTCATTCAGCGGCGCAGCAATGGATCCAAAATCTTTCACAAAGCGCCTATAGAAACCAGCGAGGCCAAGAAAACTCCTCACTTGTGTGACCGTCTTTGGCTGCGGCCAATTCTCAATTGCCTCAATCTTGGCTGGATCAACTTCAATTCCCTGCGCAGTAACAACATAGCCAAGAAACGCAACTCGATTGGTGCAAAAGGTGCACTTCTCAAGATTACCATACAAACGTGCATCACGTAAAGCATTGAAAACAGCACGTAAATGATCCAAATGTTCCTCCAAAGATTTGCTATAAATCAGAATATCATCAAAGTATACCACCACAAAACGTCCAATAAAAGCACGTAAAACTTCGTTCATCAGTCTCATGAAAGTACTAGGTGCATTAGTTAAACCAAAAGGCATTACTAACCACTCATATAAACCGAACTTAGTTTTAAACGATGTTTTCCATTCATCTCCTAATTGCATACGAATCTGGTGGTAACCACTACGCAAATCAACTTTAGAGAACATAATAGAACCACTCAATTCATCAAGCATATCATCTAAACGAGGTATAGGATGACGGTAACGAATGGTAATATTATTAATAGATCTACAATCAGTACACAGGCGTGAAGAACCATCCTTCTTAGGTACCAAGATAATAGGAACAGCACATGGGCTAAGAGACTCACGAATGTAACCTTTATCTTGGAGAACCTGAATTTGTCGCTGAATCTCTTTGGTCTCTTCAGGATTGGTACGATATGGCGCACGGTTGGGCAGCGAAGCACCTGGAATCAAGTCAATCTGGTGTTCTATCCCACGGATAGGTGGTAGTCCAGGTGGTACATCTTGTGGGAACACATCAATGAACTCCTGCAAAAGGTTAGCAACCGCAGGTGGCAAAGATACGCGTAGATGCACACGTCCGTTGGGAACCCCAAGTGGAAGGTATGATGCGTATAGAAGCAAGTTTCCCTCAATGAAACCAAGGTTTAATCGAACCAGAGGAGCCAAGAAGCACGTTGAAGGTTGTTGGTGGCGAAATGTGATGCGGCGCAACAACAGGGATTCGGCGCCAACGTGGAATCTGCACAACAAAACCAAAGTACTTTGCCCCAACGAAAGGAGGTCAATCTCACCGGCTTGCTGTAACAAAGGATTAAACGTATCGAGTGGAAGATGATTGTTTGCAAGAAAATAGTAAAACACAATTGCAAGATTGTATGCTATGTAAAGAATAGGACCGGGGTCCACAGTTCACTAGAGGTGTCTCTCCCATAAGATAAAAGCATGTTGGGTGAACAAATTACAGTCGGGCAATTGACAAATAGAGAAAGGCATAACAATGCATATACATGATATGATAAATATAGTGAGATTTAATTGGGCATTACGACAAAGTACATAGACCGCCATCCAAGCATCTATGCCTAAAAAGTCCACCTTCAGGTTATCATCCGAACCCCATTCAGTATTAAGTTGCTAAGCAACAGACAATTGCATTAAGTATGGTGCGTAATGTAATCAACAACTACATCCTTAGATATAGAATCAATGTTTTATCCCTAGTGGCAACAGCACATCACAACCTTAGAACTTTTTGTCACTGTCCCAGAGTCAATGAAGGCATGAACCCACTATCGAGCATAAATACTCCCTCTTGGAGTTAAGAGTACAAACTTGGCCAGAGCCTCTACTAATAACGGAGAGCATGCAAGATCATAAACAACACATAAACAATAGATTGATAATCACCATAATCATAGTACTCTCTATCCATCGGATCCCGACAAACACAACATATAGTATTACAGATAGATGATCTTGATCATGTTAGGCAGCTCACAAGATCCAACAATGAAGCACAACAAGGAGAAGACGACCATCTAGCTACTGCTATGGACCCATGGTCCAGGGGTGAACTACTCACTCATCACTCCGGAGGCGACCATGGCGGTGTAGAGTCCTCCGGGAGATGAATCCCCTCTCCGGCAGGTGCCGGAGGCGATCTCCGAATCCCCCGAGATGGGATTCGCGCGGCGGCGTCTGGAAGGTTTTCCGTATCGTGGCTCTCGATGGGGGTGACGGAGACTTTAGGCGGAAGGGCAACGCGGGGGCCACACGAGGTGCCCGGGGGTAGGGCCGCGCGGCCAAGGGCCGCCGCGCCGCTATCCCCGGCTACCTCGTGGCCCCACTTCGTTATCTCTTCGGTCTTCTGAAGCTTCGTGCAAAAATAGGACCCTGGGCGAAAGTTTTCCAATTCGAGAATATTTCCTTACTAGGATTTCTAAAACCAAAAACAGCAGAAACAACTGGCTCTTCGGCATCTTGTTAATAGGTTAGTCCCGAAAATGCATAAATATGACATATAATGTGCATAAAACATGTAGGTATCATCAATAAAGTAGCATGGAACATAAGAAATTATCGATACGTTGGAGACGTATCAGCATCCCCAAGTTAGCTTCCCGAGCAGGTAAAACGATAACAAAGATAATTTCTGAAGTGACATGCCATCATAATCTTGATCATACTATTTGTAAACATATGTAATGAATGCAGCGATCAAAACAAAGGTAATGACATGAGTAAACAAGTGAATCATATAGTAAAGACTTTTCATGAATAGTACTTCAAGACAAGCATCAATAAGTCTTGCATAAGAGTTAACTCATAAAGCAATAAATCAAAGTAAAGGTGTTGAAGCAACACAAAGGAAGATTAAGTTTCAGCGGTTGCTTTCAACTTATAACATGTATATCTCATGGATATTGTCAACATAAAGTAATATAACAAGTGCAATATGCAAGTATGTAGGAATCAATGCACAGTTCACACAAGTGTTTGCTTCTTAAGGTGGAGGGAGATAGGTAAACTGACTCAACAATAAAAGTAAAAGAAAGGTCCTTCAAAGGAAAGCATCGATTGCTGTATTTGTGCTAGAGCTTTTATTTTGAAAACATGAAACAATTTTGTCAACGGTAGTAATAAAGCATATGAGTTATGTAAATTATATCTTACAAGTTGCAAGCCTCATGCATAGTATACTAATAGTGCCCGCACCTCGTCCTACTTAGCTTGGACTACCGGATCTTTTCATGCCATGTTTCAACCAAGTGTCACAAAGGGTACCTCCATGCCGCCTGTACAAAGGTCTAAGGAGAATGCTCGCATTTTGGATTTCTCGCTTTTGATTATTCTCAACTTAGACATCCATACCGGGACAACATGGACAACAGATAATGGACTCCTCTTAAATGCATAAGCATGTAGCAATGATTATTGTTCTCATATGAGATTGAGGATATATGTCCAAAACTGAAACTTCAACCATGATTCATGGCTTTAGTTAGCGGCCCAATGTTCTTCTCTAACAATTTTGCATGCTCCAACCACTAAAATGATAGATCCTTCAGACAAGACGGACATGCATAGCAACTCACATGATATTCAACAATAGTTGATGGCGTTCCCCAAGCATGGTTATCGCACAACAAGCAACTTAATAAAAGATAAAGTGCATAAGTACATATTCAATACTACGATAGTTTTTAAGGCTATTTTGTCCCATGAGCTATATATTGCAAAGGTAAATGATGGAATTTTAAAGGTAGCACTCAAGCAATTTACTTTGGAATGGCGGAGAAATACCATGTAGTAGGTAGGTATGGTGGACACAAATGGCATAGTAGTTGGCTCAAGGATTTTGGATGCATGAGAAGTACTCCCTCTCGATACAAGGTTTAGGCTAGCAAGGTTATTTGAAGCAAACTCAAGGATGAACCGGTGCAGCAAAACTCACATAAAAGACATATTGTAAACATTATAAGACTCCACACCGTCTTCCTTGTTGTTCAAAACTCAATACTAGATATTATCTAGACCTTAGAGAGACCAAATATGCAAATCAAATTTTAGCAAGCTCTATGTATTTCTTCATTAATGGGTGCAAAGAATATGATGCAAGAGCTTAAACATGAGCACAACAATTGCCAAGTATCACATTATCCAAGACATTTTAGAATTACTACATGTAGCATTTTCCAATTCCAACCATATAACAATTTAACGAAGAAGAAACTTCGCCTTGAACATTATGAGTAAAGCCTAAGGACATATGTGTCCATATGCAACAGCGGAGCGTGTCTCTCTCCCACAAAGTGAATGCTAGGATCCATTTTATTCAAACAAAAACAAAAATAAAAACAAACCGACGCTCCAAGTAAAGAACACAAGATGTGATTGAATAAAAATATAGTTTCAGGGAGGAACCTGATGATGTTGTCGATGAAGAAGGGGATGCCTTGGGCATCCCCAAGCTTAGACGCTTGAGTCTTCTTAGAATATGCAGGGGTGAACCACGGGGCATCCCCAAGCTTAGAGCTTTCACTCCTCTTGATCATAGTATATCATACTCCTCTCTTGACCCTTGAAAACTTCCTTCACACCAAACTTCAAGCAAACTCATTAGAGGGTTAGTGCACAATTAATAATTCACACATTCAGAGGTGACACAATCATTATTTTCACTTCTGGACATTGCATAAAGCTACTGGACATTAATGGATCAAAGAAATGAATCCAACATAGCAAAAGAGGCAATGCGAAATAAAAGGCAGAATCTGTCAAAACAGAACAGTCCGTAAAGACGAATTTAAAGCTGGCACCAGACTTGCTCAAATGGAAAAACTCAAAACTAATGAAAGTTGCGTACATATCTGAGGATCACGCTCGTAAATTGGCAGATTTTTTAGAATTTTCTACAGAGAACTGTGCCCAGATTCGTGACAGACAGCAATGCTGTTTCTGCGCAGCGATCCCAAATATAACATCAACTTTGACATAGAAACTTTACTTGGCACAAAAACATGATAAGGAGAGGTTGCTACAGTAGTAAACAACTTCCCAGACTCAACAAAAAAATTGCTGTAGTAAAAACATGGGTTGTCTCCCATAAGCGCTTTTCTTTAACGCCTTTCAGCTAGGCGCAGAAAGTGCAAATCAAGTAACATCGAGAGTAGAAGCATCAACATTATTACCAGGGGTGTTGGGAGTTTTCTCAACAATGCATTGTATCTGGTCTATATAAGTAACTCCTCTCTCATTGCTCCTAGGCTTACTATTCTCATCAAACAAATTTTCAGGAACAAGCCAAGCATAGTTATTTTCCAAAGCTTCATGCATCCCTAGTAGTTTACTAGGTATTGGCGCTTTAATTTCCCTACCATCATTAACATTATTAGTATACTTAATTCTATCCATATCCATCTTTTCAAGTATTTGTTTAAAATTAGGAAAGAAACCAAGCCTCTTATGCTTAATAAAAACTTTTCTAGCTTCTTTAACTATATCCTCAAATTCTCTAACAAGGACTTTTAAAACAAAATTTCTCTTTTCCCCCATCTCCATATCCGAAAGTGTAAGAAACATATGTTGTATTATGGGATTGAGATTAACAAATCTAGTTTCTAACATGTGTATCAAACAGGCAGAAGCACTTTCATAAGTAGGAGCAGTTTTTAATAATGGTATATCTTCAAAATCTTCATCCATACTAACATGAGTGAAAAATTCTTCTATATTATCTCTTCCAATGATACACCCTCGTCCTACCGGTATCTCTTCCAAAGTAAACTTAGGATTAAGCATGATGAAATAAGCAAAAAGTAAACTAGGCAAACAAAGTAAAGACAAGTAACTAATTTTTTTTGTGTTTTTGATATAGAGAGCAAGACAATAAATAAAGTAAAACTAGCAACTAATTTTTTTGTATTTTGATTTAGGTGCAGCAAACAAAGTAGTAAATAAAATAAAGCAAGACAAAAACAAAGTAAAAAGATTGAGAAGTGGAGACTCCCCTTGCAGCGTGTCTTGATCTCCCCGCAACGGCGCCAGAAATTTAGCTTGATACGCGTAGATGCACACGTCCGTTGGGAACCCCAAGTGGAAGGTATGATGCGTATAGAAGCAAGTTTCCCTCATGAAACCAAGGTTTAATCGAACCAGTAGGAGCCAAGAAGCACGTTGAAGGTTGTTGGTGGCGAAATGTGATGCGGCGCAACAACAGGGATTCCGGCGCCAACGTGGAATCTGCACAACAAAACCAAAGTACTTTGCCCCAACGAAACAGTGAGGTTGTCAATCTCACCGGCTTGCTGTAACAAAGGATTAAACGTATCGAGTGGAAGATGATTGTTTGCAAGAAAATAGTAAAACACAATTTAGATTGTATGCTATGTAAAGAATAGGACCGGGGTCCACAGTTCACTAGAGGTGTCTCTCCCATAAGATAAAAGCATGTTGGGTGAACAAATTACAGTCGGGCAATTGACAAATAGAGAAAGGCATAACAATGCATATACATGATATGATAAATATAGTGAGATTTAATTGGGAATTACGACAAAGTACATAGACCGCCATCCAACTGCATCTATGCCTAAAAAGTCCACCTTCAGGTTATCATCCGAACCCCATTCAGTATTAAGTTGCTAAGCAACAGACAATTGCATTAAGTATGGTGCGTAATGTAATCAACAACTACATCCTTAGACATAGAATCAATGTTTTATCCCTAGTGGCAACAGCACATCACAACCTTAGAACTTTCTGTCACTGTCCCAGGTGTCAATGAAGGCATGAACCCACTATCGAGCATAAATACTCCCTCTTGGAGTTAAGAGTACAAACTTGGCCAGAGCCTCTACTAATAACGGAGAGCATGCAAGATCATAAACAACACATAAACAATAGATTGATAATCACCATAATCATAGTACTCTCTATCCATCGGATCCCGACAAACACAACATATAGTATTACAGATAGATGATCTTGATCATGTTAGGCAGCTCACAAGATCCAACAATGAAGCACAACAAGGAGAAGACGACCATCTAGCTACTGCTATGGACCCATGGTCCAGGGTGAACTACTCACTCATCACTCCGGAGGCGACCATGGCGGTGTAGAGTCCTCCGGAGATGAATCCCCTCCGCAGGGTGAGGCGATCTCCTGAATCCCCGAGATGGGATTCACGGCGGCGGCGTCTCTGGAAGGTTTTCCGTATCGTGGCTCCCGACTGGGGTTTCGCGACGGAGACTTTAAGTAGGCGGAAGGGCAACGCGGGGGGCCACACGAGGTGCCGGGGGGGCGCCGCGGCCAGGGCCAGGGCGCCGCCCTATCCCTGCCTCGTGGCCCCACTTCTGTTATCTCTGCCCTCTTTCTGCAAAAATAGGACCCAGGGCGAAAGTTTCGTCCAATTAGAATATTTCCTTACTAGGATTTCTGAAACCAAAAAGAAAACAAGAATCGGCTTTCGGCATCTTGTTAATAGGTTAGTCCCAGAAAATGCATAAATATGACATATAATGTGCATAAAACATGTAGGTATCATCAATAAAGTAGCATGGAACATAAGAAATTATCGATACGTTGGAGACGTATCAGGCATATCCTCAAATGAAAACAGAACTTCTTTGCAAATAATAGCATAGCATTGAGTAGTGTTCACATCAAGTTCAGCAATATCAGATTTGCTAGCAAGCAAACAAGGATTTTTCAAACGAATTTCAGTAGCATGGTTTGAATCAGATTTAGTATTAGTCTTATGTGGCACAAAATCTGCAGCAACAATCTGATTCTCACTCTTAAGTTTCTCCTCGTTTTTTACTCTACTAGCTCTAGCAAGATCATCTTTTAGTATTTGTTCAGGAGTCATAGGTTTGAGACCAATTTTCTTTCCATCATGCATAAGAGAATACTGATTAGTTTTACCATTATGAACAGATTCTCTATCAAATTGCCAAGGTCTACCAAGTAACAAAGAACAAGCTTGCATAGGTACAACATCACAATCCACAAAATCAGAATATGTACCAATAGTAAAATGCACACGTGTAGTTCTTGTTACCTTGAGCTTCCGAGAGCTCTCAAACCATTGAATGTAATATGGATGTGTGCGCTGTCTTGTAGGAAGAGAAAGCTTCTCCACCATGTCAACGCTAGCCAGATTATTGCAGCTCCCTCCATCAATGATGATCCTTATAGCTCGCTCTTTGACAACGCCTCTTGTTTGGAACAGATTGTGGCGTTGATCATGCTCAGCTTTGCTCAATTGCACGCTCAACACACGTTGTGCAACTAAGCTCCTGTACTGATCAGCAGTGTCAGCTTCCATTACCTCCATCTCTCTCTCAGAATCAGAATTAGCACCATCACGTGCAGCAATAAGGGCCAATGTATCTTCATCAAAGTCACTTGCAGAATCATATTCGCCATCTTCACGCACCAACATCACACGCTTGGTTCTGCATTCTCTCTCTATGTGTCCAAAACCCAAGCATTTGCGACATTGTATGTCGCGCGTCTTCCCCGTGGAGGCCATCGAAGATGAACTCCGAGGAGGACCAGCAGATGGTGGTGAAGTAGCAGCCGGTGGTGCTCGTGATGCAGGCGCGGTGTACTTGGAGGTAGAAGGTGCTGGTGTAGTCCCACGAGATTGTGGCGCTGATTGTCGCGTAGTCCATGACGATGTACGACCTGCAGAAACATTAGCTTTTCTCCATGGTGGTTGACGATCCTGCACTTCACGTTCAGCTTTGCAAGCAAGATGAAACAAGCGAGTAATAGTGTTGTACTCCTTATAATCTAAAATATGCTGAATCTCTTTATTCAAACCACCAAAGAAACGTGCAAGCATAGCCTCATTATCCTCTACAATACCACAGCGAATCATGCCAGTTTGCAATTCTTGATAATAGTCTTCTACAGAATTTTTTCCTTGTTCTAAGCGAGACAATTTCTTTAGCAAATCACGTTGATAATGTGGAGGAACAAAGCGAGTACGCATAGCAAGTTTTAAACCAACCCAAGTAGTAGGAATATTAGCATGGTGTACTCTACAATGCTCAGACCACCAAATAGATGCAAAATCTGTGAACTCACAAGTAGCAGCACTAACACGCAAATGATCAGGATAGCGTAAACATGCAAAGCGTTGCTCTACTTCCAATTCCCATGTAAGATATGCATCAGGATTATATCTACCCTCAAATGGCGGAATATTCAGTTTCAGTTTAGCAACATGATCATCATCATTACGTACCGGGCGTGGAGGTGGTCGAGCGTGGCGGTTCAGCTGCCGTGGACGACCAGGTGCAGGTTGTTGGACCTCCTCGTCATCCAGCACGTTCTCATCTACTTGCTCATCCTCGTTCCCTCCATAGTCCTCGTATCCTTCATCAGAAGGCGCGTCATGTGCGGCTGCTGCAGCAGGAGCGGTACCCGCCGGAACGTCCGCACGAGGAACGCGGCGTGCGCGGCGTTGCACGTTGGCGCGAGGCGGCGGTAATCGAGTCAACAACTCCTGGAACTTGGCGTCGAGCTTGGAGTTGAAGGCTGCCTCGAGGCCATCGATCTTGTCCAGCGCGTCGGTGAGTTTGGCGTCAACATCACCGAGGCGCCCATCCACGTCGGTTGCATGCCCGCCCAAAAGGTGGAGGAAGTGAGCATGCATCTCTGCATTCGTCATCTTATCCGGGTCAACGTTCGCCGACTCTGTGCCTGTCATGGTTAGTACAGAAAAAGCACAAATGTATATGCCTACAAACTACGGAATATGGTGGTTCACGCGCAATTCGTCAAGCAAAATACAAAGCTCTTACAAGTCCTTACCAAACAGGAGGAAGGCGATGTAACAACCAGCAAGGAATCAGCGTCTCCAAGGATTGCCAAAGCGATTACCAGGGGTCGACACCAAGCACGTGGAGACAATATGTGGAGCTGTAGGGAGGCTAATATGGTAGCAAACAGCAATTGTCAAAACAGCAATGCAGTATTGAAAGTATGCTCAACGACGGTACTGTGCTGGTCCTAGGCTAGACCGTACTAGAGACGCGAGCCTAGAACACTAACGAGGTCACGGCGCGGCACACAAGCAACTAGCAGTGATGAGGTGGCGATGATGTGGCGACGCGAGGTGCGAAAAATCACTATGATGGCAAGTGTCTCAAACTGATCCCCAAGGTCTAAAAACAGTATAGCCTCAGAAAATTTTTGTCGAAATTTCTGGAAAGTGCTCCGGAAAGCGCGCAGGCGCCAAAAAAATGTCGCTATAACGGCCAGTGGCGAAAAGTGATCGCCAAGGTGAAAAACCAATGTAGCCAGATTTTTTCGGAGGCGGTTCCAGACTTTTTTTTTTTTTTGCTCTCCTTCCAATTCTTTACTGGCGGCCGAAACTTATCTCACGGAAATTTTTCTACAGCCCAGACGAAAATAGAAGGTAATAGCTAAGTAGGAAAAACAATAAAACCTAATTCTACACGGACTCTGTCGCGGCAGAGAAACAGCACGAATCTGTGTCGCGGTGGAAGACAGGGTATATGGCAGATGTATATGACTGTGGCGGAAACGATCTGGTGGGTCTATATGGAATTGGCGGAAGTATATGGTGGGTGTATATGGCGGTGATCTGCGTATGGTGCGAGCGGGCGGCGGCGGCGTGACTAATATGACCAGAACTCGAAACTCTAAAGGAACTAGACGCTAAGACCAGCAACTCGACACGAAGATGCAGACACAAATTCAACTATGCAAAACTGAAAAGACAATGCAAGGCGTGGCAGGGGGTTTATGGGACGAGATGATCTAAACCCTAACTGTATTTTTGGCTTTTTCGTGGTTTATGGTAAAACAAATCTACACTAGGAAAACTGTAAATCTCACCGAGCAACCTGAAATCTGATACCACTTGATAGGGCAAAGGTGTCCGATCTTTCGATGAGATGTGATAATTCGATTTGTTGGTGGAGTTCGTGCTTGACGATCCGACTACACGTGCAAAGCTCGTGCGCCAATGCAATCGCTAGGACAATCTCCGGGAGTTACTGATCTTGCGGATGCACGATCAGCCTGACCAGCGAATTCCTACCTGAAATCGAGAACAAGTAAGAACTAATATTGCAATCAGAATATTGCGGATATAGATGAAAGCTTTATTGAAAAAGGTGGGATTCCGAATAGTCGGTCTTGTTCTGGGCGTTGGCCTCAAAAGAAGTACACGAGAGTTGCAGCAATGGCTAACTTTTTGTCTAATCAAAATCCGAGTCTAAACGTGACGGCTATGGAGGTATTTAAAGGAGGAAAAGGTGGGGTTTCGACCAGCCATACGTATGGTGGTCGAACCAAACCCTAGAAGGCCTTTCCCCCTTCAATACGGACTCTAAAAAGTGGCTGACTTAATTCCTGCGAAAATGACATGGGCCTGGCCCAAAACTAAAGGTGACGCAGCACCATATTATGCTATGGACGAAATTATGAAGTGGAGAACTCTATATTTCGTCCATGTCTTCATCTCTTCTTATGGTGGCTTCAAAGTTCTGAAATCTCCACTTGTGGCGTCATCTTCAATCCTCAAGTGCTTGCTGCCATCTCCTTCATGCGTGATCATGCTCCAATGCTTGTCCTCCTCATCCATGCTAGGTCCATCATTCCTAAGAGTAACAAACATATCTGATTTAGGCAGCATCATATTCTCATGTATATGAGGAATAGTTCCAAGAAACGAAAGTACCTGATAGTTAAGTTGTTTGGCACGAGCTCGAGTGATTGGTCCTTGTATTTGTGTGGCTGTAGGTACAGCGGTTGTATCAATAGATGGGATGTCCTCATCACACCCAGATTTATTTGGCCCGATTTTTGGTAAGATATCGGGTACGGGCGGATGGTATGGTCTGAGATCGTATCAATGACCGTCGTGCTACCCAGAAATTTCTTTTCAAGTCTATATCTTTCTATATTCACTACAAGGGAAATGCCTATTGCCGGCGCACCTAAAAGTCACATTGCCGGCGCACCACGAGCCCGCCGCTGCGAACGGGCCGGTGATAACACTGCCGGCGCACCAGGCGGTGCGCCGGCGATAGGACATGTACTGCCGGCGCGCCTCGGTAGATTCGCCGGCAAAGGGCAGTTCCACCGGCGCACCAGCAGCTGCGCCGGCAGTAGGGCTTGCAGCACTGGCGCATACGACGTGCGCCGGCAGTAGGGCATGTAGGTGCGCCGGCAATAATATCGAAAATTCTTTTTAGATTTTTCCCAGCATATTAGAATACATATTTGACAGCAGTATATATTTACAACACAGTTCATATTTATACAGCAGAACATGCAATATGAGAAGCACATAGAGAGCCAAGTCTCATTTCGGTATCAATACACAAATACGCAAGTCTCGTTCCGGAATGTTGATTCATACAACACATGTGCATATGCAACACCGAAGGACGAAGTTTCACAAAGTTAGAAGTCTCGGTACATAGTCGTCACAAGTGTCGTCATACACCTCCCAATGTAGCTACTAACCTAAACTACAATCACATAGAACATGACCAACATGGTCACGATGACCATCATCACGAAGGCCATGGTCTTCATCCGGTTCCTCCTCATGTCCCTCATCTCTCCCGCTAGATAACGGGCGTATCTTCCTTCCGCCTCCACCCTAGTGGGGTATCCCTTGTAGCTGTTGCCGCTGAAGCGGTGCACCTGTCTCCGACAGTCCTCCCAGTCGTCGTAGACTCCAGGAACCCTCCCCTTGTACACGACATATGTCGTCGGCATCTCCATGCACAAGACAAATAAAACGTTAGTACCAATGCAATTAACAAGTGCCAACTCAAATAAGAGACAAGTAATATGAACTAAATAGCATGTGCCTCATACTTTGTCGGTCGAAACAAATAGTAACATTCAGGGATGGGGTAAGTGAAGCCAAGTAGGATGCACAACAGATTGATATTTGTGCCATCACACTAGGTTCACTCACCCCACCCCAGAGTGTACAAGTGACCAAACATTCTAATCATCGGCCAACGCAATGAACAAGTGCGAACTCAAATAAAAGACAAGTAGTATGAACTAAATAGCATGTGCCTCATACTTTGTTGGTCGAAATAAATAATAACATACAGGGATGGGGTCAGCGAGGCTAGGTAGGATGCACAATAGATTGATATTTGTGGCCATCACACCAAGCCTCACTGGCCCCACCCCGGAGTGTACAAGTGACCAAACATTTTAATCATCGGCCAATGCAATTAAGAAGTGCGAACTCAAATAAAAGACAAGTAGTATGAACTAAATAGCATGTGCCTCATACTTTGTTGGTCGAAATAAATAATAACATACAGGGATGGGGTCAGCGAGGCTAGGTAGGATGCACAATAGATTGATATTTGTGGCCATCACACCAAGCCTCACTGGCCCCACCCCGGAGTGTACAAGTGACCAAACATTTTAATCATCGGCCAATGCAATTAAGAAGTGCGAACTCAAATAAAAGACAAGTAGTACGAATTAAATAGCGTGCCTCATAATTTGTCGGTCGAAACACATATTAACATCCAGGGATGGAGTCAGTGAGGCTAGGTAGGATGCACAATAGATTGATACTTGTGGCCATCGCACCAAGGCTCACTGGCTCCACCCCCGAGTGTACTAGTGACCGAACATTCTAATCATCGGCGAACTCCAAATACGAGGCAAGTAGGGGTCGAGTAAATGCAAATAATTATTAAGGTATCTACGCCATAATCTTGAAATATATAGCAAAGTAAATGAAACTATAGACACATGTTCACATGCACATCCATACAACTAAATAAAAGCAACAAGTCGATTCTATGGGAATATGTAGCAAGTATTACAATACGGAAGTTCAAAGACATATCGTTCAAGCTGTAGCAATATTGTTCCCGTCGTAGGATCAGGTTGTACGCCTAGGGGGGAATGGACGGCAGCCCTCAAGCGTGTTGAACGGCCTCTCATCACGCGACATCTCCAAGCGGAGTTCTATCTCGTCATTAGGTGGTAGACCGTAGCCGTAGAAGAACTCGCCAGACCTTTTGTTGACATCATGCACGATTACCGTGCAAATGAACTGCTGGATGCGACCCAGTTCTTTCTAATCTCTCTATCAGGGGCATCCGCCATGTTTACAAACCTCTCTCTGAGACTCTCTGGCAGCAACATGTCATCTGCGTACTTTATGTACTCCTGCATCTGAAGGATGGCGTACCACGCGTCCATCCCATTGTCTTGCTTCGACTGCCTGAGGCAGGGGAAGTTGGTTGTGTGGGTTAAGACCAAGCCTCCTCGGGATTTCCTCTCTACTTTGAGGGGGCCTGCCTTGTTGGCGAAGCCGGTGAGAGCATCATTGAGAAGGGCCCTGATGTTGGTGTAGTCTTTCTTCTTGTCCCTACCCGAGTCGAGATAGACTGCATGCGAGTGTTGCGGGTGCACGACGATGAGGGTGCAGTACATGTCTCTGCGGAAAACACACGGATTAACCTTTGGAAATGCAAATGGAGATATAGGATAGAATGGTGATGGGGACTAGCGAGTGATTACTTACTCGGGGAAGTAAGGGATGAGAATGGCGCCCTTCTTAATGTTCGCCAGCATGAAATCCTCGACCTGCCGTGTGGCAATCGCCCGATCCCCAGCGTTGCAGATGATGCTCTCCCGCATATAGAAGGGGTCCATTATCGCGATGGTCGGCGTCCCCTCCTTAACGATCTGGGAAGACAAGCTAAGAGCAACTAGGCGAACCACACTAAAGTGGAGCATTTGCATGCGATAGATGCTGAAGATGTCATTGAACCGGATGAAGCACAAGTCCGCGGGGTACTTCTCGACGAAGTTCATGCCAGTTGGCACCTTCGCCACGAAGAGAGGGTAACTAGGATTTTTTGATTTGAGAAGCTGCCTCTCCAAATACTGGACTTGGTTATGCAAGCTCGCCATATCCCCGGTGAGTAGGTTGAGGACATGCTCCGGCAGCATCGGTTCACCCAAGTGATGCAGAGGTCGCCAATTGTTTGGCAACTTGTCAAGGAGTGCCACCTTGTCCTTGTCTTTGGCCGCCGCCTTGTCTTTGGCGTCCTTCTTGTTTGCCCTCTTCCTCTTCTTGGGTTGTAGTACTGGACCATCTCCCACCGCCGTAACCGTAGCACGGAGTGTGTTTGGGCTCAGCATCTTTTTGACGGCGACGGCGGCGACCTCCTCGGGATTTTCCTCCTCAGCCGTTTCTTGAGAATCGAACAGCTTCTTGGAGCACCCAAATTTCGGGGCCGGCGCATCCTCATGGACAACTTGTGAAGACGTAGGAATATCCCATTGGAAGTCTTCACGTTCGTATTCCTCGGCCTCTGGCGCCGCTGGCTGTTGTGGTGGGGCGCTGACCACCGGCGCCGCTGGCTGTTGTGGTGGGGCGCTGACCACCGGCGCAGCTGGCTGTTGTGGTGGGGCGCTGACCACCGGCGCCGCTGGCTGTCGTGGAGGGACGCTGACCTGTGGCGCCGCAAGGTGCTTGTCTTTGCTTGCCGTCGACCCCGAGTAGGTGTTGATCCTAATTAGGGTCTTCGGCCATAGCAGTACCCAACCCTTCAGTGAGGCAAGATTCAACGGGTCTTCGTCATCGGCACCATGCGGTTGATTAGGAGGAAACAAATCCTCATAGCCCGGTAACGCCCGATCCACTTCAACCCGGTAAACGTCATCCTCCATATCTCGTGTGTGCCACTTCTTATCCAGGGGCCGAAGGTACTACCCCCGGCGGCGTCGCTTGCCTCGTTGCCGCTTGGCTCGTCGCCACTACCCCCAGCGTCATCCTCCATCTCATGATCCTCGTCGCCGCCAACACCAGCGGCCTCGGCATCCTCCTCCGTCCTAAAGAAGTGCCTATTGTAGTGCTCCTCTAATTGTTCTTCAGACGCCATGGTGGCTTGCACTAATAGAAGATGAAAGAGTTAGAATTCACGGAAAAATTCGGCATGACCTTTGCTAAAAATTGGTCATGCCGAGTGCTAGAATTGCCGGAACGGAAATGAATCGACATTCCGGCACTCAATAGCAACTCAATCCCTGTAACAGAAATGCAATTCACATATATGATACATTTTTCATTTTTCATTTCTTTTCCAACCAGCAGCAGAGAATGAACATATCAACAACATGTGTCATTTCTCATTTGTGAACACTTGACAGCATCTACTGAACAAATACTAATAAGCAGTTGGAAATTCTTGTTACAGGGGAATATGTAGCACACCAGTCAAGATGCTAGCTTTTTCTGGGCATTTTATAAATGGTATAGTGAACTAAACCTACTGCTTCTTTACCTACTGCTTATTTACCTAAACAAACCAGAGAATGAATTAATTTTAGTGCTCTGTCAAAATTTCAAACCAGATAATGAATATGAGGTAGCATAGCATTAATTACCTAGCAATAGTAGTAGCACTGCACTTCAAATATTTCAGAAATTAGTAGCAGTAGCACTGCACTTCAAATATGGCCTATTAGCCAGGGCATCAAATTCATGAATTTAACCAGCAAATTCAATTTGCTACAAATTCATTTAGTTAGTCATCAAGATTATCCAAAAAATTTAGGCATCAAATTCAGTTTGCTACAAATTCAATTTATATGGCCTATTAGCCAGGGCATCAAATTCATGAATTTAACCAGCAAATTAAATTTGCTACAAATTCAAGATTATCCAGCAATTTATATGTGATTCATGAATTTACCAGGGCATCAAATTCATTTTATATGCATACTGAATTCCTGACACAAAATCATTTTATATGCACTTACAGTAGCATAAAATAGCACTTGTTCTTACAGTAGCACCAGCATAAAATAGCACTTGTTCTTACAGTAGCATAAAATAGCACTTGTTCTTACAGTAGCACTTGTTCTTACAGTAGCATAAAATAGCATTTTATATGAACCAGAGAATGAACATATCACTTGTTCTTTTTAAATAAAGTAAACCTACTGCTAGTGAATAAATGTGAGGTATGCCTAACCCTAACACTTGCTACTGGTAGCATTTAAATGAAGAACCACTACTGCTAGCATTCTTGGCTAACCCTAACACTTGGCTGCTAGTGAATTAATTTACAACCAGTGAGCATGCATGAGCATTTTGAACTAAACAATTGAGCATTTTTTATGGCAGCATTTTTGAATTTCATTCTTGTTAGGAGCATGAGCATGAGCAAGCAATTTTGCATTTCATTCATATTATTAGCATGAGCATGCAACACCTACACTGGCAGCAATTCATTTTGTATATTAGCATTTCATTCTTGTTATTAGCATGAACCAGAGAATGCATTTCATTAGGCATTTAAATGAACCAGAGAATGCATTCTTGCTATATATGAACCCTAAAAATTTAATAAACATGAATCAAGAATGGCTAAACCAGTAGTAGCATTTGCTACTGCCAACTAGTGTTCATTTCATTTAAATGAACCATGTACTGCTAGCAAATTTTATTAACTAAACCAACATATATAAAGTTTATTTTCAACATATATAAAGTTCATTTTCTTTTTTCCTACTGCAACCTGCAACTAAATCAAGTGGCATATATATGGTTCATTTTAAAATTGGTTTAGTTTCAAACAAGAGAGCATACAACATACAGAGCTTGTACCCACTTATAATAGCATGGACTGCAACAACAAGATTATCCAGAAATTCTTCTATGCACCAACAATATCATGCATTATTCCAATATCAGCCATTCTTCTATTCTTCTATGAACATAAAGAACCAAAACCAGAAAACAATACTGCTAGCATTTGAACCAGGGTATGGAAAAAGCATTAAATTTTACTGATGCCATTCTTGCATTTTAGCCCTAGCAATTAACCGGAGACGAGGAAGAACCCTAACCGGCTTGGGTCACCGGAGATGAGGAAGAACCCTAAACAGAGAGGGAAGGGGGAGGGAAGGGGAGAGGGAAGGGGAGAGGGAAGCTCACCAATGGCGCGCGGCTCCTTCTTCTCCAACGGCGGCGCCGACGTCCCCTCGCGCGGGCAACCTTCTTCTCCAATGGCGCGCGACACCTCCTTCTCCACGGGTCTTCCGCGGCGGCGTACGGGGCAGGTGGTGGGGGATGGTCGAGGGGATGGTGGAGGGCGGTGGCGGGGCGCAGAACGGCGGCGCTCGAGAGGGGGACTTGAGGTGGCGACAGAACGGCGGCGCTCGATCGACGGTGTGGGGGTTGGAGATGTGGCTGTGTGGGGAGAAGGAAGAAGGGGAAAAAACGTTAAGTCCTAATTACAGCTGATCCATGGTTATTGCCGGCGAACTAGTAAGCCTGGTGCGCCGGCAATAAGGCTAGCACAGCTGTAACCTGGTGTGTTTAGCATGGTATTGTGGGACATGTTTATTTATTTCTTTTCTCTTTATTGTATGTTTCTTTTCTTTTACCCCAAATACTGTAGTATTTTATATTTCTTATCTTTTCAAGATAATAATGAAGCAATATGCATGAGTTATGTAAAAACATGAAGATATATATATGAGTTATATATACATACACATAATATTGACCAACACAATATTAATTAGTCATACATAAAATATTGGCCATGACCATATGAGTTAATTATGCATTACAAAAGCAATATGAGTTATAGATTGCAAATAAAGTTTTACATCATCGATTGAGAAGAGTGTTTCGCTTTCTTCTTGCTTTTCTTGCTCGTCGTTGAATAATTTAGCCCCGTGTCGTGACTTCTTCTTTTGAAGGGTCGACCTGACCTCGGTAGCGTGGTCCTGCTTCTTCTTGTGGTGTATGTTGTGTCTTCGTCCTCGGATTCTTCCATCATTGGGTCTCCGACTTGTCCTTCGAAGTCTTCCTCGTTGGCGACTCCATCCATTCCGACGATGGTCCTCTTGCCTCTCCTCACGATAACACGGCTAGGCCTGGATGGGTCGGTTATGAAGAAGCATTGGTGCACGTGTTCTGCCAGTACCCATGGCTCATTCTGCGCGGTGGCGTTCGTGGACTTTGATTTGTTGGCTTCGGGTAGAAACATGGTGGTGAAATACCGGTCTTCTTTTGTGACGTTCTTAGCCCATCTGATACGGAACATCGGCACTTTCTCCCCAGCGTAGCTAAGCTCCCAGATTTCCTCGATTCTTCCGTAGTATCTAGTCTTTACGTCACCCGTCCAGGAATCCATCGTTACCCCTGAGTTCTGGTAAGCACTGTTCTTGTCTTTTTCTTCCGTGTAGAATGTGTACCCGTTGATATCGTACGCTTGGTAAGTCATGAGGTTGGGCGCGGGGCCATGTGACAAGGCCAATACTAGTTTATCCTTGTCAGAATCCATTGGTGGGGGATTAGCATCAATGTGGTCTTTGAACCAGCGCGCGAAAGAGGAGTTGTGCTCTCTGTATATTTCTGCTTCCGTCATCATCGGCTTGCCACTGTTCTCTATCATGGTTTTGTGCTCTTTCAACCAAGGATCGATCAAGTCAATGTGTTGTAGCGCTACTAAGTTGGCCCTGTCAAAGTCGGAAGTCCGACCAGACATGTGCACGTGCAGTTCCTTCCTTCCATTTTTGTGGCCTACTCCCTCGAACCTGCGGAGGTGCTTGTTTTGAGGCAAACCAACAGGGTCCTCGATGTCTAGATAATTCGTGCAGAAAGAGATGCACTCTTCGGTGAGCCAGCCCTGTACGATGCTTCCATCCGGATGTGACCTGTTACGAACGTATCCTTTAATGACCCCATTCATTCTTTCAAACGGCATCATGTTGTGTAAGAATGCCGGCCCTAGACTGACGATATCATCCATGATATGGACCAACAGATGGACCATCACGTCAAAGAATGCAGGCGGGAAGTACATCTCAAGCTCACATAGGATCACCACGATCTCTTCCTGGAGCCTTGCGAGTTTCTTCACGCTTATCGACTTCCGAGTTATGACGTCGAAGAAGTTACAGAGCCCAGTCAGCGTTGCACGGACATGGTCATCCATTATACCTCGGATTGCAACCGGAAGAATCTGCGTCATCATCACGTGACAGTCATGAGACTTCATGCCGCTGAAGTTTCGTTTCTTGGGGTCCATGTATCTGCTTATTAGCCCGGAGTAACCGAAGGGCACTCTGACTCCTAGAAGGCAATTGAAAAATTGATCGACCTCGGCCGGACTAAAAGTGAAGCAGGAGGGGGGACAGTAATAGTCTGGCTGCTTAATCCTTTTGCGCTTCTGACCGCCGTCCGCCTCCTCCTCCGACTGTCCCTCTTGGGCCGCCGGGATCTGAAGCTCTTCCCTGATGCCCAAAACTTTCAGGTCGTGTCTTGCTTTCGGCCCATCTTTGGTCCGGTCCGGCATGTTGAGAAGAGTGCCAAGCAAGCTCTCGCACACGTTCTTTGTAATATGCATGACATCAAGGCAGTGAGGTGTATCGAGAATTTTCCAGTACGGCAAGTCCCAAAACACGGACCTCCTTTTCCATACACCAATGAGCGGCGTCGCCGTTGCCTTTTTCTTCTTCTTCTCTCCAGGCTTTTGACGTATCTTTCCCGGCGGAGGGCACTCCTTCCAACCTTTCAGTAATGTATCGATCTCTTCGCCGCTCTTCTTCCGTGGAGGTCCTCGGGGTTCATTTGTACCATCGAACAGATCTCCACGCTTTCTCCACGGGTCAGTCTTCTGTAGCCACCTTCGATGCCCCATGTAAACTGTTTTCGAAGAGCCGGGATCCTTACCAAGCTGCAAAAACATCGTCTCTTCCATGCACCTGACACATGCCTTGTGTCCATGGCACACCTGGCACGAAATGTAACCGTATCCGAGGTAGTCCTGCACCGTCGTGATCAACGCGGCTCTCAAAGGGAAATATTCTTCCGCGACGGCGTCCCATGTATCTACCCCTTCCTCCGCCCACAACGTTTCAAGCTCCTCCTTTAATAGTTCGAGATACATGTTGATATCGTTTCCTGGCTGTGTCGGCCCTTGAATTAGCATACTCATCTGTATGTACTTCCTCTTCATGCACAGCCAGGGCGGGAGGTTGTAGATCCATACAAACACGGGCCATGTGCTATGTGTGCTGCTCTGGTTTCCGAACGGATTGAATCCGTCCGTGCTCGCACCCAACCTGATGTTTCTGGGTTCTGCCCCAAAACTTCCGAATTCATTGTCTAATGCTTTCCACTGGCTTGCATCCGAAGGGTGTGTCAGCACTGGGTGCTCAATCCGATCTTCATCATTCAACACTGCCTCCTTTCTTTCAGCGTGCCAGCGCATGAGCTTTGCTTCCTTGCGGTCCGCGTAGAACCGTTGCAGCCGGGGGGCGAGCGGGAAGTACCACACAACTTTCCGAGGAGCTTTCTTCTTCCCTTTCTTGTACCGTTCAGCGTCACACACAGGACATTTGGTCTTGTCCACGTGCTCCTTGCGATACATGATACAGTCGTTGATGCAGGCGTGATACTTTTCGTGGGGTAAGTCGAGAGGGCACGTGATTCTCTTGGCCTCGGCTAGACTACCAGGACACGTGTTCCCGGCAGGAAGGAGATCTTTCACGTATTCCAGGATGTCGTCGACGCTTGTGTCCGTCCATCCGTGTTTCGCCTTCATCTGCAGCACATCGAGAGCTACTCTCAAGCGAGACTCCCCCAACCCGCGACCTGAGTCGTACAACGGAGTATTCGAGTCTATCTCCAGTTGCTCAAGCTTTGATTTCCGCTTGGCCCTTCGTCTTTTCGAGAAGCAGATCTTGAAGATGAGGGTCCCGCACGACTGAAGCTAGCGGCACCTCTTCGTCGTCGTCAAGGTTATTGTCATCGTCAAGGTTATTATCGTCGTCAAGGTTATCGTCTTCTGCGACAAACTCTTCATCGTCATCAATGTCATGATGCCCTCCTTCTTGCCGGCCATTATTACCACCTGCTGCCGTCGCCCCATTGACCTCCGCGCCATCATCGCTCATCCATTGAGTGTGTCCATGCATGAAACCATTAGTGAGCAGGTGCCCCTGCAATTTTCCTGAATACGGGTCAAACCATTTCCCTCGTTTGCATCTCCGGCACGGACACAATACCTCCGTGCGTTTATTTTCATACATGTCGATGATCGCGTGTTTCAGATATCTCATCACGATGCTTTCACTCATCTCGATAACCATTCTCGCCTGCATGGTAAGATTACATAATTCATTAGAACCATGCATCCGTCGGTAGTTTTCACGGAAAATTTCGGCATGACCTTCCTACACGGTAGGACATAGGAGCGCCAGAAATGTGCCGAAACGGAAACTTGAAGAATCAACATTTCGGCGCAACGTTGGCAACTCATTTTCAACGCCAACACACACACAAGCACAAGCACAACATATATATATGCCACACACACGAGAGCTTTTCTTCAAATGTCCAACATACATTGATTACATTCCTTAATTTGTTCATTAATCACCTATTTGTTTGATATATTCGTCGATAAGATCGAGACGACGCGCCGCGATAATGGCGTATGGAAGCCGACTTTCTAGATCTAGATCTAGATTGAGCGGTCAATGCGGGATAGTAGATCTAGATCTACATAGGGGGATGTGGGAGATGCATGTAGGAAGGGAAGATTTGCTCAAAAAATATGATTTTGTTTGGTCAAATTGGTGAAATTGGGGATAGAAATGGGCAAAAATGAGCTGGGTTGGGAGAAGGCTCGGGTTTGTGTGGAGAAGTGGAGTGTAGTGAGTGTGTGAGTGAGTGTGCTGGTTGGTGGCTGAAATAACTCCCAGGTTATTGCCGGCGCACCTGGACCATGGTGCGCCGGCAACATATACCCCTTTCGGCTATATCACCCCCGGGCCAGGCCCAAGAATCATTGCGGCGCACCGCCCAGGGGTGCGCCGAATAGCAAATTCTCCACCGGCGCACCACCGGGCCGGTGCGCCGGCAATGATTCTGGGCCTGGCCCGAATCGGCCGGGGCCATGCCAGGAAATAGCGCCGGCGAGCCCTTACAGGTGCGCGGGAGTAGCCCTTCATCGCCGGCGCGTCTGAAATGTGGTGCGCCGGCAACCCTTTCCACCGGCGCATGTCCAAGGTGGTGCGCCGGCACCACTTGCCTCCACCTATAGGCTTTTCCCTAGTAGTGATTGTTGAGATTCTTTTTCCTGTGCGACCATAAACTACAAACCCACGAGATTTCTTTGTGCTTCACCCCTAATAAGGCTTCCCAAAGCTCCTCCTTCTTCATCCTTTCAGATCTTCATCGCCAGATGCGTTACTTAGCTCGAGGAAAAGGCAAACCTTTCGGCCTCATGCCTCTGTCATGGGACAGCTTCCAGACTTCGTCCCTTGAGGATGACAATCGTGAAGCTCAAGGTCTTAGCCCAAGAAAACGAGATCCATTTTACGACTGTACGATGAAAGTTATGAGCCATGTGCATCAAGCTCCACGTGGCTGGAAACAGTTGGATTACTTTGTCATGGTGACTCCAGAAGACGAGCAAGAAGCCAAGAAGCTGCACGGGAAGGGGCGTGTGGAATCCCTGAAGCTCATCGCCACTCACTACGTGTCACAAAAACGTAAGCATAATGGTGTTGATGCAGGAACTTATGAGGAGACTACCGCTCATACTTCGACAACAAGATTAAATTACATAAAGCTACCCAATCTATCCACAATGCGTAGAAAAAAGGATCGCCTCATCTGATACCTTCGCCGAAAGAAGCTCGGAGGATAATTGCAGTCGTCGGCGAAGTAGTCCTCGTAGAGCCGATCGTGGGCACCCAGACGATCACGCCTGATGAACTCTCGGCGGCGTCGCGGCGTCTTGGCTCCGCCTCGAGGTTGAGCATCGCCTCCTCATACTCCGCCTGGAATGCACCGATCATATCACCCTCCATTCCGTCGCTCGAACTGCTGCTAGACGAAGACATGGCGTTGAGAGGAGTGAAAATGGAGAGTGGAGGAGATGAAGTGAGGTGTGGAATGAGTGAAACCATATGGGGGTATTTATAGGGGGTGGGGATGAAATTTTGGGGTTTTTGGCTTTTTTTCGAATTTTTTGAGCCAGAACGGCCCCAACTAGTGCGTGGACCAATCAGATCGCGCCACCTCAGCTAGTCGTTACCCCTCTCTCTCTCTCGCCCGTCCTCTCGCCCCGACCGCCAGCGCGCCGCCCCGCCTCGCCCCCAGGCTGTGGCCAGGCGGGCGCACGCCGGCGGTGGATCCACCGCCCCGCCGCCGTCTCGCCCGCCTCTCGCCTCCCTCTCGCCCTGGCGCGGGCGGTACCGCCCCGCCTACAGCCCGCGTTGGCACCAGCCTTACGGTGTGTACTAGAATCATGGGCGGACCTAGCGGGAGGGCCGAGGGGGCCGTGGCCCACCCGCACTGGAAAACTATTAGGTACTGTCTTCCGGTCCATCTTACTGTTGCGTCATCGCCTGAGCGGCCAAGCCCGAGCGACGCAGCCAGTCATCGAGGAAGTGACCTAGCTCCGGCCTCCGCCCTCCGGTCTCCAGCCACCCGAGGTCCGATGGTGGCTGCCCCTTGCACCCTCCGCCCCCAATTCGCCAGCTGACCCGGCTCGGGCATCCGCCGGTCCGCCACCAACTCGCCAGCAGCAGCCCTCTGCCGGGCCACCCTCAACTCGCCGTCAGTAGCCCCCGCCCCCGGCTGGACTCGGATAGGCACATGGCCGGTCACCGCTTGCCACCGCAGGCCCGCAGATGCACAACACTCTAGCAGTCCAGCCGGGAAGATACCACCGAAAGTCCCACCCGGACGAAATTTGCATAGCAGCAGGCAGGTTCGCAATATTTTGACCAGCTCCTCATAGAATCCCTATACGTACTGCTTCCATCACAGCAGAAGAAACAAATCGATCGTGAGCGGGTTGAATGATCTGAACCAATAGAGCTAAAGACATAAACTGAAGGGATTGTACCTGACGGCGACCGAATCGCGATCGAGTCAGTTGGATGACAGAGTAGGCCCTCTCCTCTCCTCTCCGAGCAAGAGTCAAAGTCTAAGTCGTCACACACGACGCATGCGTTGAGTAGACCTCTCCTAGTACTTATAGAGCCGGGTTCGAGGGAAGAGATGCTCAAAAAATTTAGGAGGAGAAGCCGAACGAATTATTGGTTGTGCTAGCGAGGAGGGCTGAGATGCCTACTCCCACGGATCGATGAGGTGGCGTTGGAAAAATAACCCGTTTTTGGTGAGGCGTTTAATGCCATTTAATTTTAGGTGGGTAATTGGAAGGATCACCGCTAGTTTATAGCAGGGAGTTAATTAGACTGCTCATAGTGGGAGTAACATAGCTAGTAACATCACACGTCTCAATGCATTTTGGTGACATGGCATGCTAATTAATAAAGAAAGAGAGTGAGGTGGTAACTAGCTATGTTACCATAACATCACACATCTCAAGGCAAGATGAGTCTACAACATAATAAATGATACAATGCATGACACCACATATAAGTTACTACCCACTATGAAGGTAGTAACCTAGACTAGTAACATCCCCATGTTACTAGTCTAAGTTACTCCCCACTATGACCAGCCTTATGGATTGGTTACTTCATTCGTTACCTCAGGTTATCGGAGGGATATCGGGGCCAGCGCCTTAATATACAGCAATGATTATTATGGAAATGGTGATTAGCCACTTCCTTCGCTATGTCCGATAGCTGCCGGAGCTAATTATGGAGTCAGTTATTCGGATGGATACTGGGCCAGAGCGCTAATATATAGCGAGGAATTAATTATAGAATGGTGATTATCTACTTCCTTAGTTACATCAGATCTGTGCTAGAGCAAAATATGCAATCCGTTTGATAGTTTTCTTTTTGTGTTGTTGAAAACTAGGTTTTCCCTGTAAGATAAGGGGATTGCGGCCTCGCCTATACCAAATTACCAATGACAAACGTCAACTATGTAAGGAATTTCTCTGAAACTAGTATTTTATTATTTGTTACAAAAGGGATTGCTATATATACCAAGAACAAACAGCAAATCAAATACTACTATCAATTTGGATCTCTTTTTTCAATCATTAGTGATCCGTTTCTTAGATAGAAACGCATGGAAAAAAGGTTCATACTAAGTCTAGGTCTAGCATTCCCACTCTGCAGCGACAAAATATAAATACAGGCAAGCAAATATAAGGTTGTACATAGTCCAAAAAAGCTAGCTGCAGTGACATATGATAACGTATATCCATGTTCAGTCGAGTCTGTGTCCTTTAGATTGTTACTAGTTCCTATTTGTACCCCACCATACACTAATGAACGTGCAAAACCAGAGAAATCTTTCTGAAATTTGTGGCCAGGTCCATATCTTTCAGCGAAATTTTTTTCCATGCGTACTATATTTTCTTGCATTTGTTTCTCCTTGGCAAGCTCATATGCCGGCTTGACGGGGTTTTGTGTCTCCGCTGAAATAATCGGAAGAGCGGAGCGTGAACAAAACATAAGAGGGGGCCAATTCCATAGAAAACAGCAAATAATTGTCTTTGCAAAATATTGTACAGCAGCAAATGATTGAAAACATAAGAGTCTACGTATGATGTCGGCGAACAAAACATAAGAGGGGGCATATGCCAGGCTAAGGGACATCATGTGCTTTTAGATATCTACTCGTAACAAATAATTGACACATGAGACTCCCCTCGGACACTGAATTATGCATGTCTGTTGATAGCTGGTTTCAGTCTGTTATTGGACAAGTACCACCTCACATGGTGGATACTACCCTTCTGGTTGCTTGGCGGGCTTGGTATGCACGTAATGAGGTTACTCATGATAAGCCACTACCCCCTATTATTGGGTCTCACCGATTTGTGAGTGGATATATCAAGCAGATCGGGGATGTGAAGTCCATTCCTACAGAGAACCTAGTTCAGATATGTGCTGATAGAAGTTCAGATATGTGCTGATAGAAGTTCAGATATGTGCTGATAGAAGTTCAGATATGTGCTGAAATTTGATTTTTGACTTTTGAAAGACATAGATAAACAAAAATTGTGGAAATAAATAGACTGATGAAACAAAGTACATGATTAAAAAAACTTCATTACATTGTTAAGACGTGCATTGCACGTGCAAACTAACTAGTTCCATAGAAAACAGCAAACAATTGTTCTAGATCAAACTCTGCTTCCCTCTGAAACTGAGGAATAAAAGTCTGAAGCAATGTCGTTGTTCATTGTAGCTCGTCAGGCTGTTTTCGGCAACGGCTAGTTCAGTTAAGTGTTTCGGCAAACAATTGTCTATGCAAAAGATTGTACAGCAGCGGGATGGCAAAGATTGTATAGCACGGCATGATTATCTCTGGAATAAAAACGATAAACCCTATACGTATGATGTCGGGATTGGATCTATGAAATATGCAAGATCTAGATATAGGTCAAACGGGCGTGGTAGACATGTAAAACCGATCTCTCGATCGAACCATCCGAAAAACACAACAACAAGCCGATCACCGACAGATTTACCTTGGCGTTTCTTCGAGCCGGGCGCCTTCTTCGGCGTGTGTGCGCGATTTTCCTTCCCCCCGACGTTTCGACGACTGCCGGCCATGGCGACCACCGGCCGGGGAGATAGATGCGAGATGGAAGAACGTCCGGCGAAGACACCGGATCGGGGTGAGCACGAGAGGATGAGGTCGGGGGGTGGGGAGTTAAGATGCTCGTAAATCATGGGGGAGAGGCACGACGTATATAAGGGAGGGCGAAATATTTGATAGGTCGGGTGCGCGGGAGGAGTGGAGGGAACGAAAAATTTGTGCGTTTTGGCAGCCGTCGTACTACAATTTGGAGGGAACAAGTTTTTGCCGTGGAAGAAAAACTATTACTCTGAAAATGGAACTGTACATGTATATTTTAATTAAAAAATACCAGAACATGAATGGGACGCATGAAAAAAATCTAAATTTGGCACCCTCCTTTCGTCCGAAACCCCTCTTTCGACACATGAATGGAACATGATGGTTTGGTCATGTTTTGGCCATTCCCCCTCTTTTCGTCCGAAACCCCCTTTTTCGACACATCTACACCATGGGGACACCATGCCACCAACTCCAAAAAATCAAAACCCATAGCAACCAAGGTGTCATATCACAATGTGCACAAGGGTGCCAAATCATGCCCCAATCCATGGTGGTTTGGTGAGTTTTTGGCCATTCCCCCTCTTTTCGTCAGAAAACCCCTTTTGACACATCTACACCATGGGGACACCATGCCACCAACTCCAAAAATCAAAACCCATAGCAACCAAGGTGGCATATCACAATGTACAGGGTGCCAAATCTTGCCCCAATTCATGGTGGTTTGGTGAGTTTTGGCCATTCCCCCTCTTTTCGTCAGAAAACCCCTTTTCGACACATGTACACCATGGGGACACCATGCCACCAAGTCCAAAAATCAAAACCCATATCAACCAAGGTGGCATATCACAATGTGAACAAGGTTGCCAAATCTTGCCCCAATCCATGGTGGTTTGGTCGGTTTTTGGCCTTTCGTCCGAAAACCCCTTTTTCGACACATCTACACCATGGGGACACCATGCCACCAACTCCAAAAAATCAAAACCCATATCAACCAAGGTGGCATATCACAATTTGCACAAGGGTGCCAAATCTTGCCCCAATCCATGGTGGTTTGGTGAGTTTTTGGCCATTCCCCCTCTTTTCGTCAAAACCCCTTTTTCGACACATGTACACCATGGGGACACCATGCCACCAAGTCCAAAAAATCAAAACCCATAGCAACCAAGGTGTCATATCACAATGTGAACAAGGGTGCCAAATCTTGCCCCAATCCATGGAGGTTTGGTCAGTTTTTGCCCATTCCCCCTCTTTTCGTCCGAAAACCCCTTTTTCGACACATCTACACCATGGGGACACCATGCCACCAACTCCAAAAATCAAAATCCATAGCAATGGCATATCACAATGTGAACAAGGGTGCCAAATCTTGCCCCAATCCATGGAGGTTTGGTCAGTTTTTGCCCATTCCCCCCTCTTTTCGTCAAAACCCCTCTTTCGACACATCTACACCATGGGGACACCATGCCACCAACTCCAAAAAATCAAAACCCATATCAACCAAGGTGGCATATCACAATGTGCACAAGGGTGCCAAATCTTGCCCCAATCCATGGTGGTTTGGTGAGTTTTTGCCCATTCCCCCCTCTTTTCGTCCGAAAACCCCTTTTCAACATCTACACCATGGGGACACCATGCCACCAACTCCAAAAAATCAAACCCATAGAAACCAAGGTGGCATATCACAATGTGCACAAGGGTGCAAAATCTTGCCCCAATCCATGGTGGTTTGGTGAGTTTTTGGCCATTCCCCCCTCTTTTCGTCCGAAAACCCCCTTTTCGACACATTTACACATTGGGGACACCATGACACCAACTCCTAAAAATCAAAACCAATAGCAACCAAGGTGTCATATCACAATGTGCACAAGGGTTCCAAATCATGCCCCAATCCATGGTGGTTTGGTGAGTTTTTGGCCATTCCCCCCTCTTTTCGTCCGAAAACCCCCTTTCGACACATCTACACCATGGGGACACCATGCCACCAACTCCAAAAAATCAAAACCCATAGCAACCAAGGTGGCATATCACAATGTACACAAGGGTGCCAAATCTTGCCCCAATCCATGGTGGTTTGGTGAGTTTTTGGCCATTCCCCCCTCTTTTCGTCCGAAAACCCCTTTTTCGACACATGTACACCATGGGGACACCATGCCACCAAGTCCAAAAAATCAAAATCCATAGCAACCAAGGTGGCATATCACAATGTGAACAAGGTTGCCAAATATTGCCCCAATCCAAGGTGGTTTGGTCAGTTTTTGCCCATTCCCCCCTCTTTTCGTCCGAAAACCCCTTTTTCGACACATCTACACCATGGGGACACCATGCCACCAACTCCAAAAAATCAAAACCCATATAAACCAAGGTGGAATATCACAATTTGCACAAGGGTACCAAATCTTGACCCAATCCATGGTGGTTTGGTGAGTTTTTGGCCATTCCCCCTCTTTTCGTCCGAAAACCCCTTTTTCGACACATGTACACCATGGGGACACCATGCCACCAAGTCCAAAAAATCAAAACCCATAGCAACCAAGGTGTAATATCACAATGTGAACAAGGGTGCCAAATCTTGCCCCAATCCATGGAGGTTTGGTCAGTTTTTGCCCATTCCCCCTCTTTTCGTCCGAAAACCCCTTTTTCGACACATCTACACCATGGGGACACCATGCCACCAACTCCAAAAATCAAAACCCATAGCAACCAAGGTGGCATATCACAATGTGAACAAGGGTGCCAAATCTTGCCCCAATCCATGGAGGTTTGGTCAGTTTTTGCCCATTCCCCCTCTTTTCGTCCGAAAACCCCTTTTCGACACATCTACACCATGGGGACACCATGCCACCAACTCCAAAAAATCAAAACCCATATCAACCAAGGTGGCATATCACAATGTGCACAAGGGTGCCAAATCTTGCCCCAATCCATGGTGGTTTGGTGAGTTTTTGGCCATTCCCCCTCTTTTCGTCCGAAAACCCCCTTTTCGACACATCTACACCATGGGGACACCATGCCACCAACTCCAAAAAATCAAAACCCATAGCAACCAAGGTGGAATATCACAATGTGCACAAGGGTGCCAAATCTTGCCCCAATCCATGGTGGTTTGGTGAGTTTTTGGCCATTCCCCCTCTTTCGTCCGAAAACCCCTCGACACATCTACACCATGGGGACACCATGCCACCAACTCCAAAAAATCAAAACCCATAGCAAACAAGGTGGCATATCACAATGTGCACAAGGGTGCCAAATTTGCCCAATCCATGGTGGTTTGGTGAGTTTTTGGCCATTCCCCCTCTTTTCGTCCAAAAACCCCCTTTTCGACACATCTACACCATGGGGACACCATGCCACCAACTCCAAAAAATCAAAACCCATAGCAACCAAGGTGGCATATCACAATGTGCACAAGGGTGCCAAATCTTGCCCCAATCCATGGAGGTTTGGTCAGTTTTGCCCATTCCCCCTCTTTTCGTCCGAAAACCCCTTTTTCGACACATGTACACCATGAGGACACCATGCCACCAAGTCCAAAAAATCAAACCCATAGCAACCAAGGTGGAATATCACAAGGGTGCCAAATATTGCCCCAATCCATGGAGGTTTGGTCAGTTTTTGCCCATCCCCCCTCTTTTCGTCTGAAAACCCCTTTTTCGACACATGTACACCATGAGGACACCATGCCACCAAGTCCAAAAAATTAAAACCCATAGCAACCAAGGTGGAATATCACAATGTGCACAAGGGTGCCAAATCTTGCCCCAATCCATGGTGGTTTGGTGAGTTTTTGGCCATTCCCCCCTCTTTTCGACACATGTACACCATGGGGACCTAGGTTTGACCTAACACTCAAAATTCCAGCCCTAATCATGGTATGAAATTCTTAGATATTTGAAAGAATTTGAAATTTTTTGAAAGGAAACGTTTGTAAACAAATATCCTTCACTATGTGTGATCACTAATTCGTATTTAAAATATTTTATAGTTTTTAATACCCATACTGAAAATTCTGTGCCTGCCCATCCGTCATGCGTGGGACCCATGTCAAAGTAATGGGAAAGTGGACTAGATGCACGAATCCACGTTTTCACACGCACGCGTCACACAGAGGAACCCAAACGGCAGCATTTACTGTATATCCATCGGCCCCATCGTCTCTCCCACCCGCAACTTCTATTCCCCAATCTCTGGCGAAAAACCCTGCTTGCACCTCCACGAGCGCACCACCGACCTCCCCTTCCACCGAAGATCCCGAAGATGAAGCGTGTTCGCGGAGACGAGCCGGAGGCGAGTGCGGTCGTCAACGTCGACAGAGGCGAAGGCGATGCTCCGGCGTCGTCGACGCCGCGGAGGCGGGATCTTCTTCCGGAACTAGAGCCGCTCTTCGCCGCGCCGTGACCGTGGAGGGCTCCGCCCAACCGGCCGTGGTCGCCGTCGCTGATGAGGCCAAGGGAGACGTCCTCGCTCCCGCGGCAGAAGCAGATGACCAGGGCTTCGATCCGAATGACCCGTACTACCGCCACTCCAGGCAGTACCGCGAGCTATATGGCCCCAGAGAGTGCGACGAGTTCGAAGAGGAGGCCTCCGACAACTGCAGCGAGGTACTATACTATTCCGATCGATCCCCTGTTTTTCTTGATCTTACTGTTCACCTTAGGGTTTGCTCCTAGGATAGATTGTTTTGCCCTGTCTGCTACTTCTTGTACAAATTGATGATTGTGGGGTTCTTAATCATCTGATTTGTGGTTCGTAGTTAGTAGATTTGTAATATTTGATGCACATCTTGATTCAACTGTACCAAAGTATCAACCAAATGATTTATGGTACCATGAATATTCATGCATGTTTCAAATTAGTAGATGACACTTGTCTTAATTAGGTCATGATTCCTTGTGTTTGATTATGATTACAAGAATTATATTATAGGTACTATTAATTGATCTGATCCATGGATTTTATAATCACCATTTGTCTTAAACTGGTGCTTATTTATACGATGAAACCATAGTGTGTACATCATTTTTATTTAGGAAACAAATGAATGATCAGATGCATGTAAATTATGACCACCATTTTTCTTGAATTCCTGCTTATTGACGTGATGAATCCATATTGTTTTATGAATCAGTACATCTTCAGGGAACAAATGATTGATCCCTGATCCATGAAATTTATAATCACCATTTTCTCTTAAATTGGTGGTTAGTTATATTACTGAAATAATGATTGGACTACCCATGAACAATTTGTGACAACAGTTTAAATTGGTGCTTATTTTTATTAGTGAACTAATTATCTATGGTTGGATCTGGATCATAAATGTTGATTCTACATGATGATTAATTCTTAGTAATGTTCATTAAAAAATATTTAATGCTTGAATTGTATTTTAGTTAATTTCCTTCTCTCACTTCTTCTTTACTTTCAAATTCGCAGGAAGACTCTGAGGACATTGGCAGCGACAAGGAGGACCGGGACCGGAAGAGCCGCTTCGTTCTGAAGAAGCTGAAGACTGGCCAGATCCCTTTCCGCCGGGATGGTAAGCCTAATTGCCCATTCTGCGGCAGGGTTTTCCCGAAGGATATTGAGAGTCTGATCCAGCACGCGACGGGAGTTGGAAAAGGTAGCGCGCACAAGCACAAGGCTGCTAGCAAGGCGAAGCACGCTGCCTTTGGCAAGTTCCTCAGGGACTACGTCAAGACTGGCCTCATCCCGCTCGTCGGTCCAGCTGTTGGCCCTCATGTTGTCCACTAAATTTAGTTTCTGTTTAGTTGTTCCCCTGGAGGTTCATGGTTAAACTATGTCATGTTTCAAAGACTATGTTCTACTTTTGTTATTTGGAACCTGGGCAATCATACCCAGTTGTTTAAGACTATGTCATGTTTATATGTTGTTTGCTCTTGCAGAAGCATTACTGCTGCACATGTTATCTCTTTTTTCATGTTGATGCACGCTGCATTTGTGTAGATGTTTTATTATGTAGCTAAGCAAGTTTCGAGTTAATTTCGACTACCAATGTTTGGCTACAACAGAGTTGTGTAGATTACATATCCCTTTGTCCCACAAGTTTACTACTTTTATGTCTCCTTGTTTCGACTTGTAGTTGCTGTTGTTAGTTTCAAGTTTTGTTTTCATAAATAGAATCTGTGTTGGTAATCAGCAAAATTGAAACCTCACAGGACAATTTGGAGGATGTGGTGCTCGAATAATAGTGGAAATGCGATATTATTTTTTACATGCATAATATATAGAAAATAACTAGATCTCTAAATTGATGCATATGAAGCTACATATATATTCTTGGTCATAATACCCTTATCTAAACGGGATGGATGCATGGCTTCACGTCGTCGTCGCTTTCATCGTCACTATCTTCGTCCTCTGAGTAGTAGTACCTCCTGCACATTGTTCCGTCGAACACCTTCACTGTGAGCACATCATCGCCTTCATATTTGAAGTGTCGGCGCCCGCCGAGATCCACACCATGCGCGATGGCGAATTTCTCCCAGCCCTTGTCGAGGTACATCCGGCCTTGTCCGTCAAATAGGACCTCCACGGTCCAGAGACGAGGACCGCAGTCAGCGCTCGCAGATACACCTTAGCTGCTCCTGGCCGTCAAGATAGTCTGCAAATTTTTTTGGTAGTTCCTGCAAAGAGATCGAGCGCCGATCGTTTCAAATTAAAGGTTTTTTAAAACATGCCCATAATTAATCACATGCATCATATATGTGGGAACGCGTACATACCTTCTTGACCAAAGGGTCTTCATAGACGATGATGAAGAACTCCTCTATGATCAATGGCAGTGTTGACGGTGGTGGTGGCAATGATGATGATCCACTTCCCCTTCCCCTTCCCCTTCCCCTTCCCTTCCCCTTCCGGTCCGCGTCCGAGACGTGGAAGCCATGGCAATGGATCAACTGTATGTGAACAAAGAAGAGAGAGGCAGAACCTATTGACAGAAGGGATGGCCGTGTGGGTGTTTATAAGGGAGAGATGACCGTTGTAGGTGTTTACACAATAAAATAAGGAGGAGATGACCGTTGTGGGGGTTTACACAATAAAACTTTTCGATAATCAATGCACATTCTATACCCTACAACTACTCTTTGAGGAATGAGCTTGATGTCTACGGGTGCTTCTATTCTTGTAGACGATGTTGGGCCTCCAAGAGCAGAGGTTTGTAGAACAGCAGCAAGTTTTCCCTTAAGTGGATCACCCAAGGTTTATCGAACTCAGGGAGGAAGAGGTCAAAGATATCCCTCAAGCAACCCTGCAACCACAAAGCAAGAAGTCTCTTGTGTCCCCAACACACTAATACACTTGTCGATGTATAGGTGCACTAGTTGCGAAGAGATAGTGAAATACAGGTGGTATGAATGTATATGAGCAATAGTAACGGCACCAGAAAATAGCTTGATGCTACTGGCGTATGGTTGATGGTGGTGATATTGCGGACAGTACAGATGCAGTAGAACGAGAAACAAGCGATGATTGCGGTATTGGAAACAAGGCCTAGGGATCATACTTTCACTAGTGGACACTCTCAACATTGATCACATAATAAATAACTCTTTCTCATATGTGCTACATACACTCTTTTGTTGGATGACAAACACCATTCGTTGTGTAGGGCTACAAGAGTTCCCTCAAGCCGGAGTTAACAAGCGCCACAACATTCAGCATTCATATTTAAGTAACCTTAGAGCATAATATATCTTTGCAAAATAGACCGAGTACTAACATAGCATACACACTGTCACCTTTACACTATGAAGGGGAATAAATCACATCAATACTATCATAGCGATAATCAACTCCATAACCTACAAGAGATTATGATCATAATCTACGACAAGAACCACGATGCACACACTGTCACCATTACACCATGCGGGAGGAATAGACTACTTTAATAACATCACATGAGTAGCACATAGACTAGTAGCGATACAAAGCTCATATGAATCTCAATCATGTAAGGCAGCTCATGAGATCATTGTATTGAAGTACATAGGAGAGAGATTAACCACATAGCTACCGGTACAGCCCTTAGCCTCGATGGAGAACTACTCCCTCCTCATGGGATACAGCGGCGGTGATGAAGATGGCGGTGGTGTCGATGGAGAAGCCCGGGGGCACTTCCCCGTCCCGGCGGCGTGTCGAACAGAGACTCCTGTCCCCAGGATCTTGGCTTCGCGATGGCGGCGGCTGGAACTTTTCTCGTATCGTAGCTTATTCGTCTCGAAGATTTAGGTCGGTGGGCTTCTTATAGGCGAAGGCGGAGTCGGAGCTACGGGGGCCCACACGATGGCGGCGCCCTCGCCGCGCCATGTGTTGTGTGGGGCCCTGTGGCCCCCCTAGTTCCTCTCGGGTTCTGGAAGCTTCGTGGAATTCTAAGATCTTTGGGCGTTGATTTCGTCCAATTCGAGAATATTTCCTTACTAGGATTTACTGAAACCAAAAACAGCGAAAAACGAGCGCGCTTGCATCTCGTCAATAGGTTAGTTCCGGAAAATGCATCAAAACGATATAAAGTGTGAACAAAACATGTAGGTATTGTCATAAAACAAGCATGGAACATCAGAAATTATAGATACGTTGGAGACATATCAAGCTCATCATTATCATTAGGTACAACAGTTATTCCTCCTTTCTTAGGAACACAATGTACATGACTAACCCATCTACTATCAGCAATAGGATATATAATACCAGCTTCAAGAAGTTTCAATACCTCATTCCTTACCACATCTTTCATCTTAGGAATTAGATGACGTTGATGTTCAACAACAGGCTTTGCATCATCTTCCATGTTGATGGCATGTTGGCAAATAGCGGGAGAAATCCCCTTCAAGTTATCAAGAGTGTAACCAATAGCTCCTCGATGTTTCTTCAATATTTCCAATAATCTTTCTTCTTCAAAATCTGAAAGCTTAGCACTAATAATAACAGGATATGTTTTCTTATCATCAATATAAGCATACTTAAGATTATCAGGTAATGGTTTCAAATCAAAAACAGGATCTTCCTTTGGTGGGGTGTTGTACCTAGATCTTCAACCGGCAAGTCATGTTTAAGAATAGGTTGACGAAGGAAAATTTCATCAAGCTCATTCCTTTCTTCCCTAAAGACTTCACTCTCACTATCCTCCAAATGTTGGTGCAAAGGATTATTAGGAGCAAGAGCAATAGATGCACACTGTTCAACTCTAAAATCATTATTAGGCAAATCAGCTTTATAAGGAGTTTTGGCAAATTTAGAGAAGTTAAACTCATAAGATTCACCAGCAAATTTAGTAACAATTTTCTCCTTTTTGCAATCTATAACAGCTCCACAAGTATTTAGAAAAGGTCTACCAAAAATAATAGGACAAGACTTACTAGCAGCAGAACCAAAAAGTCAGTAGGATATTTAATCTTACCACATAGAACTTCCACATCTCGAACAATACCAATAGGAGAGATAGTTTCTCTATTAGCTAGCCGAATAACCACATCAATATCTTCAAGTTCACAAGAACCAATTGCATGCATGATTTCAGTGTAAAGCTCATAAGGAATGGCACTAATACTTGCACCAATGTCGCATAAACCATAATAACAATGATCACCAATTCTAACAGAGAGCACAGGAACAGGCTTTCCTAGACTTATTAGGGTGCGAAACAATATTAGAAGCATCTTCACAGAAAATGATATGACCATCTTCTACATTTTCAGTCACAAGATCTTTAACTATTGCAATAGCAGTTCATCCTTTATTTGCTCCTCGGGTTCTATAGGTTTCTTTGCACTTTTATTAACCACACTAGTTATAACAGAATACTCCTTCATTTTAGCGGGAAAGGAGTTTTTTCAATATAAGCTTCAGGAAGAACATGATCAACAGTTTTAATTTCAACACATTTACCTATAGGTGAAGCAGTTTTATCTTTATAAGGTTCATGATACTTATCAAAATTCTTCCTAGGAAATTCAAAATGAGAGGCAAAAGCTTTATAAAAATTTGCAACAACTTGAGAGTCAAGACCATATATAGCACTCATATTACGAAATTTATCAGTATCCATAAAAGTTTCAATGCATTCATAATCATAATTTATACGACACTCTACCTTTGTCATTCTCCCATCCTTCAGTATTTTCTTGGATCCGATCAAGAAGGTCCCATTTAAACTCTTCTTTATTGCGTGTGAATGATCCAGAACAAGTAGTATTCAGCAAGGTTTTATCTTGAAAAGAAAGTCTTGCATAGATATTATCAATGATGATATTACCAGGAAGCTCATGAATGGGGCATTTGAGCATTAAAGACTTCAATCTCCCCCATGTTTGGGCAATACTCTCTCCATCATGAGGCCAGAAGTTATATATGCGGTTTCGGTCTTTGTGAATTTCACTTGGAGGATAGAATTTAGAATAAAATAGAGGCACACTATCCTTCCAATCAAGAGAATGCCCATCCTTCAGCAGTTTATACCAATGCGCCGCTTTACCAGACAACGACATAGCGAATAATTTCTTCCTAACTTCATCCATTGAAATACGTGCACACTTGAATAACCCGCATAATTCATGTAAAAACAGTAATGATCTCCAGGATGAACAGTTCCATCCCCTTCATAGCGGTTATCCACAACACGTTCAACAATTTTCATAGGTATTTTATACGAAATTACTTCCTCACCTGACGCCTCATCCACTACCTTTGCAGTAGTAGTAGATTTCCCAAATAGAAATTCAAGAGAGGATCTCTCCATGATGACTTATAGCAGCAGGCAGAAACAAAATCAACACGTACAGTAAAAGTTTTTCTTACCAGTTCCACTTACCAATAGCGCTTCACTCCCCGGCAATGGCGCCAGAAAAAGCTTGATGACCCACAAGTATAGGGGTGTATCGTAGTACTTTCGATAAATAAGAGTGTCGAACCCAACGAGGAGCAGAAGGTGCAGTTTGATGAAGGATTCACTGTAAATGCTCACAAACAAGTTTTTAGGGGGTTTTGATATAGCAGATAAATAAAGTACAAGTAAGTAAAATGCGAGAGTAATAATTGCAGCAAGTGGCCCAATCCTTTTTAGCACAAAGGACAAGCCGGTTTGTTTACTTATAATGACCAAACGTTCTTGAGGACACACATGAATTTAGTCTAGTGCTTTCGCTTCATATAGTTGATTAATCTTCATTGTTTTGATAAGTGTTGTGTGGGTGAACCTATGCTAATGCACCGCCCTTCCTAGGACTAATACATACTTGTGATTAAACCCTTGCAAGCATCCGCAAATACAAGAAAGTAATTAAGATAAATCTAACCAAAGCCTTAAACTCTGAGATCCTGCTATCCCTCCTGCATCGATATACCAACGGAGGTTCAGGTTGCTGTCACTCCGGCAACCCCACAATTAGCAAACGAATACAAGATGTACTCCCCTAGGCCCATAAAGGTGAAGTATCATGTAGTCGACGTTCACATGACACCACTAGAAGAATAACACCACAACTTAAATATCAAACCATTAAATATTACTCAACATAATTCACTACTAACATTTAGACTTCACTCATGTCCTCAAGAACTAAACGAACTACTCACGAGACATCATATGGAACATAATCAGATGTGATATGATGGATAACAATCTGTACATAAACCTTGATCCAATGGTTTCACTCAATAGCATCAATAACAAGTAGTAATCAATACCGGGAGAGTTTCCCCTATGAATTAACCAAGATTCAACCCTAGATGTTACAGCGGAGACGAGGTGCAGCGGTGGAGATGGCGGTGTCGATGGTGGAGATGATGATGATGATGATGATCCCAATGAAGTCCAGCTCGATGATGGTGACGATGGCGACGATTTCCCCCTCGGAGGAATTTCCACAGTTCCACGCCGCGGGAGCTCTTTTCTCTCGGTGTTTTTCCGCCCAGCGAGGCGGGCTGTGTCCCTTCTCGATTATCCCTCGTACCTTAGGTTTTCGGGTAGATGAAGTACGCGAAAGAGAGGCGGCCGAGGGGGACTATGGGCCCCCTCCCCACAAGGCGGCGCAGCCAGGGTGGAGCCTGCGCCGGCCTATGGGGGCCCATGGCGGCCCTCCTCGGCCCCTCCTTTTGGCTGGCTCCTTCCTCTGGAGAAATAAGACCTTCGTGTAATTTCCGTCAATTGTTGATCTTCGAAATATGGTATCCTGACGGTGCTTTTTCCAGCAGAATTCTGACTCCGGTGAATAATTCTCCAATAATCATGAAACATGCAAAATAGGTGAAATAACATAAGTATCATCTCTAAATATGAAATATATCAATGAATAATAGTAAATTATGATATAAAATAGTGATGCAAAATGGACGTATCAGTTGCCTACCCACTAAATATAAATTGAACCAATAATCTAAATATCCTAACACTATGTACTTGAGAAATCATGAACCTAGCTTGTTTAAACAAAGGAGAAGAGGAACTTTATTGTTCTCTCTACGGGAGCCGCTATCGAAGTCATTAAACATGAAAGGATGATAGATCATTTGATGCCATTCGTTGACATAGACATACATACCTCTCAAAATATATTTTCAACACCTCTATTGCATTCAAAATAAAAAGCTCTAGCACATGAGTAATCTTGCTTCCCTCTGCGCAGGGCCCTTCTTTTACTTTTATGTTGAGTCTTCATCTTCTTACTTTATGCACCAATTAAGAGAACATAGTTGTCATTCTGAGTATAATGTGCATAGTCCCAAAATTTATTATTGATTGATTCATGATTATGCTATTGCTTGTTCTCAAATTACTTGTATCTAGTCACCCTTTGAACTTTAAAGGTGTCCTGCCATTTATGTTTTGCTATTCCATAAAGGAAATGCTGAGTACCAATTTGCTATGTTTTCTCTATGCTAAAAACAAACAGTTGCTTTCAGTGTAATATTATTCATGATCTTTTGTTTGAGTTACTTTTCATGTTGTAACAAGATGCCACAGTGCCAGTTCCTGTTTTCTGTTGTTTTGTATTTCAGAAAAGTTGTACATGAAATTTTCTCGGAATGGACGAAAGCCGAAGTTCCTACTTTTCTGTAATGAAGACGGAGTCCAGAGGGCAAACGAAGAAGTGCCAGGAGGTGCCACATCATACATGGGCGCGGCCCAGCCCCTGACCGCGCCTAGGGGTGGTGTGGGCCCCTCGGGCGCCCACCGACCTCGCCCTTCCGCCTATAAATTGCCTCCATCCACGAAAAGTTCTGTAGCTCCGCTGCCATCGAAGACAAGATTTGGGGGGCAGAAGTCTCTGTTCCGGCACCCTGCCAGGACGGGGAATTGCCCCTGGAGCCATCTCCATCGACTCCACCGCCATCTTCATCATTGTTGCTGACTCCCATGATGAGGAGGGAGTAGTTCTCCCAGGGCCGAGGGCTTTACCGGTAGCTATGTGGTCTATCTCTCTCTCCCATGGTATGATCTTTATGTGATCATGAGCTTTGTAATCTAGTTGAATAAGTAGATGTTATTCTTTAACTATTATGCTATTCAAGTGGTTTTTTATGTGATCTCCGGAGATACCTTGTCCCACAGTGTGAAGGTGACAGTGTGCACCCCGTGTGTGTCTCTTAGGCTAAACTTTATAGAAATACTTATAAATCATGGTGTTTTGTTAGTACTATTTTTTATGGTCAAAGTGGCAGCGTGGGTGTCCCTAGATTTGGAATGCAAACTTTAAGGAGTGCTTTTATAGACCTACACGGTGAATTTGTGTTCGTTATCCAACCGGAGAGTGGTTCAGAGTAGCATAGTGAACAGATGATATTTATGTATTCAATTATGATATCATTGTTGGGAGTGTCCACTAGTGAAAGTATGATCCCTAGGCCTTGTTCCAAGCATTGAAACACCGTTTACAACCAGTTCTGCTACATGTTTGCTTGCTGCCATTTTTATTTCAGATTGCAATTACCACTCATAATCATCAATATTACTTGTATTTCACTATTTCTTCACCGAACTAGTGCACCTATACACCTGACAAGTGTATTGGGTGTGTTGGGGACACAAGAGACTTCTTGTATCGTAATTGCAGGGTTGCTTGAGAGGGATATCTTTGACCTCTACCTCCCTGAGTTCGATAAACCTTGGGTGATTCACTTAAGGGAAACTTGCTGCTGTTCTACAAACCTCTGTACTTGGAGGCCCAACACTGTGTACAAGAATAGAAGTGTGTGTAGACATCACATACCATGACTCCTGAGGTGGTGCAGGTACTTCCTCCAACACCTCCTGTTGGGGAAGTTCATGAACCTCCTCCTCCCATTCATCATTTTCCGGGGCCTCTTCCCATGCATCATTCCGGGAGCTTCAGGAGCCACCTCCCATGCATGCTCTTCCTCCTCAGTAGTCCACCTATCAGATAACCTGTCAAAATATTCAAGGCGGGGGAGCAAAATGCAGGTGAAAGTACCATACCTAACCATCTAATAATGTCCATGTTAAGCAGCATATCAGAATCCAACAAGTTGGACTCTAGGATTTTAGTTCCTATGTTTGTAAATTTTCTTTGTTCTTTAATGTGCTCATAGACCATAGTGGCAATGGCACCACGATAGAGAGGTTTAGATTCATTGTGAGACACATCATAAGACAACGTCCTAGCAAGAATTACGTCCAAGTTATAGTTAGAATATGTCCCATCTTTTGCACATCTCAACAAATAGATAGTAGGACCAGTGCAAGAAGTTGTATTCTTCCTAGCTAGAAATCCCCTAACTAAGAACGAAGCAAATTACCTCAACCCTGGATGTTGAATATGAGAAAGTTTACCCCTACGGATATCCAAAGTAACATCCACACTTATGCTCCGCCAAAATTTCTGGAGGAGTACATCAGAGTCACTGGGAATTTCTTCCCAACTCCCAACATTTGGGACATCAATAGCCTTGCAAAATTCTTCCATGGACATGACAAACCTTTGGCGCTTCATAACAAATTTAACATCAAATGTAACATGGACGTCCTTACCTTTCTTTCGTACCTTTTCCTTGGTGTGTGCAAACCTGAAAGTTGCGAGTCTTCCTCTATATGCAACTCTTTAAGCATTCTTGGGTCTTGCCACCTTGTGGTGTGCACATGCAGAGCGTCCTCCTTGTAGATCATGTCATCTTCTTTTTATTGCTCATCATCCAAGTTGATGGCAACCTTGGCATTCCTTCTTGATCTTAGGCTACTAAATATCCCTTTTCCTTTATCCATGAGAGTAATACCTTGCATCACTCCAATAAAAAACCACTAAATAATTAGATTTAGCAAGTTATATATGCTCAAGAATACTCATAGAGGCTCTACCAAGCAAGACGTACTACAAGTTATTTCACCCTAAAATTTGCAAATCTAGGGATTTCTCAAGCATAATATGTGACACCAAGAACAACATCCCCTAAAAATATAAAACATCATATCAAAAATAAATTGGGTGGGTGAAGGACTCACATACCGAAGAGTAATTCCTCCCAAGAAATTTGCAAATGGCTGCCCAAATTTAGAGCTCGAAAATGGAGCACCAACGGGGCAGAGGAAATATTTATGTGATATATTGTTGATGGTACAGTTAAGCGATGAGCCAGACAGGTTTGTATGGAAGTTAACGACTTCGGTTATGTTTACACTGAAGTCAATGTATGAGGATGTCATGAACACACATGATCATTTCCCATCTAAATACTTATGGAAATTAAAGATTCCGCTGAGGATAAAGATTTTTATGTGGTTTGTCAATAAAAAAGTAATACTTACAAAGGATAATCTGATTAGAAGACAGTGGAAGGGGAGTAGGAAGTGTTATTTCTGTGATGTATCAGTACAACATCTCTTCCTATCATGTCCTTTTGCTAAAATTGTTTGGTCCATTGTCTTCTGTACTTTTAATGTCCCTTTTTGACTAATATTTAAAATATGTTTGGAAAATGGTTAACTGGGATAGACAAACTAACTAAAGCAAGGATACAGATTAGAGTGTCCGCTTTGAGTTGGTCCATTTTTTTGCAGGTTATCCATATTTCTACACATTGGATTAAAAAATGGTCCCTCTTGGTACCGGAAGATCAGCGAGTGCATATGCTTACTAGGTGCAGCCGTCTATGGATGGTTGCCAAGGATTTCTAGAACCAGGCCAGCTGGCAGCTTTCTACACGACCGATTGATGCTTAGCCTATTTGTTTCTCTTGTATTTCGTTGGTTGATTTTTGTATGAACCATTTGTGATTCTTAAAATTGTGAACTCTTGATTTTTTTCAATAACTACTAGTCGTGCGCATTAGATGATGCAGAAGCTAGGGTTTTCACCCCATTTCGAAAAAAGAAGGCTAAGGATAAATTGTGAATATTCGTGCCTTCGTTTTAAGCTAGCGTTACTTGTCGCAACGTCTAATCTAAAATACCCCCTTTCATCCATAATAAGTACCATGGTTTTAATTAGAAGTAGTTTTTGTTAAATTTAAATTTGCCAGTCGAACTGGTAGGCAGTAACCAAACATTTGCTAGGAGGTGATGACACCATTCTCTGTTCCAAGTTCAACTTTGTAAACTCTTTTTTGTTTTTGAACTGAACTTTGTACAACTCTTTGGGTTGAGGACACGTGACAACCCGGAACCTCACACCTCCCCGTGCGCGCCTACAGATCGGACGGCCAGGATCGATCCCGCGGTTGTTAAAACCCTAACGCCGAGCGAAGAAAAGCAAGAGTGGTTGGCCTCCACAGCCCTATCTACTCCTACTAATCCCCTTTCCCCTGCCCGCCGCCGCCGCCACCGCCACCGCCACCGCCGCCGCCGTCGACTGCCCAAGGTGAGTCCGCCGCGCCCAACTCCTCTTCCCCTCTCTCCGCCAAGTTGCGCCGCGCTCGGTTACCGCAGCTTCTAATTCGATCTCGCGGCGGGTGGGTGGATCGATTCGGATGGATACGAATGGTACGGTCGATCCGTCGTTCTTGTGGATTCTGTAGCTTGGGTTGCGATAGTAGATGTGTTTGGCTCCGTCCGGCGTAGGTTCGATTTGCCCGAGGGGGCAGGCAGGTAGGGGAAGAACGAGCGCTCGCGAGATTCGATTTAGTTGTCTCAGGTTGGTTAGGTCGTTAGGTTAGGGAGGAACCGCCCGCTGCTCGCAGCTGCGCCAGGACGCCGCTGCTTGACTGAATAGTCAGTGACTAGACACTGCAAGATCCCTTTCTGCTCGCGTGCCCTGTTATTAAACCAAGCGCTCGTGTGTATCGTGCAGATGAATGTCGACAAGCTGAAGAAGATGGCCGGTGCCGTGCGCACCGGGGGCAAGGGCAGCGTCCGCAGGTGCTCTCTCTGTTCACTTTGTTACTAATCTTGCATAAGTAGTGCCACTGGTCTTGGTGTGATGAGCAGTAGCGCTTCCTGCTCTCAGATTTGATGTTGCTGAAAGTAGCTGTTCTACTACATCTATTCACTTCACCTGTGGAAGCTGTTTGTTTCAGATTTGAAATGTTTACTCACGATGAACATCTTGTGCCCGTGAATCATTTTTGCTAGCTACCTTATGTAAAAATGCCTAATATGAAAATTGCTTGCTAAGCTTTTTTAAAATGTCTCTTCACAAGATTATCTTGTGCCCTGTGAAAACATATTTGCTAGCTATCCTATGTAAAAATTCCTAATACGAAATGTGCTAGCTCATGCTTGTTTCGCATGTTGAAATTGATCTGTCAGCTAACATCTCTTAATTGATCCTCTGTGAACCGTTACTGCTAGCTATCCTGAGTTAAATTTCCCAATTTGAAGCTGTGCTAGCTATATAAGCATATTGATTATCATGCTGGTTTCACATTTCTAATTTGATCTGTGAGCGAAGTCCATTTAATGGACTCTTCATGTCAGCATAAGAGTACAAAAATATGAAGCATTTCTCCTCTTGTTATACTTAAGTTTCCCACTATTGATGACAGGAAGAAGAAGGCGGTTCACAAGACCACGACCACTGATGACAAGAGGCTTCAGAGCACCTTGAAAAGAGTAGGAGTGAACACCATTCCTGGTATTGAAGAGGTCAACATCTTCAAGGATGATGTAGTTATCCAGTTTCAGAATCCCAAAGGTGAAATGTTGGCTTGTTAAACCAGTACTTCTACGGAATTAAGGATCCACTCACACGTTTCTTCTAACATTGGTATTTGTTGCTCCTGCAGTGCAAGCATCCATTGCTGCAAACACATGGGTGGTCAGTGGAACACCACAGACGAAAAGTAAGTCTTGCTTTAGAATCTTCATGGCTTAATTGTTTGATTAAACAGCCTTCTTTACCTGGAGCAACATATATACACCTTGTGAACTGCTTTGGCAGTGATCTGAACTTGACTTTTACATCTACTTTTATGCCTCATGGGTACATAAATAAATATTATAATGTAGACGGCACATGGTATCAACTTAAATTGCATGACTTTTGTACATCAAAATCAGATTGATTATGTTTCCAAAGGCAGGTTGCAGTTTACTAATGCTAATATCATGAAATTGCACCGTAGCTAAACTCTCCAGGATTAGTTACTATATTTAATTCATTCATGTTTCTTTGTAAGTTGATTTACACATGCAATAAAAGTTGAGGCAAAACAAACTACTCACTCCAATTTAAATTAATTGACTCCACTTTATCTATATATAGATGTATCTAGTCAACATATGCATCTAGGTACTCTCAGTGGAGTCAATTAATTTGAATTGGAGTGAGTATTAAATTCCAGCTCTATCATATATGTTCTTTTGTGAGCACTCCATTCTTGAACTTGAATAACTGAAATTTCTTCTTTGACTCTTTCTTCTACAGAGCTGCAAGATCTGCTGCCAACGATTATCAACCAACTGGGTATGACTCTTTAATTTGTTTCATTAGTCAAAGAATTATTCCCTATATTTCTGGTGAAATGTCTTGGTACTGCTTGAATAGCACCATGAGTGAACCGAGCATGTGCCTTTGTAGCAGTATGTCTCATTTGGAAGTTCCTTACTTGCAGGCCCTGATAACTTGGACAACCTGCGGAGGCTTGCCGAGCAGTTCCAGAAGCAGATGCCTGGTGCTGACGCTGGGGCCAGCATTGGTGCTGCTCAGGACGATGACGACGATGTTCCGGATCTCGTCCCTGGAACAACCTTTGAAGAAGCTGCAGAGGAGAAGAAGGAACCTGAAGCGAAGAAGGAACCGGAGCCAGAGGAGAAGAAAGAATCGTCGTAATCTTGCTGCTTGTCGTCCTAGTCCGTTGTTGTGAAGGGTTGTTGGTCCAGTGTTGGCATCCACCGTGCCAGAGACTGCTCTTGTGAGAACTCTGGCCTATCTTTCATTTCTGTGCTCTCCGGTTTTGTCTTGGCCGTGGGTTCTGTCCAAACCAACGGCAGAACTGAACTGAGTTTTACGATAACTATGTTTACCATTTGCAAGTTTTCCAGATGCACAGCTCCGATGTTGTTTGATGGATAGGTGTTCAGATATATATATATGCCGTCCAAATCCAGTCATATATATGTTTCTTTTTGGAGAGAATGCGAGTTGTTTTAATAACATGCACTCTTGAGCTGTGAAACTGTGTTGCCTTTAGGATGCCTGAATGTCGTTTAATTTTGGAAAACCTGAGTTGTCACAAGTTCCACTTTTGAATACAGTACTCTAAACCAAATAGTCACGTATTTGTTGGATAATTCTATTCACGTGCAACAAGGAGCATATTGCAACACATCACTTTCTTCTTAAGCTTGTCGATGTCCAGTTTCAGGTGGAGGTGTATTTGTTGGATAATTCTAGTCATATGCAACAAGGAGTATGTTGCAACACATCACTTTCTTTTTAAGCTTGTCGATGCCCAGTTTCAGGTGGAGGTGCTGGTCAGTGATGAACAGCAGCCAAATGACGAAAACTAAATTACAGTCAATTGCCCTGAACCTGAAGTGCAATTGTATTACAGAGTAAGGAATTTCGTTTCGCCAGAGCAGTGGCCGCTCAGATCAAGGGGAAGTCATACGATCAGCATATGCAGACTGGCCGTGGAAATTCATAAAAATAGAGCCGAGATGTTTGCCATCCGCAAAGAAAAACAACCGTTAATTAGTTCTTCTCCAGCAGGAGAGTACGTATACGGTATACCCTGATCTTTCAGCCAAGGCAAGAGATGCAGTCTGAGAAAACTCTGACAGACTGGGTGAAAAAGAAGGGAATTTCTTTGAAAGCATCTGATATATATTGTTCAACCTTGTCAAGCTCTAACACATTGAGCAGACCAATGATGGGAATATCTTTGAAAGCCCAACAGATATTCTCCATAAAAAATCTCGCTGTTTCGCCGTGGGACAAAGAAGTTCGCCGACAGGAACGAGGAGGAGCTCAGCTGGTTGTGCATAGGCGGTGTTGTGCCCGCCGATGAGCTTTGCCCGACTCCGACGCGGCCGAGATCAACAACGATGATCGCAACCGTCACTTGTTGTAGCTAGCTAGTTGCCTGCCTGTATGCTTCTGAACCTTCAGCGAGTGAAGGTGCATTAGCTAGCTATATGGGTTGCATCATTGGTGGAGTCAAGACCTGGATGGAATCCTTGCTTTTGATTGACCTTGTGTGCTGTTTCTCAGCAGCTTACGGCTACTAGTTAGCCCAAAACTAAAGATGTACGGGTGGATAAGCGGCCTGGCCTCGCGTTTTTTTTGCGGGTATACTCATCGACGAACCGCGACATTCGCCTGAGCATCTTGTACCGCATCGCCTTCTCCTCCTCGTTCTCATACCTGCGGCCGTGCTTGACCATCCACTCCGCAAACCTCCTCTTCATGACTTTCTCCTCCATAGTTTCCTTCCCGTCCAGGGCCCCGTTGAAATGATCACCTGGGTTCCGAGTTGAAACTTCGAGGGAGGCAAGGTTGTTGAGTGGTCAGGTAATTGAAGACTAGCATGCAAAAAACTGAGGCAGATTTACTTCCGACCTACTACTGACTTCTCCGTATCGTCGCCGTTGTTGTCATCGTCATCATCATTCGTCTTGAAATTATGCAAGGACATTCCTGAATTAGCACCATGGCCACTCGCCGCTAAAGAAGGCACTACTGAATTACAGGTCGGAGGGCAGCAAGACACAACACAAGCATCAGTAAAACCACGCACAACCAAAACTTAATACCACTGAATAATAAATATAACTCCTAATGCAGCCAGATCGTAGTCTTCAGTGATCACTTCAGTCTTCAGTTGCGCAGAATCAGTTTCTAAAATCACCAGCAGCAATAGTTTTACCTTTTTCATGCGTCTTGCAACAAATCCCCAGCCACAATTTTTTGCACGTTCAATTCATTCAAAATAATAATGTACCTAACCTTCATACTTATATGGAAATACTTTTGTACTTACATGCCAGTCTAGAGATTTATATTTTTGGGTAATAACATGATGTACATTTAATATGCTCGATTGCTGGATGCTGACAATGTATTTTGATTTTGACACACTTAAGGAACAAGAACAACACACAGAGTCAACCAGTAGCATGGGTTCCGGGTCTTGACTTGCAAAATATAGATCTATGATATGATAGAATCCATAAAGCTAGCTAATACACCCTGATTTCATGAAGGTTCTTAAGTACGTCCACCATCAATAACACATTAAGTTAAGGTTATCACTCTAACATACATATATAGCACAACAGTTGCACAAGATACTCATAGCAGGAACGATCTAAAACTGATAGTTGCCCCTTGCCCTGGAAGCTCCGCTTGGCCTCTCTTCAGCAGTTCTGTCGGCGAAATCGTTTGTTCCAACGGTGGATAAAGCCCCCGGCCTTAAGTTAAGCTCGTCAACGCGTTGTGCCGTACGCTTGAATATCTTGTACCGCATCGCCTTCTCCTCATTGTCCCTGTACTTGCGGTCGTACTTGATCATCCACTCTTCAAACCTTTTTTTCATGGCTTTCTCCTCATAGGTTTCCTCCTCCAGGGCCTCCTGGTAAAACAGCTTGCGGGCTGCAATCAGCGAGGCAAGATTTATGGTCAGAGAAAATTTACAAGGCAGGATATCCAAATTAAAGCAGATTCATTTCGTACCTGCTGGCTCTTCAGGGTCATCTTTCAAATACAAAATACCACCCCCAAAGAGAGACAAGGCACCCACTGTCACAACACCACGATGCAATTCACCCATGGGCAACCTGCATATTAAGGGTATGAAGAATTAGATGAGACTGACTGGAACAAACTCCAGGTTTCCAACATCCAGTAATCTTACTCTAATTCTGCTTAGAACAATCAAATCAAACTAGCATATCAAATACAAACTACAATGTATCAGAATATCAGTCCTGTTACTAGATATAGTTGAAAATTTATTTAATTTTAGACAACAAGTCATTGAGAAGTTTTTCAATATCCCTCACTCAACTTATATCACTCTTCAGGTTCAAAAAAAATATATCACTCTTACTCTTAGGCTTAAGTTTCATCATTTTGACTAATATTTTTCAATCCTTGTGAGCATAGAACCAAATTCCACCTTCTGCAGTTATTAGGAAAGCACAAAAACCAAACTAACAAACAGAGCTAATACGACAACTGCACAACAGCTGGAGCTATGAAATCATCACTTCTTGCTCATGCTTAATCACAATGTACTTCTTCTATCTCTACAACCTGTGTTGTCCGTTTCATGCCTTGCATAGTGCCAAAATGAAAAACTTCAGAACTAGTGTGGATGTTCAAGTTCAAATAAACCTTAAAACGAAAAGCAACAGCAACACTGGTAGTACAGATGCAATTAGTGGAGAGAACACAAACCCTCAGTCTCTTCCAAGCATCTAAAGTTTGCTAGCAAAATAGCAGGCTCACATGGCAATAATTAGATGAAACTGACTGGGACACACTCCATGTTTCCTAAATCATATTAATCCATGATTCGATTTGAAAATACAATAAATCTTACTTACTGCTCACTTGAACAATCTAAACAAACTAGCGAATCAAATAAGTATAAGTTTCAGAATATGAGTCCTGTTACAAGACATAGTTATGACAACCATTAAAATTTATCTAAATACAGGCAACTACTAGGTTGAGAAGATTTTCAAGACCCAGCAGTCAACTTATATTCCTCATACTCTTAGGCTTGTATTTGATAACTTTGAATATTTTGTCAAGCATCATGGGCAAAAAAAAAAAACACCTTGTGTCACTAATACGCAAGCACAAAACAGTAAACGGCCACAATTAAAACCCTAAATTCCACAGCTATAAGAACATCACCACTTAATCCGATCGAATTTTACTGGGACTGTAAGGAAGGAACCCTTTTATACATGAAGCGGCCTAATTTGTTGATGGACAAAAATATTTGGGGATAGATCGAGCACCAAAATCAAACTGCCAATCTACATACAGCAACATTGTATAAGCTGAAAGCGGGTAAACTACCTGGCACGGGAGCCAGATCCACCCACATCGCTAGCAATTGTCCTCTGCACAACAAAGGATAGTAGATTAATCACGCGCATAGCGGGAGAGGTGGGGGGAGGGAATTTGTGACGTACAGACTGGTGCAGGAGCCTCGCGGATCCTAATGCTTGCCCGCAAATCCGGCGTGAGGAGAACCTCCCGGCGACGAGAGAGCCGAACAATCGAAGTGGTGACATGATCCGTCGCGATCTTCTGAGCCTCGTGTTCTTGGGTTTCCTCGGGGTTTCTTTCCATGGTTGGGGTTTCCATCTTTTTTTTTTTTTTTTGAATCTGTCAACATATCTTTTTGAGCCTTGTAAACATTGTTTTTTGGAACCCGTCAACATTTTTCTGAATCACCGACATAATTTTTTTTAACACGTGAACAATTTTTTAAAATTCGGTGAACAAATTTTGAAACCTTTGAACATGCCTCGGTGCAGTTTCAGCGGTTCTAGCTGTTTCAAAATCTAAACAAATACGGAGTATAAAATGCAGGTAAACTAAAATTCCTAACAAATTTGAAATTCGAACAAAAATCAAAATCTATTAAATTCAAATTCCAAACCAATTCAAATTCAGAACAAATTTAAAATCTAAACAAATTCTAAATCTGAACATTTTCTAAATCTAAACATTTTTTGAAAATCTGAACATTTTTAAAATACAACATGTTAAAATCTGAACATTATTCAAAAAGTAGAAACGTTTTCAAATCTAATTTTTTTTTGGAATTTGATCAATTTTATAAATTGATAATATTTTTAAATTTATTTTTTTGATATTTGAAATATATCTAAATATTTTTTGAACAATCTTAAAATCTGAACATTTTTCAAATTTAAAATCTGAACAATTCTCAAAATTCACACTTTTTATAATTTTATTTTTAAAACATTTCCAAATTCTAAACAGTTTTCAAATATAAAATCAATTTTTGAAATACTTTATTATTTTTATGCACCTAATGAACATTTTTCGAATCTTTAAATATACAATTATTGATTTTGAAACCGTGAATTTTTTTCCAAATCTGCAGATGTATATTTCTTTAAGCCCATGAACAAAGAAGGAGAAAAAATAACAAAAAAATAATAAAACAAACAAAAATTGGAAAATAAAAACTAGACAAAAAACATCAGATAATAAACCAATGACGGAAAACATTTTCTTTAAGACATTTTTGAAAATACATCATTATTCAAAAATAGAAACATTTTCAAATCTATACATTTTTGGAATTTGAACAATTTTCTAAATTGATAACATTTTTAAATTGAAACATTTTAATCTTCGAAATATGTCTAAATATTTTTCGAACAATCTTAAAATCTGAACATTTTTCACATTTAAACAAATTTAAAATCTGAACAATTATCAATATTTAAACTTTGTAAGAAAAATGAAAACATTTTTCAAATATAAATCAATTCTTGAAATACGTAATATTTTTATGCACCAGATGAACATTTTTCGAATCTGTAAATATACAGTTTTTTATTTTGAAACCATGAATGTTTTTTTCCGAATTCGCAGACGTATATTTCTTTAAGCCCATGAACAAAGAAAGATAAAAAAGTAACAAACAAATAATAAAAGAAAGAAAAAATTGGAAAATAAAAACCAGACAAAAGACTTCAAATCATAAAAATCATAAACCGGTGGCAGAAAACAATACAGTCTTTGAAAAGCAGCGACACCAGGACGACAAAGAGCTCTAATCTTGTATGAAACTACCTTGCCATCGAATCATGGGATCAAAGCAGCGAAAGTGACAACAATAACTGGGGCCCACATACGAGTCACATGCGTAGCTTGACGCGGCACCTACTCCCCACCAATTACTTTCTTCCATCGTCTTCTACCCAACGTGCATCTTCGTGTCACCAAATCCACTCCTTCATCCAAATCCTACGCGAGAGGCTCCCACGATGATCAGCTGCTGCTCATGCCACTCGTGGCCTCGGCCCGCTGACACCCTCCACCAGGGTTTGCCGAATACGCCAAACCAACAAGCGTCGTCCCGCGAGAGCATCTCACTCCACAGCTATTGTTTCTGCCTCCGAGCCCCTTCCCCTCCGTTGTTGCCACAAGGGCTGTTGCAAGTTCCCAGCTGTCGATGAATCCCATTGGCAGTTTTTTGATCCAAGATCTTGCGGCTCCACTAAGATGGACTTGGACGCTTTGAATGACTGTTGCCCTGGTTCCACCCAACAGTTTCACTGTTTCCAGGTAATCAATTAGCCAATCTTCGGGATCTTGCAAACCATCAAACTTTTTGTAATTGTCTGGCAACTTGCAGACAAACGAAACTTTCGTCATGCGAACTCGTCGAGTAAAGCAGGGGAGTCCGCACATATCTTCTTGCTCAACTTATGGCGAGTGTCGCCTGGATCTATTCTCTTTTGCTCTGTCCACTCGATCTTGTGCCTCTGTATTTCTCGCCACGTCTGCATGGAGGGTCTCGCCCCACCGTGGTGGGTCGAGAGCTGTTTCGCCTGGAGCACTTTCAGGTTGTGGTGTGCTTGGACTTGCGAATGCTGCTGCTCCCATGGCTCCAACTCCTGCCATGGCCATCTGATATAATGGCTCTCTCGGGTCCCCTGCCGGTGGTTTTGATGCTAGTATAAAGGCTTATGTCGCCATATACCCGGCCGGTGTTTTGGGGATGATATTCCCTCTTGTATCGATCGACATAAATGACATGTCGAGGTTCTGGATCAATGCTCTCGCTCGTGCTCGGGTAAGTGCGCTAGGCGAGACCTTCCCCTGCGTGTGCTGCTCTGTGGTTGGACCCCGAGGTTCCTGATTGTCGACTTAGCTCTGCCCTTCTTCGGCTTGACGCAGAGGCTGCGGCTCTTCTCTTGTAATTTCAGCTCTCTGTTTTTCGAGTTCTCGTCCAGCACGGGCGATTTTATATTGGTACGCTTGCAACTCTTCGGCCGTGGCTGTGGTAGTCATCGGCTCTGTGCCATCCATGGCTCTTGTTGCTCTGTCCCAAGCTTCTTGTGGAAGTTGCAACCTCTGAAGAGGGTTGGTCCCGACATATTTGTTTCCCAAACCTCGTGTGAGATCAGCGGGATCGACGTATGGATTTCCCAGATCATCGAAAGCCTCTGAAGTTTCATCCGCTTGACGACTTGAATCTCCAATTGCGCAGACTTGATGATATATTGGAATTTCATCTTCTTCTTCAGGGTTGGTGACACCATCGTATAGATCGGCGAAGACCTCCCGAACAGTAGATCTGTCGATGAAGTCGAAGCTGTTGACGCTATCTGAGTCGCTGCTTATATTTGAGTCCGCAGACGACCCGAAGGACATGCTGCCGAAGATATCAGCGAGTTTTCCGCTTGAAGCGAGCCTGGTGTAGCTTGATGGCAAGATCTCTTCTTCGCCTGACTCAAATGATGATAACGATCCCGAATGTCAACACCCGGATTTTTAAGTCCAGATGCCTATTATGCCATTCATCGCAATCCCAGGAATATTGTTTTTGCGAGACATAATAGATTGATATCTCAACACATCATTCATTACATCACATAATTGTCTTACATAGAGGGATCACATGATCCAGTCTTAATACATCATAGTGGATCTAGAGATCCTATTACAAAACACATAGCGGAAGCGAAGTAACGATTGCGGTCCATCTATTCCACAGGCAACTGTTGACGTCGAGTGATCCTAGTTGTCGTAGACGTCTGTCCATCTTCCTCGTACTGCTGTTTCCTCTTCATAGTCTGGCCATTTGAATAGCCAGGACAAAGCCATGAGTACTTTAAAGTACTCGCAAACTAATACTAATGTAAGCACTATCAACTATAGTAAGGGGATGCTAAGCTCTAGGTTTATTTGCATAAAGCCAAGTTTATTTCATAAACATTTAGTAAAGATGCTTGAATCGCTAGACTAACTCAAGTGGGAACATTAGTGTCATTCCCACAACTCTGTTGTGATTCAAGTCAAAGTCACCATTTCAAGTTCAGATCACAAGTCACCCTTCACATGTCACATTTTTGAAAATGGTCTGATGACGGAACAGTATGGCCTTTCCAATCGTCCGTAACCGTGGACACGGCTATTCGAATAGTTCTACACTCTGCAGAGGTCGTACACTTGTGCCACAACATTTGCAATAATCCGTCAGGGTTAACCCTGATTTATCACACTCCGTGTGCGGACTACCAACCATAACCTTTCACTTACATACCCTAGTATAGGCACCTCTCCCCATGAGCTTGGCCTCCCAGTGAAGACAAACTGTCAGCCTGGGAACTGCACAGGGCTTGGGCCGGACATTCACCTCATATCACGTCATTTCACATCATTTCATATTTCTTTGGAGGCAGCCTCGGCATAACCCCTATGACGCTTGTCTAGAGGGAACCCATACTAAGATACCTAAATTTCTAGTTAAGCCCTACCCATATCAGGTATTGTGGGGGTACTTGTAAAATTGGAATGGTATCGCATCCGAACCCAACCATCAGTTTTTGTAAAGTTCACCATGTCATTCACAAGTCACATTCACCTTCAAAATCTTTCAATAGAATGACTCATCATTCCAAGGTTTTCCAAAGTCATTGCATTTCACAAGTTCCCATCTAGAGTAGTCAATTTTATTTGTTAGCACTAGCAACTAATCATGAGGGGTGCTACTTAGCTTTCATTGCTCTAGACTAAATTTGATGATCTTGTTCTACTCTAGACCAAGTAAATCATGAATCAAAAAGTAAACTTTGATAAACCAAAAGCATTAAAGCTTGCAAAGTAAAACCTGGGATGGGATCATTAAGCATAAAGTAAAAAGTGGTGGTGCCTTGCTCTTGTAGAGCCTTGCACTTAGCAAGAATATTAGCTTGCCTTGGTTGGAGTAGTGATCAAAGTTCTCTTCCTCTTCAAAGTAGTCCTCCTCCTCCTCGGTGTACTCCTCGGTACTAGCGTCTAAATACGAGTACAATACACACAATTACCACACAAAGCCTAAGTACTAGACTAAGCACACACATAAATCACTGCTACTAAGCTATCAATCAACATGTTTATTAGGTGAGTTGATTTAATTTTATTCTTAAGAAAAATAATTTCCTCTCATTATAAATATTAATTAGAGTTTCTATTTATTTCTTGAGAGAAAATAATTTCCTCTCATTGAATAATATTAAGGTTTAATTTCCTCAATTAATGCCCTATGACCTAGGTTGACCAAAGTCAACCTCTTCATAAGGATTAATTTGGGAAGTGATTTAAATGAGGTACACCACCTCATGCCTTTTTAATACTCAGGATTAATGATTTAATATCATTAACTAATTTAATATGAGTTTAAAATTGACCATAGTCTATACCCCATATTAACTTAGTTGAGACAAGATTTAAATGAGACCAAAACATCTCATAAGATTTAATAAGTAGCCTTGAATAATTTAAATACTACTATGAAAATGATTGAATATTTTTAGGTAAGAACCTATGGATTATTAATACATGTGTCATCAACTCACATTGAAACACTTGGAGTAAGAATTTAAATGGGAGGCTACACCTCATATAGTTTAATACCACATACTAGTGATTTAAATGAGGTGTAGCACCTCATACCATTTAATTCTAACATGGTAAGGATCTAATATTATCAACAATTCATTTGAGACCTAAATGACCAGAGTCTCTAGCTTATTTTGAATTGTTCATGACTAGATTTAAATGAGAGAAATATTCCCATAAGATTTATTAATAGTTTTGGACAATATCTTTGACTAGAGATAGCCATAAAGTCCCTTAATTAAACTAGGCCATGATCATTCAAGGTAAGCATGGCATATTTTTGCAGAAACAATTAGTGTAAGTGAAATGTGAATTATAGGAGGTGGAATCAACTCAAAAGCATTTTTGGTTGATTTTTAATAATTATTTTGAGTCACAAAAGTCCCTGACTTGTTTATTTTGTCACATTATTTCTATAATAGATCTAGGGTTCAATCCAGTGGCATTGTGTAGATAAAATCCTAAGCTTTCCAAATATATAAAATTTGTAAAATTTGGCCAAGTAGATTTGATTCTATTTAAATTGGAAAATGTATGCAGTAAGCAATTTGATCAATTCGAAATATTCAAATTCAAATGCATGGGCTCGCGCGGGAAAGCAAATGGGCCAGGGAGAGAGAGAACAAGTTGGGCCGGCCCAGCTATGCTAACGGTGCACGCGGGCCGCCTGACAGGGAGGGCCCCAACTGTCAGCCAGTGTTAAAACCCGAAGCGGTATGTTTCGATGTGGATCGTTGGATTAGGGTGGAATCGGACGGATGCTAGGCATCGTCGTCTCCGGCGAGAGGGGACCTTACTGGCGACGACGGTAGGGGGTCGACGGCGATCCTAGGCTCCGGCGAGCGGCGGCGTTGACGCGAGGTGACGTTGTCGAGGACGGCGGTCCTCCTGGTAGCAGTGGCGTCTCCGGGGATGGCTTCTAGCTCCGGCGAGCTTCTGCGGCGGTGCTGCGGAACTCCGGCGTGCAATTGGGCAGCTACGGCTTAAATTGAGGGGCGGCGCTGCTCGAGGAGGGGTTGTGAGGTGAGGGAAGTCGATTGGTGTGAGGATTGAGGGCCAGGGTGGTCTCTATTTATAGGGTCGAGAGGGTCCGAGGCGGAGCGGGGCAGGTCGACGATGACGACGGCGATACAGTGGTCGAGAGGGTTGGAAGCTGACGCAGGCGGGTAGGCGATGTCATGGTGAGGGCGTGGGACTTGACGGCGCAGAGAATGGTGGCCTGTGGCGATCGCCATCGTCCTCGCACTCTGGCAGCAGTGGCGGATGGCGTCGATGGCGTCGTCGTCTACAGGGCACCGGCGGTCCAATGGGGTTGTCCTGGAGGTAGAGGGTACCGTGGTGCGTGCGTAGGAGAGAGGAGAGGGTTGGGGACGGCCAGAGTCAACGGCGCGCGTGCGTGTACCGGCGTGTCCAGGGCGCGTCCATGCATGCTCTGGCGCGTCCTGGCACGTTTGGGCACGGCATGTTCTGGGCATTGTCGACGTCGTCTGGGTCCAGGGCTTGCACGAGCGTGACCAGGGAGGTGTGGTGAGTGTCCTAGACATGGTGTGATGGGCTGGAGAGGGGTGGAGAGGGGAATGGCATGAGGTATGCCATGGCCACCACGGCATGGCAAGGTTTTGTCAAATACATCAAGGTACATGAGGTACCAAGGCCTGGCATTGCTTACTGGGTGAAAGAGTGGTCTGGTGATGACATAGGGTTGATAGTTGGGGCAATTACACACTGGATAAAGCAAGGTATAGGGTTGGCAGGTTGGTGCACCAAAGGTGTTCGATGAAATGGCCGCAAGAAGAAAAGATGTGAATTTTTGATTAAATTTTGGTGGGTTGTAAACATATAATAATTGAAGTCTACTGGTGGTGGTGGTGGTCAAATTTGAAGTGGTTTGTGAAATTTCAAAATGGGGATGATCTTCTCTTTGTTTCAATGTTGCCACTTGTCACTCTCATACTGGTCAACCTAGTCAACTCTGACCTTGGTGGTCAACATGAAAGTTACTCACCTTGACATGGTCTTGGATGACCTGGCTTTGGTTTACCAAGTTTAGTTTGAAGAAAAGTAAAAACCAGGGGTTAAAGTGGGGAACATTTTATAATGTGGCCAAATGACCATTAGTGCATGTGAGCTCATATTTCATTCAAATTTGATTTGATTTGAGTTTGTTTGATTCCAAAGGTGTTTATATGTGTTTAGTAACCAAACACAACCAATGGTGCAAGCCATAAAGGTCTAGGTTCAAGATTTGTAAAAATGGCCATATCCACATATGTGTATTGGAAAATCTTCTTATTTTCTATTTGATTTGGTTTTTCTTGATCCCATTGATGTAGTTGAGGTTTAATATGATGTAAGAAAACAATTCAAGCAAAGGAAACAAGTTTGGTGGTCTTTGGCTCAAATTTGTATTTTTGGCCATATGCACATAGGTGCATTTCATGTTTTTATTTCCATTTCTTGATTTATGATCCAAGGTCATGGTTTAGGGTTTATTTAATGTTAGATGGAGTTTGTGAAAGCTTTCAAACCATTTTGGCAAGTTAGAGGTGCTTAGGTCAAGTTTTGGAAAAATGGCTATGTGCCACATATGCTACTATGCATAGGTTTCATTTATTCTTATTTATTTTTATTTCACCTTGGTTTTGGTTGGGGAGGTACTTGATTAGTTTGGTTGAGGTTTCCAAAGCATCTAATCAAGTAGAAATGTCTAGGTAAGAGTCTTACCAAAATAGTCATAGGCACATATGTCCTTTTTCTTATTTAATTCTTTTTATTTCATTTTAACTAGAACAATGAAAAGAGGGGTGAGGTTTAGGGTTTTGTGGAGTATCACAATGGTTCCCTCTATTTTGAGAAGTAAGAATGGCATTAGTCACTATTTGCATGCTAGGGTTATATGCCCACATATTTTGTTTTATTTTAGTTCCTTCTTATCTAATACTATTTTATGGTGAGAAGATTAGGGTTTTGGGTTTTAGAATTAGGTTCAATGCAAGAAATAAACAATCATGGCAAATATCACAACATATAAGCATGCTTACTAGGTACCAAACTGAATTTAATAAAAGTTTTTGTTGGTTCTCATTTTTGGAGAAAAGGAAATTCATTGTCTCGTTGTTTTAAATTTTTGGGATGTTACAAACCCTTCCCCTTAAACAAATCTCGTCCCGAGATTTTAAGAAAAGTTAGGTTCCTAAGAGAGATTGAGAATTTTTGATTAACAGGAAGACATACTTGGCATGGTCTGAGGTGCTTCCTGGGCTTCAGTGGCAGTCAGGTGGTAGAGGCGGCCGTTATTGGTGTTCTGGTTCTTTCTACCTGCGAAGCGGCGTTGTTGCTGGGCAGGTGCAGCAGTGTTGGCGGCAATCTGGCAAGCTTCTTGGGGCACTCATTGGAGTAGTGACCCACAACTCCACATTCATAGCAGTTTATAGTTGACTTATCTTTGGGGTTGATGGGAACAGTGTTGCTTCCAGTCTTTGGGGCATTATTGGGGTTGTTATTGTTACCATTGGGGTGGTTGTTGGTGTTGTTGGGGTTGCTGTTGTTGTTGTTGCTGTGGTGGTTATGGTTGCCTCCGGGCTTTGGGGGTCCTCCGTTGTTGTTGGGGTAGTTGGGGCGATAATTCTGAGCAGAGGGTTTGTTGTGTCTTGGGGTGAATCCTCCAGAGGAGTTGTTGCGGTACTTCTGGGTATGGTGGGGTCCATTCTGGTTCATCATTCGCGCTTGCGGTTCTCATTGGCTTGATGCAGCTTCCCTTCCATCGTATGGCTGAGTCTACCAGGGCTTCTAAGTCAGCGAACGGAATGTTCACTAACACAGTTTGCATCTCGTCATGCAGTCCATTCAGAAATCTCTCCTTCCTCTTCTCATTGGTGTCTGTCTCATCCGGGGCGTACCTTGACAGTGTAAGAAACCTGTCGCGGTATTCCACCACGGACATTCTTCCTTGCTTCAGTTCACGGAATTCGTCTCTCATCTTCTTGATTAGTCCTTGGGGCACATGGTATTTGCTGAACTTCAGCTTGAAGTCTTCCCAGTTCATCATTTGTCCAGCATTCATTGCGCGGGCACTTGTCCACCAGGCTCTTGCAGGTCCTGACAGGTAGTGGGTGGCAAACAGTACTTCTGCGGCTTCTACTCCCGCAACTTCTAGGTTGTTCTCCATTGTCTGGAGCCATTCATCTGCGTCAAGTGGCTCTTCGGTCTTGCTAAACATCGGAGGGTTGGTGTTCTGAAAGTTCTTGAGCTTTGATCCTGGGTGATCATGGTTTCCATGGCCTTGATTGTTCTGAGCTATCTGTTGCAGTGCAGCTAAGTTGGCTTGTCGTTCAGCTCTCGTGGCTTCGCGATCTTCCATCATCATCTGGAGCATCTGCATCATTGCGTCTTGGTTGCGGTTTGGTGGGGCCATCTGATCATTGGAGTAGATGATAAGATAAGAGGGAAATTTCTATGGTTTGTTTGAGTTAAATTCAAAAAGTTCAAAACTTGAGTAGTGTTGAGGGGGTAGAAACCAACAACACTTTTTCATTCATACCAAGCATCACACATTACAAAGCTAACACACCGTTGGTTTTAAGAACCATTCATTCGCTCTACGATACAAGGGGATCCTGATACAAACTCACGCTAGTGCTCTCTTCCGTAGGTGTGAGTTCTACTAAAGTGATCAAGTGTGCAAAATTTTAGGTAGAATTTCAAGAAAAAGTAGAGCATAGATTTCTCATTTTTGAAAAGATCTCAAAGATAAGGGTGAGAATAAGTTTTCATAAATATTCCCTTCATTTGTTTTGGAAACTAAGTTTTTCAGACGTCCATTCTAACTAGGGTCTCCTAAGGTCAACAATGGCTCTGATACCAACTTGTCAACACCCGGATTTTTAAGTCCAGATGCCTATTATGCCATTCATCGCAATCCCAGGAATATTGTTTTTGCGAGACATAATAGATTGATATCTCAACACATCATTCATTACATCACATAATTGTCTTACATAGAGGGATCACATGATCCAGTCTTAATACATCATAGTGGATCTAGAGATCCTATTACAAAACACATAGCGGAAGCGAAGTAACGATTGCGGTCCATCTATTCCACAGGCAACTGTTGACGTCAGGAGTGATCCTAGTTGTCGTAGACGTCCTGCTGTCCATCTTCCTCGTACTGCTGTTCCTCTTCATAGTCTGGCCATTTGAATAGCCAGGGACAAAGCCATGAGTACTTTAAAGTACTCGCAAACTAATACTAATGTAAGCACTATCAACTATAGTAAGGGGATGCTAAGCTCTAGGTTTATTTGCATAAAGCCAAGTTTATTTCATAAACATTTAGTAAAGATGCTTGAATCGCTAGACTAACTCAAGTGGGAACATTAGTGTCATTCCCACAACTCTGTTGTGATTCAAGTCAAAGTCACCATTTCAAGTTCAGATCACAAGTCACCCTTCACATGTCACATTTTTGAAAATGGTCTGATGACGGAACAGTGGCCTTTCCAATCGTCCGTAACCGTGGACACGGCTATTCGAATAGTTCTACACTCTGCAGAGGTCGTACACTTGTGCCACAACATTTGCAATAATCCGTCAGGGTTAACTGGCCCTGATTTATCACACTCCGTGTGCGGACTACCAACCATAACCTTTCACTTACATACCCTAGTATAGGCACCTCTCCCCATGAGCTTGGCCTCCCGGTGAAGACAAACCGTCAGCCTGGGAACTGCACAGGGCTTGGGCCGGACATTCACCTCATATCACGTCATTTCACATCATTTCATATTTCTTTGGAGGCAGCCTCGGCATAACCCCTATGACGCTTGTCTAGAGGGAACCCATACTAAGATACCTAAATTTCTAGTTAAGCCCTACCCATATCAGGTATTGTGGGGGTACTTGTAAAATTGGAATGGTATCGCATCCGAACCCAACCATCAGTTTTGTAAAGTTCACCATGTCATTCACAAGTCACATTCACCTTCAAAATCTTTCAATAGAATGACTCATCATTCCAAGGTTTTCAAAGTCATTGCATTTCACAAGTTCCCATCTAGAGTAGTCAATTTTATTTGTTAGCACTAGCAACTAATCATGAGGGGTGCTACTAGCTTTCATTGCTCTAGACTAAATTTGATGATCTTGTTCTACTCTAGACCAAGTAAATCATGAATCAAAAAGTAAACTTTGATAAACCAAAAGCATTAAAGCTTGCAAAGTAAAACCTGGGATGGGATCATTAAGCATAAAGTAAAAAGTGGTGGTGCCTTGCTCTTGTAGAGCCTTGCACTTAGCAAGAATATTAGCTTGCCTTGGTTGGAGTAGTGATCAAAGTTCTCTTCCTCTTCAAAGTAGTCCTCCTCCTCCTCGGTGTACTCCTCGGTACTAGCGTCTAAATACGAGTACAATACACACAATTACCACACAAAGCCTAAGTACTAGACTAAGCACACACATAAATCACTACTACTAAGCTATCAATCAACATGTTTATTAGGTGAGTTGATTTAATTTTATTCTTAAGAAAAATAATTTCCTCTCATTATAAATATTAATTAGAGTTTCTATTTATTTCTTGAGAGAAAATAATTTCCTCTCATTGAATAATATTAAGGTTTAATTTCCTCAATTAATGCCCTATGACCTAGGTTGACCAAAGTCAACCTCTTCATAAGTATTAATTTGGGAAGTGATTTAAATGAGGTACACCACCTCATGCCTTTTTAATACTCAGGATTAATGATTTAATATCATTAACTAATTTAATATGAGTTTAAAATTGACCATAGTCTATACCCCATATTAACTTAGTTGAGACAAGATTTAAATGAGACCAAAACATCTCATAAGATTTAATAAGTAGCCTTGAATAATTTAAATACTACTATGAAAATGATTGAATATTTTTAGGTAAGAACCTATGGATTATTAATACATGTGTCATCAACTCACATTGAAACACTTGGAGTAAGAATTTAAATGAGAGGCTACACCTCATATAGTTTAATACCACATACTAGTGATTTAAATGAGGTGTAGCACCTCATACCATTTAATTCTAACATGGTAAGGATCTAATATTATCAACAATTCATATGAGACCTAAATGACCAGAGTCTCTAGCTTATTTTGAATTGTTCATGACTAGATTTAAATGAGAGAAATATTCCCATAAGATTTATTAATAGTTTTGGACAATATCTTTGACTAGAGATAGCCATAAAGTCCCTTAATTAAACTAGGCCATGATCATTCAAGGTAAGCATGGCATATTTTTGCAGAAACAATTAGTGTAAGTGAAATGTGAATTATAGGAGTTGGAATCAACTCAAAAGCATTTTTGGTTGATTTTTAATAATTATTTTGAGTCACAAAAGTCCCTGACTTGTTTATTTTGTCACATTATTTCTATAATAGATCTAGGGTTCAATCCAGTGGCATTGTGTAGATAAAATCCTAAGCTTTCCAAATATATAAAATTTGTAAAATTTGGCCAAGTAGATTTGATTCTATTTAAATTGGAAAATGTATGCAGTAAGCAATTTGATCAATTCGAAATATTCAAATTCAAATGCATGGGCTCGCGCGGGAAAGCAAATGGGCCAGGGAGAGAGAGAACAAGTTGGGCCGGCCCAGCTATGCTAACGGTGCACGCGGGCCGCCTGACAGGGAGGGCCCCAACTGTCAGCCAGTGTTAAAACCCGAAGCGGTATGTTTCGATGTGGATCGTTGGATTAGGGTGGAATCGGACGGACGCTAGGCATCGTCGTCTCCGGCGAGAGGGGACCTTACTGGCGACGACGGTAGGGGGTCGACGGCGATCCTAGGCTCCGGCGAGCGGCGGCGTTGACGCGAGGTGACGTTGTCGAGGACGGCGGTCCTCCTGGTAGCAGTGGCGTCTCCGGGGATGGCTTCTAGCTCCGGCGAGCTTCTGCGGCGGTGCTGCGGAACTCCGGCGTGCAATTGGGCAGCTACGGCTTAAATTGAGGGGCGGCGCTGCTCGAGGAGGGGTTGTGAGGTGAGGGAAGTCGATTGGTGTGAGGATTGAGGGCCAGGGTGGTCTCTATTTATAGGGTCGAGAGGGTCCGAGGCGGAGCGGGGCAGGTCGACGATGACGACGGCGATACAGTGGTCGAGAGGGTTGGAAGCTGACGCAGGCGGGTAGGCGATGTCATGGTGAGGGCGTGGGACTTGACGGCGCAGAGAATGGTGGCCTGTGGCGATCGCCATCGTCCTCGCACTCTGGCAGCAGTGGCGGATGGCGTCGATGGCGTCGTCGTCTACAGGGCACCGGCGGTCCAATGGGGTTGTCCTGGAGGTAGAGGGTACCGTGGTGCGTGCGTAGGAGAGAGGAGAGGGTTGGGGACGGCCAGAGTCAACGGCGCGCGTGCGTGTACCGGCGTGTCCAGGGCGCGTCCATGCACGCTCTGGCGCGTCCTGGCACGTTTGGGCACGGCATGTTCTGGGCATTGTCGACGTCGTCTTGGTCCAGGGCTTGCACGAGCGTGACCAGGGAGGTGTGGTGAGTGTCCTAGACATGGTGTGATGGGCTGGAGAGGGGTGGAGAGGGGAATGGCATGAGGTATGCCATGGCCACCACGGCATGGCAAGGTTTTGTCAAATACATCAAGGTACATGAGGTACCAAGGCCTGGCATTGCTTACTGGGTGAAAGAGTGGTCTGGTGATGACATAGGGTTGATAGTTGGGGCAATTACACACTGGATAAAGCAAGGTATAGGGTTGGCAGGTTGGTGCACCAAAGGTGTTCGATGAAATGGCCGCAAGAAGAAAAGATGTGAATTTTTGATTAAATTTTGGTGGGTTGTAAACATATAATAATTGAAGTCTACTGGTGGTGGTGGTGGTCAAATTTGAAGTGGTTTGTGAAATTTCAAAATGGGGATGATCTTCTCTTTGTTTCAATGTTGCCACTTGTCACTCTCATACTGGTCAACCTAGTCAACTCTGACCTTGGTGGTCAACATGAAAGTTACTCACCTTGACATGGTCTTGGATGACCTGGCTTTGGTTTACCAAGTTTAGTTTGAAGAAAAGTAAAAACCAGGGGTTAAAGTGGGGAACATTTTATAATGTGGCCAAATGACCATTAGTGCATGTGAGCTCATATTTCATTCAAATTTGATTTGATTTGAGTTTGTTTGATTCCAAAGGTGTTTATATGTGTTTAGTAACCAAACACAACCAATGGTGCAAGCCATAAAGGTCTAGGTTCAAGATTTGTAAAAATGGCCATATCCACATATGTGTATTGGAAAATCTTCTTATTTTCTATTTGATTTGGTTTTTCTTGATCCCATTGATGTGGTTGAGGTTTAATATGATGTAAGAAAACAATTCAAGCAAAGGAAACAAGTTTGGTGGTCTTTGGCTCAAATTTGTATTTTTGGCCATATGCACATAGGTGCATTTCATGTTTTTATTTCCATTTCTTGATTTATGATCCAAGGTCATGGTTTAGGGTTTATTTAATGTTAGATGGAGTTTGTGAAAGCTTTCAAACCATTTTGGCAAGTTAGAGGTGCTTAGGTCAAGTTTTGGAAAAATGGCTATGTGCCACATATGCTACTATGCATAGGTTTCATTTATTCTTATTTATTTTTATTTCACCTTGGTTTTGGTTGGGGAGGTACTTGATTAGTTTGGTTGAGGTTTCCAAAGCATCTAATCAAGTAGAAAAGTCTAGGTAAGAGTCTTACCAAAATAGTCATAGGCACATATGTCCTTTTTCTTATTTAATTCTTTTTATTTCATTTTAACTAGAACAATGAAAAGAGGGGTGAGGTTTAGGGTTTTGTGGAGTATCACAATGGTTCCCTCTATTTTGAGAAGTAAGAATGGCATTAGTCACTATTTGCATGCTAGGGTTATATGCCCACATATTTTGTTTTATTTTAGTTCCTTCTTATCTAATACTATTTTATGGTGAGAAGATTAGGGTTTAGGGTTTTGGAATTAGGTTCAATGCAATAAATAAACAATCATGGCAATATCACAACATATAAGCATGCTTACTAGGTACCAAACTGAATTTAATAAAAGTTTTTGTTGGTTCTCATTTTTGGAGAAAAGGAAATTCATTGTCTCGTTGTTTTAAATTTTTGGGATGTTACAAACCCTTCGGCCTCGAATGATCCGAATTTCGAGACGATGCCCTTCTTTCCCGACGCGGAAGTGGAAGCTCCCGAACGTCATCTCCATGGGCTCCTCCAGATACGCATATGCATCCACACAGAAGGGCGGGTGAGCTACAAAATCAACGAGACCCGTTTCGATCTATTTACCTCCGTCCATCGCGTTGCTTGCCACCGAAGATGTTGACGATGTTGCCGAAGATGTTGACGATGCCATTGATGGCGTGTAACTCACACGTTCGTTGGGAACCCCAAGAGGAAGGTATGATGCGCACAGCAGCAAGTTTTTCCTCAGAAAGAAACCAAGGTTTATCGAACCAGGAGGAGCCAAGAAGCACGTTGAAGGTTGATGGTGGCGAAATGTGATGCGGCGCAACACCAGAGATTCCGGCGCCAACGTGGAACCTGCACAACACAACCAAAGTACTTTGCCCCAATGAAACAGTGAGGTTGTCAATCTCACCGGCTTGCTGTAACAAAGGATTAACCGTATTGTGTGGAAGATGATTGTTTGCAAGAAAGCAGTAAAGAACAATTGCAGTAGATTGTATGCGATGTAAAGAATAGGACCGGGGTCCACAGTTCACTAGAGGTGTCTCTCCCATAAGATAAAAGCATGTTGGGTGAACAAATTACAGTCGGGCAATTGACAAATAGAAAAGGGCGTAACAATGCATATACATGATATGATAAATATAGTGAGATTTAATTGGGCATTACGACAAAGTACATAGACCGCCATCCAACTGCATCTATGCCTAAAAAGTCCACCTTCAGGTTATCATCCGAACCCCTTTCAGTATTAAGTTGCAAAGCAACAGACAATTGCATTAAGTATGGTGCGTAATGTAATCGACAACTACATCCTTAGACATAGAATCAATGTTTTATCCCTAGTGGCAACAACACAACACAACCTTAGAACTTTCTGTCACTGTCCCAGGTGTCAATGTAGGCATGAACCCACTATCGAGCATAAATACTCCTCTTGGAGTTAAGAGTAAAAACTTGGCCAGAGCCTCTACTAATAACGGAGAGCATGCAAGATCATAAACAACACATAAGTAATAGATTGATAATCACCATAACATAGTATTCTCTATTCATCGGATCCCGAACAAACACAACATATAGAATTACAGATAGATGATCTTGATCATGTTAGGCAGCTCACAAGATCCAACAATGAAGCACAATTAGGAGAAGACGACCATCTAGCTACTATGGACCCATAGTCCAGGGGTGAACTACTCACTCATCACTCCGGAGGCGATCATGGCGATGAAGAGTCCTCCGGGAGATGAATCCCCTCTCCGGCAGGGTGCCGGAGGCGATCTCCTGAATGCCCCGAGATGGGATTCGCGGCGGCGTCTCTGGAAGGTTTTCCGTATCGTGGCTCTCGTGCGGGGTTTGTGACGGAGGCTATTTGTGGCGAAAGGGCAGCCTCGGAGGGGTCGGTGGGGCCGGACACTAGGGCGGCGCGCTGGCTCCTTGGCGGCCACCATGTGTGGGCCCCACGTGGCCCCTCTCTGACGGCTCTCGGGTGTTCTGGATGCTTCCGGGCAAAATAGGAACCTGTGCGTTGATTTCGTCCAATTCCGAGAATATTTCCTTACTAGGATTTCTGAAACCAAAAACAGCAGACAACAACTGGCTCTTCGGCATCTTGTTAATAGGTTAGTTCAAAATGCGTAAATACGACATATAATGTGTATAAAACATGTAGATATCATCAATAATGTAGCATGGAACATAAGAAATTATCGATACGTTGGAGACGTATCAGCATCCCTAAGCTTAGTTCTGCTCGTCCGAGCAGGTAAAACGATAAAAAGATAATTTCTGAAGTGACATGCCATCATAATCTTGATCATACTATTTGTAAACATATGTAATGAATGCAGCGATCAAAACAATGGTAATGACATGAGTAAACAAGTGAATCATAAAGCAAAGACTTTTCATGAATAGTACTTCAAGACAAGCATCAATAAGTCTTGCATAAGAGTTAACTCATAAAGCAATAAATCAAAGTAAAGGTATTGAAGCAACACAAAGGAAGATTAAGTTTCAGCGGTTGCTTTCAACTTATAACATGTATATCTCATGGATATTGTCAACATAGAGTAATATAACAAGTGCAATATGCAAGTATGTAGGAATCAATGCACAGTTCACACAAGTGTTTGCTTCTTAAGGTGGAGAGAGATAGGTGAACTGACTCAACAATAAAAGTAAAAGAATGGTCCTTCAAAGAGGAAAGCATCGATTGCTATATTTGTGCTAGAGCTTTTATTTTGAAAACATGAAACAATTTTGTCAACGGTAGTAATAAAGCATATGAGTTATGTAAATTATATCTTACAAGTTGCAAGCCTCATGCATAGTATACTAATAGTGCCCGCACCTTGTCCTACTTAGCTTGGACTACCGGATCTTCGCAATGCACATGTTTCAACCAAGTGTCACAAAGGGGTACCTCCATGCCGCCTGTACAAAGGTCTAAGGAGAAAGCTCGCATTTTGGATTTCTCGCTTTTGATTATTCTCAACTTAGACATCCATACCGGGACAACATGGACAACAGATAATGGACTCCTCTTTAATGCATAAGCATGTAGCAACAATTATTATTCTCATATGAGATTGAGGATATATGTCCAAAACTGAAACTTCCACCATGATTCATGGCTTTAGTTAGCGGCCCAATGTTCTTCTCTAACAATATGCATGCTCCAACCATTAAGGTGGTAGATCTCTCTTACTTCAGACAAGACGGACATGCATAGCAACTCACATGATATTCAACAAAGAATAGTTGATGGCGTCCCCAGAAGCATGGTTATCGCACAACAAGCAACTTAATAAGAGATAAAGTGCATAAGTACATATTCAATACCACAATAGTTTTTAAGGCTATTTTGTCCCATGAGCTATATATTGCAAAGGTAAAGAATGGAAATTTTAAAGGTAGCACTCAAGCAATTTACTTTGGAATGGCGGAGAAATACCATGTAGTAGGTAGGTATGGTGGACACAAATGGCATAGTGGTTGGCTCAAGGATTTTGGATGCATGAGAAGTATTCCCTCTCGATACAAGGTTTAGGCTAGCAAGGTTATTTGAAGCAAACTCAAGGATGAATCGGTGCAGCAAAACTCACATAAAAGACATATTGTAAACATTATAAGATTCTACACCGTCTTCCTTGTTGTTCAAAACTCAATACTAGATATTATCTAGACCTTAGAGAGACCAAATATGCAAACCAAATTTTAGCAAGCTCTATATATTTCTTCATTAATGGGTGCAAAGTATATGATGCAAGAGCTTAAACATGAGCACAACAATTGCCAAGTATCACATTATCCAAGACATTTTAGAATTACTACATGTAGCATTTTCCAATTCCAAACATATAACAATTTAACGAAGAAGTTTCAACCTTCGCCTTGAATATTATGAGTAAAGCCTAAGGACATATTTGTCCATATGCAACAGCGGAGCGTGTCTCTCTCCCACAAAGTGAATGCTAGGATCCATTTTATTCAAACAAAAACAAAAACAAAAACAAACCGACGCTCCAAGTAAAGAACACAAGATGTGATTGAATAAAAATATAGTTTCAGGGAGGAACCTGATGATGTTGTCGATGAAGAAGGGGATGCCCAAGGCATCCCCAAGCTTAGACGCTTGAGTCTTCTTAAAATATGCAGGGATGAACCACGGGGGCATCCCCAAGCTTAGAGCTTTCACTTCTCTTGATCATAGTATATCATACTCCTCTCTTGATCCTTGAAAACTTCTTTCACACCAAACTTCAAGCAAACTCATTAAAGGGTTAGTGCACAATTAATAATTCACATATTCAGAGGTGACACAATCATTCTTTACATTTCTGGACATTGCATAAAGCTACTGGACATTAATGGATCAAAGAAATTCATCCAACATAGCAAAAGAGGCAATGCGAAATAAAAGGCAGAATCTGTCAAAAACAGAACAGTTCGTAAAGACAAATTTTAAAATGGCACCAGACTTGCTCAAATGGAAAAACTCAGAACTAATGAAAGTTGCGTACATATCTGAGGATCACGCTCGTAAATTGGCAGATTTTTTTGAATTTTCTACAGAGACTTGTGCCCAGATTCGTGACAGACAGCAATGCTGTTTCTGCAGCGATCCCAAATATAACATCAACTTTAACATAGAAACTTTACTTGGCACAAAAACATGATAAGAAGAGGTTGCTACAGTAGTAAACAACTTCCAAGACTCAAATATAAAACAAAGTACTGTAGTAAAAACATGGGTTGTCTCCCATAAGCGCTTTTCTTTAACGCCTTTCAGCTAGGCGCGAAAGTGCAAATCAAGTAACATCAAGAGTAGAAGCATCAACATCATAACTTGTTCTAATAATAGAATCAAAAGGCAACTTCATTCTCTTTCTAGGGAAGTGTTCCATACCTTTCTTGAGAGGAAATTGATATTTAATATTATCTTCCCTCATATCAATAACAACACCAACGGTTCGAAGAAAAGGTCTTCCCAACACAATAGGACAAGATGCATTGCATTCGATATCCAAGACAACAAAATCAACGGGGACAAGGTTATTGTTAACCGTAATGCGCACATTATCAATCCTCCCCAAAGGTTTCTTTTTAACATTATCGGCAAGATTAACATCCAAATAACAATTCTTCAATGGTGGCAAGTCAAGCATATCATAAATCTTTTTAGGCATAACAGAAATACTTGCACCAAGATCACATAAAGCATTACATTCAAAGTCATTGAATTTCATTTTAATGATGGGCTCCCAACCATCTTCTAACTTTCTAGGAATAGAAGTTTCAAGTTTTAGTTTCTCTTCTCTAGCTTTTATGAGAGCATTTGTAATATGTTTTGTAAAGGCCAAATTTATAGCACTAGCATTAGGACTTTTAGCAAGTTTTTGTAAAAACTTTATAACTTCAGAGATGTGGCAATCATCAAAGTCTAAATCATTATGAGCTACAGCAATGGGATCATTGTCCCCAAGGTTGGAAAAAATTTCAGCAGTTTTATCACAAGCAGTTTCAGCAGTTTTAGCAATTTCAGGCAGTTTTGTACGCTTTGCACTAGGAGTAGAAACATTGCCAACACCAATTATTTTACCATTGATAGTAGGAGGTGCAGCAACATGTGAAGAATTAACATTACTAGTGGTGGTAATAGTCCAAACTTTAGCTACATTATTCTCTTTAGCTAGTTTTTCATTTTCTTCTCTATCCCACCTAGCACGCAATTCAGCCATTAATCTTATATTCTCATTAATTCTAACTTGGATGGCATTTGCTGTAGTAGTAATCTTATTATCAATATCATTATTAGGCATAACTTTCAATTTTAAAAGATCAACATGAGGCAAGTCTATCAACTCTAGAAGCAAGAATATCAATTTTATCAAGCTTTTCCTCAACAGATTTGTTAAAAGCAGTTTGTGTACTAATAAATTCTTTAAGCATGGCTTCAAAACCAGGGGGTACACTCCTATTATTGTTGTAAGAATTCCCATAAGAATTACCATAACCATTACCATTAGCAGAAGGATATGGCCTATAGTTATTACCAGAGTTGTTCCTATAAGCATTATTGTTGAAATTATTATTTTTAATGAAATTCACATCAACATTTTCTTCTTGAGCAACCAATGAAGCTAAAGGAACATTATTTGGATCTACATTAGATCTACCATTCACAAGCATAGACATAATCAAATCAATCTTATCACTCAAGGAAGAGGTTTCTTCAACAGAATTTACCTTCTTACCTTGTGGAGCTCTTTCCGTGTGCCATTCAGAGTAATTTATCATCATATCATCAAGAAGCTTTGTAGCCGCCCCCAAAGTGATGGACATAAAGGTACCTCCAGCAGCTGAATCCAATAAATTCCGCGAAGAAAAATTTAGTCCTGCATAGAAGGTTTGGATGATCATCCAAGTAGTCAGTCCATGGGTTGGGCAATTCTTTACCAAAGTTTTCATTCTCTCCCATGCTTGAGCAACATGTTCAGTATCTAATTGCTTAAAATTCATTATGCTACTTCTCAAAGATATAATTTTAGCGGGAGGATAATATCTACCAATAAAAGCATCCTTACATTTGGTCCATGAATCAATACTATTCTTAGGCAAAGATAGCAACCAATCTTTAGCTCTTCCTCTTAATGAGAAAGGAAACAATTTCAATTTAATAATATCACCATCTACATCCTTGTATTTTTGCATTTCACATAGTTCAACAAAATTATTAAGATGGGCAGCAGCATCATCAGAACTAACACCAGAAAATTGATCTCTCATAACAAGGTTTAGTAAAGCAGGTTTAATTTCAAAGAATTCTGCTGTAGTAGCAGGTGGAGCAATAGGTGTGCATAGGAAATCATTATTATTTGTGGTTGTGAAGTCACACAACTTAGTATTTTCAGGGGTATTCATTTTAGCAACAGTAAATAAAACAAACTAGATAAAGTAAATGAAAGTAACTAATTTTTGTGTGTTTTTGATATAGAGAGCAAGACAGTAAATAAAGTAAAACTAGCAACTAATTTTTGTGTGTTTTGTTTAGGTGCAGCAAACAAAGTAGTAAATAAAATAAGGCAAGACAAAAACAAAGTAAAGAGATTGAGAAGTGGAGACTCCCCTTGCAGCGTGTCTTGATCTCCCCGGCAACGGCGCCAGAAAAAGAGCTTGATGGCGTGTAACTCACACATTCGTTGGGAACCCCAAGAGGAAGGTATGATGCGCACAGCAGCAAGTTTTCCCTCAGAAAGAAACCAAGGTTTATCGAACCAGGAGGAGCCAAGAAGCACGTTGAAGGTTGATGGTGGTGAAATGTGATGCGGCGCAACACCAGGGATTCGCGCCAACGTGGAACCTGCACAACACAACCAAGTACTTTGCCCCAACGAAACAGTGAGGTTGTCAATCTCACCGGCTTGCTGTAACAAAGGATTAACCGTATTGTGTGGAAGATGATTGTTTGCAAAAAAGTAAAGAACAATTGCGATAGATTGTATGCGATGTAAAGAATAGGACCGGGGTCCACAGTTCACTAGAGGTGTCTCTCCCATAAGATAAAAGCATGTTGGGTGAACAAATTACAGTCGGGCAATTGACAAATAGAAAAGGGCATAACAATGCATATACATGATATGATAAATATAGTGAGATTTAATTGGGCATTACGACAAAGTACATAGACCGCCATCCAACTGCATCTATGCCTAAAAAGTCCACCTTTAGGTTATCATCCGAACCCCTTTCAGTATTAAGTTGCAAAGCAACAGACAATTGCATTAAGTATGGTGCGTAATGTAATCGACAACTACATCCTTAGACATAGAATCAATGTTTTATCCCTAGTGGCAACAGCACAACACAACCTTAGAACTTTTTGTCACTGTCCCAGGTGTCAATGTAGGCATGAACCCACTATCGAGCATAAATACTCCCTCTTGGAGTTAAGAGTAAAAACTTGGCCAGAGCCTCTACTAATAACGGAGAGCATGCAAGATCATAAACAACACATAAGTAATAGATTGATAATCACCATAACATAGTATTCTCTATTCATCGGATCCGACAAACACAACATATAGAATTACAGATAGATGATCTTGATCATGTTAGGCAGCTCACAAGATCCAACAATGAATACAATTAGGAGAAGACGACCATCTAGCTACTGCTATGGACCCATAGTCCGGGGTGAACTACTCTCTCATCACTCCGGAGGCGATCATGGCAATGAAGAGTCCTCCGGAGATGAATCCCCTCTCCGGCGGGGTGCCGGAGGCGATCTCCTGAATCCCCGAGATGGGATTCGCGGTGGAGGCGTCTCTGGAAGGTTTTCGTATCGTGGCTCTCGGTCTGGGGTTTCACGACGGAGGCTATTTGTAGGCGAAAGGGCAGCCTCGGAGGGGGTCGGTGGGGCCGGACACTAGGGCGGCGCGCGGCTCCTTGGCCGTGCCGCCACCATGTGGGCCCCACGTGGCCCCTCTGACGGCTCTCGGGTGTTCTGGATGCTTCCGGGCAAAATAGGAACACAGGCGTTGATTTCCGAGAATATTTCCTTACTAGGATTTCTGAAACCAAAAACAGCAGAAAACGGGCTCTTCGGCATCTTGTTAATAGGTTAGTTCCAGAAAATGCGTAAATACGACATATAATGTGTATAAAACATGTAGATATCATCAATAATGTAGCATGGAACATAAGAAATTATCGATACGTTGGAGACGTATCAGCCATCGAGATCAGATCCTTGTCGCCTCTAATTCCCACAGACGGTGCCAATTGACAAGGGATTAACTTGTCAATGCCTACAAGTTATAGACTTGGGTTTTCGTGGAAGTAGAGGGCAAGTAGATCTCGAAAGTTTTAGCCGAAAAGGCGCTCGATGATGACCCACAAGTATAGGGGGTGTATCGTAGTACTTTCGATAAATAAGAGTGTCGAACCCAACGAGGAGCAGAAGGTGTTGACAAGCAGTTTCGATGAAGGATTCACTGTAAATGCTCACAGACAAGTATTCAGGGGGTTTTGATATTGCAGATAAATAAAGTACAAGTAAATAAAATGCGAGAGAAATAATTGCAGCGAGTGGCCCAATCCTTTTTAGCACAAAGGACAAGCCGGTTTGTTTACTTATAATGACCAAACGTTCTTGAGGACACACGGGGATTTTAGTCTAGTGCTTTCGCTTCATGTAGCTAAATAATCTTCATTGTTTTGATAAGTGTTGTGTGGGTGAACCTATGCTAATGCACCGCCCTTCCTAGGACTAATACATACTTGTGATTATACCCCTTGCAAGCATCCGCAACTACAAGAAAGTAATTAAGATAAATCTAACCACAGCCTTAAACTCTGAGATCCTGCGATCCCTCCTGCATCGATATACTAACGGGGGCTTAGGTTTCTGTCACTCCGGCAACCCCGCAATTAGCAACCGAATACAAGATGCACTCCCCTAGGCCCATAAATGGTGAAGTGTCGTGTAGTCGACGTTCACACGACACCACTAGAAGAATGACACCACAACTTAAATATCATAACATTGAATATTACTCAACCATAATTCACTACTAGCATTTAGACTTCACCCATGTCCTCAAGAACTAAACGAACTACTCACGAGACATCATATGGAATACAATCAGAGGTGATATGATGATGAATAACAATCTGAACATAAACCTTGGTTCAATGGTTTCACTCAATAGCATCTACAACAAGTATAGAATAACACCGGGAGAGTTTCCCCTATCAAACAATCAAGATTTAACCCGAATTGCTACAGCGATGACGAGGTGCAGCGGTGGTGATGGCGGTGTAGATGGTGGAGATGATGATGATGATGATGGAGATGATGTCCCGCTCGATGACGATGGCGATGGCGTCGATTTCCCCCTCCGGGAGGAATTTCCCCGTTCCGCCCGAGCTCTTTTCTCTCTGGTGTTCTCCGCCCCGCGAGGCGGCTGTAACCCTCGTGAGGTCCTCTGTGGCTTAGGTTTTCGGGAAAGAGTGCGAAGAAAAGGAGGCGAAAGAGGCTGTGGGGCCCCCAGAGCATAGGGTGGCGCGGCCAGGCCATGGGCCGCGCCGCCCTATGGTCTGGGCCCACAGTGGCTCTTCTCTTCTTCCCCTTCTGGCTCCCTCCGTCATCTGGAAAAATAGGAATTTACGTGAAATTCCCTTCCACAGTTGATCTTCCGAAATATTGCGTTCTGACGGTGCTTTTTCCAGCAGAATCCTGGCTCCGGTGCTTGATCCTCCAATGATGATGAAACATGCAAAATAGATGAAATAACATAAGTATTGTGTCCCAATATGAAATATATCAATGAATAACAGCAAATTATGATACAAAATAGTGATGCAAATTGGACGTATCAACTCCCCCAAGCTTAGACCTCGCTTGTCCCCAAGCGAAACTGAGCTCGATAAACGAGACCACATGTTTATGGAGTGAAGAGTCGATAAATAAAATACGGACAAGAAGCATCATATTCATTCACACAAGACATTCTAGTAAACAACTTCTTCATATAACTCATCTTGAAATAAGTAAAGAGAAATCACAAGTAAAGGTGCATAAGAAATCATAATTGGTGATGGCAAACTTTGTTCTTGGTCAGAGAACTACTAACGGATTGTACTTTTAAGCAAAGCTTTCATATTAGATTTTATAGCTGAGCCTTCCTATTTAAGCATGACAATCTCTTCATAATCATTGATAACTTCAAAGTCATATTCATTCAGATAAAATTGGTACTAAACAAGAAAGTATAAAAGACATGATTAACTGGATCACAGCATAAATGATTGGTTCACAACAACTCAATTGCTTGCTTGAGATAGAGGGAAATAGGTTTACTGACTCAACATAAAAGTAAAAGACAGGCCCTTCGCAGAGGGAAGCAGAGATTAAATCATGTGCTAGAGCTTTTCAAGTTTTGAAATCATATAAAGAGAATAAAAGTAAGATTTTGAGAGGTGCTTGTTGTTGTCAACGAATGGTAGCGGGCACTCTAACCCCCTTGCCAAACGAACCTTCAAAGAGCGGCTCCCATGAGGGACGGCATCTCTACCAGCAAGGTAGATCATCCCTCTTCTCTTTTGTTTACACATGTATTTTAGTTTTATTTAGGATGACACTCCCCCCAACCTTGGCTTTCTCAATCCATGGCTAACCGAATCCTCGGGTGCCTTCCAACATTCACATACCATGGAGGAGTGTCTATTGCAAAATTAAGTTGCTTACTGATGAATCAGAGCAAAACATGTGAAGAGAATTATTAATGAAGGTTATTAATTGAGGCTGGGAACCTCATTGCCAGCTCTTATTGCAAAATTATTGGATAAGCGGATGTGCCACTAGTCCATTGGTGAAAGTCCGCCCAACAAGATTGAAAGATAAAACACCACATACTTCCTCATGAGCTATAAAACATTGACACAAATAAGGAGTAGTAATTTGAATAATTTAAAGGTAGCACATGAAGTATTTACTTGGAATGGCAGAAAATACCATGTAATAGGTAGATATGGTGGACACAAATGGCATAGGTTTGGTCTAAGGTTATGGATGTATGAGAAGCATTCCCTCTCGATACAGGTCTTTGGCTAGCAAGGTTTGATAGCAAGCATAAAGGTTGAGGGAAACAAACAAATATACATATGATAGAAACAATCATGCATCTTTCTCATAAGCACAAGCAATTTTAACTTTAGAATACTAAGCATAGAGATAGTAGAGTAATGTATCTAAGTATATTTCTCTCTTCATTAAACATCAAGATGTTGTTGCTATTGACCAATGCTAAGTTTGCCAAAACCAAATAGATTTACTTGATGCTCTCAAAGTGATATCAATACTTATGTCAAGAGTAATCATATAATGGAGATTGCAAACTAAAATAAGGTGTGCAAAAAGTAAATGATAAGACTTCTCATTAATATTCCATAACGATAACTCACACCAACGGATACATAGATAACTAACTAAGAGAGATACTTCCACATTGCATACTATTCCATATGATAACTTCCCTACTCATGATATGACACTACTTGATAGTAAAAGATAAAGGTAATGATGATGTGATACCGCGGCACTCCCCCAAGCTTGGAACAAACCAAGGGGATGCCAATACCGATGATGAATTACTCCTTCGGTGATGATGGTGATGGATTCCTCTCGCGCTTCATAAGGATCTCCTTCAGCTTCAGCTTCTCAATTTTGCAATTCTGCACCAAAACCTGAAGAGACTCATTGTTACCCGAGTGTGGCGGTGACGGCCTTGTGCTGGGATTTGAGTAATATTCCAGCATTCTGCGAAGTCGCTGGTTCTCCTCCTGAAGTATCTCCACTTCCCTCCTTAGAGCACGATATTGATCACAAAACTCATCAGCAACCCGTATTGCTTCCTCCACACAAGGGAAAGAATCGAGGTCCAGAGCAGGCGGGAGAGCTCCCTGCAAGTTATGAGAAAAAGAGCGCCCAGTATTAACCGATCCCACCAAAATTGGCTTACTCCTCGTAGTTTCCCACTCTCCTTTTGCTGACGCTATCTTCTCCTTCTCCTTATTGATCCTCTCATCCATCTCTTCCCTCCAAGGCCCCTTGTCTTTGTTGTTGGAGACCATGGTGCTTCTAGATCAAAACAAATCTGGCAGAAAACAGCTCAAAGTCCAGTTCTGGCGGACTGTCAATTTGTCCTTTGATGAAAGCCTCCGGTGTTTCCACTTGAATAATATCAACATCAACATTATAAGAATCACCCGAGATATAATGCTTGAGTCTTTGTCCATTCACCACTTGTGTGGCATTGCCTTGGAGAGAGCTAATTTTAATTGCTCCTGAACGATACACCTCCTCAACAACATATGGTCCTTCCCACTTCGAGAGTAATTTCCCTGCAAAGAATCTGAGACGAGACCGATACAATAGAACTTGATCTCCAACATTAAATTCTCTTTTGATGATCCTTCTATCATGCCACTTCTTAACTTTTTCTTTAAAGAGTTTAGCATTTTCATAAGCTTCATTTCTCCATTCATCTAGAGAACTTAATTGCAGCAACCTTTTATTACCGGCTAATTTAGGATCTTTATTTAGTTCTCTAACAGCCCAATAAGCTTTGTGCTCTAGTTCTAAAGGTAAATGACAAGCTTTTCCATAAACCATTTTATAAGGTGACATTCCCATAGGATTTTTATAAGCAGTTCTATAAGCCCATAATGCTTCTTTCAATTTGCTAGCCCAATTCCTCCTAGATTTATTAACAGTCTTTCCCAAGATAGCTTTAATCTCTCTATTTGATAATTCTACTTGACCACTAGTTTGAGGATGATAAGCAGAAGCAATTCTATGATTAATACCATACTTAGCAAGAGTTTTTCTAAAACCTCCATGAATAAAATGAGAACCTCCATCAGTCATAATATATCTAGGTACTCCAAATCTAGGAAATATAATATCTACAAGCATTTTTATAGAGGTCTCACCATCAGCACTTTTTGTAGGTATAGCTTCTACCCATTTAGTAACATAATCAACAGCGACAAGTATATGAGTGTTACCGTCTGAAGAAGGGAAAGGACCCATGAAGTCGAATCCCCAACAATCGAATGGTTCAATAACAAGAGTATAATTCATAGGCATTTCATTGCGTCTAGAGATATTACCAACTCTTTGACATTCATCACAAGATAAAATAAATTTCCTTGCATCTTTGAAGAGTGTTGGCCAATAAAAACCTGATTGTAGAACCTTTTGCGCGGTTCTATCTCCAGCGTGATGTCCTCCATAAACACTTCCATGACATTTATTCAATATCTCCTGTTGTTCATATTCGGGAACACATCTTCGCATAATACCATCCACTCCTTCTTTATATAAGTGTGGGTCATCCCAAAAATAATGCCTCAAGTCATAAAAGAATTTCCTCCTTTGCTGAGCTGAAAAGGTTGGAGGCAAGTACTTGAAACAATAAAGTTAGCATAATCTGCATACCAAGGGCTCTCTCGCGAGCTCACCTTTATTACAGCCAATTGTTCATTTGGAAAACTATCATTAACAGGAACAGGATCATAAGCAATATTTTCCAATCTAGACAAATTATCAGCAACAGGATTATCAGCACCTTTCCTATCTATAATATGTAAATCAAATTCTTGCAACAGAAGTACCCATCTAATAAGCCTTGGCTTAGCATCTTTCTTTGTCATAAGGTATCTAATTGCAGCATGATCAGTATGAATTGTAACTTTCGAATCAACAATATAGGGTCTAAACTTATCACAAGCAAAGACTACAACTAACAATTCTTTTTCAGTTGTAGCATAATTTCTTTGAGCAGCATCAAGAGTCTTACTAGCATAATGAATAACATTTAATTTTTTATCTACTCGCTGTCCAAGGACAGCACCTACAGCAAAATCACTAGCATCACACATAATTTCAAAAGGCAAATTCCAATCAGGAGGTTCAACTACAGGAGCAGTTGTTAAGGCTTTCTTTAGAGTTTCAAAAGCTTCTTTACAATCATCATCAAAAACAAAAGGTACATCTTTTTGAAGAAGATTAGTAAGAGGCTTTGAAATTTTAGAGAAATCTTTAATAAATCTCCTATAAAACCCAGCATGACCAAGAACACTACGAATACCTTTAACATCCCTCGGATAGGGCATCTTCTCAATTGCTTCAACTTTAGCTCTATCAACTTCAATACCTCTCTCAGAAATTTTATGTCCCAATACAATTCCTTCATTAACCATAAAGTGGCATTTCTCCCAATTAAGAACAAGGTTAGTCTCTTCACATCTCTGCAAAACTTTATCAGGTTTCGCAGGCAATTATCAAAAGAATTCCCATAGACAGAAAAATCATCCATGAACACCTCTACAATACTTTCGCAAAAACCATGAAAAATAGCAGACATGCATCTTTGAAAAGTAGCAGGAGCATTACATAAACCAAAAGGCATACGCCTATAAGCATAAGTTCCATAAGGACAAGTAAACGTGGTTTTCTCTTGATCTTTAGCTTTAACAGCAATTTGTGAAAACCCAGAATAACCATCAAGAAAGCAAAAATGAGTATTTTTAGATAACCTTTCTAGCATTTGATCAATAAAGGGTAAAGGGTAATGATCTTTCTTAGTAACTTTATTAACTTTTCGAAAATCAATGCACATTCTATAACCTACAACTATTCTTTGAGGAATAAGCTCATCATTATCATTAGGCACAACAGTCATTCCTCCTTTCTTAGGAACACAATGAACAGGACTAACCCATCTACTATCAGCAATAGGATATATAATACCAGCTTCAAGGAGTTTTAATACCTCGTTCCTTACCACTTCCTTCATCTTCGGAATTAGACGACGTTGATGTTCAACAACAGGTTTTGCATCTTCTTCCATATTAATAGCATGTTGGCAAATAGAAGGAGAAATCCCTTTCAAATCATCAAGAGTATAGCCAATAGCTCCTCGGTGTTTCTTCAATATTTCCAATAACCTTTCTTCCTCAATCTCTGAAAGCTTAGAACTAATAATAACAGGATATATTTTCTTATCATCAATATGAGCATATTTAAGATTATCAGGTAAAGGCTTTAAATCAAAAACAGGATCTTCCTTCGGTGGCGGTGTTGTACCCAAATCTTCCACCGGTAAATCATGCTTGAGAATAGGTTGGCGACGAAAAATTTCCTCAAGCTCATCTCTTTCTTTCCTAAAAGCTTCACTTTCACTATTCTCCAAATGTTGCTGCAAAGGATTATTAGGAACAAGAACAATAGATGCACACTGCTCCATTTTAAAATCATTACTAGGCAAGTCAGCTTTATAAGGAGTTTTGGTAAATTTAGAAAAGTTAAATTCATAAGGTTCACCAGCAAATCTAGTCAAAATTTTCTCTTTCTTACAATCTATAATAGCTCCACAAGTATTTAGAAAAGGTCTACCAAAAATGATAGGACAATGATCACTAGCAGCAGAACCAAGTACCAAAAAGTCAGCAGGATATTTAATCTTACCACATAGAACTTCCACATCTCGAACAATACCAATTGGAGAAATAGTTTCTCTATTAGCCAAATGAATAACCACATCAATATCTTCAAGTTCACAAGAACCAATTTCATGCATAATCTCCGTGTAAAGCTCATAAGGAATAGCACTAACACTTGCACCAATATCACATAAACCATAATAGCAATGATCACCAATTCTAACAGATAGCATAGGAACACTAACTTGTTTGGATTTATTAGGATGTGAAACAATATTAGAAGCATCTTCACAGAAAATAATATGACCATCCTCCACATTTTCAGTCACAAGATCTTTAACTATTGCAACAGCAGGCTCAATTTTAATTTGTTCTTCAGGTTCTTTAGGTTTCTTTTCACTTTTATTAACCGCACTAGATATGACAGAGTACTCCTTCATTTTAGCAGGGAAAGGAGTTTTTTCAATATAAGCTTCAGGAATAACATTATCAACAGTTTCAACCACTACACATTTGTTTACAGATGAATCAACTTTATCCTTATACGGTTCATGATACTTATCAAAATTCTTCTTAGGCAATTCATAATGAGAGGCAAAAGCTTTATAAAGATTTGCAACAACTTGGGAATCAAGACCATATGTAGCACTCATATTACGAAATTTATCAGTATCCATAAAAGCTTCAATGCATTTATAATCATAAATTATACCTGATTCTCTATCTTTGTCGTTCTCCCATCCTTCAGTATTTTCTTGGATCCGATCAAGAAGGTCCCTTTTAAACTCTTCATTCTTGCGTGTAAATGATCCAGAACAAGAAGTATCCAGCAAGGTCTTGTCTTGAAAAGAAAGTCTTGCATAGAAATTATCAATAATAACATTACCAGGAAGCTCATGAATGGGGCATTTGAGCATTAAAGACTTCAATCTCCCCCAAGCTTGGGCAATACTCTCTCCATCATGAGGCCAGAAATTATATATGCGGTTCCGGTCTTTGTGAATTTCACTTGGAGGATAAAATTTGGAATAGAATAAAGGCACAATGTCCTCCCAATCAATAGAATCACCATTCTTCAGCAATTTATACCAGTGCGCCGCTTTACCAGACAGCGATATAGTGAATAGTTTCTTCCTAACTTCATTCATAGAAATACCTGCACATTTGAATAACCCGCATAATTCATGCAAAAACAGTAAATGATCACCAGGATGGACAGTTCCATCCCCTTCATAGCGGTTATCCATAACACGTTCAATAATTTTCATAGGTATTTTATATGGTACTACTTCCTCACCTGGCGCTTCATCCACTACCGTTGCAGTAGTAGTAGATTTCCCAAATAGAATTGAAGAGAAGATCTCTCCATAATGATTTATAGCAGCAGGCAAAATAAATCAGCACAAACAGTAAATTTCCTTACCAATTCCACTTACCAATAGCGCTTCACTCCCCGGCAACGGCGCCAGAAAATAGTCTTGATGACCCACAAGTATAGGGGGTGTATCGTAGTACTTTCGATAAATAAGAGTGTCGAACCCAACGAGGAGCAGAAGGTGTTGACAAGCAGTTTCGATGAAGGATTCACTGTAAATGCTCACAGACAAGTATTCAGGGGGTTTTGATATTGCAGATAAATAAAGTACAAGTAAATAAAATGCGAGAGAAATAATTGCAGCGAGTGGCCCAATCCTTTTTAGCACAAAGGACAAGCCGGTTTGTTTACTTATAATGACCAAACGTTCCTGAGGACACACGGGGATTTTAGTCTAGTGCTTTCGCTTCATGTAGCTAAATAATCTTCATTGTTTTGATAAGTGTTGTGTGGGTGAACCTATGCTAATGCACCGCCCTTCCTAGGACTAATACATACTTGTGATTATACCCCTTGCAAGCATCCGCAACTACAAGAAAGTAATTAAGATAAATCTAACCACAGCCTTAAACTCTGAGATCCTGCGATCCCTCCTGCATCGATATACTAACGGGGGCTTAGGTTTCTGTCACTCCGGCAACCCCGCAATTAGCAACCGAATACAAGATGCACTCCCCTAGGCCCATAAATGGTGAAGTGTCGTGTAGTCGACGTTCACACGACACCACTAGAAGAATGACACCACAACTTAAATATCATAACATTGAATATTACTCAACCATAATTCACTACTAGCATTTAGACTTCACCCATGTCCTCAAGAACTAAACGAACTACTCACGAGACATCATATGGAATACAATCAGAGGTGATATGATGATGAATAACAATCTGAACATAAACCTTGGTTCAATGGTTTCACTCAATAGCATCTACAACAAGTATAGAATAACACCGGGAGAGTTTCCCCTATCAAACAATCAAGATTTAACCCGAATTGCTACAGCGATGACGAGGTGCAGCGGTGGTGATGGCGGTGTAGATGGTGGAGATGATGATGATGATGATGATGGAGATGATGTCCCGCTCGATGACGATGGCGATGGCGTCGATTTCCCCCTCCGGGAGGGAATTTCCCCGGCGGATTCCTGCCCGCCGGAGAGCTCTTTCTCTCTGGTGTTCTCCGCCCCGCAGAGGCGGCTGTAACCCTTCGTGAGGTCCTCTCTGTGGCTTAGGTTTTCGGGACGAAGGAGCACGCGAAGAAAAGGAGGCGAAAGAGGCTGGGGGGCCCCCAGAGCATAGGGTGGCGCGGCCAGGCCATGGGCCGCGCCGCCCTATGGTCTGGGCCCACAGTGGCTCTTCTCTTCTTCCCCTTCGGCTCCCTCCGTCATCTGGAAAAATAGGAATTTACGTGAAATTCCCTTCCACAGTTGATCTTCCGAAATATTGCGTTCTGACGGTGCTTTTTCCAGCAGAATGGCTCCGGTGCTTGATCCTCCAATGATGATGAAACATGCAAAATAGATGAAATAACATAAGTATTGTGTCCCAATATGAAATATATCAATGAATAACAGCAAATTATGATACAAAATAGTGATGCAAATTGGACGTATCAACTCCCCCAAGCTTAGACCTCGCTTGTCCCCAAGCGAAACTGAGCTCGATAAACGAGACCACATGTTTATGGAGTGAAGAGTCGATAAATAAAATACGGACAAGAAGCATCATATTCATTCACACAAGACATTCTAGTAAACAACTTCTTCATATAACTCATCTTGAAATAAGTAAAGAGAAATCACAAGTAAAGGTGCATAAGAAATCATAATTGGTGATGGCAAACTTTGTTCTTGGTCAGAGAACTACTAACGGATTGTACTTTTAAGCAAAGCTTTCATATTAGATTTTATAGCTGAGCCTTCCTATTTAAGCATGACAATCTCCTCATAATTATTGATAACTTCAAAGTTATATTCATTCAGATAAAATTGGTACTAAACAAGAAAGTATAAAAGACATGATTAACTGGATCACAGCATAAATGATTGGTTCACAACAACTCAATTGCTTGCTTGAGATAGAGGGAAATAGGTTTACTGACTCAACATAAAAGTAAAAGACAGGCCCTTCGCAGAGGGAAGCAGAGATTAAATCATGTGCTAGAGCTTTTCAAGTTTTGAAATCATATAAAGAGAATAAAAGTAAGATTTTGAGAGGTGCTTGTTGTTGTCAACGAATGGTAGCGGGCACTCTAACCCCCTTGCCAAACGAACCTTCAAAGAGCGGCTCCCATGAGGGACGGCATCTCTACCAGCAAGGTGGATCATCCCTCTTCTCTTTTGTTTACACATGTATTTTAGTTTTATTTAGGATGACACTCCCCCCAACCTTGGCTTTCTCAATCCATGGCTAACCGAATCCTCGGGTGCCTTCCAACATTCACATACCATGGAGGAGTGTCTATTGCAAAATTAAGTTGCTTACTGATGAATCAGAGCAAAACATGTGAAGAGAATTATTAATGAAGGTTATTAATTGAGGCTGGGAACCTCATTGCCAGCTCTTATTGCAAAATTATTGGATAAGCGGATGTGCCGCTAGTCCATTGGTGAAAGTCCGCCCAACAAGATTGAAAGATAAAACACCACATACTTCCTCATGAGCTATAAAACATTGACACAAATAAGGAGTAGTAATTTGAATAATTTAAAGGTAGCACATGAAGTATTTACTTGGAATGGCAGAAAATACCATGTAATAGGTAGATATGGTGGACACAAATGGCATAGGTTTGGTCTAAGGTTATGGATGTATGAGAAGCATTCCCTCTCGATACAGGTCTTTGGCTAGCAAGGTTTGATAGCAAGCATAAAGGTTGAGGGAAACAAACAAATATACATATGATAGAAACAATCATGCATCTTTCTCATAAGCACAAGCAATTTTAACTTTAGAATACTAAGCATAGAGATAGTAGAGTAATGTATCTAAGTATATTTCTCTCTTCATTAAACATCAAGATGTTGTTACTATTGACCAATGCTAAGTTTGCCAAAACCAAATAGATTTACTTGATGCTCTCAAAGTGATATCAATACTTATGTCAAGAGTAATCATATAATGGAGATTGCAAACTAAAATAAGGTGTGCAAAAAGTAAATGATAAGACTTCTCATTAATATTCCATAACGATAACTCACACCAACGGATACATAGATAACTAACTAAGAGAGATACTTCCACATTGCATACTATTCCATATGATAACTTCCCTACTCATGATATGACACTACTTGATAGTAAAAGATAAAGGTAATGATGATGTGATACCGCGGCACTCCCCCAAGCTTGGAACAAACCAAGGGGATGCCAATACCGATGATGAATTACTCCTTCGGTGATGATGGTGATGGATTCCTCTCGCGCTTCATAAGGATCTCCTTCAGCTTCAGCTTCTCAATTTTGCAATTCTGCACCAAAACCTGAAGAGACTCATTGTTACCCGAGTGTGGCGGTGACGGCCTTGTGCTGGGATTTGAGTAATATTCCAGCATTCTGCGAAGTCGCTGGTTCTCCTCCTGAAGTATCTCCACTTCCCTCCTTAGAGCACGATATTGATCACAAAACTCATCAGCAACCCGTATTGCTTCCTCCACACAAGGGAAAGAATCGAGGTCCAGAGCAGGCGGGAGAGCTCCCTGCAAGTTATGAGAAAAAGAGCGCCCAGTATTAGATCCCACCAAAATTGGCTTACTCCTCGTAGTTTCCCACTCTCCTTTTGCCGACGCTATCTTCTCCTTCTCCTTATTGATCCTCTCATCCATCTCTTCCCTCCAAGGCCCCTTGTCCTTGTTGTTGGAGACCATGGTGCTTCTAGATCAAAACAAATCTGTACTGTTACCTATTCAAAGTCCAGTTCTGGCGGACTGTCAATTTGTCCTTTGATGAAAGCCTCCGGTGTTTCCACTTGAATAACATCAACATCAACATTATAAGAATCACCCGAGATATAATGCTTGAGTCTTTGTCCATTCACCACTTGTGTGGCATTGCCTTGGAGAGAGCTAATTTTAATTGCTCCTGAACGATACACCTCCTCAACAACATATGGTCCTTCCCACTTCGAGAGTAATTTCCCTGCAAAGAATCTGAGACGAGACCGATACAATAGAACTTGATCTCCAACATTAAATTCTCTTTTGATGATCCTTCTATCATGCCACTTCTTAACTTTTTCTTTAAAGAGTTTAGCATTTTCATAAGCTTCATTTCTCCATTCATCTAGAGAACTTAATTGCAACAACCTTTTATTACCGGCTAATTTAGGATCTTTATTTAGTTCTCTAACAGCCCAATAAGCTTTGTGCTCTAGTTCTAAAGGTAAATGACAAGCTTTTCCATAAACCATTTTATAAGGTGACATTCCCATAGGATTTTTATAAGCAGTTCTATAAGCCCATAATGCTTCTTTCAACTTGCTAGCCCAATTCCTCCTAGATTTATTAACAGTCTTTCCCAAGATAGCTTTAATCTCTCTATTTGATAATTCTACTTGACCACTAGTTTGAGGATGATAAGCAGAAGCAATTCTATGATTAATACCATACTTAGCAAGAGTTTTTCTAAAACCTCCATGAATAAAATGAGAACCTCCATCAGTCATAATATATCTAGGTACTCCAAATCTAGGAAATATAATATCTACAAGCATTTTTATAGAGGTCTCACCATCAGCACTTTTTGTAGGTATAGCTTCTACCCATTTAGTAACATAATCAACAGCGACAAGTATATGAGTGTTACCGTCTGAAGAAGGGAAAGGACCCATGAAGTCGAATCCCCAACAATCGAATGGTTCAATAACAAGAGTATAATTCATAGGCATTTCATTGCGTCTAGAGATATTACCAACTCTTTGACATTCATCACAAGATAAAATAAATTTCCTTGCATCTTTGAAGAGTGTTGGCCAATAAAAACCTGATTGTAGAACCTTTTGCGCGGTTCTATCTCCAGCGTGATGTCCTCCATAAACACTTCCATGACATTTATTCAATATCTCCTGTTGTTCATATTCAGGAACACATCTTCGCATAATACCATCCACTCCTTCTTTATATAAGTGTGGGTCATCCCAAAAATAATGCCTCAAGTCATAAAAGAATTTCCTCCTTTGCTGAGCTGAAAAGGTTGGAGGCAAGTACTTCGAAACAATAAAGTTAGCATAATCTGCATACCAAGGGCTCTCTCGCGAGCTCACCTTTATTACAGCCAATTGTTCATTTGGAAAACTATCATTAACAGGAACAGGATCATAAGCAATATTTTCCAATCTAGACAAATTATCAGCAACAGGATTATCAGCACCTTTCCTATCTATAATATGTAAATCAAATTCTTGCAAAGAAGTACCCATCTAATAAGCCTTGGCTTAGCATCTTTCTTTGTCATAAGGTATCTAATTGCAGCATGATCAGTATGAATTGTAACTTTCGAATCAACAATATAGGGTCTAAACTTATCACAAGCAAAGACTACAACTAACAATTCTTTTTCAGTTGTAGCATAATTTCTTTGAGCAGCATCAAGAGTCTTACTAGCATAATGAATAACATTTAATTTTTTATCTACTCGCTGTCCAAGGACAGCACCTACAGCAAAATCACTAGCATCACACATAATTTCAAAAGGCAAATTCCAATCAGGAGGTTCAACTACAGGAGCAGTTGTTAAGGCTTTCTTTAGAGTTTCAAAAGCTTCCTTACAATCATCATCAAAAACAAAAGGTACATCTTTTTGAAGAAGATTAGTAAGAGGCTTTGAAATTTTAGAGAAATCTTTAATAAATCTCCTATAAAACCCAGCATGACCAAGAACACTACGAATACCTTTAACATCCCTCGGATAGGGCATCTTCTCAATTGCTTCAACTTTAGCTCTATCAACTTCAATACCTCTCTCGGAAATTTTATGTCCCAATACAATTCCTTCATTAACCATAAAGTGGCATTTCTCCCAATTAAGAACAAGGTTAGTTTCTTCACATCTCTGCAAAACTTTATCAAGGTTTCGCAAGCAATTATCAAAAGAATTCCCATAGACAGAAAAATCATCCATGAACACCTCTACAATACTTTCGCAAAAACCATGAAAAATAGCGGACATGCATCTTTGAAAAGTAGCAGGAGCATTACATAAACCAAAAGGCATACGCCTATAAGCATAAGTTCCATAAGGACAAGTAAACGTGGTTTTCTCTTGATCTTTAGCTTTAACAGCAATTTGTGAAAACCCAGAATAACCATCAAGAAAGCAAAAATGAGTATTTTTAGATAACCTTTCTAGCATTTGATCAATAAAGGGTAAAGGGTAATGATCTTTCTTAGTAACTTTATTAACTTTTCGAAAATCAATGCACATTCTATAACCTACAACTATTCTTTGAGGAATAAGCTCATCATTATCATTAGGCACAACAGTCATTCCTCCTTTCTTAGGAACACAATGAACAGGACTAACCCATCTACTATCAGCAATAGGATATATAATACCAGCTTCAAGGAGTTTTAATACCTCGTTCCTTACCACTTCCTTCATCTTCGGAATTAGACGACGTTGATGTTCAACAACAGGCTTTGCATCTTCTTCCATATTAATAGCATGTTGGCAAATAGAAGGAGAAATCCCTTTCAAATCATCAAGAGTATAGCCAATAGCTCCTCGGTGTTTCTTCAATATTTCCAATAACCTTTCTTCCTCAATCTCTGAAAGCTTAGAACTAATAATAACAGGATATATTTTCTTATCATCAATATGAGCATATTTAAGATTATCAGGTAAAGGCTTTAAATCAAAAACAGGATCTTCCTTCGGTGGCGGTGTTGTACCCAAATCTTCCACCGGTAAATCATGCTTGAGAATAGGTTGGCGAAGAAAAATTTCCTCAAGCTCATCTCTTTCTTTCCTAAAAGCTTCACTTTCACTATTCTCCAAATGTTGCTGCAAAGGATTATTAGGAACAAGAACAATAGATGCACACTGCTCCATTTTAAAATCATTACTAGGCAAGTCAGCTTTATAAGGAGTTTTGGTAAATTTAGAAAAGTTAAATTCATAAGGTTCACCAGCAAATCTAGTCAAAATTTTCTCTTTCTTACAATCTATAATAGCTCCACAAGTATTTAGAAAAGGTCTACCAAAAATGATAGGACAATGATCACTAGCAGCAGAACCAAGTACCAAAAAGTCAGCAGGATATTTAATCTTACCACATAGAACTTCCACATCTCGAACAATACCAATTGGAGAAATAGTTTCTCTATTAGCCAAATGAATAACCACATCAATATCTTCAAGTTCACAAGAACCAATTTCGTGCATAATCTCCGTGTAAAGCTCATAAGGAATAGCACTAACACTTGCACCAATATCACATAAACCATAATAGCAATGATCACCAATTCTAACAGATAGCATAGGAACACTAACTTGTTTGGATTTATTAGGATGTGAAACAATATTAGAAGCATCTTCACAGAAAATAATATGACCATCCTCCACATTTTCAGTCACAAGATCTTTAACTATTGCAACAGCAGGTTCAATTTTAATTTGTTCTTCAGGTTCTTTAGGTTTCTTTTCACTTTTATTAACCGCACTAGATATGACAGAGTACTCCTTCATTTTAACAGGGAAAGGAGTTTTTTCAATATAAGCTTCAGGAATAACATTATCAACAGTTTCAACCACTACACATTTGTTTACAGATGAATCAACTTTATCCTTATACGGTTCATGATACTTATCAAAATTCTTCTTAGGCAATTCATAATGAGAGGCAAAAGCTTTATAAAGATTTGCAACAACTTGGGAATCAAGACCATATGTAGCACTCATATTACGAAATTTATCAGTATCCATAAAAGCTTCAATGCATTTATAATCATAAATTATACCTGATTCTCTATCTTTGTCGTTCTCCCATCCTTCAGTATTTTCTTGGATCCGATCAAGAAGGTCCCTTTTAAACTCTTCATTCTTGCGTGTAAATGATCCAGAACAAGAAGTATCCAGCAAGGTCTTGTCTTGAAAAGAAAGTCTTGCATAGAAATTATCAATAATAACATTACCAGGAAGCTCATGAATGGGGCATTTGAGCATTAAAGACTTCAATCTCCCCCAAGCTTGGGCAATACTCTCTCCATCATGAGGCCAGAAATTATATATGCGGTTCCGGTCTTTGTGAATTTCACTTGGAGGATAAAATTTGGAATAGAATAAAGGCACAATGTCCTCCCAATCAATAGAATCACCATTCTTCAGCAATTTATACCAGTGCGCCGCTTTACCAGACAGCGATATAGTGAATAGTTTCTTCCTAACTTCATTCATAGAAATACCTGCACATTTGAATAACCCGCATAATTCATGCAAAAACAGTAAATGATCACCAGGATGGACAGTTCCATCCCCTTCATAGCGGTTATCCATAACACGTTCAATAATTTTCATAGGTATTTTATATGGTACTACTTCCTCACCTGGCGCTTCATCCACTACCGTTGCAGTAGTAGTAGATTTCCCAAATAGAAATTGAAGAGAAGATCTCTCCATAATGATTTATAGCAGCAGGCAGAAATAAAATCAGCACAAACAGTAAATTTCCTTACCAATTCCACTTACCAATAGCGCTTCACTCCCCGGCAACGGCGCCAGAAAATAGTCTTGATGACCCACAAGTATAGGGGGTGTATCGTAGTACTTTCGATAAATAAGAGTGTCAAACCCAACGAGGAGCAGAAGGTGTTGACAAGCAGTTTCGATGAAGGATTCACTGTAAATGCTCACAGACAAGTATTCAGGGGGTTTTGATATTGCAGATAAATAAAGTACAAGTAAATAAAATGCGAGAGAAATAATTGCAGCGAGTGGCCCAATCCTTTTAGCACAAAGGACAAGCCGGTTTGTTTACTTATAATGACCAAACGTTCCTGAGGACACACGGGGATTTTAGTCTAGTGCTTTCGCTTCATGTAGCTAAATAATCTTCATTGTTTTGATAAGTGTTGTGTGGGTGAACCTATGCTAATGCACCGCCCTTCCTAGGACTAATACATACTTGTGATTATACCCCTTGCAAGCATCCGCAACTACAAGAAAGTAATTAAGATAAATCTAACCACAGCCTTAAACTCTGAGATCCTGCGATCCCTCCTGCATCGATATACTAACGGGGGCTTAGGTTTCTGTCACTCCGGCAACCCCGCAATTAGCAACCGAATACAAGATGCACTCCCCTAGGCCCATAAATGGTGAAGTGTCGTGTAGTCGACGTTCACACGACACCACTAGAAGAATGACACCACAACTTAAATATCATAACATTGAATATTACTCAACCATAATTCACTACTAGCATTTAGACTTCACCCATGTCCTCAAGAACTAAACGAACTACTCACGAGACATCATATGGAATACAATCAGAGGTGATATGATGATGAATAACAATCTGAACATAAACCTTGGTTCAATGGTTTCACTCAATAGCATCTACAACAAGTATAGAATAACACCGGGAGAGTTTCCCCTATCAAACAATCAAGATTTAACCCGAATTGCTACAGCGATGACGAGGTGCAGCGGTGGTGATGGCGGTGTAGATGGTGGAGATGATGATGATGATGATGATGGAGATGATGTCCCGCTCGATGACGATGGCGATGGCGTCGATTTCCCCCTCCGGGAGGGAATTTCCCGGCGGATTCCTGCCCGCCGGAGAGCTCTTTTCTCTCGGTGTTCTCCGCCCGCAGGCGGCTGTAACCTTCGTGAGGTCCTCTGTGTAGGTTTTCGGACGAAGGAGTACGCGAAGAAAAGGAGGCGAAAGAGGCTGTGGGGCCCCCAGAGCATAGGGTGGCGCGGCCAGGCCATGGGCCGCGCCGCCCTATGGTCTGGGCCCACAGTGGCTCTTCTTCCCCTTCTGGCTCCCTCCGTCATCTGGAAAAATAGGAATTTACGTGAAATTCCCTTCCACAGTTGATCTTCCGAAATATTGCGTTCTGACGGTGCTTTTTCCAGCAGAATCCTGGCTCCGGTGCTTGATCCTCCAATGATGATGAAACATGCAAAATAGATGAAATAACATAAGTATTGTGTCCCAATATGAAATATATCAATGAATAACAGCAAATTATGATACAAAATAGTGATGCAAATTGGACGTATCACTCGACTGCTAAAAAACTAGGGTTTGTTGACAATGATATTGATCCTTTCTTTGTCCCTCGACTCCCCCTTATATAGGAGGCGGATCTGAGGCTTTCGTATTACACAAGTTACAAACTCCGGGAGACTCTTTGAGTTCGACCCGTAAAGTTACAAATCTCTTTATTCCTAATTTATCTCTTCTTGCCATAGTCGACGCTTTACTGGGCTTCCGGGCTTCATAATCTTCGCGTTATGGGCCTTTAATAAACCCTAGGTACTATCTTCGGCAGGCCCATCCGGGATGCCTATGTCAACCAGAAACCCCAATCCGGGACCAGAAACTCCGTTCTGGCACCCTGCCTGGACGGGGATTTGGAGGAGATCATCGCCATCACCGACGCCTCTCCATCAACCATCCATGATTCCCCCATTTATGTGTGAGTAATTCCCCGCTGTAGGCTGTAGGGGATGGTAAAGATTGGATGAGATTGGTCATGTAATAGCTATAAGATTGTTATGGGAATAGTGTGTAGTATCTGTCGTTAATATTTTTGATATTGTTGCAAGTTCTGCCGCCTTGATGTAATTCCTTAATATTTTGGACTGTGTGTCCTTGTACATTTTGGTTGGTATATATATATATATATGAAAATTTACACCGTAGGGGATTCCCCTACGGTAAAGGTGTCAAAAAAAATTGTTGCAAGTTGCTATGCTTAATTCTTGTCACTTTGGGCCCGAGTGCCATGATCTCAGATCTGAACATGTTATTGAATCATGAGGATAATTATTGTTTTTGATCATATCTGCAAGTTGTATACACATATTGTTGTCCGGAACCCAAGACCCCAAAGTTACCATAATTGTGATAACCGGAGGGGATGGCTATGCTGTGAAGATCACGTGTGTTCACGGAGTGTTAATGCTTTGCTCGGTACTCTATTAAAATGAGTACCTTACTTACCAGTAGTTTTCCTAGAGGCCCCGCTGCAACGGGCTGGTAGGACAAAAGATGTCGTGCAAGTTTCTCATTGCGAGCACACACGACTAAATATGACACACTCCTATGGTTATATTATGCTAGGATGCTTTTATCATTATTACTTGCAATGCCTATGTCTTGCTATTACATGGACTCTCTCATTCATGCAGCACCCTGATACGCGTAGATGCACACGTCCGTTGGGAACCCCAAGTGGAAGGTATGATGCGTATAGAAGCAAGTTTCCCTCAGTATGAAACCAAGGTTTAATCGAACCAGAGGAGCCAAGAAGCACGTTGAAGGTTGATGGTCGCGAAATGTGATGCGGCGCATCACCAGGGATTCCGCGCCAACGCGGAACCTGCACAACACAAAGTACTTTGTCCCAACGAAACAGTGAGGTTGTCAATCTCACCGGCTTGCTGTAACAAAGGATTAAACGTATCGAGTGGAAGATGTTTGCAAAGAAAACAGTAAACACAATTGCAGTAGATTGTATGCTATGTAAAGAATAGGACCGGGGTCCACAGTTCACTAGAGGTGTCTCTCCCATAAGATAAAAGCATGTTGGGTGATCAAATTACAGTCGGGCAATTGACAAATAGAGAAAGGCATAACAATGCATATACATGATATGATAAATATAGTGAGATTTAATTGGCATTACGACAAAGTACATAGACCGCCATCCAACCGCATCTATGCCTAAAAAGTCCACCTTCAGGTTATCGTCGAACCCCATTCAGTATTAAGTTGCTAAGCAACAGACAATTGCATTAAGTATGGTGCGTAATGTAATCGACAACTACATCCTTAGACATAGAATCAATGTTTTATCCCTAGTGGCAACAGCACATCCACAACCTTAGAACTTTCTGTCACTGTCCCAGATTCAATGGAGGCATGAACCCACTATCGAGCATAAATACTCCCTCTTGGAGTTAAGAGTACAACTTGGCCAGAGCCTCTACTAATAACGGAGAGCATGCAAGATCATAAACAACACATAAACAATAGATTGATAATCACCATAATCATAGTACTCTCTATCCATCGGATCCCGACAAACACAACATATAGTATTACAGATAGATGATCTTGATCATGTTAGGCAGCTCACAAGATCCAACAATGAAGCACAACGAGGAGAAGACGACCATCTAGCTACTGCTATGGACCCATGGTCCAGGGGTGAACTACTCACTCATCACTCCGGAGGCGACCATGGCGGTGTAGAGTCCTCCGGAGATGAATCCCCTCTCCGAGGGTGCCGGAGGCGATCTCCTGAATCCCCGAGATGGGATTCGCGGCGGCGGCGTCTGGAAGGTTTTCCGTATCGTGGCTCTCGGTGCTGGGGGTTTCGCGACGGAGACTTTAAGTAGGCGGAAGGGCAACGCGGGGGCCACACGAGGCCCCGGGGGTAGGCCGGCGCGGCCGGGGCTTGGGCCGCGCCGCCTAGCCCTGGCTGCCTCGTGGCCCCACTTCGTTATCTCTTCGGTCTTCTGGAAGCTTCGTGCAAAAATAGGACCCTGGCGAAAGTTTCGTCCAATTCCGAGAATATTTCCTTACTAGGATTTCTGAAACCAAAAACAGAAAACAGCAACTGGCTCTTCGGCATCTTGTTAATAGGTTAGTTCCAAAATGCATAAATATGACATATAATGTGCATAAAACATGTAGGTATCATCAATAAAGTAGCATGGAACATAAGAAATTATCGATACGTTGGAGACGTATCAGCATCCCCAAGCTTAGTTCTGCTCGTCCCGAGCAGGTAAAACGATAACAAAGATAATTTCTGAAGTGACATGCCATCATAATCTTGATCATACTATTTGTAAACATATGTAATGAATGCAGCGATCAAAACAAAGGTAATGACATGAGTAAACAAGCGAATCATATGACAAAGACTTTTCATGAATAGTACTTCAAGACAAGCATCAATAAGTCTTGCATAAGAGTTAACTCATAAAGCAATAAATCAAAGTAAAGGTGTTGAAGCAACACATAGGAAGATTAAGTTTCAGCGGTTGCTTTCAACTTATAACATGTATATCTCATGGATATTGTCAACATAAAGTAATATAACAAGTGCAATATGCAAGTATGTAGGAATCAATGCACAGTTCACACAAGTGTTTGCTTCTTAAGGTGGAGGGAGATAGGTAAACTGACTCAACAATAAAAGTAAAAGAATGGTCCTTCAAGAGGAAAGCATCGATTGCTGTATTTGTGCTAGAGCTTTTATTTTGAAAACATGAAACAATTTTGTCAACGGTAGTAATAAAGCATATGAGTTATGTAAATTATATCTTACAAGTTGCAAGCCTCATGCATAGTATACTAATAGTGCCCGCACCTCGTCCTACTTAGCTTGGACTACCGGATCTTTGCATGCAATGTTTCAACCAAGTGTCACAAAGGGGTACCTCCATGCCGCCTGTACAAAGGTCTAAGGAGAATGCTCGCATTTTGGATTTCTCGCTTTTGATTATTCTCAACTTAGACATCCATACCGGGACAACATGGACAACAGATAATGGACTCCTCTTAAATGCATAAGCATGTAGCAATGATTATTATTCTCATATGAGATTGAGGATATATGTCCAAAACTTCCACCATGATTCATGGCTTTAGTTAGCGGCCCAATGTTCTTCTCTAACAATTTTGCATGCTCCAACCACTAAAATGATAGATCCTTCAGACAAGACGGACATGCATAGCAACTCACATGATATTCAACAATAGTTGATGGCGTTCCCCAGAAGCATGGTTATCGCACAACAAGCAACTTAATAAAATATAAAGTGCATAAGTACATATTCAATACTACGATAGTTTTTAAGGCTATTTTGTCCCATGAGCTATATATTGCAAAGGTGAATGATGGAATTTTAAAGGTAGCACTCAAGCAATTTACTTTGGAATGGCGGAGAAATACCATGTAGTAGGTAGGTATGGTGGACACAAATGGCATAGTAGTTGGCTCAAGGATTTTGGATGCATGAGAAGTATTCCCTCTCGATACAAGGTTTAGGCTAGCAAGGTTATTTGAAGCAAACTCAAGGATGAACCGGTGCAGCAAAACTCACATAAAAGACATATTGTAAACATTATAAGACTCTACACCGTCTTCCTTGTTGTTCAAAACTCAATACTAGATATTATCTAGACCTTAGAGAGACCAAATATGCAAATCAAATTTTAGCAAGCTCTATGTATTTCTTCATTAATGGGTGCAAAGCATATGATGCAAGAGCTTAAACATGAGCATAATAATTGCCAAGTATCACATTATCCAAGACATTTTAGAATTACTACATGTAGCATTTTCCAATTCCAACCATATAACAATTTAACGAAGAAGAAACTTCGCCTTGAACATTATGAGTAAAGCCTAAGGACACATGTGTCCATATGCAACAGCGGAGCGTGTCTCTCTCCCACAAAGTGAATGCTAGGATCCATCTCATTCAAACAAAAACAAAAACAAAAACAAACCGACGCTCCAAGTAAAGAACACAAGATGTGATTGAATAAAAATATAGTTTCAGGGGAGGAACCTGATGATGTTGTCGATGAAGAAGGGGATGCCTTGGGCATCCCCAAGCTTAGACGCTTGAGTCTTCTTAAAATATGCAGGGGTGAACCACGGGGGCATCCCCAAGCTTAGAGCTTTCACTCCTCTTGATCATAGTATATCATTCTCCTCTCTTGACCCTTGAAAACTTCCTTCACACCAAACTTCAAGCAAACTCATTAGAGGGTTAGTGCGCAATTAATAATTCACTCATTAAGAGGTGACACAATCATTATTTTCACTTCTGGACATTGCATAATGCTACTGGACATTAATGGATCAAAGAAATAAATCCAACATAGCAAAAGAGACAATGCGAAATAAAAGGCAGAATCTGTCAAAAACAGAACAGTCCGTAAAGACGAATTTAAAGCTGGCACCAGACTTTCTCAAATGGAAAAACTGAAAACTAATGAAAGTTGCGTACATATCTGAGGATCACGCTCGTAAATTGGCAGATTTTTTCGAATTTTCTACAGAGAACTGTGCCCAGATTCGTGACAGACAGCAATGCTGTTTCTGCGCAGCGATCCCAAATATAACATCAACTTTGACATAGAAACTTTACTTGGCACAAAAACATGATAAGGAGAGGTTGCTACAGTAGTAAACAACTTCCAAGACTCAACAAAAACAAAAAATTGCTGTAGGTAAAAACATGGGTTGTCTCCCATAAGCGCTTTTCTTTAACGCCTTTCAGCTAGGCGCAGAAAGTGCAAATCAAGTAACATCGAGAGTAGAAGCATCAACATCATAACTTGTTCTAATAATAGAATCAAAAGGCAACTTCATTCTCTTTCTAGGGAAGTGTTCCATACCTTTATTGAGAGGCAATTGATATTTAATATTACCTTCCCTCATATCAATAACAGCACCAACGGTTCGAAGAAAAGGTCTTCCCAACACAATAGGACAAGATGCATTGCATTCGATATCCAAGACAACAAAATCAACGGGGACAAGGTTATTGTTAACCGTAATATGCACATTATCAATCCTCCCCAAAGGTTTTTTTTAACATTATCGGCAAGATTAACATCCAAATAACAATTCTTCAATGGTGGCAAGTCAAGCATATCATAAATCTTTTTAGGCATAACAAAATACTTGCACCAAGATCACATAAAGCATTACATTCAAAGTCATTGAATTTCATTTTAATGATGGGCTCCCAACCATCTTCTAACTTTCTAGGAATAGAAGTTTCAAGTTTTAGTTTCTCTTCTCTAGCTTTTATGAGAGCATTTGTAATATGTTTTGTAAAGGCTAAATTCATAGCACTAGCATTTGGACTTTTAGCAAGTTTTTGTAAGAACTTTATAACTTCAGAGATGTGGCAATCATCAAAGTCTAAATCATTATGAGCTACAGCAATGGAATCATTGTTCCCAAGGTTGGAAAAAATTTCAGCAGTTTTATCACAGCAGTTTTAGCAATTTCAGGCAGTTTTGTTCGCTTTGCACTAGGAGTAGAAACATTGCCAACACCAATTATTTTACCATTGATAGTAGGAGGTGCAGCAACATGTGAAGAATTAGCATTACTAGTGGTGGTAATAGTCCAAACTTTAGCTACATTATTCTCTTTAGCTAGTTTTTCATTTTCTTCTCTATCCCACCTAGCACGCAATTCAGCCATTAATCTTATATTCTCATTAATTCTAACTTGGATGGCATTTGCTGTAGTAGTAATCTTATTATCAATATCATTATTAGGCATAACTTTCAATTTTAAAAGATTAACATCAGAGGCAAGTCTATCAACTCTAGAAGCAATAGTATCAATTTTATCAAGCTTTTCCTCAACAGATTTGTTAAAAGCAGTTTGTGTACTAATAAATTCTTTAAGCATGGCTTCAAGACCAGAAGGTACATTCCTATTATTGTTGTAAGAATTCCCATAAGAATTACCATAACCATTACCATTAGCAGAAGGATATGGCCTATAGTTATTACCAGAGTTGTTCCTATAAGCATTGTTGTTGAAATTATTATTTTTAATGAAATTCACATCAACATTTTCTTCTTGAGCAACCAATGAAGCTAAAGGAACATTATTTGGATCAACATTAGATCTACCATTCACAAGCATAGACATAATCACATCAATCTTATCATTCAAGGAAGAGGTTTCTTCAACAGAATTTACCTTCTTACCTTATGGAGCTCTTTCCGTGTGCCATTCAGAGTAATTTATCATCATATCATCAAGAAGTTTTGTAGCCGCCCCCAATGTGATGGACATAAAGGTACCTCCAGCAGCTGAATCCAATAAATTCCGCGAAGAAAAATTTAGTCCTGCATAGAAGGTTTGGATGATCATCCAAGTAGTCAGTCCATGGGTTGGGCAATTCTTTACCAAAGTTTTCATTCTCTCCCATGCTTGAGCAACATGTTCAGTATCTAATTGTTTAAAATTCATTATGCTACTTCTCAAAGATATAATTTTAGCGGGAGGATAATATCTACCAATAAAAGCATCCTTGCATTTAGTCCATGAATCAATACTATTCTTAGGCAAAGATAGCAACCAATCTTTAGCTCTTCCTCTTAATGAGAAAGGAAACACTTTCAATTTAATAATATCACCATCTACATCCTTATATTTTTGCATTTCACAAAGTTCAACAAAATTATTTAGATGGGCAGCAGCATCATCAGAACTAGCACCAGAAAATTGATCTCTCATAACCAGGTTCAGTAAAGCAGGTTTAATTTCAAAGAATTCTGCTGTAGTAGCAGGTGGAGCAATAGGTGTGCATAGGAAATCATTATTATTTGCATTTGTGAAGTCACACAACTTAGTATTTTCAGGGGTATTCATTTTAGCAACAGTAAATAAAACAAACTAGATAAAGTAAATGCAAGTAACTAATTTTTTTGTGTTTTTGATATGGAGAGCAAGACAGTAAATAAAGTAAAACTAGCAACTAATTTTTTTGTGTTTTGATTTAGTGCAGCAAACAAGGTAGTAAATAAAATAAAGCAAGACAAAAACAAAGTAAAGAGATTGAGAAGTGGAGACTCCCCTTGCAGCGTGTCTTGATCTCCCGGCAACGGCGCCAGAAATTTAGCTTGATACGCGTAGATGCACACATCCGTTGGGAACCCCAAGTGGAAGGTATGATGCGTATAGAAGCAAGTTTCCCTCAGTATGAAACCAAGGTTTAATCGAACCAGGAGCCAAGAAGCACGTTGAAGGTTGATGGTCGCGAAATGTGATGCGGCGCAACACAGGGATTTCGGCCAACGCGGAACCTGCACAACACAACCCAAGTACTTTGTCCCAATGAAACAGTGAGGTTGTCAATCTCACCGGCTTGCTGTAACAAAGGATTAAACGTATCGAGTGGAAGATGTTTGCAAAGAAAACAGTAAACACAATTGCAGTAGATTGTATGCTATGTAAAGAATAGGACCGGGGTCCACAGTTCACTAGAGGTGTCTCTCCCATAAGATAAAAGCATGTTGGGTGAACAAATTACAGTCGGGCAATTGACAAATAGAGAAAGGCATAACAATGCATATACATGATATGATAAATATAGTGAGATTTAATTGGGCATTACGACAAAGTACATAGACCGCCATCCAACTGCATCTATGCCTAAAAAGTCCACCTTCAGGTTATCGTCCGAACCCCATTCAGTATTAAGTTGCTAAGCAACAGACAATTGCATTAAGTATGGTGCGTAATGTAATCGACAACTACATCCTTAGACATAGAATCAATGTTTTATCCCTAGTGGCAACAGCACATCCACAACCTTAGAACTTTCTGTCGTCCCACATTCAATGGAGGCATGAACCCACTATCGAGCATAAATACTCCCTCTTGGAGTTAAGAGTACAAACTTGGCCAGAGCCTCTACTAATAATGGAGGGCATGCAAGATCATAAACAACACATAAACAATAGATTGATAATCACCATAATCATAGTACTCTCTATCCATCGGATCCCGACAAACACAACATATAGTATTACAGATAGATGATCTTGATCATGTTAGGCAGCTCACAAGATCCAACAATGAAGCACAGAGGAGAAGACGACCATCTAGCTACTGCTATGGACCCATGGTCCAGGGGTGAACTACTCACTCATCACTCCGGAGGCGACCATGGCGGTGTAGAGTCCTCCGGGAGATGAATCCCCTCTCCGCAGGGTGCCGGAGGCGATCTCCGAATCCCCCGAGATGGGATTCGCGGCGGCGCGTCTCGAAGGTTTTCCGTATCGTGGCTCTCGATCGGGGGTTTCGCGACGGAGACTTTAAGTAGGCGGAAGGGCAACGCGGGGCCACACGAGGGGCCCAGGGGGTAGGCCGGCGCGGCGGGGCTTGGGCCGCGCCGCCTAGCCCCCGGCTGCCTCGTGGCCCCACTTCGTTATATCTTCGGTCTTCTGGAAGCTTCGTGCAAAATAGGACCCTGGGCGAAAGTTTCGTCCAATTCCGAGAATATTTCCTTACTAGGATTTCTGAAACCAAAAACAGCAAAAAACAGCAACTGGCTCTTCGGCATCTTGTTAATAGGTTAGTTCCAGAAAATGCATAAATATGACATATAATGTGCATAAAACATGTAGGTATCATCAATAAAGTAGCATGGAACATAAGAAATTATCGATACGTTGGAGACGTATCACACCCGTTCATCCATCCCTGTGCCTACAGTATTGTAATCTTGCTGTCTACTGCAATCATCGCCACTGCTGTTTTTATTTCGCTACTGTTGTTACTTCACTACTCCCACTGCCATAAAACTGTTACTACTGATAAACTGTTGCGAGCAAGTCTATTTCCAGGTAGGTGAATTGTCAACTCATCTGTTAAAGCTCATAAATATTCTTTGGCTCCCCTTGTGTCGAATCAATAAATTTAGGTTTTACTTCTCTCGAAGACTGTTGCGATCCTCTATACTTGTGGGTCATCACTCCACTAAGAGGTGTCAATCGAGGTGGAAAAACCTTCACAGAAGGTTGGGGCACGACTCCACAAATTAATTGGAGGCTCCCAATATCAAGAGCTTGGACAACTCCAAGCAAGCTTGACGATGGCCTCTCAATAAGGACCCTCGGAAAGGGAGATCTAGGGTTACAAGTTCCACCAAGAAATACTAGGGGGAATTCGAATTTTTTTTTATAGATGTGTAGATCGGGCCATCCCCCTTCAATTCCCTAAGTATGAGGTTGATTGGTTAGCTAGGGAGGGAGATCCATAACTTTGAAGCTCAGCAAGAACGAAGGAGAGAGAGGGTCAAGCGTTAGACGTGGCTGTGGAAGAAGGGTCCCTATATATATGGTCGTACTTTGTTTTGGCTGTTGCACTATCGAGGGGCCAGATCCAAGGCAAGTGAGGACCGTGCATTCTCGAGGGGGGTGGGTGGGTGGGTGGGGGGGTGTAGGGTGCTTAGTCCAGACCGATATCCCTGGAGGCCTTAAATTTCCCTAGTGAGGGGACCGCAGCATTCCGTCCTTACAAAAACTACAACAGTTAAAGTTCTTCTTCCTCCTCCTCCTCCACTGCAAACAGAAACACCAAAAACCAAAAAAACATATTGTCTAGCTCCTAGGGTACATTAAAATCTTGACGATGATCTTCTCTATTTTGGTGGGTCGTGAATCATCATGTGCTTCATTTATATTGCCTACGCACTTACCACACCACACTTACCACACCGAGAAATAATATTCAAATGTCGTTAACATAATGATAGCAAGGAGACTCTGCACTTCCAATCCTCCTATTGTTGGTGTTTGATGACAAAACGAGAATTTTCAATTCACAAAAGATATTATGATAAAAAACAAGATTTGCAAAATAGAAACGGAGCTCCCCAAAGAACCGAAAAACAAAATGAGGAAATGGAAATTTGGGCCAGATCATGTGGGGCGGCTCCTACGGTTGTGTCTACGGTGCAGCTCACGTTGATGGCATCTAGTGCATGCACACAATTTCTCTCCCTTAACATCCTATATAACTAAGAAGTTCATCCCCACTAACTTATTTTCATACACATGCAGCGTAGCCATCTGGATTCCTCTATTCATTGGATCTACTAGCTGCCTGAGCCTGGTGCTGATGTTGATGCTAGCTCAAACGTTTTGCCTTCACAACTGCTCCTTCTGACGAAGCTAGCGTGTCCCTTGACCAGAGTGGCCAAATGGCTCCAGAGCTACATGTAGCTTGTTTTTTGAGAAATTTGAAAATAATATTTAAAAGTTTTAAAAAAATCGAAACAATTATTTTTGATGTAGACAATAACAAAGTCTACTAGTGTGCAAAAAATTAGCCTGAAACTCGTTGTATTTTGGTCTTAGCGAAAATGATAAATGTGTGAATCTGGGTGTGATGAACAGTGCACATTTTGAAAGTTAAAAATTTGTCATTTTTATGTATCCTAGAACACAACGAATTTTTAATCGAGATTTTTCACAGTAGTAGTAGAGTTCAACCACTAGTAGAAAAATGGGCATCCATCTAAGCCATAAATACCGGTTCCCTTACGAACCGGTACTAAAGGGTGTATTAGTACCGGTTCTTGCCACCTTTAGTACCGGTTCGTAAGGACCTTTAATACGGTTCGTGACACGAACCGGTACTAAAGGGTTCGCGTCAGCTGAAAAACCTAGTACCGGTTCGTGACACGAACCGGTACTAAAGGGTAGACCGTCGTGTCACGAACCGGTACCAAAGGTTTTTCTGCTCCCCACGCAGCTCCAACCTCCCCCGTGGATCGCTTTTTTTAACAAAATAGAAAAGAAAATGATTGAAAATTCAAAAAATAAAATGTTTTCAGATTTTTGTATGTTATGCAACCTACTATTAGGGAAAATTAACAAATTTTAATTTTTACTTTTTTTGCAAAAAAGTTTTGAAAAATGGTAAAACCGCAATAACTTTTGCATACGACGTCGAAAAAACGTATAATATATCAAAAAAATCCTGGGAAAATTTTACATCCGATTTCACTGGGGTTTACCCGGTTAGCCAATTTTTAGATTCTTAAAATTCCAAATGAAAATATGAAAGCAGGAAGATTTTAGTTTTTTTTTCCAGAAATTTAGAATTTTATATATATTTTTTTTAAATTAAAATATTAATTACAAGATTTTTTGAGTCCTAACATATTACTATTACTTTTATCAAATTATAAGATTTTCAATTTTTCAAGTTTTAGGTTTTGCAAAAAATATTAATTTTTTAAAAAATAATTAAAAATAATAAAAATTAAAAAGTTAATTTTATTTATTTATTCAACATTATTATTACATCATTACTTTTGTTTATTAAAAGAATTATTTGGAATTCAAACGATAAAAAGTGTGACATCGACCAACATGTTAATAGGATTGGTATGATACTACTATCACATACATGCGCGCGAAGCACTTGGAAGTGGAACGGGATGGAACTTGGAAGTTAAGCGTGCTAGTGCGGGAGTAGTGTGAGGATGGGTGACCGACCGAGAAGTTTGACTACGGGTAAGTAATTTGACTAGAGATTAAGTGTAGTTAGAGACTAACGGAAATAATAGTAATTCTGAAAAAAATAAAAAAAGAGGCAAGAAAAAAAGGGTGTGAAAAATAATTAGAAAAAATGGAAAAAAATTAAACGAAATAGGCTTTAATACCGGTGTTACGAACCGGTACCAAAGGTCTCCAGCCCCACGGGTTTCTCCGTGCCCACGTGGAGGCACCTTTAGTACCGGTTCGTAAGGAACCGGTACTAAAGGTGGGAGGCTTTTAGTACCGGATAATTAGTACCGGTTCCAAAACCGGTACTAAAGGCCCTTTCGAACCGGTACTAAAGGGGGTTTTCTACTAGTGAACACTGTATGCACCTAGAATTTTGTTTATGATTTTTTTGAAACTTACAAATGCAATCCTATATAACTAAAAAGATCATCCCCACTAACCTATTTCTCTAAACATGCAGCTATGCCACATCATCCTGTCCCACTAACTGGCCACGTCAGACACACCAACAAAAATATAGCTTCCTATGCACCATGTTCCAGTTCGGTTTATCTTCCCCTTCCTTCTCCCGTAGCTGCACGCGAGCATGCGGTTCTCATGGAAATAAACGCTACTCTTCACCTTCCCATTAACATAATGCCACAATGATTACCTCCATGCGTTACTACTCCTCCCGTTCCCCTTCCTTCTTCAAGTCTCCTTCCGCAAACGTGATCGCACGCTATAAAATGGCACATCCGTCTTGCCCAATACTGTTCAGCCTGCAATGAGCAGATCACCTCCCAGGACAATACTTCCCTCCCCTAACCTCCTCGTGCTGCTGCCAAAATCCGTATGCTCCACGGGCGCACGACATCCTTTGGCATCTCAGCGTGGCGTGGCAACAGCTACCCTCCTCGAGAACCTCTCTCCATCTTTCCCGCAGGTCCCCTTGGCCCTTGCTGCATGCTGGCCGGGCAACATCGTGGACACTGGACAGGCAGTTGGCGCCACTTTTGGAAGAAAAATGACCCGAACAGTGCAGTTTCCTTCATTATGTTGTTTGGCGTGCCTCAGATATCGATTCTGTTGTCCATCTTTATTTGTTGTAAGTTATCTGAGCAATACCCATTGTCTATTTTCCAGATGGTCCTCGAGACCTTTTGCAAGTCGTGCATGCCGCTGCATTGCCCACGCAGTGCTCGACAAAATGAGGGACCGTAATTGTTGTTATGCCTGCTGTATCAGATGGAAATGAATAATATTATGCCAGACAAAAAGAAGAAACTAGTGCAAATTATCCCATCATTTCTCTACTGCGACACAAAAAGGTCGAGCAGGTCCCGCCGTGTAACTTTGTTGTAGTGGTTGCAGATCTGCTGGCCTTGACATCCTCAAGTTTGGGCACTTTGGTGTTTTTGAAATATATTTCCTTTTTTAAATATGAAAGAGGCCATAATCCCCAGCTCAACTCCGTAGAAGCAAAACCGTTACATAAACCACCGGGTCAGGGGTCTGAAGTACACTGGTGACAACAAACCATGATCAATCACTTCAGCGCCCATGTCTTTAAACCCAGTCCTTGCTCTTTCTCTTTGGTCTGAACTTGGCTAAGGTTTTCGCCCGGATGGTAGCTTTGATCTGAATTACTAAAGATAGTAAGGAGCAGGTAAGGTGCTCTTACTGAGTTATTTTCACTGTTTTTTTCGAAGATATTCAGTACGCCTTCATTTGTTTGTCACTGCAGATACTGGTGATTCACACACATACATACTTTACTACTAAATTTTAACACTGTACTAACAAAGTTTGTTTATCTATATAGCCATTTCCATTGACCTTGATGATTACATATTAGATTTGGCAGGCCTCTTTTAAAAATTGTCCACTATATCAGGTATGTAGTTCTGGATAGAAAAGTCTCTCACTTATACACTGCGGTTAAAGATGTGAGGCAGTATGTTTACCTGAAACTATAACCAACGATGGAAGCCTTGAGGTTTATTTCGTTAAATGTATTGTTTGTATCACTTCGATATTGCATGAAAGGTATGTCATTCCTGATCCTTTCAATTTTAATACTAACTATGATCTATTTGTCACCATTGTGGAAATACTTTCTATTTCCTAGCATGCATTCGTTCATCCAACATCATACAATTATTTACGCTTTTTATGTCTCAAACTACTATGGCTGGGGTTGCCAACTTTTAGTCGTCTTTTGATGTGTAATCGCTCCAATATTTTACATCCCTTTTAGCTTGAAATATTAAATTTGTAGTTTTTTCCTTACTGTTCATGAGTCAACACTTCTCATTATTTGTAAAGTCAGGGACAATGGTTAACAACTAATTCTAGGATATTAAAAGTGATATACTGTTTTTGCCTGCTTCATTTGTGGACGATTAATATGTAATGCAATGATTTCAAACGATACATTCATTTATACAATTTTGTTATTTTAATAAAAAGTGTAGATTGCTAACTAGATATGCCACGTGCTCTGTAATTTTTTATTCCAACATTTGGAGTAATGTTTTTTTGTTCACATGGACATTGCTCACTCTTGCTATTGTCCGAGCTTTGCTTAATGAGCTTGCACGTTGTTATTTTGGAAATAAGTAAAATGAAAACTATTTATATTAGAATTTATTTTGTTGGGTATATTTGAGCTTCTCATATTAAATAGTTTAACCTACAAATTTCTGCAGCAACGCGCAGGGTATCATCTAGTTTCTTCAAAATGGGCCACCATGTAGCTCGTCCTCCAATCGTGGTTTCTGGTCCCTTAATGCTAGTAATCAATTTCCCATTCCTCTAGTGGACCCTCAACTACGATCCCTTCCTCTCCTCTCCTCTTTTATTATTCCCACTCAGTCTGTTGGCATCCCTTGACTCCATATATTCATATGTTCTTCTCATACAGGAAACCACCATGGCACCATTCTTCTCCAGAACACGAGCGGCTAACGATATATTTCTGCGTCATCTTCTATATTCCTCTTGATGATGTGGCTGCCTCATTGAACAACTGTGGTTTCAGGGAGGGGCTGGCAATCCTTCTCGAGCGTATTCTCAGGTTGTGCTGGCGTACCTTCGGTTTAAGCCCATCCTGAGTGCTTCTGCTTTCATCACGTCTTCTACCAGCGGCAAGTGAAAGGAGCCGCACGATGGTGATTCTTAGGCGTACGTTTGCAGAGGAAGAATGATACGGAGTACAAACATTATTCTTGATTGAACACTAAGTTGTTGATTGAGCATTGACATCATTTCATTTTGCCTCCGGTACCCAATCAGTTTGGAGTTTACTACCACTTTGAAGATCCACTACTAGGCAAAAACTGGACAAGGAGCACCATGCCACGTAATATATTAACATTTGTTGTTGTGTGTACAACTGAATTTCAAATCCATATTTCTTATAGGTTTGTGAATTTCCTTATCCATTGCTGAACTTTTTTCCATCGCTGTCAAATAGTATCATATTGTAAGTTGCTGGAGCTCTATTAAATTATCTTGGTCTATAATTTTTTTTCCTATGAAGGATATTTGACGCCTCTGAAGAATTTCAGATTGTGATTTGCAAGCAGTAATTTCCCATATCTAATAACTATTTCCCCATCCAGCTGTGCGTGATTAGTTTTAATCTTTTATTGAACTGGGCGTTTAGGAGAATGTAATCTGATCCTATTTTTGTGCAGCAAAGCTTATTTAATTGATTTTGACATTTCAGACGGCTAGATACCCCACGGAAAGAAGATTTTATCTATAAACTCAATGTTTTTGCGGCATACATATACAATTTTTTTCTGGTGCAACCACTTCTCATCTTTATGTCAGCTACTAGGCACAACATGGTTGAGCCGCACATAATTTTACAAACTTTGGTTACTCGGCTAAGTTTCCCATATAAAAAGAGATAGAATTATTCCTTTGATTTTTTGTGTGTAACTAATGTCCCATTATTATGTTATACTAAGCATTTTAATTATTGGGTTAGTTTAACCTATTATCCACATACTTTGTATGCATCATCTCCATATTTTTACTATTTTCAGGCAATTGATACAAAGTTTATGATATTCAAACTCTATAAATAATAATGCACTTAACTTTAATTCACATACTTTTCTTTTATAAATTCTCGCAGCAACGTGCGGTGAATCATCTAGTTTCTATGGCTTATGAGAGGGCTTGGAGGCCTACAAAATTACTGGGCCAAACTTAAAAACCCAATACCAATGTGTATTCTCACGTCGCCATGAGCCCATGGGCAGGATGCTACTCCTTACCGCTCTGGTGACTTGTTGCTCTATAATCGGCCCATTGGGCGAAGTCAAGCACATTCACATATATTTTGCTACCCCTTGTTATTTTCGTGTACGGCACTAACTATAAGTTTTACCCCTGAATATACTGATGTGACATTCTATAATGTTTTATTACGCTCATTTTTGTTTTTAGATTTTTTTTGGTTGAGACTTAGCATAAAAAAATCAAAAGCTAGTGAGGCTGTAGGGGTCATGGGGTTTAGTCACAACTTTCTCATTGAGAATCTTATGGGATCTTCAAGCGTTTCACAAAACTGGGAAATACAAATAACTACGAAGAGACCTAGACCAAGTTCAAAGAGAAGGGAGAAAATTGTCGAAAAAAGAGAAGGGAGAAGATGAAGTAGGAAAACCACAATGTACAAAGGCAAGCATATGACAAACTCTGATGTGCTACCGTTTAGCCTTGATGCCATGTATATTCATATGAATATTGTAAGATGCATGTTGGCTCCTTGTTCTTATGCTAATCTAAAGTAAGGGCATTCCAATGTAGGCCATGCCAACATAGCAAAGCTCGTGTTGAAGAAATATTAAAAAAACCAAACACTTGTAGAAGCAGCGGTAGGGAAGTCGTCGATGTAGACCAGAAGATACCGGCGACCACGATCTCGAGAGATCACCGTTTCGGAGAAGCTAGTACCCGAGAAGGGCCGAGAGATAATCCCATCTCCGGTCAAACGGAGTTGGGGGACACCAAACTCGCAAGTTTCTCAACAACGCCGTACCTAGATGAGTTTCATCAGATGGAGGCGGAATTTGAGGACACCAATACGCTCGATCGACTCCAAACTTCAATCCGCTGACGCTCCTCCATGAAAGAGCCTCGATTTGGGGCAGGTTGAAGGACCTTTATTCTCATCATCGCCGATGCCCCTACATTGAAAGATGAAGAATTTGAACACCCTACGGGAACTGGTCATCTGATCCGAGGTTCCCCCACCCTCTAGCCGCCAGAGCGGCCAGCGGAGAGCAGGGGAACCTGCAGCGGCGGTGGTGCTGGCGGCCGAGGGTAGCTAAATCGCTTTCTGATCGCCCCTCTCGCGAGAGCCCTGGAATAAAACGGTTTGGTTCATTGTTTCCTATCTTCTCAATAACACATTAAGTTAGGTTATCAGTTCCATACACATACAGAGCACAACACAGTCTCACAAAGTTGCTGTAAAATCTGTAAAGCAATTGCCAGTTTGCCACATGCCATCATATATGTGTAGAATATTTTTAGGAGCTGTGCTCAACACGGGAACTCTTCATGCGTCATGTCGGCAAAGTCGTTTGTTGTGAAGGTGCATAAACCTCTTGCCCTCGAGTTATACTCGTCGACGTTCCGTGCTGTGGTCCTGAATAGCTCGTACCGCATTGCCTTCTCCTCCTCGTCCTTGTAACTTCGGCGGTACTTGATCATCCACTCCTCGAACCTCTTCTTCATGACTTTCTCCTCCATGGTTTCCTCCTCCAGGGTCTCCTGATGAGTCAGCTTGCGAGCTGCGACTACCAACAAGACAAGATTTATGGTTGGGACAAAGTAACAAGGAAAGAGATCCAAATTAAAACAGATTCATTTCTACACCTTCTAGTTCCTCAACATCCTCTTTGGAATCCTCTCTCGCCAAGAGAGACAAAGCATCCGTCGTCACAGCACTACAATTCGATTCACCCATGGACAACCTGCATATTAAGGAACAGAGCTTGAACTCAAAAGCAACAGCGCTGCAAAACACTACCACTTCGTCTCTTCCCAACCTTTAGAGTTGACTAGCAAAATTGCATACTCATATGGCAAGAATTAGATGTGACTGACTAGAACGCACTACAACGCGCAAAGACCGAGAGAGATTTGTGACATACAGACTGGTGCAGAAGCCTCCCCACGATGAGAGAGCAGAGGAATCGGAGTAGCGGAACGATCCCCCGCGATCTCTTCTCCGGTGTCTGACGACCCGTTCCTGATTTGGATCCGGAGTTCTGTTCGATGATTCGGTTGCAGAGACGACTTCGATATATAAACCTTTTCTCCACACGACGCTAACAGGCCACATCCGGTCAAACTTCAGATGCGGCCCATGGCCAGCTCAACTCCTGCTTTTGCTTGGTAACACATCCACTCTGAACCTGAAGCTGTTCGTGATGCAACATTGTCTCCTCCTTGAGGCGCAGGCCCCTCCAAGATGGTCTTTTGCTTTCCATTTTCCGATCATTTGGTCTAAGGTAAGTAGGTGAATGACACGACATGGGCATTTTGCTTGAAAATGTCTTCTTCTTGATAATTATTGCACGCACGCCGTGGCACGACTTAGGAGCTGAACGTCGTGCTTGCCGGAACACTCTTGGTGTCCACCAGGGTGGCGTCGGCTTCATCCTCGAGGATGTTAGGGCATCTCCAACGGGGAGATCCAAATCAGTGGCCATTCGGATGTGGTCGTTTAGGTGGCCGCGCGGACACGTGGACATGAAGCGGTGGCCGACAGTTCGTTTGGGTCGCCTAGTGCGTCCAACGCGCCGGCACATCGCAAATCAAAAATACTAACAAAAAAGAGGAAAAAAAATAACTAAACATACTTATTAAAACATATGCCCTATTATGGGCAAATTTATACAAAATAAAGCCCTATATGGGATTTTAAATAACTAAAAAAAAAGAAAACCCTAGCTAGGGTTTGGGGTGGACGCGGTGGCCGCTGCGCGCCGCGTAGTCCCAGTAGAACTCGTAGTCATCGCCGTCCTCCTGGTTGTCGCCATCGATGACGATGACGCCCCCCCCCCCGAACGGTGAGGCGCTGTTACAGATCGAGACGCCGGAGCGTGCCGGGGATTCCGGCCAAGGTGACCACTGGGCCCGTTCCCAGGCCGAGCGCGGGTCCAGAGGGCTGGCCGGCCTGCGCAGGCGTGCTAGCCGGGCCTCCTCCGTCTCCCTCTACACCGTCGTAGCCGCCTGCAACTCCGCCTCGTGCTTGAGGCGGACATGGCGCTCCTCCTCCTCCCGGAGTGTGGCCTGGCGCGTGACCTCCTCCTGTCGGCGCGCCATGTCGAGGAAGGCCCAAGCGTCGGCGTCCTCACGCACCCGCCTGGCTTCCTCCTCCAGTGTGGAGGTGCGACCACTTGGCCAGCTCCTCGAGGTCATTCACCTCGACGGACGTCGCCAGCGCGGTGCGCAGCTCCGGGTCGTCCTCCTCCGCCTCCGCGGGTGGCGGCAGTGGCGCGGCCACTTGGGCCATGTCGTCGATGTACAGTCCGCCATTTGCGGCGGGGAGGCCTCCTGGCCGATGCTGGTGGCGTGCGGGGCGTCGCGCGACGCCTCGCCGTGGCCACGCGGGACGCGAAGAAGGTTCGATGGCATTGGCGTGCTCCGCCTCGAACCACATGTCCTAGTATGGACTCTTCTCCGCATACGCCGGGTCCTGCCGGAGGTCCGGCGGGAGCTGGGCGTGGCGCCGCTGGATCTTGGCGAGGTGAGCGCGGCCGAGGTTGCAGGGATTGGTGGGCCCGGGACCTGATCTGGGCTCAGGTACCACCCGTGGGGGAGGTGGACGTCCCCCCACGGCATGGGGGCGCTGATACGTTGCAAACGTATCTTTAATTTTTGATGCTCCATGCTTGTTTTACACCAATTTCTATATGTTTTGTTTACACTTCGTGACATTTTTATGCATTTTCTGGAACTAACCTATTAACAAGATGCCACAGTGCCAGTTCCTGTTTTCTGCTGTTTTTGTATTTCAGAAAAGTTGTTTTGGAAATATTCTCGGAATTGGACGAAACGAAAGCCGAAGTTCCTATTTTGCTGTCACGAAGACGGAGTCCAAAGGGGAGATGGAGAAGAGCCAGGAGGCGGCCACACCACCCCTAGGCGCGGGCCACCCCTGGTCGCACCTAGGTATGGTGTGGGCCCCTCTGGCGCACACTGAAATCGCCCTTTCGCCTATAAATTGACATCCTTGAGAAAAACCTAAAAACCCAAGCCTCCATCCTTGAAAAGTTCTTTAGCCGCTGCCATCATCGACCCTAGTTCGGGAGGGTTCTGAAGCTCTTCCCGGCACCCTGCCGGAGAGGGAGATCATCACCGAAGGCCTCTTCATCACCATGCCCGCCTCCGAAGTGATGCATGAGTGGTTCATCTCTGGACTACGGGTCCATATCAGTAGCTAGATGGTTGTCTTCTCCTCCTTATGCTTCATGTTTCGATCTTGTGAGCTGCCTAACATGATCAAGATCATCTTTATGTAATGCTACATGTTGTGTTTGGATCCGATGAATATTGAATACTATGATTGAGTTGATTATAGACCTGTTTTATATATTATTTGTGATCTTGCATGCTCTCCGTTGCTAGTAGATGCTCTGGCCAAGTATGTGCTTGTGACTCCAAGAGGGAGTATTTATGCTCGATAGTGGGTTCTTGCCTCTAGTAATCTAGGAGAGTGACAATAACTCCTAAGATTGTAGATGTTCTGTTGCTACTAGGGAGAAAACAACAATACTTTATCCAAGGATAATTTTATTGTTTACTTTACACACTTTACTATGCAATAATCTGTTGCTTGCAACTTAATACCCAAAGTTGTTCAGATGATATCCTGAGGGTGGATTATTAGTCATAGATGCAGTTGGATTACAGTCTATGAATCTTGTTGTAATGCCCAAATGAATCTCATAGTAATCATCTTGTCATGTATGGTCTTTATTCTGTCAATTTCCCAACTGTAATTTGTTTACCTAGAATGTTATTTATCTTTATGGAGAGACACCTCTAGTGAACTGTGGACCCCGGTCCTTTCTTTTACACTGATAAAGCCATCTACTGTAAGCACTGTTCTCTTTATTTCACTGCAAACAAACATCTCTTTTCACACTCTACGTCTAATCCTTTGTTTTCAGCAAAACCAGTGAGCTTGATAACCTCACTGTCAGTTGGTGAAAAGTAGTTTAGTTGTGTTGTGTAAAGGTTCCACGTTGTTGCTGACACCGGTAGTGCGCCCTACCAAAGTCAGCAGCAAAAACCTTCAGAAGTGATTTCTTTCTCCTACTAGTCGGTTAAACCTTGGTTTCTTACTGAGGGAAAACTTGCTGCTGTGCTCATCATACCTTCCTCTTGGGGTTTTCCAACTGCATACTCTGCACGACATCAAGCTAGTTCTGGCGCCGTTGCCGGGGAGAAAGAGGATTTCTGCAAGGGGAGTCTGTCATCTCCAATCTCTTCACTTTGTTATTGTTTTGCTTAGTTCATTTTACTTTGTCTTGTTTGCGTCCTTTTATCAAAAACATAAAAAATACTTTTATCTTTGACAATCACTACTTCTAGTCTTTCTATGAACTCCAGAGGTGCCTGGGCATTTATGTTTTGCCAATAAAATACGGGCAAGCGAGATACCACTTTATCATATTCTCTTATGAACATTGCAATCCTGCTTATATACATGATTCATGATGCTTATTATTAATTGTCGGTACCTCTCCATGATTGACATAGCTGTTGGATGATCTTATTTGCATGTATATCATTATGAACTGCTTAAGTATTAGCCATAGCATGAGAATATATACATCATATGAGCAAATGTGTTCGTGAAAGTTCTTTTATCGCTCAGTTGTTAACTGAATTGCTTGAGGTCAAGCAATAAGCTAAGCTTGGGGGGAGTTGATACGTCCAAAACGTATCTACTTTCCCGAACACTTTTGCTATTGTTTTGCCTCTAATTTGTGTATATTGGATACAACTAACACGGACTAACGCTGTTTTCAGCAGAATTGCTCTGTCTCGTTTTTGTGCATAAATCCAACTTTCGGAAAACCCGGATTTTATACAAGGCCCTATTTTCCCAATATTGGCGGAGCCAAAAGGGCAAGCCAGTGGGGGCACGAGGGCCCCACACACTAGGCCGGCGCGGCCGGGGGGCGCGCGCCTAGTGTGTGGCCTCCTCGGCTAGCCCCCGACGCCCTCCTTCGGACTACTTATCGCCCTCGACTTAAAAACGCACGGAGAGAAGTCGAAGTCGCCAGAAACCCTCCAGAGAGCCGCCACATCGCGAAACTCCGTCTCGGGAGCCAGAAGTCTCCGTTCTGGCACTCCGCCGGACGGGGAATAGGAGGAGATCTTCACCGCCATCACCGCCAACGCCTCTCCATCGACCAGCCATGTTTCCCCCATCCATGTGTGAGTAATTCCCCGCTGTAGGCTGAAGGGGATGGTGGGGATTGGATGAGATTGGTCATGTAATAGTCATAAGTTTGTTAGGGCATAGTGCCTAGTATCCGTAGATGTCACTTTTATGATATTGTTGCAACTTGTTATGCTTAATGCTTGTCACTAGGGCCCGAGTGCCATGATCTCAGATCTGAACATGTTATTGATTCATGAAGATATTCGTTGTTTATGATCTTACCTGCAAGTTGTATACACATGTCGCTGTCCGGAACCAATGGCCCCAAAGTGACAGAAATTGGGACAACCGGAGGGAATGGTAGTGATGTGAGGATCACATGTGTTCACGGAGTGTTAATGCTTTGCTCCGGTACTCTATTAAAAGGAGTACCTTAATTTCCAGTAGTTTCCCTAGAGGCCCGATGCCACCGGCTGGTAGGACAAAAAGATGTTGTGCAAGTTTCTCATTGCGAGCACGTACGACTAAATATGGAACACATGCCTATTGATTGATTAGTACTTGGATACCATTTTATTATTATCTGCAAATGCCCCTGCTTTGATTGTTATATGAGTTTCTCTCATCCATGCAACGCCCGTTAATCCGTCCCTGTGCCTACAGTATTTTAATCCTGCTGTTTACTATAATCACTATGCTGTCTTTATTTCACCGGCTGTTATTTCACTATTCCTACTGCTATAAAACTGTTACTACTGATAAACTCTTGCGAGCAAGTCTGCCAGGTGCAGCTGAATTGACAACTCATGTTAAGGCTTACAAGTATTCTTTGTCTCCCCTTGTGTCGAATCAATAAATTGGGTAATACTTCCCTCGAAGACTGTTGCGATCCCCTATACTTGTGGGTCATCAGTGCCCTCTATCCTTTTATTTGTGAACTTTGCCATAGAGTGGGTCCTTTTAATTTTCAATGCTCCTCCAATGATAATTCGAACCTTATGAGTGCTGCAAATTTGTATTGTGATGATGAAATCACTCCTAATCAGCATGATGAACTTACTTTATTTTGGGGTGTGAAGAGTTATTGAGAAAAACTTCTTTGATGGATATGAGTGCTCTTGATATTAGTAGTGTCTGATACGCGTAGATGCACACGTCCGTTGGGAACCCCAAGTGGAAGGTATGATGCGTATAGAAGCAAGTTTCCCTCAGTATGAAACCAAGGTTTAATCGAACCAGTAGGAGCCAAGAAGCACGTTGAAGGTTGATGGTCGCGAAATGTGATGCGGCGCAACACCAGGGATTCCGGCGCCAACTAGGAACCTGCACAACACAACCAAAGTACTTTGCCCCAACGAAACAGTGAGGTTGTCAATCTCACCGGCTTGCTGTAACAAAGGATTAAACGTATCGAGTGGAAGATGTTTGCAAAGAAAACAAGAAAACACAATTGCAGTAGATTGTATGCTATGGAAAGAATAGGACCGGGTCCACAGTTCACTAGAGGTGTCTCTCCCATAAGATAAAAGCATGTTGGGTGAACAAATTACAGTCGGCAATTGACAAATAGAGAAAGGCATAATAATGCATATACATGACATGGTAAATATAGTGAGATTTAATTGGGCATTACGACAAAGTACATAGACCGCCATCCAACTGCATCTATGCCTAAAAAGTCCACCTTCAGGTTATCGTCCGAACCCCCAAAGTATTAAGTTGCAAAGCAAGACAATTGCATTAAGTATTGTGCGTAATGTAATCAATAACTACATCCTTAGACATAGCATCAATGTTTTATCCCTAGTGGCAACACATCACAACCTTAGAACTTTCTGTCACTGTCCCATGTATCAATGAAGGCATGAACCCACTATCGAGCATAATTACTCCCTCTTGGAGTTAAGAGTAAAAACTTGGCCAGAGCCTCTACTAATAACGGAGAGCATGCAAGATCATAAACAACACATGAACAATAGATTGATAATCACCATAATCATAGTACTCTCTATCCATCGGATCCCGACAAACACAACATATAGAATTACATATAGATGATCTTGATCATGTTAGGCAGCTCACAAGATCTAACAATGAAGCACAACAAGGAGAAGACGACCATCTAGCTACTGCTATGGACCCATGGTCCAGGGGTGAACTACTCACTCATCACTCCGGAGGCGATCATGGCGATGAAGAGTCCTCCGGGAGATGAATCCCCCTCCGGCAGGGTGCCGGAGGCGATCTCCAAATCCCCCGAGATGGGATTCGCGGCGGCGGCGTCTCTGTAAGGTTTTCCGTATCGTGGCTCTGCACCGGGGTTTCGCGACGGAGCTTTAAGTAGGCGGAAGGTCAACGCGGGGGCCACACGAGGGCCCAGGGGATAGGTCGGCGCGGCCAAGGGCCGCGCTGCCACCCCCGGCCACCTCGTGGCCCCACTTCGTTAGGTCTTCGGTCTTCTGGAAGCTTCGTAAAATAGGACCCCGGGCGAAAGTTTCGTCCAATTCCGAGAATATTTTTTACTAGGATTTCTGAAACCAAAACAGCAGAAAAAGAATCGGCTCTTCGGCATCTTGTTAATAGGTTAGTTCCAGAAAATGCATAAATATGACATATAATGTGCATAAAACATGTAGGTATCATCAATAAAGTAGCATGGAACATAAGAAATTATCGATACGTTGGAGACGTATCAGCATCCCCAAGCTTAGTTCTGCTCGTCCCGAGCAGGTAAAACGATAACAAAGATAATTTCTGAAGTGACATGCCATCATAATCTTGATCATACTATTTGTAAACATATGTAATGAATGCAGCGATCAAAGCAATGGTAATGACATGAGTAAACAATGAATCATATAGCAAAGACTTTTCATGAATAGTACTTCAAGACAAGCATCAATAAGTCTTGCATAAGAGTTAACTCGTAAAGCAATAAATCAAAGTAAAGGTGTTGAAGCAACACATAAGAAGATTAAGTTTCAGCGGTTGCTTTCAACTTGTAACATGTATATCTCATGGATATTGTCAACATAAAGTAATATAACAAGTGCAATATGCAAGTATGTAGGAATCAATGCACAGTTCACACAAGTGTTTGCTTCTTAAGGTGGAAGGAGATAGGTAAACTGACTCAACAATAAAAGTAAAAGAATGGTCCTTCAAGAGGAAAGCATCGATTGCTGTATTTGTGCTAGAGCTTTTATTTTGAAAACATGAAACAATTTTGTCAACGGTAGTAATAAAGCATATGAGTTATGAAAATTATATCTTACAAGTTGCAAGCCTCACGCATAGTATACTAATAGTGCCCGCACCTCGTCCTACTTAACTTGGACTACCGGATCTTTGCATGCCATGTTTCAACCAAGTGTCACAAAGGGGTACCTCCACCGCCTGTACAAAGGTCCAAGGAGAATGCTCGCATTTCGGATTTCTCGCTTTTGATTATTCTCAACTTAGACATCCATACCGGGACAACATGGACAACAGATAATGGACTCCTCTTAAATGCATAAGCATGTAGCAAAGTTATTATTCTCATATGAGATTGAGGATATATGTCCAAAACTGAAACTTCCACCATGATTCATGGCTTTAGTTAGCGGCCCAATGTTCTTCTCTAACAATTTTGCATGCTCCAACCACTAAAATGATAGACCTTCAGACAAGACGGACATGCATAGCAACTCACATGATATTCAACAATAGTTGATGGCGTTCCCCAGAACATGGTTATCGCACAACAAGCAACTTAATAAAATATAAAGTGCATAAGTACATATTCAATACTACGATAGTTTTTAAGGCTATTTTGTCCCATGAGCTATATATTGCAAAGGTGAATGATGGAATTTTAAAGGTAGCACTCAAGCAATTTACTTTGGAATGGCGGGTAAATACCATGTAGTAGGTAGGTATGGTGGACACAAATGGCATAGTGGTTGGCTCAAGGATTTTGGATGCATGAGAAGTATTCCCTCTCGATACAAGGTTTAGGCTAGCAAGGTTATTTGAAGCAAACTCAAGGATGAACAAGTGCAGCAAGACTCACATAAAAGACATATTGTAAACATTATAGGACTCTACACTGTCTTCCTTGTTGTTCAAAACTCAATACTAGATATTATCTAGACCTTAGAGAAACCAAATATGCAAATCAAATTTTAGCAAGCTCTATGTATTTCTTCATTAATGGGTGCAAAGCATATGATGCAAGAGCTTAAACATGAGCACAACAATTGCCAAGTATCACATTATCCAAGACATTTTTAGAATTACTACATGTAGCATTTTCCAATTCCAACCATATAACAAATTAACGAAGAAGAAACTTCGCCTTGAACATTATGAGTAAAGCCTAAGGACACATGTGTCCATATGCAACAGCGGAGCGTGTCTCTCTCCCACAAAGTGAATGCTAGGATCCATCTTATTCAAACAAAAACAAAAACGAAAACAAACCGACGCTCCAAGTAAAGAACACAGATGTGAAATAAAAATATAGTTTCAGGGAGGAACCTGATGATGTTGTCGATGAAGAAGGGGATGCCTTGGGCATCCCCAAGCTTAGACGCTTGAGTCTTCTTAAAATATGCAGGGATGAACCACGGGGGCATCCCCAAGCTTAGAGCTTTCACTCCTCTTGATCTTAGTATATCATTCTCCTCTCTTGACCCTTGAAAACTTCCTTCACACCAAACTTCAAGCAAACTCATTAGAGGGTTAGTGCATCATTAATAATTCACACATTCAGAGGTGACACAATCATTCTTTTCACTTCTGGACATTGCATAATGCTACTGGACATTAATGGATCAAAGAAATAAATCCAACATAGCAAAAGAGGCAATGCGAAATAAAAGGCAGAATCTGTCAAAAACAGAACAGTCCGTAAAGACGAATTTATAAATGGCACCAGACTTGCTCAAATGGAAAAACTCAAAACTAATGAAAGTTGCGTACATATCTGAGGATCACGCTCGTAAATTGGCAGATTTTTTCGAATTTTCTACAGGGAATTATGCCCAGATTCGTGACAGACAGCAATGCTGTTTCTGCGCAGCGATCCCAAATATAACATCAACTTTGACATAGAAACTTTACTTGGCACAAAAACATGATAAGGAGAGGTTGCTACAGTAGTAAACAACTTCCAAGACTCAATAAAACAAAAAATTGCTGTAGGTAAAAACATGGGTTGTCTCCCATAAGCGCTTTAACGCCTTTCAGCTAGGCGCAGAAAGTGCAAATCAAGTAACATCGAGAGATGGTGTGTCAACCTTACCTTGGGCTTCATCTTTACCTTTCTTAATGTTTTTCTTTCCTTTTGGTTTAGGAAATATATGATTCCCCCCTGGTATAGAGGTGAATTTCAGAGTGCCTTCTCCCACATCAATGACTGCTCCCAATAATTTCAGCAAGGATCTTCCGAATATGATTTTTCCTGAATCATGTGATGCAACCAATTTCTTTATGGCATTAAAAGCTTGATCCCCATTACAATGAAGGAAATCTCCTCCTACTAAGGTGTCCAAAGCATATCTATAGCGAACCATAAGACCAAAATAAAAATTACTAAGGAGCAAACTTAGAGTCATTTGAGGTTCAGTTTTGATAAGAAGTAAAAATTCTAGACCAAGCATCCTTAAAACTCTCCTCATCCCCTTGCTTGAAAGTGAAAACTAAGTCTTCAGGTGAAGAAGTAACAGGTTCAGAGCTAGACATGGTAATAAAAGTAACTAAAATTTTTTTTTTGTATTTTAAATATAGAGTGCAGGACAATAAAGCAAACTAGATAGAGTAAATGCGAGTAACTAATTTTTTTGTGTTTTCGATATAGAGAGCAAGACAGTAAATAAAGTAAAACTAGCAACTAATTTTTTTGTATTTTGATTTAGTGCAGCAAACAAAGTAGTAAATAAAATAAAGCAAGACAAAAACAAAGTAAAGAGATTGAGAAGTGGAGACTCCCCTTGCAGCGTGTCTTGATCTCCCGGCAACGGCGCCAGAAATTTAGCTTGATACGCGTAGATGCACACGTCCGTTGGGAACCCCAAGTGGAAGGTATGATGCGTATAGAAGCAAGTTTCCCTCAGTATGAAACCAAGGTTTAATCGAACCAGTAGGAGCCAAGAAGCACGTTGAAGGTTGATGGTCGCGAAATGTGATGCGGCGCAACACCAGGGATTCCGGCGCCAACTAGGAACCTGCACAACACAACCAAAGTACTTTGCCCCAACGAAACAGTGAGGTTGTCAATCTCACCGGCTTGCTGTAACAAAGGATTAAACGTATCGAGTGGAAGATGTTTGCAAAGAAAACAGTAAACACAATTGCAGTAGATTGTATGCTATGGAAAGAATAGGACCGGGGTCCACAGTTCACTAGAGGTGTCTCTCCCATAAGATAAAAGCATGTTGGGTGAACAAATTACAGTCGGGCAATTGACAAATAGAGAAAGGCATAATAATGCATATACATGACATGGTAAATATAGTGAGATTTAATTGGGCATTACGACAAAGTACATAGACCGCCATCCAACTGCATCTATGCCTAAAAAGTCCACCTTCAGGTTATCGTCCGAACCCCCTCCAGTATTAAGTTGCAAAGCAACAGACAATTGCATTAAGTATTGTGCGTAATGTAATCAATAACTACATCCTTAGACATAGCATCAATGTTTTATCCCTAGTGGCAACAGCACATCACAACCTTAGAACTTTCTGTCACTGTCCCAGGTATCAATGAAGGCATGAACCCACTATCGAGCATAATTACTCCCTCTTGGAGTTAAGAGTAAAAACTTGGCCAGAGCCTCTACTAATAACGGAGAGCATGCAAGATCATAAACAACACATGAACAATAGATTGATAATCACCATAATCATAGTACTCTCTATCCATCGGATCCCGACAAACACAACATATAGAATTACATATAGATGATCTTGATCATGTTAGGCAGCTCACAAGATCTAACAATGAAGCACAACAAGGAGAAGACGACCATCTAGCTACTGCTATGGACCCATGGTCCAGGGGTGAACTACTCACTCATCACTCCGGAGGCGATCATGGCGATGAAGAGTCCTCCGGGAGATGAATCCCTCCGGCAGGGTGCCGGAGGCGATCTCCGAATCCCCGAGATGGGATTCGGCGGCGGCGTCTCTGTAAGGTTTTCCGTATCGTGGCTCTCGGTACTGGGGGTTTCGCGACGGGAGCTTTAAGTAGGCGGAAGGTCAACGCGAGGGGCCACACGAGGGGCCCAGGGGATAGGTCGGCGCGGCCAAGGGCTGGGCCGCGCCACCCCCTGGCCACCTCGTGGCCCCACTTCGTTAGGTCTTCGGTCTTGGAAGCTTCGTGCAAAAATAGGACCCCGGGCGAAAGTTTCGTCCAATTCCGAGAATATTTCTTTACTAGGATTTCTGAAACCAAAAACAGCAGAAACAATGGCTCTTCGGCATCTTGTTAATAGGTTAGTTCCAGAAAATGCATAAATATGACATATAATGTGCATAAAACATGTAGGTATCATCAATAAAGTAGCATGGAACATAAGAAATTATCGATACGTTGGAGACGTATCAGTGTCCTGCATGGGTGTCTTTCTTATTGCATTGATAATTGCCACACAAATACTTACATACAAAATATTTTAGAAGATGACACTTAGCCAAAATATGATAGGACTGCTGTGTGTTTCGAACTTATTAATGAAAAGGAGAAATCCTCCCAAGTTTCTTCTATTATTTCTGGAAATAAATCAGGTTATATGGAGAAGCCTTCCTTCAAGACTCTTCCTCCTAAAGAAGGGAACAAGGAGAAGGAAAAGAAGAAGGAGAAGGGAACGAAGAAGAGGAAGAAGAGGGGGAATAAAAAGAAAGAGGTAACGGCATATCCCCGCGTGTATGAGATAACAATAGGTAATCGTAAGTATGTTGCTCCTAATGATTATTATGATAATGAATATGAGTACAATGATCTTCCTATGCCCTTTACCCATATTAGTGATCATGATTTGGAAGAGCACACTACCTTTGATTTTGGAAATCTCTTTGGTACCGACTATGAAAGTAATGATGTTAGCACTATTCATGTTCCCTCAAACATGATATTGAAAGCTCTAAGCTTGGGGATTTTGTGCTTGAAGATCCTATATTTGAGACCTTTACTTTTAGTGAAAATGATGATATTATATATTCTGGTTTAGATAATCGTTATAGAGATGGATATGACACAGGTTATAATTATCCTTATGAAACTTGTCATAGTTATGATGGGATTGCCAAAAACCATTCCCTTAGTATGCAACTTGTTTACCATGTTCAAATTCTTGATAATGATACCTTTATGCATATGAACCATGATAAGAATGTTTTAAGTGATGGTTATATTGTGGATTTCATCAATGATGCTGCTGAAAGTTAATATGAGAGAGGGAAACATGGTTATATGCATCTTAATGATATTAAGTTTCCCCTCTTTATGTTGAGGATTTTGAAGTTACTCGTGTTTTATCTTCCTATGCTTGTCACTTTGTTCTTTTTGAATTTATTGGTGTACAAGATTCCTATGCATAGGAAGCAGGTTAGGCTTAAATGTGTTTTGAATTTGCTTCTTGATGCTCTCTTTTACTTCAAATCTTACTTCTTGCGAGAGAATCATTGAAATTACTGAGCCCATCTTAATGGCTATAAAGAAAGCACTTCTTGGGAGATAACCCATGGTTTTATTTTGCTACTGTTTTGTTGTGTCTTGGAAGTTGTTACTACTGTAGAAACCTCTCCTTATCTTTATTTTCTTGTATTGTTGTGCCAAGTAAAGTCTCTAATAGAAAGTTGATACTAGATTTGGATTTCTGCGCAGAAACCGATTTGTTTTCTGTCACGAATTCGCATTTTTATCTCTGTAGAAGAATCAAAAAAATCAGCGAAAATTCATGCGTGATCCTCAGATATGTACCCAACTTTCATTAGTTTTGAGTTTTTCCATCTGAGCAAGTTAAGTGCCTCAGAAAAATTCGTCTTTACGGACTGTTCTGTTTTGACAGATTCTGCCTTTTATTTCGCATTGCCTCTTTTACTGTGTTTGATTGGATTTCTTTGCTCCATTAAATTTCAGTAGCCTTGAGTAATGTCCAGAAGTGTTGGTAATGATTGTGTCCTTGATGAACATGTGAATTTTTGATTATGCACTAACCCTCTAATGAGATTGCTTTAAGTTTGGTGTGGAGGAAGTTTTCAAGGATCAAGAGAGGAGAATGATATGATGTGATCAAGAAGAGTGAAAAGTCTAAGCTTGGGATGCCCCGTGGTTCATCCCTGCATATTTCAAGAAGGCTCAAGCGTCTAAGCTTGGGGATGCCCAAGGCATCCCCTTCTTCATCAACTTATCAGGTCACCTCTAGTGAAACTATATTTTAATTCCGTCACATCTTATGTGCTTTACTTGGAGCGTCTGTTTGTTTTTATTTTTGTTTATGTTTGAATAAATTCGGATCCCAAAAATCCTTGTGTTGGAGAGAGACACGCTCCGCTTTTTCATTTGAACACTTGTGTTCTTATTTTTGCTTTAATGTTCATGGCGAAGGAAACTGCTTCGTTGATTGCTATTTGGTTGGAATCAGAAAATGCTTCATATGGTCTTGAATAATTTGATACTTGGCAATTGTTTTGAGCTCTCATAGATCATGTTTAAGCTCTTGCATCATGTAGTTTAAATCTATTAGTGGAGAACTACCGTAGAGCTTGTTGAAATTTGGTTTGCATGATTGGTCTCTCTAAGGTCTAGATATTTTCTGGTAAAAGTGTTTGAACAACAAGGAAGACATTGTAGAGTCTTATAATGCTTGCAATATGTTCTTGTGTAAGTTTTGCTGTACCTGTTCATACTTGTGTTTGCTTCAAACAACCTTGCTAGCCAAAGCCTTGTACTGAGAGGAAATGCTTCTCGTGCATCCAAACACCTTGAGCCAAAACTCATGCCATTTGTGTCCACCATAACTACCTATATGTGGTATTTTTCTGCCATTCCAAAGTAAATTGCTTGCGTGCTACCTTTAAAAATTTTCATTCCTTTGTCTTTACAATACATAGCTCATGGGAAAATATCTTAAAGACTATTGTGGTGATGAATATGTATCTATGTATCTTAGTTCTTATAAGTTGCTTGTTGAGCGGTAACCATGTTTCTGGGGACGCCATCAACTGTTTACACCTTTGTTGAATATCATGTGAGTTGCTATGCATGTTCGTCTTGTCTGAAGTAAGGGTGATTTATCATGATTAAATGGTTTGAGTATGCATATTGTTAGAGACGAACTTTGGGCCGCCAACCAAAGCCATGTATCATGGTGGAAGTTTTCAGTTTGGACATTAATCCTCAATCTCTTATGAGAATATTATATGTTGTTGAATGCTTAAGCATTAAAGAGGAGTCCACTATCTGTTTTCTATGTTGTCCCGGTATGGATGTCCTTAGTTGAGATCTATCAAAAACGAGAAATCAAATGTGATTTATCTCCTTGGACCTTTGTACATGCGTCATAGAGGTACCCCTTTGTGACACTTGGTTGAAACATATGTTATGCAATGATAATCCATGTAAATCCAAGCTAATTAGGATAAGGTGCGAACACTATTGGTATTCGATGCATGAGGCTTGCAACTTGTAGGAAGTTTTATGCATAACACATATGAATTATTACTACCGTTGACAAAATTGTTTCCATGTTTTCAAAATAAAAAGCTCTAGCACAAGAGTAATCCCTGCTTCCCTCTGCGAAGGGCCTTTCTTTTATTTTATGTTAAGTCAGTTTACCTACTTCTTTATATCTTAGAAGCAAACACTTGTGTCAACTGTGTGCACTAATTCTTACATGTTTACTTATTGCACTTGTTATATTACTTTATGTTGACAATTATCCATGTGTTACAAGTTGAAAGCAATTGCTGAAACTTAATCATCCTTTGTGTTGCTTCAATGCCTTTCACTAAGAATCTATTGCTTTATGAGTTAGCTCTTATGCAAGACTTATTGATGCTTGTCTTGAAAGTACTATTCATGAAAAGTCTTTGCTATATGATTCAGTTGTTTAGTCATTGTCTTTACCATTGCTTGAATCACTTCATTCACTTCATATGCTTTACAATAGTATTGATCAAGATTGTGATAGTAGCATGTCACTTCAGAAATTATCCTTGTTATCGTTTACCTACTCGAGGCAGTAGGAACTAAGCTTGGGGATGCTTGATACGTCTCCAACGTATCTATAATTTCTGATGTTCCATGCTAGTTTTATGACAATCCCTACATGTTTTATATGCACTTTATGTCATATTATGGCATTTATTGGACTAACCTATTAACAAGATGCCACGTGCCAGTTGTTTATTATGTCTGTTTATTGCAGAAAAGGCCCAAAAACCAAAGTGCTCGGAAAAATCCAGAAAAATCACATAAATTCTATTCCACCAGAAGACTCACGGAGCCGAGGGCGGCCAGGAGGCCCAGGGCCTCCTCCCCATCAGCCGGCGCGGCCAGGGGGCCGCCCACCCTATGGTGTGGGCCCCTGGGACTCCACCGACATCGCCTTTTGCCTATAAATTCCCTCGCGACGGAAAACCCTACACGAATCGACGAAACTCCGAAAAAGACTCCAGGGCGCCGCGCCATCGTGAAACTCCGTTTTGGGGACAGAAGTCTGTTCGCACGCCACCGGACGGGGAATTGCCCCGGAGTCATCTCCATCGACACCACCGCCATCTTCATCGCCGTTGCTGTCTCCCATGATGAGGAGGGAGTAGTTCTCCCCGAGGCTTAGGGCTCTACCGGTAGCTATGTGGTTTATCTCTCTCCCATGTACTTCAATACAACGATCTCATGAGCTGCCTTACATGATTGAGATCCATATGATGAGCTTTGTAATCTAGATGTCGTTATGCTATTCAAGTGGATTTTAATTATGTGATCTCCGGAGACTCCTTGTCCCACGTGTGTAAAGGTGACAGTGTGTGCACCGTGTGGGTCTCTTAGGCTATATTTCACAGAATACTTGTTCACTGGGTTATGATTTGAGTTGGATGTCTCTATGAAATTGTGGTGTGTTAGTACCTCCTATAAATGCTCACAGTGACATCGTGGGGTGTTTATTAGTACTTGGGAATACATCTTTAAGGTTTGCTTTTGCAGCCCTACACGGTGAATTAGTGTTTGTTATCCTGCCAGAGAGTAATTCAGAATAGCATAGTGAAGTGCTTATATTTATATTCCTTTATGATATCATTGTTGAGAGTAACCACTAGTGGAAGTATGATCCCTAGGCCTTGTTTCTAAGCATTGAAACACCATTTCCAACAAGTTCTGCTACATGTTTGCTTGCTGCAATCTTTATTTCAGATTGCAATTGTTACTTACAATCATCCATATTACTTGTATTTCACTATCTCTTCGAACTAGTGCACCTATACATCGACAAGTGTATTAGGTGTGTTGGGGACACAAGAGACTTCTTGTATCTTAATTGCAGGGTTGCTTGAGAGGAATATCTTTGACCTCTACCTCCCTGAGTTCGATAAACCTTGGGTGATCCACTTAAGGGAAACTTGTTGCTGTTCTACAAACCTCTGCTCTTGGAGGCCCAACACTGTCTACAGGAATAGAAGCGTGAGTAGACATCAGATATCCTAAATAATGGTGTGCAAAAGGAGAACTATATGGGAGCCGCTCTTGAAGTCACTATATGAAAGGATGATAAACCATTTGATACCAGTTGTTGACATGGACATACATACCTCTCAAAATACATTTTCAACATCTCTGTTTTATTCAAAATAAAAGCTCTAGCACATGAGTAATCTCTGCTTCCCTCTTTGAAGGGCCTTTCTTTTACTTTTATGTTGAGTCTTCATCTTCTAACTTTATGCACCAATTGAGAGAGCATAGTTGTCATTCTGAGTATAATCTGCATAGCTTATTGATTGATTCATAATTATGTTATTGTTTGTTCTCAAATTATTTGTATCTAGTCACCCTTTTGAACTTTAAAGGTGTCCTATGCATTTATGTTTTGCTATTCCATGAAGGACAAGTTGAATACCACTTTGCTATGTTTTGTCTATGCTAAAAAACAAACAGTTGGTTTCAGTGCACTATTATTCATGATCTTTTGTTTGAGTTAATTCTCATGTTATGACATAGTTGCTAAGTTCTATTGTTAGAATTATATCTATCAGGCCTATGTTTAGAGTACTTTGATCTCAGCTCACAATGCTTTTACAATAACTTGATGAAGATTGTGTTGGCTGCATGTCACTTCAAAAATTATGTTTGTTATCACTTACCTACTCGAGGACGAGCATGAGTTAAGCTTGGGGATGCTAATACGTTGCAAACGTATCTATAATTTTTGATGCTCCATGCTTGTTTTACACCAATTTCTATATGTTTTGTTTACACTTCGTGGCATTTTTACGCATTTTTTGGAACTAACCTACTAACAAGATGCCACAGTGCCAGTTCCTGTTTTCTGTTGTTTTTGTATTTCAGAAAATTTGTTCTGGAAATATTCTCGGAATTGTACGAAACAAAAGCCGAAGTTCCTATTTTGCTGTCACGAAGACGGAGTCCAAAGGGAAGACGGAGAAGATCCAGGACGCGGCCACACCACCCCTAGGCACGGGCCACCCCTGGCCGCGCCTAGATACGGTGTGGGCCCCTTGGGCGCCCACCGACATCGCCCTTTCACCTATAAATTGACATCCCGGGAAAAACCTAAAAACCCGAGCCTCCATCTACGAAAAGTTCCGTAGCCACCACCATCGTCGACCCTAGTTCAGGAGGGTTCTGAAGCTCTTCCCGGCACCCTACCGGAGAGGGATATCATCACCGGATGCCTCTTCATCACCATGCCCTCCTCCGAAGTGATGCGTGAGTAGTTCAGCTCTGGACTACAGATCCATAGCAGTAGCTAGATGGTTGTCTTCTCCTCCTTATGCTTCATGTTTAGATCTTGTGAGCTTCCTAACATGATCAAGATCATATTTTATGTAATGCTACATGTTGTGTTTGTTGGGATCCGATGAATATTAAATACTATGATTGAGTTGATTATAGACCTGTTTTATAAGTTATTTGTGATCTTGCATGCTCTCCGTTGCTAGTAGATGCTCTGGCCAAATATGTGCTTGTGACTCCAAGAGAGTGTATTTATGCTTGATAGTGGGTTCATGCATGTATCTAGTAATCTGGGAGAGTGACAATAACTCCTAAGATTGTAGATGTGTTGTTGCTACTAGGGAGAAAACAACAATGCTTTATCCAAGGATAATTTTATTGTTTATTTACACACTTTACTTAATGCAATAATCTGTTGCTTGCAACTTAATACCCAAAGTTATTCGGATGATATCCTGAGGATGGATTATTAGTTATAGATGTAGTTGGATTATGGTCTATGAATCTTGTTGTAATGCCCTAATGAATCTCATAGTAATCATCTTGTCATGTATGGTCTTTATTCTGTCAATTTCCCAGCTGGAATTTGTTTACCCAGCATGTTATTTATATTTATGGAGAGACACCTCTAGTGAACTGTGGACCTCGGTCCTTTCTTTTACACTGTTAGGGACAATCCCCTTCCGGTCCACATTAAATAGGACGTTTGCCCACTGACAGGTGGGCCCTGGGATGCGATCAGGCGGACGCGGGAGGATGTCGCGTGCCATCCGCGGCCACGCAAACCTGACCCAGATTGGGACCAGCTTTGGGTCGTCCTAGACCCTGCGGCCATCCGTTTTTGGGATGTGTCGCCGCGTTGGGCCATCGATTTGTCTGACGCGACCCATCTGGACGGGCGGGCGAGGGATGGCTCGCCCCGTTGGTGATGGCCTTAGACGGCTGCAGTAGTTGACTGGTTGTGACCTCCAGAGGTATGGGAGCAGTAGGGGAAAGGACCTCCGTAGTAGTGGCGCTCATCGGTATTGCAAATGGGATAATCACAGACAGCAATGCTGATGCATCACCACTTTGGAAAATAGATAAACAAGTGGCGGACGTCAGTCCAACACCACTACTAGCCTCGTCGCCGATGGTTAGATCGCTAGCATTTGCAAAGAGCACGGGGTTTACGTCCACGATAGACATGGTCGGCTTCAGAGCCATTTCTGTGGCGGGTGTATAACTGGACTCAGTGGCATCACGGCTCCAACATTCCATCAAACGGCGATGGAGAACGATGCCACGTCGACAAAGATGTCATTCCATTGATTAACTAGACATCTTCTAGAAGTTTTGATAGAACTCTGCTAGTAAACTATCCGAGGAGGCTTTGTTTTGCTCCATTTGAAGAACATCCTTTTTAACCTCATCCTCTAAATAAGGCATGGTAAGGTAGGTGTTTTCCTCATTGAAAACTCGAGGAATGTCATCTATTCGGGACTCATCCATTGAGAAGTCTCCTTCTTCTGGTCCCCAAACAAATTTTTATAATAATTAGTACTAAAGGATTTGAGTTGCTCATGGCCCTCCATCGTACCCTCATCCTGTACCGAGAATGAATAAGCTTCTTTCGATGTCTGCCATTAGCGAACCATGGAAGTATCTTGTGTTGGAGTCACATTCCCAAACGAATTGGGCCTTAGAGCGTTGGTGCCATTTGAGCTCCTCTTCTCGCAATAAGCCAGCCATCATCGCATTATATTGTCTTTTAGTTCAATCTCTTGCGTAGAAAGCGGCCTAACCTAAGCGACACCCTCAACTCATCAATCAAGGATGGTAAGTAAAGCTTTTCATTTTTGAGTCGCCCAACCAAATGTCATGCCCATCCACCAATGTATTTACGCATATCGCGTAACTTATTATTTCACCTTTAAATGGGATTGACACCAACCACTGGACTCTCCAACACATTCTTAACCAAATCCAAAAAAACCTTCTCGATGTAACCAAGAAGTTCAAATTTGAATTGGCGTTTATATTGCGGTGTAGGCATTCTATTGATTAACCAGGGGGAATTTTGACTCCTAGTCTGAGTCCATAAGTACACGATCCAACTTCTCGTATGTCGGCTCTAGAAGACTGTTTGTCCAAGTGAACTGTCTTCCAATCATTGAAACTTCTCTCAAATCCAAACAGTCTATGATAGCATTGAATAAAAAACACCAATAACCGTCAATCTGCTTCTACTCTTCTCATCAGAGAATCTTAGCAAATTAAAATCTGCACCTATAACCATAGAATCTGGATTATCTTCTTTCCTTTCTTTTCCAAACATAAATACAACTGGTCGACTTGGAAACGTATGCATGTATGATGCATGCATGGATTCTTCCTTTCCTAATTTGTGCATGTGCATGTGCATGTTTCTTTCATTCAAAATATGTACCACATGCAACTGAACACGTAGGCAACTAACAAATCTTCAAAAACAAAACTTCCATACAGGCAGTTTTTAGGAGTTTCTGAAGAAAATACGAAGTCAATATAAGCAGCTTTTACGATTTACCATCCAATAGACACCATGTGCTATTCAGATAGGTTTTTCAAACGTGTGAATCTGATCGGTCGACGCATAGCTCAGAGAGGGTCGCCAGAGGAGATTACAAAGCACTGCGAATATGGTCAGTCATTTGATCACCAATATAATTAGATCAGTCGAGAAGTATCAGAGTTGTTTGAGCGGGTGAGCTGTATGAGACTGCGACGTTCCACTACTAGGATCGCTGTGGGGACACCTCTGGTCGAAAAAGTTATGATTCCGGGAAACCAAAGACCCAATCTTATACTCCCTCCATCCATAAAAGGATGTCGGAGATTTGTCAAAATTTGGATGTATCTATACACTAAAGAATGTCTAGATACATTCATATTTAGATAAACTTGTGATATCCTTTTATAGACAGATGTAGTATTTATTTTATTTTTCCTTAAAGCCATCATTTATTGCCCCGTTGCGACGCACATGTATCGTGCTAGTAACCATAGGATGTGGATTATGTTTAGCCAGATTAACCAACTCCTGAAGGAAGGCACACATAAACTCATCCTAGGCTGCTCCATACACAACGTACAAGACTCCCTCTAAAGCTATCAGCTTTGTTACAAATATGAAGTTTTATATGATATTCTCCATCCGCAATAGTCAACACATCTATGGTGTCTCAAATGTCTCCAGCTATATACATATGGGTACCAGCGTCACACCCCAAATTGGATGTTTCAATGGAACATATTAAGGAAGATACTACACATAAGTTTACAAAAAGGGATTTTGCCAACATTGACCCTCAGGTTTCGATGGGGATTGCCTCATCTCCAATGGCTGATGGTAAGTCTCCAGTTTTCTCTTGGTCTTCACCAATTGCTGCAAAATCTACTGTTTCTTTATCCCTAATAGAATGTCCGCCTGAAAAATTGTCAGTTCGTCCTACTTTGAAGGAGGTTATTGCTTTTGGGGGTATTCCTAAGACATCACTAGATGTGAGACCTAGTAAGAGGCTGGGTTGCCAGTCTGATGTGGATATGCCCCAGATGGAGAAGGCAATGATGAATGCACAGTTGAGGGATGTTTCTTCTAGTGCAGGTAAGCCTTTACCTCCTAATTTTTCTATTGTTAATATGCCTGAGTCTGAAATTATTCGTAAGGCCGACCGTTTGGGTATATCCTTAGGAAAATCCGAAGGGGAGGTAGTAAAATCTATTAGAGGGATTAAGTTGCTAGAAGAGGAACGAATTTTAACAATGTTGCAAAAGAATGTGGACGAGAATGTGAATAAAGAGGAAGGTCCATCCACTCTTGTGATGTCTAAAGTCTCTACCTTATGTGAAGATTTGATTGAGGATGATGGAATCCCACTGGATTTAGATGATCATGTGGAACATCTAGAGACAGTAGTTCTTAAGAAGAAATCTAGGGTGAGAAAAACTTATGATACAAATAATATTCGTAAAAGTACTAAGCGAAAAATTAAAAACAATTTTCCAAATGCAAAATCTAAAAGGAATGAATTGGAATCCTGGTGGTTTTGGGGACACTGCTAAGCATTTGTTTGTTAAAGAGGCAATTAGAGAACATAAATTAGATTTTGTAGCTTTATTGGAGACTGGAAGATCTAATTTCTCGATTACTTTTTTGAATCAACTTGCTGCGGGATATAGTTATTCTTGGTTTTGTTTACCACCTCATGGGAGGTCTGGAGGTATTTTAGTTGGAATAAATTAAGATACTCTTGAGGTCCTAATGGTAAGCACTGGGGATTTTTGTGTAAAGCTTCATGTCAGGTGTAAAAGGGATGGTTTTGAATGGATTCTAGTGCCAGCCTATGGGGCTGCCCAAGATGCACATAAAGCAGAATCCTTAGCGGAATTAGTAAGAATATGTGAGTATGAAACATTACCTATGTTGGTAGGTGGTGATTTTAATATTATTCGAAAAAGAGAAGATAAAAATAATGATAATTTCAAAGCTTGTTGGCCTTTTGTTTTTAATGCAATCATTGAACATTTGAATTTGCGTGAAATTGCTCTTTCGGGGAGAAAATTTACGTGGGCGAGTCGTCGAGCGGAACCAACTTATGAGAAGCTGGATAGAGTTCTGGCCTCCATTTCTTGGGAACAAAAATTTCCCCTTGTCACTGTTGGTGCATTGACAAGGGCGGATTCTGACCATACACCGATTCTTATTGACTCAGGGGTGAAGGCACACTTGGGTAATAAGCCAAAATTTTCCTTTGAATTGCATTGGTTGCGACAAGAAGGTTTCATTGATATGATTGAAAAAGAATGGAATTCGGTTACGATGGGTTTGAATCCGATGGATGTATGGTTGAATAAACTCAGGCACATAAGAAAATTTCTTAAAGGTTGGGAAAAATATCAAAGTGGGATATATAAAAAAGAGAAGGAGAGGTTACTTGGTATCATTGATCATTTACATGTGAAGGCTGAGACAAATACTTTGACTTTGTCGGAAAGGGAAGTGCTAAAAAATGCTAATGAGAATCTCAATAAATTAAGAAGAGAAGAGGAGTCTAAATGGGCTCAAAGAGCGAAAGTTAAACATATCGAAGAGGGGAGGAATAATACGAGATACTTCCATTTGATTGCAAATGGGAAACATCGTAAAAAGAAAATTTTCCAGTCAGAGCAACATGAGGGAACTATAGTTGGGGAAGACAATTTGAAGGTCTATATTACTGAATTCTATAAGAAATTGTTTGGGGCACCGGTTCCAAATAATATCTCTTTGGTAGAAGATCAAGTGCAGGACATCCCTCGGATATCTGATGTTGAGAATGATATCTTGATAGCTCAATATTCTGAGGAAGAGGTTTATGAGGCACTTTTTCAGATGGAACGCAATAAAGCTCCAGGACCTGATGGTTTTCCAGCGGATTTTTACCAAAAATGTTGGACCATAATAAAGGAAGATCTGATGGCGCTTTTTAATCAGTTTAGTAATGGGGACTTGCCTCTATACAAACTGAATTTTGGCGTCATCACTTTATTACCCAAAAAAGAAGATGCGGTTCAAATACAACAATATAGACCTATTTGTCTGCTTAATGTGTGCTTTAATTTTTTTACTAAAGTTGGTACAAATCGTATAACGAGGATTGCCCCACGAGTTATAAAACCAATACACTCAGCCTTTATGCCGGGGAGGAATATTTTAGAAGGGGTTGTCATTCTTCATGAAACCATTCGTGAGTTGCATAGTAAGAAAATGGAGGGGGTCTTATTTAAAATTGATTTTGAAAAGGCATATGATAAGGTGAAATGGCCGTTCCTACAACAGACCTTGAGAATGAAGGGATTTGCTCCAGATTGGTGTGAAGTTGTGCAACAATTTATTCAAGGTGGGAGCGTTGGGGTAAACGTAAATGGTGACATTGGTCATTATTTCCAGACAAAAAAAAGGTTTGAGACAAGGTGATCCATTGTCTCCAATACTTTTCAATATTGTAGTAGATATGCTAGCCATCATAATTGAACGAGCAAAAAATGATGGTCAAGTGGGAGGCCTTATTCCTCATCTTGTTGTGGGGGTATCTCTATATTACAATATGCCGATGATACTATCCTTTTTATGGAGCATGACCTTCAGAAAGCTGTTAATATGAAGTTAATTCTATGTCTATTTGAAGAGCTCTTTGGGCTTAAAATTAACTTTCATAAAAGTGAGATATTCTGTTTTGGTAAAGCAAAGGATGAGGTTAACCAGTATAAACATATTTTTTGATGTGACACTGGTTCTTTACCTTTCAGATATCTCGGTATTCCGATTCATTTTAGAAAACTTAGAATTTCTGATTGGTACCCAGTTGAGACCCGGTTTGAGAGCAAATTGGGATGCTGGAAGGGCAAATTACTGTCCTATGGGGATAGACTTGTTCTTATCAATTCAGTTTTAACAAGCTTACCAATGTTCATGTTGTCTTTTCTAGAAATACCTATTGGGGTAAGAAAAAGATTGGATTTTTATAGGTCTAGATTCTTTTGGCAATCTGATGAAAATAAAATAAAATATAGACTTACAAAGTGAAATATTGTCTGTAGACCTAAAGACCAAGGGGGTTTAGGGATTGAAGTTCTCGAACTCAAGAATAGATGTTTATTGAGTAAGTGGCTTCATAATCTAAATGAGGATGGGGTGTGGCAAGAATTGCTACATAATAAATATCTAAGACAAAAGACATTATCTGAGGTACAGGCTAAACCCACAGATTCTCCCTTTTGGAAGGGATTGATGGGGGTTAAAAATGATTTTTTTAGTAGAGGTTTCTTCAAGGTTGGTAATGGTGAAGCCACTCGTTTTTGGGAAAATATTTGGCTAGGGAAAACATCACTAGCTCATCAATATCCATCCTTATATAATATTGTGCATCACAAGAATGTTACGATAGCTCATGTGTTAGCCCAAACACCCCTGAATATCAGTTTCAGAAGGTTGTTGGTGGGAAACAAATGGACTTTGTGGTTACAGTTATGCCAAAAACTTATGAGGATTAATTTGAATGATGAGAATGATCGATTTGTTTGGAATTTGACATCATATGGTTTGTTTACAGTGAAGTCTATGTATGAGGATCTTATGAATGACCACACACCTTTTTTTTGAAAATACCTATGGAAAGTTAAAATTCCTCTTAAGATAATTTTTTTTATGTGGTTTATGAGCAATAAGGTTTTGCTTACTAAAGATAACTTAGCTAAAAGAAGGTGGAATGGGTGTACAAAATGTGTTTTCTGCGGAGATCAGGAGACTATTGAACACCTCTTCATATCTTGTCCTTTAGCTAAACTTCTTTGGCATACGGTTAATTTCACTTTTGACCTTCCTCCTCCAACCAATATTACGAATATGTTTGGTAATTGGTTAAATGGAGCTGATAGACAGTCTAAGGCTTTTATTCGTGTTGGGGTTTCGGCCTTATGTTGGTCTATATGGAGGGCGAGGAATGATATTATTTTTAACAAAAAACAATCTTTTCACTTTTTGCGGGTTATCATATGGTGTCACATTGGGTTCAGTTGTGGGATCTACTGTCACCGGAGGGACATTGGGATGCTATGGCTACTGGATGCACACGGCTCCAGACGGTCGCTCAGGATATCTTGTGCCAAGATGGTTGGTGGCACAATAGGCGGATACGTTGATCTGTAGTCTGTTTTTACCTTCTTTTTATCGTTGGTTGATCTTGTATCAATTATTGGCGGTGCCTAAGATGTTCTAAACTTTGTACTCGTTGCTTTTTTTAATAAAAGGCTGTGTGCATCATCATGATGCTGAAGCCGGGGTTTAATCCCCATTTCGAAAAAATATGGGTACCAGCTAGCTAGGGGGCAGTGTGGGATTTGTTCGATGTTTCACGGCTCTACTCCTCAATAGATATTTTTCTTAAATGAAGGATAGATCCTCTGCCTGTACATTCAAAACATGGATATACAACTTTTTTTATTAATTTATTCAATAGAGTTCTAATAAAGATTATATATCAAAAAGTCTGAAATTATCACGTAATACCTACATACTCTATGATGAGTAAACATCATGTAACCATGGCCTTGTACCATGAAAAACACTGAAACTCCCTGTCAACTAGGAAGCGGGAACATCATATACACCGAGACACCCTCTAGGCGACATGGGAGCGCTCATCAGTCTAGTAGACGCTTAGCGAGCACCTCATAATAGCAACGACCCCGTCCTTCGCAAGGTCGTCTAGGGATGTCCATCACCGAGACTCCACTACACCATGATGTCGATTCTCGCCGTCATCGACGTTGTAAGATGCATACTGCTCTTCCTGGGGTTGGGTGTTCATGAACTTGAGGTCAAAAACTCAGCCTTACTTGGTAAATGGCTATTTAACCTTCTTACCGCAGATGGGGTATGGCAGACTCTCCTTAAGAGAAAGTATATTGGAGAAAAAGCGTTGTCCCAAATTCTATGGAAACCTGGTGACTCGCATTTCTGGCCTGTCTAATGGCTACGAAGAAATATTTCTTCCAATATGGTACCTTCTCGATAAAGGATGGTTCGCAGATACGGTCCTGGGAGGATTCTTGGTTAGGGAATAGACCTCTTAGGAAACAATATCCTGCGTTATATACCATTGTACATCGCAAAAGTGATACCATTGCGGTAGTAATAGCGACATCACCTCCGTCTGTGACGTTTAGACGACATTTACTAGGTCTGAGATTGGCTACGTGGAATGTCTTACTTCTACATTTGGAATCCATTCACCTATCGGAAGGCACAGATGAATTTCGTTGGAACTTACATTCTAATGGAAAATTTTCAGTAAGTTCATTATACAATGCGATTATACATCCTGATATTCTAGTCGATAATAAAAAGAAAATTTGGAAGATGAAAGTACCACTTAAAATTAAAGTTTTCTGTTGGTACTTACGTCAAAGGGTGATCCTAACCAAACATAATTTTCTTAAGGGTAACTGGCAGTGTGTTCTGTCAACAAGATGAGACAATCAAACACTTATTCTTCCAATGTCGCTTTGGCAGGTCTATATGGTCATGCATCAAAGTACATTCGGATCTGTATCCTCCGACTAGTGTAGCCAATGTCTTTGGGAATTGGCTTCATGGTATCGATCACAGGTTTAGAATGCTTATTAGGGTGGGAGCGCTTGCCGTTACATGGTCGCTTTGGCTGTATAGAAATGACAAAGTTTTTAATGATAAGAATTGTTCGCTCTTGCAGGTTATCTACATATGTACCGGTACTCTATGTTCGTGGTCTGCGCTACAGAAGGTGGCGAATCGCGACCTGTTTATGGAGGTCTGTACACGGTTGGAGGCTACGGCGAGGCATACGTTTTCCCAACATGGGTGGATGTATAATCTACGGATCGAGCCACCAGTGGTTACATATGCATTTGCATAGTTGCTAATATTGAGTATGTACAAGGCCTTTTTTTCTCATTTTAGAACTTGTGGACTATCAGACTTGACGGCTGTGTCCATCATAGTTATGCAGAGACCGGGTGTAATTGCTTGTTTTGAGTAATAAAAGCGTTCATTATAAAAAAAATACTACTCTTCCTATTGCGTCCACCATCCAAAAATTGATCCAAAATCGATGCCCTCAAGTGATAGAGAGACACTGAACGTGCTGCCATCGTTCGATCCGGGCTACCCAGATCTTGAGTTTCCCCCAAAGCAACATGAGTGAGTAGATGGAGGCTCCAACGACGATGCTTGCAACAATAAAACGGTGTGTGTACACCGCTATCCTCGGCCATGACCAGAGTCATAGATCGATCTTCATCGGCACTATGCCTCCCCAACTCACCACCACGACTAGTTGTGGGGTCAAGGTTCGCCACAACTAGCTGACCAACCACCTCTCGTGGATGAGGATATAATATGAAGGAGGAGACCACTACCACCACGCCCTTGGCCAAAGCCACTAGTTTTGTCATGTTGCTGGCTTAGCCCATGAGCTTCCATGTCGATGTTGGGGTCAATGAGATGCAGTAGGTCAATGTGACCGAGGCCCTTTCAGAGCCCATCTGGGCCCATATCGTATAATTCACCATCGTTGCCCTCTGGCTGTCAAGCTATCTGCAACAACTAGCATTTGGCCCTGGCTACCGCCAATTCCGCATAATTGCCGTTGGTCAGCTTGAGCACCGCCACCTGAATTTGGCCGACGGAACCCACCGCTACCCCCATGCATCTCGGGCTTTGCCCGGCGATACTCCCGACGGCAGTGGAAGGGGGGCAGCAGGAGGAACGCCCCAGTGCGGTTGGCGTGGGCCACACGAAAGCGAGCTGCTGTAGACAATGTGTGTTGTATACCTCCTCAATTTCAACATATATGATGTGTTAGTATGTATCTGATAGTTTGTGTTTGAATATGTATCTATGTTGTACATCATATAAGCCTGGAGCAACACGCGCTTCCACTTAATTAGGTTGTGAATGTCGCCGAGTCGTCCACCACTTAACGGGTTACATTGTCCAGGAGTTCCAAAAGTCTTTGAACAAAAGTGCAATCCCAGAACAGATGTACTAGATCTTGTTTGCTTCTCTTATATTTCCATCTCCGAGGATGTCAGAGCATTTGATGTTCGCCCAATACCATCAACCCCGGATAAGTAAACATACTATTAAGGAATTTCTAGGATTTAGGATATTACCCTCAGATCCTCTTAAATACATCGGAAGGCCAGCTTAGTGTTGCCCGTACTTCTGCAGGAAAGTACACAATTGTTTTTTTGAAACGGAGGCAAAAGCTTTGCCTCATCCATTAATTAAGCAGAAAGTGCACAGTTTGGAGGAGAAAACCGGGCGAAAACCATACAAGACACCACGGGGTCAAGCCCACACTCGCCACATCACAAGGACAAGCCCACTCAAACTCACCACTGATACAAGCGGACGACACACTCGCCAAGATAAGCTTGCCTTCCAACCAAGCCAGAGAGAAGACACCGTACCTACTATGGGAGGAGCAGGCACGGGACACTCCGACATAGCTGAAGAAGACAAACCTCTCAGAGAACTGCGCTAAAACAACCTTGTCGCCCTCGCGACACAAGGTCGATGTCCTCAACACTGTCAAGATCTCGGTGCCACCGCCCCGACATCCAACTAACCCACCACGCCCAGTGCAGAGACCACCAACACCACCTTCCGGGACCGCCATCCCGACATACCGCCGCTCGCACTCGGAGCCACGACGCCGCACGACTCGGCAACCCGCAGCCCAAGCTGCACAGAGCACACCGCTCGCAGACCACGGACATCACACTATCATCCAGGGCCGCCGCCCCGACATACAAACCGATCGTCCCCTCTAGGACGCATCAGGACGAGCCGACTACCCTGCCGCCCTCGGGGCCAAGATTGCCACCCAAGCCTGACAAGCCCCAACCACACACCATATAGTTGCAGCCGCACTGCCCTCCGGGGCCGCCGCCCCGACACACCACATCCTGTTCGAGGCCACCGCCTCGACATCCTCAATCCCTGCTAGCACGAAGACATTGGACGACAAACGAAGCACGGCTGCCCAACAAGGTCGTGCTCTCCAAGACGACGCCTCCAAGGAGGAAGCGACGGAGACCGACGCCATCGCCCGCTCCGGCCGAGGCAGGAACTTGGGTTTTCACCCGAAGAGCACGAAACCTTCGTGGCAAGGGAGGTAGTAGCCCCACGGCGATGCCTCCAAGGAGGGGCACGACATCCAGGGACGCCGCCAATGCCGGCACCGACCCAAGTCGGAGCTGAGTTTTCACTCGGACTTCATCTCCCGAACCGGGACAGCCGGAGCTACACAGGCCACCAGCAGTCACCTCGCGCCAGCCGCACTGCACGCCCACAGCAGCACCCGCGACGTCCCCCGCGCCCCGGCGCGCCTCCCAGGACCTCCGGGCTAGCGCCCCGCTCCAGGCCCGCGCGGGCCCGCGTGGCCCAGATCCAGCCCGGCCGCACACATGCCGCCCCGCCCCGCCTCGAGCGGCCAAAGCGCCTCCGCTTGGCGGCCTCCTTCCACCGCACCACGGCCACCTGCGCAGCGCACCGCCGCGCAAGCCTTCAGCTCCGCCGCCACCCCGCGCTGCCTGCAGAGCCCCACACGCCCCCATTCGCGAGGGCAGAAGAGAGAAAAACCGCCCCGCCGCCACCTTCCCCGGGGATCGCACGGCTTTGCCGGCCCCCCTCCGGCGGCGGCACTGCGAGGAAGCCCTGTAGTGGAGGCTAAGAGGGGTGGCGGCTAGGGTTCCCCCGGTATCGCCCGAGGAGGGCGACGCGGGGGTTGTTATGTTCACACGCATATGTTTTTAAGTACACAATTGTAACAAGGTAGGTGAAAGCTTTTTGAGAAGAATGCCTTTTGTATTTATTTTGTTGGATAGCAAGAGCCAGAGAATAACTACATATTTCCACTTATATCCTAGTCACTCACCCTTGGTCTACATATATCCGACAACCACGCATATTGCACAATGCTAACTTGCTACATCGACCATGCACCTGATATCCTTTCTCTTGGGGTTACTACAAATGGATTTGTTGTATGTAGTCTTCAACACCATGTTATCGCATGCCATGCCAACCCCTCTTTCAATTATCGTCAGCTCTGACCTATCCATTAGTCTTCAACTTTCCTTACCCTCTAACCCTATTGTTTTTTTATAGTTCCTAGATATTTTCACTAGCTCAACTTACAGCACAAGCACAACGTCCGCCCCTTCCTAAGGGCATCTCCAACCGGGCGACCCAAACTGACGCGCTGGGCCGTTTGGCTGGCCGCACGGACACGCGGACAGCGGTCCGCGTCCGCGTGTCCGTTTGGGTCGCACGCGGCGCCCAACGCGGCGACTCAAAGAGACGCCACGTGGTTCGTCTTCCTTGTGCGGCGCTGCGCCATGGCAGGCCTCGACGGGACAGCCATGGCGGGCGGTGGAACGCGCGGGAAAGTTTCCGCGCGCACCAAGGTTCCCGCGCGCGCGAAAACGCCATTGGCGCGCGCGCCCAAGTTTCCCGCCAGGACGCCGGCTATAGAAGACGGCGGCGGTCTCACACAGACCGCATCACCTTCCTCTCCCTCCACCTTCTCCGGCGCCATGCCTCGCACCCTGCAGACCACGCGGGCAAGCTCTCCCTCGCCGCCGGGCCAGGTTCCCGCGGACGGAGGAGGAGGAGCGCGCGGACTCGCGGTGGGTCGCCGACGACGAGGCGCTCCGCGTCGCTGCCGAGGCGGCGGCAAAGAAGGCCGGCGACGCGGAGATGGCGGAGGCGGTCGCGGAGGGCTGGCACGAGACCGCGGACGACTGGTACGAGGCCACGGAGGAGGGTGCGGCCGCCGCGGAGGAGCCCGTCCAAGAGGAGGACCTCGCGCTGGCGAACATCAACGCCGCCATCGAGGAGCGCCTCGCCGACCTCACGCGCGTGACGAAGGAGCACGAGGCCACCTGGCGGGCCGGCCGCCGCCGCTTAGGCGACCTCCTCGGCCAGAAGAACGAGCTGCTCGCTATGCGAGCAGCCCGTCACCTCATCCAGATGCCCTCGCCCGAGCGGCGCGCCCAGGAGGACGCTGACTCGGCGGAGCGCGGCCGGCAAGAACGCATGCGCCGGTGCCAGGTCAGGTTGCAAGCGGGGCGGGCTGCCCGCCAGAGAGTCACGCGGGACAGCTCATGCTCTGCGGAAGCTGGCGAACCGCCGCATTATTCCGTTGGAGTTGGCGCGGGACATAGCTGCACACCGCACTATCCCGCGTCATCCCGCATCGCGCGCGGGACAGAGCAGCTAGCTAGCGAGTGATCGATCGGAATTCGGAAGCCAGTGCTTAGAGCGGCTAGCTAGCTAGTGATCGATCGGAAGCCAGTGCTTAGAGCGGCTAGCTAAACCGATCGGAAGTACGTACAGTACATGCAAACAATACTTAGAGATATTTAGGGAACAAAATAACTAAGTACCATGCAATCTTAGCAACTGCTGGAATTTTGAACAATACAAAACAAGGTTGATTGCAACAAAGCATAGCATGTTTGCATATCACCGTCCAGTAATCAGGCTAATTATTATAACTTAGGGCATCTCCAGCGGGCTGACTTATCTGGTCGTGGCGCGTCTAAAATGATCAGCGCAGACAGACTGACCGGCCGCGTATGCTCCAGCGGGATGATCCAAACGGATCGGCCGTACGTCGCGACCCATCAGTCCGATAAATTTTGGGCTACTTAAACTGGTCATGCACCTGTCGTCTGCCCCCACTGTCAGTTCATCCCAGCCGCAGTTGCCAATAGCTCCATTGCCCGAAGCCAATAGCCAACAATGAATATGTCGAAGTGGTTTCGTCAGGCCTAAAGCCGCGGCTGCACCGGTGCTCTAGCAGCCTCCACACCAGCGATGCCGCAATATGCGATACGTGCCCGTGCATTAGTGCCAGCGTCGGTGGGCGGATCATCCGTGAAGACGCGGTCGCGGCCCAAATTTGCACTAGGGTGCAGACAACGCGGTCAGCGCAAGCATCTGCGTCGTTCTTCCTCAGGCTCGCATGCCAGCGATCGCGCTCGCTTCGCCTTATGGGCGTGGAACGGCATCGCTGCAGCTTTCTGCTTCGCTTTAATGACCGCGCCTCGCCTTCCGCATCTTAGTGCTGGCGAGACTGTCGTTTGGCTTCAGTGCGAGGTCATTGAGGGCGAGCAACTTGCTGTAAAACAATGTATTTGGGGGAACTTGCTCAACCCTCTAGGGGTGGCATATCTCATATATATATAGAGGTACAACGTACATATACACGTATAATACAAGTGCAGCTATACAAAGTCTAACACCCCCCTCAATCTCAACTCACTCCTGATGTAGCACGAAGGTTGAGATTGCGCCTACAGACCTCAAACATTGGCAAAGGTAGAGGCTTGGTGAAGATGTCCGCAAGTTGATCCTTTGAAGAGATAAACTTGATTTGTAGTAGCTTTTGTGAAACTCGTTCCCTCACAAAATGAAAATCAATTTCTATGTGCTTGGTCCGTGCATGAAACACCGGATTAGATGAAAGAAACATGGCACCGATGTTGTCACACCAAAGGACCGGTGGACGAGGTTGAGAGACACCCAATTCCTGGAGAAGGGACTCAACCCATATGAGCTCAGCGGTTGCATCGGCAACAGCTTTATATTCAGCTTCAGTACTGCTGCGAGAAACGGTGGCTTGCTTGCGTGCTCTCCAGGCGATCAAATTAGGACCTAGGAACACAGCATAACCCCCCGTGGATCGCCTGTCGTCTGGGCACCCAGCCCAATCAGCATCAGAGAACGCAGACAGAACACCTGATGAACTGGACCGGAGATGAAGACCAAACGAAGACGTATGACTGACATAACGCAAAATGCGTTTAACAGCAGACCAATGTACATCAGTAGGAGCATGCAAATACTGACACACCCTGTTGACAGCATAGGACAAATCTGGACGCGTAATCGTCAGATACTGCAAACCACCAACAATACTGCGGTACTCCGTCGCATCCTCAGAAGACAAGAGAATACCATCAGTGGCCGAGAGCTTGTCAGTAGAGGACATGGGTGTGGGCGACATCTTGCACTTGAGCATACCAGCACGGCGCAAGAGATCAAGAGAATACTTCTTCTGAGTGAGAGCCAAGCCAGTAGACTGATGAGCAACCTCAATACCCAAGAAGAAGTGCAACGGACCCAAATCCTTGACAGCAAAATCAGCACCAAGAGCAGAAATGAGAGCAGTAGCAGCTGTTGGTGAAGAACTGATCAAGATAATATCATCAACATAGACCAGTAGATACATAGTCACACGGGGCCGCTGAAACAGAAACAGCGATGTGTCGGCCTTGGAAGGGATGAAGCCATGAGTATGAAGAGCAGAAGCCAGGCGAGCATGCCAAGCACGCGGTGCTTGCTTCAAACCATACAGAGCCTTAGTCAGTCGACAGAGATGATGTGGCTGAGCAGGACTAACAAACCCCGGGGGCTGCCGCATATGGACCTCTTCCTCTAGGAGACCATGAAGAAATGCATTCTGTACATCCAGCTGTCGAAGACACCACCCTCGTGAAACCGCCAAAGACAGGAGGAGCCGAATGGTGGTTGGCTTGACAACAGGACTGAAGGTGTCCTCATAGTTGAGACCATGACGCTGCTTGAACCCCTTGGCGACAAGGCGAGCTTTGTAGCGCTCAATAGAACCATCAGCATGTTTCTTCACCTTGAACACCCACTTCGAATCAATAATGTTGACACGTGGGGGAGGAGGAACAAGCGTCCAGGTTTCATTCTGTAAGAGAGCCTGATACTCCTGCTCCATAGCAGCCCTCCAATGTGGGATAGTCATAGCGGCTTGATAACTGCGAGGTTCAGCTGTTGGATCATCCACTGCATGGGCCAGGCAAGCTGCCAACCAAGCAACGGTGCCGTCGGTGCGCTCCTTGGGGCAGACAATACCGCTGCGGCTGCGCGTATGAGGACGCGAGGCAGCAGGTATAGGCGGAGGCGGGGCAGCCGGTGGTGAAGCCGATGGCGCAGACGATGGTGAACCAGGCGCAGTGGGCGGAGGCGAGGCAGACCGTGGCGATGCCAACGGTGTGGACGCCGGAGGCGACGGTGAAGGCGACGGGGGCCCAGGCCCAGGCAAGTGCATCCCAGGCGACGAAGAGGCCGGGGGCGACCCAGGTGGTGGGGAGGCGGAGCGGGCCGGCGGTGACACGGGCCGAGCCGTGCGCGCGGACGCCGTAGGCGTGCCTGGCGGGGAGTCGCCAGGTGGCGAGGACGCCGGATCGGGTACAGGACCCGGGGCATGCACATGCATGGCCGGATCGACGTGAGACACCGACGTGGGGGCGCTGTCCGGGAGAAGCTCAAGGCGGGCTCCGCGACCGATACCTGCACCATGATTAGGCAACAACACAGGCGCATATGCAACATCTTCAAATTGGCCAGGCATAAAGGAAGATGAATGTATGAGTGGATCAATGGTAGATGGCTGGGGCATGGTAGAAAATGGGAAAACATTCTCATCAAAAACAACATCACGCGATATGTAGACACGATTTGTTGGTACATGGAGGCACTTATAACCTTTGTGAAGAGAACTATACCCAAGGAATACACATTTTTTAGACCGAAACTCAAGTTTTCGACTATTGTAGGGGCGAAGATGAGGCCAACAAGCACACCCGAACACTTTGAGAAAAGTATAGTCAGGAATTTCATGCAAGAGAAGCTCAATAGGAGTTTTCATATGAAGCACTCGTGTAGGTAGACGGTTAATAAGAAAGCATGCAGTAGCAAATGCATCACTCCAAAACCAAAAAGGTACAGAGGCATGAGCAAGAAGAGTAAGGCCAGTCTCAACTATATGACGGTGTTTACGTTCAACAGCACCGTTCTGCTGATGTGTATGTGGGCATGACAAGCGATGAGATACTCCAAGCTTATTAAAGAATGTGTTGAGGTTGCGGTATTCGCCCCCCCAATCGGACTGAACATGAATTATCTTATGCTGGAGAAGGCGTTCAACATGCTTTTGAAACTGAACAAATATATCAAACACATCAGACTTACGCTTAATGAGATAAAGCCAAGTAAATCGACTGTAGGCATCAATGAAACTCACATAATAGTTGTGACCACTAACAGAGGTTTGGGCAGGACCCCATACATCTGAAAACACAATCTCAAGAGGACTCTTTACTTCTCTAGTAGAGGAAACAAATGGGAGCTGATGACTCTTGCCTTGCTGACAGGCATCACACACGCTTAACTCTTTATTGCTAGACTCTAGTGGCAGCTCATGACGGTGGAGAACATGGCGGACTATGGGAGTGGCAGGATGACCAAGGCGAGAGTGCCACTGTGAAGACGACACTCGAATCCCGCTGAAGACACGGGAGAGTGTAGGATCCTCCAGGCGGTACAGACCTTGGCTCAGGCGACCACTAAGCAGAACGTCCCGGGTGGCTCGGTCCTTAATAAGAAGATCAAACGGGTGAAATTCACATAGGACATTATTATCAAGGGTAAGTTTCGGAACAGATAACAAATTACGAGTGACCGAGGGAACTCGTAAAATATTACGAAGATGAAGCTGCCTACTAGGATGACTAGTCAAAAGAGATGCTTGGCCAATATGAGAGATGGGCATACCTGCGCCATTGGCGGTGTGAACCTTGTCGTGCCCATAGTAGGGCTGGTGAGTGGTAAGCTTGTGAAGCTCACTCGTCAGATGATCCGTGGCGCCAGTATCCATGTACCATGCAGGATCGATGGGGTATGACGGAGTAGACCCCTGTATAGTCTCCTTGCCCTTAGCCGCAGCGAAGGCAGCGGGGGCGGCTGGAGGCGGACCAAAGTCGGCGAGCTGGGCTTGGCGTTCATTGCCCTGCCCGTTGTTGCCAATGCCCAAGAAGCTGCGCTGAAAGCGGCGGTGGCACTTGGAGGCAAGATGCCCCGGGCGGCCGCACAACTGGCAGACGCGGGTGTCGCCGGCACGCCCGCCACCCGTGGTCGGTGTAGGGGGTGGGGCGGGTTTGGCCGCCGGCGGTGGCGTCGAACCAGCGCCTGGAGGCACGGGCGGACGCTGGCCACGGTTGGCCCAATGCGCCGCAGCCTGGTCGGTAATGATACCGGTGGTGCGACGGGCCTCAACACGCTGCTCCGTGAACTGGAGGCGCGAGTAAAGCTCATGGGGAGGCATTGGCATCTTGGCGCCATTTACAGCCTCAGCCAGGTTGTCGTAGTCGGAGTCAAGCCCCTGTAGGACGAAACCGGCGAACTCCTCATCGCGAAGCGGCTGACCAAGCGAGGCAAGCGTGTCCGCCACCACCTTGATCTTGTTGAAGTAGGTGGAGGCGGAGGAGTCAAGCTTCTTGATCTCGCCAAGTTGCCGACGGAGGGCCATGGTGCGAGAGGTGGAGACGGTGGCAAACGCATGCTCCAGGGTCGTCCACGCGTCCATGGAGGTGGCGGCGAAGAGGACAAGGCCAGCGACACCCTCACCTAGGGAGCCCTGGATGGCCGAGAGAATTGCCTGATCCTGCTGCACCCACGCGCGGTGTTCCGGATTGATGGCCGGGCCTTGCATTGTCATGATCACCTGAGGAGGACATGGAAGAGAACCATCAACATACCCAAGAAGCTCATGGCTGCGTAGCAGCGGCAACACCTTAGCACGCCAGAACAGATAGTTGTCCGGGGTGAGCCGGATGGTGATCTGATTGGCGAAGTGGAACGGTGCCGCCGCGATCGCCGCAGTGGTTGAAGGGGCCGCGGGCAGAGCAGCGACAGTTGGGGCCGGCGCCAAAGACGCGGGCGTGGGCGGGGGAGGCTGCACGACGGGCGAGACCGAGGCAGCGGTACCCCCGAGACCGTCGGTACGACGGAGAGGGCAGGGACGGATGAACCCGCCGCGATGACGTCGAGGGACGCCGTGGTGGCCGCGGGTAGCGCGGCAAGAGGAGTGGCCGTGGCAGTGCTCGGCGGTGGAGGCGGAGCCGAGTACAGGGAACCGACGGCGGTGGTGCCGAAAAACTGCGGCATCTGGGGAGCAAGCGGTGATGGTGGTGCGTTGAGGAGGGCAGCAAGCGACGCGGGAAGAAGCCCGGAGCTGGCGGTGCCCGGAGCGGAAGCAGTCATGGTGGGAGAGGAGGCGGCGCGGCGCTAGGGTTAGGGCTGGCGGCGCGGCTAGGGTTAGGGTAGGACCGAAGGGTAGGCTGATACCATGTAAAACAATGTATTTGGGGGAACTTGCTCAACCCTCTAGGGGTGGCATATCTCATATATATATAGAGGTACAACGTACATATACACGTATAATACAAGTGCAGCTATACAAAGTCTAACACTTGCCCATCCTTTTAAGGGGCGTAGGCCACGACCATTTCATCCACATACCATTGCCCCTCTCCCCACGCTCCAATGTCGTAGCTTGCGCCATTGCCGGGCAATGGTGGCAGGAACCCTAGTTAGCCTAGGGTTTTAATTTTTAGCTACTTTTTCTTTTCTTTTTTCTGTACTTTGTAATTTATTTTCTACCAACTAAAGTATTATTGCAAAAAAAAATGAGAGCAACCCGACCTAAAGAGACATACGAGGCTGAGTATTCATTTTGTTATTCGCGACTGCCGCAAATAAACCAAAACCGATAATTTTGGGTGTGCGTTTTTCTTGGGGCCGTTAGAGATGCGCTAAACGCACGTACGCATAGAGGTTTCTGAAACTAATCACGAGCTACGTTGTATGCTATGTATACTACTAAGAGACGTAGAACCGTACAACGGTACAAGGGACTTCCTTTTTCAGAAACGCACGATCGCTCTCATCGATCTGGCTTTTGCGGGACTATGCAGTTCTGCGGGATGGCTCGTGGACATCGTGGCCTAACTGCTTCGGCCCGCTCGGAACGACACGGTCAGCGCAGCGGTGCCGCGCAGGCTTTTTTTGCGGGGCGGCGTAGCGGCGCAGCGGGACGTCCCGCACCGCTTGCAACCTGAGCGCCAGGATAAGGAGGAGGCGCCAGGAGTGAAATCCACGGCCCCGACGGCGAGCCGGCGAGGAGTCGCCGGCTACGCCGCCGGCCCCGTACGTATTTAGAATAGAATAGGAGCTATAAAAAATGTAATGAGTTCTCTTTAATGAAAAATATTATTTATGCATATGACACGCGGGCCAGGGGCGGACATGGGGCGGACGCGAGCGACCAGCCTTTCGCGTCCGCGGCCACGCAAACCCGGCCTTGATTTGGGCCGGGTTTGCGTCGATCCGGACGCCGCGGGTATCCGTTTTAGGGATGGGTCCGCGCGCTGGGCCGGGTTTTTGTCCGTTTGGACCCATCCGGACGCGCGGGCGCGAGATGGGTCGCCCAGTTGGAGATGCCCTAAGACCCTCAACGGCCACGGCGTCATTATTGGTTGAATTATATCGGTATTTAATTTGTTTACCATGGTATCATGCTTTGATCTTGTACGAAAAAAATTAAAGGTGCAACATATACGCAGCAATCTTTGACCGGTGAAAACAATCAATTTTCGTCAACTTGGTAGTAGCATACACATTGCATAAGTATTATATATACGGTCCATTTTAATAGCTATACAAAGGGTCGTCCAAGAAAGAACCTCAACCTTTAAATCCTTGAAATGGAATTATTATATTCCTAATCCAGCCCAACCCCAGCCTTTAGCTTGTTTGGAAAACTTTAAAAAGGGCGATCATGAGTGAAATCTCGTATTATCTCTTTGTGTGTCTATGCATATGTGAGTGTGTATGGTCGTGTCTGCATGATCAGTCGTCAATCCTATATATGGAGGTATACGTACGGTTTTGGTGTCAAGTTGGGCAACAAGGGGATCCGAAGCACCCACGTGACTTTGTAGATGTAAAAACAAAATATGAGTTGTGGTGTACTATTGCCTTTTTTTTTGGGTACATCGACTCAAAGAAAATGGTGGTGGGGAGGTCTCCCTCCTTGGCTCCCCCTTCCGCCGCTAGGGAAGGAAACCCTAACCCTCCCCACCCGTCCCCTAGCTCCTCCCGCTCCCTTGTCACTGCTAGAGGGCACAAATTAACCAAAGCCTGGTCGGCATCAGAGGTAGCCGGATTTCTTCCACCCCTAGCGAAGTGCGATGCTTAGGTGTGGTGCAGTTGCTGGGTACCTTGGCAGGGCGACACGTCAATGCAACAACCACATGGCGAGAAGTTGTAACCTCCGATCGTTTCCCCGATGGAGGGCCGATCCCGAGGCATCGACCCTGGTTTTGGAAGTGGCAGCGCTACTCCCTAGCCGTGGCGGGTTGTCTCCCACAGCCTCATCGTCACTGCCCTCGCTGCATAGTGGTGGAGGCCTTGTTGGCGCTTGTCCCGCGGGAAGGCCACTGCGTCAATATCTAGCAGAGTATGACATGAGTCTCTAGGGGAAACCATAGATCCTCGGATCAAGCGATTGTGCTGCTCTTAGTATCACATCTTCCTTAGAGGCATCGTCTAGGATCTTATTTCTTTGTTGCAGACAACGAGGTTCTCGTCTCCTAGCCCTGGTTCCTCTAGGAGAAACCCTAGATCTGGCTTACTTGGATCAAACGATGGTGGCGTGCGGCGCCATTCTCCCTCATGGAGACATCCTTTCTGGGGTAGGCGCTGGCTCTGTGTGTGTGTGTGTGGGGTGGGGTGGGGTGGGGTGGGGAGGGCGGGCTAAGGTGGAGTGGGGTGTGCTTTTTTCTAAGTTGAAGGTGGCAATTCCCTACAGTGTGGTTGCTAGGTCTCGGCTGCGAACACGTGAAGATCGAGGCGTGCAGCGCATCGACGATGTCTGTTGTCATGGTCCATTGAGGACATGCTTGGCAAGGTTAATAAGTTTATTCTTTTTCTAAAGAAGGGTTCAAGGAAGACGGCAACGACCACTTCTGGAGCATGAACACACGTTGCACGATGAGGTTATGTTGGATCGGTGCTCCGATTTTATATTATATTCGTATGTGCGAGATTAGGGAAGATGGCACCCCCATCATAACGATCATAGCTGTAGCGAAAAGTGTTGCCAGCTTCGTGTTGATCGATGTGTTATATTGCAAGACTTGTTGAATAATATGCGCATAATTTTAATGAAGAGGCCGGGGTTACAACCTCCTTTTCGGAAAAAATATGGGACATACAAGTGGCAATGATAATCCTAAAAAATCTAGGGTTGCATATTTGTTGAGTTGTTGTATTTTCATATACAAATTTTTTGCACTGCTATCGGGTGCTATGGGTCATTAATACATGTGTCTTATTGTGTTGGTCAAGGTTTGATCTTCCCGACGTAAGGCCGGTAGAAGACACTAACCAAAGGCAAAATGCTTGTTCATTAAATGATGTTTTGCATCTGGTATTTTCCTTATCCGATATGAATGCTTCTGGCATACGACTGTGTAGGTGTTTTAGAAGACCCCCTAGGAAATGTATGCGGATGTATAACTATATGATTTTTCTATGCATTTTTCCAGTATCTCTTACTCCAATGTCTTTGTGTTTATGATCAACCTATGGACATGCATAGTCACGGATAATGGCGTCTAGGAGTACCGGTCTATCTCCTCCCCCTCTCCTTCTTGCATGCCAAGCATGCCTCTTTCATTCACCATGGTCGCATTGGTATCTCTTATCTCCGCCTAATCCACAAGTGTCTTTTGTGGAGGCTCCATGCATTCACCTTCTTCCGGTGGTTCTCGCATACGAGCATACCACAGCTACACTAAAGCCATTTTCCTGCTAATCCTGAATTTGCTCAATGTAAAATACTACATCACCATTATGCAATTCATGGTCTGTCGATCAATTATTCAAGGAGACAGCTAGACAGTGAGGAATGTTTGAGAGATGAGAGACAAAAATATGGAGGAAAAAAACAAATTAGGGAAGGGCTTGATGGAGGTAGGAGGCTAGGAATTAGCTGATAGATCTAGGATGTTGGTGATTGAGGGAAATGGGGGAAAAATATGATGTTCTTATGCGGACCGACCTTTCTTAATGTGCTGAACAAATTTAAGGTCAAGATGAGAAAGTTCAGAGATTAAATATCATATGCATTACGTGTTGGGGGTTGAGTTAGAATCGAGCCAAGAGTTGAGGGTTTAACACATGGTATTTTTAAAAAACCAGGAATTTACAAATCAATCATTTGGAATTGAAATAAGTTTTGATAGACCCCATAGCTAGGGTTTGGGCTGAAACACACACTTCTTAATATAACGGGGTCAAGAAACATAGAAAGTTTACCCAAGTGCTAAAAAGTGCTTGGATGCTATTTGGCCAATTGAGCACTCGGTTACGGACCGTCGGATGCGTCTTCGACGAGACGATTGCGCGCCGCGTCCTACCCAACATCCGACCAAAATCATCTGGCCCTGACCAAACCCCACCTGAGAGCCCCATTCTCTCTCCCGAAGCCGTTCCCCATTTCTCTGTCCCAGCAACACTAGGGTTTCGTCGGCTCCATCGATTTCATTGGCGGCGGCGGGGGCGTGCGAGGGAGCAGGCGCTATGTTCGTCGGCGGATTGGAGCGCGTGTGCGTGCTGGAGGGAGACGTGCTCGCCAGCAAAGGGCGGGTAGCACGATAGTGTGGCGAAATCTGTCGTCAAGGAGATAGACGACTGGTTGTGCAGCTAGCTCTGTGTCGACGAGCGAGATGAATCGGTCGTGCGGCGAGCTCTGCGTCGACGAGCGAGAGGACCGCGTTGGCCGGGACCGACATGGCGTAGATCAAGCGGTCCGCGACAGGGCGTTCAGAGAAGATGATTTGCGACAGAGGTAATCCCTAGGTCGAAACCCATCAAATACGTGTGATTCTTTGTGTTGGAAAGGCAATCAGATGCCACTTCTTCGTACTGAGGCCGGGGATGTTTACCCCGCGGTTCCTATCTCCCTTGTTTTTGTGTGAGCATGCACAACCCCACTGCTGGTTCAAATTATTGGGAAGTAAATATCTGTTCAATTATCATGTTGCACAATCTATTCAATCCCTTCTCGATTCATCTCGATGTTGCAATTCTTCCTGGGAAAATTAGTTGAATGGTGCACAACACCCTCTAGGTACCTACTGGGGGCGGATCTCCTGTACAACCAATGGGTGCAGCCGCCACAAATAACACAAACGCATAGATGAAACAGAGTGTAAAATGCATCTCTGAACCCATATCAAAATGTTTGCTAACCCCATCCAACCCATAGCCAACCCCAGCTGCCCAAGACAGGTTTGGCGAATTGCTTCAGAATAAAGGCTTATGCGTTGGTCCTGGCCACGTCGGTTGATTTAGCGGATTGCTGTTCCTGGTATAGCTGACCTCTCCAATTTCCATATTCCCTACCACTGCTCCAAATTTCGTCTCTCGTCCTTTGATAGTCTAACCTAAGGATTGAGTCGTGGCTGACAACATCGCTGAACATTGAATCTAGAGATTCAGACAATGAATTTCCTCCATTGATTCTGAACTCGTGTTAATCACCCGCTAGATTTACTTTGTGTTTCATCTTTCTAGCTTAGTTGGTTACCAAATCAAACTAAGTTTGGTCATGAACACGGTTGAGTTGTTTACTGAATCTAACTAAGTTGGCTTTTGAACCTATAACTAATTTTATTTATGTGCTCATCTTCTAGTTTAGTTGATTTTTCAAATGTAACTAAGTTGGATTCTGAACACTCGTTTTTAAGTTGGTCACTGAATCTAACTAAGTTGGTCTATGGGCGACACTGACAATAAGGTTCCATCTGGGATAAACTACCTTTGTTTTGCCTAACTTCTGTGATGAGAATCCCGGGAATATTCACAGGCACAAGATCAAAATTTGTTCCTGGGTAAATATTCTCAACAGCAACAAAAAAGCCAAATGCACAAAAAATCTTGGCCCTTTGAGACACTTTCTTCATTGAAGCTGTTCCAGGAGAATTTGGCCCTGAACCTACCTCTTATTTAGGAGTTCTAGTATTTGACAGTCTAGTGCATTGTACTTGGTTGCAGATGAACTCAACAGTATCAATAGCATAAATAAGGCTGGACGAATTATTTTTGTGTGCTGCGGCTGTAGCCAGATCATAGATCATAGAGTTGTCAACTAAACACAGGAACTTCAAGCGAATTGTTAGAGCACCAGTATCACCTACGACATAAATGGACATTCTTTGACAATAATAGTTGCATACGAACATGAACGTAGTACTCCCTCCGGTTCAAAAATAATTGCCTAAAAATGGAAGTATCTAGACATGTTTTAGTGTGTACATATATCTATTTTTGGGCAGCTATTTTGAAGTGGAGGGAGTAGTAGTTTTCTCACAATGAATTGAAATCTCACCCTTTTTCATTGCAAATGTGAGGTTAAGTTGGTTTTAAATCTGGTTTAAGTTCGCTTTTGAACACGGCTAAGTTTGGTAACTTAATCTAAGTAAGTTGGCTAGTCAAGATTTAAACTTAAGGTCATTCTTTGTGTCTCATCTTTTAGGATAGCTGGTTTTTAAATTTACTCAAGTTGGCTCCTGAGCACGCTAAGTTTGGTTACTTAATCCAACTAAGTTGGTTGTCAACATTTTAACTTGCGGTCATTCTTTGTATTTCATCTTTTAGTTTTAGTATAGTTAGTTTTTAAATTTAGCCAACTTGGCTTCTGAGCACGGCTAAGTTTGGTTACTTAAGCTATAACTAAGTTAGCAGTCAACATTTTAACTTGAGGTCATTCTTTCAATCTCATCTTCTGGGATAGTTGGTTTTTAAAATTAGTCAAGTTAGTTTCTGAGCACGGCTAAGTTTGGCTACTTAATCTTACTAAGTTGCCAGTCAACATTTAACTTGAGGCTATTCTTTGTGTCTTATCTTCCAGAATAGTTGGCTTCTAAATTTAATCAAGTTGGCTTCTGAATACGGCTAAGTTTGCTTACTTAATATACCTAAGTTGATTTATCAACATTTTAGCTTGAAGTTTATTCTTTGTGTCCCATTTTTAGGATAGTTGGTTTTTAAATTTAATCAAGTTGACTTCTGAAGGCGGCTAAATTTGCTTACTTAATCTACCTAACTTGGATAGTCAACATTTTACATGAGGTTTATTCTTTATGTCTCGTTGTTCTAGGATAATTGGTTATTATTTCGTGTTCGAAATCTTTGTTCTTGCTGATCTGGGGAAGTTGCAAGCTTCAGTCTTGATGGGTATCAGTACAATTTATGTAGGTGTTTCTTTTGAGTTGGCTTGTCAACATGTTTAAAGTGCTTATATGTGATAATGGTAAGTTTTACCGGGAAGCGGTGGATCCTGTGCGGCGTAGCTAGTACCATTTCCAGTGCGGTAGTGGAGTCCATGGTGGCGTTGCTAGTACCATTTCATGTGCGGTAGTGGAGGAGGCCATGACGCCTAGCGCGAGCATGTGGTGGCGCCCATAATGCCCAGTGTGAGCGCAAGCCCACCGATCTTGCTGGCCAACGTAAGTTGATTATCCAATTTAATTAACTTACTCACTTCTCCCTTGTAAAGTCTATTTCTAGTAATGTATAACCTTTCTAAACATTAATGCTAAGTTGCTTTCAAGGTAATATTAAAGTTGCCTTAACGTTGATGCTAAGTTGTTTTCGTGCAGGAGGAGATCATGTGTTGTTTTGTGATCTACTCGCAGTTTTCGGTTAAATCCAGATTTCATGGAGTTCTAAAGGAGGAAGAAGACCTGGAGTAGTTCGTCTTGCATAAAGGAAGAAGCCCTAGAAATAGTTCGTCTTGAAGAAAGAAAGAAGAGCTGGAGTAGTTTGCCAAGTTTTGTATTTCACGCTTTGTTTTGTGCTGTTTTAACCTTACGTGTAGCCTCACTCTTTCTTGGTTGGGTGCTGAATCGGTCAAACCAGTATCTGGATGCTAGATTAAACAAACCAGCACCCGGATGCTAGATTAAACAAACCAGCACCCGGATGCTGGGATGGACAAACCAGCACCGGATGCTGGCTAGCCACGTCCGAAAGTTTATTATGTATATCATCATATGCAATTTACACGTCATATATAGTAGCAATGGCATACCATCAATCAATGGATTAGCCAACAGATAGGAATTTTTGTTACAAATCAAATCACCAAACAATAGCTATCATACTACGTATGCACCTGTACGTGTGGTATATAATCTCAAGCATAGCATGCGGTAATGAATTGCTCGCCGCAGTTGCCGAGCCTGTGCGCGCGACCTGCACCGCCTCCTTGAAGTCAATGGCGCGTGCAATAGATACACTGTCCCTGTGGGATGATGCCCTAGCTGCGCAGCTGGTAGCTGGCGTCAGACCACTTGAAATCGTCAAACATCGCGCCCGCGCTCGCGCCATAATCTTCGGCGGTCATGTCCGTGAAAGTGTCCATCCAACCCGACTCCAGCCACAGCTGGTGGTCGTTGCACTGCTCAGTGGTGGCACCGGTGCCGTTTGTGCCGGCGGAGCTTACGGCAGCAATCGAGCGCACCGCGCTGGAAGAGCTCGACACCACCGGGGTAACCGGCAGGTGGACAATACCGGAGGGTTCGGGGCCGCAGTGCAGGGCGTCCGTATCGAACTCCAAGCAGCCACTGATGTCCCCAGTTTGTGTGTACCCCAACGGCGCAATGGATATGTTGCTGGAGCAACCGTGAACGACCAGCGAGGCGTGAGCGCCTGCGCTGGCGCCGTCGTCCGTGCTGCTACTCTGGACATACATGTAGCTTTCTGCCGCCGCTTGAGGAGGAACATGAGCCAGATGATGCTGACCTGCGGATGACAGGATGAGCCCGGCTTCACTGAACTGGGCCGTTAGTTTTGCGGCTATGGTGGTGACCGCGGCGACATGGTTACTGCTGCCCTCAGTGGCCGGCTTGTGGGTGGTCGGGTCGATACCACTCCGGCGGAGCTTCTTCTTGATGACGGAGTGCCAGAAGTTCTTGACATCGTTGTCCGTCCGCCCCGGCAGCCGCGCTGCGATCTCAGACCACCTGCTCGGGGCCATGAATTCGAGGAGCAATTGATGAAGGAGCAACAGAAGACGAATAATTACCAATTAATTCGTCTACCTAATGAAACTAGGCAAGGAGGTTCAGTAGTTCTGTACCGGTTGCCTAGGATGGAATGGAGACGGGCGATGAGATGTTCCTCGCCGGGAGAGAATGCACCCCTCTTGAGATCAGGCCTGAGGTAGTTTAACCACCTCAGCCTGCAGCTCTTTCCACCCCTATCAATTCCTATATTAACGACGCTATTAGTTCCGAGAAATTCCATGGAAGTTGCACTCCAACTCCAAGAAGATTAATTCCATTTCCCCCCCACACCAAGAGGATAAGATATGCAGAGAGGCCGGGGCATCCCCCATTTCGAAAAAAGAGAGCATAAGATCATATAAAAAATGAATAATCATATAAAACTATATCTAGTCACTCGCAAATCATAGGTGCCAATAAATCGTAATGGAGTAGTATAGAAAAAAAATGATCTTTACAGCGCTTGCAATGGTGATGAGTAGCATAAGCACTAAGCAATCGGGGGAGAGCTATATGGGTTCGCGTTGTTGGTACAGTACGTACCTGCTAGCTTGGGGACATAGCTCCAGCAGCCATGGCCATACTTGGAAATGTGGTTCATCAGCTTCACGTCCTCCTCAGGAGACCACATGCCTCTCCGTAGCCTCTTTCTGGGGCCGCTCGACCGCGGCAACATGTCGTCGCCGGCCTGAGCTGCTGAGAGGGACAAGAACGTTGTTCAGGGGTGAGGCAGAACCCCCGAGTGGCACCTACCGCCCTTATCAAAACCACCGTTTTTTTGCATACCACGACTTGCTATTTATAAGGGAATACATGGAGAAGCGGAGATCGGCTCACATGACGTAACGCTAAAGTTTGATAGTTCAGTATTTTGTAAAGAGTTATATACTTTTTTGGTACCACAACTTGCATTGAATGTGCAATTTAGTACCACAACTTGCATCGAGCGAGCAAATAGGTCCAGGACCAATCAAGAGCGGACATGTGGCATTGTGAATTTTGCAAAAAGGCACCCTTTATATTTTCTCTCGCAAAATGTAACATTGTTTCTTTTTTACATGCGAGTCCCACCTGTCAGAACATAGAAAAAATTAAAAACAAAATAGGGCGCGCTGAGATTCAAACTCGCTACCTGCAGCAGCCTTAAAAACAAGCACCGAGCTAGCAACAATTTTATAAATTTTTGTGGGACTTCGCTATATTATAGATTGCTGGACGGGCGCGGGTATCTCCAAATAGACTTAAATACATGGACAGAGGATATTCACATCGTTCTAACTTCTAACAAATTAAGCTAGTATACCTTCTCCAAGCACATGAATAGCAATAACGTGAGCTACGTGCACTACGTGATAGGATTTTACCTTTGTGATGACCTGTGTTAAATGTACATTTACTTTTGCTGAGCATGGTGGCATTGTAGGCGACACACACGATGACGACACACACGATGACGTCGACGGTTGCCATAATGAGTTAGTAGAGAGCCAAAAAACAAGAGGGTGTTGCACTACCACATTCCACAACAACAAGGGAACCCCTCGCCACAAAAGAGCACAACATAGAAAGAGGCGTGAATAGCAGACGCTACCGGCCATGATAACGCCGCCATGGCCACGATGTGTTGCCGGGCTGGCACCGCCGACCGCCACGATGTGGTGCTGGTGGCGTTTGCGACGGTGGTGCTATCTCATCGGTTGCGGTGGTTGTAGGTTCACCCGTGCTAGGGTGAGCACCGGTCCGACAACGTGTCCTGCCATGCGCTTGCTCTTCCTCTTTGTAGAATGTAATAGTCATGCCGGCTGCTCACGTTGTCGGATGTTTTCTTGGATGAACTTTGTCTTATGTGTATGTGCAGTTCTAACTCATAAATTGGGCTCAACATCGTGTAAAGGCTTTATTAATTTAATGTCGGGTCTTTGGCTTTTTATCTAAAACAAAGTGGACGTAGCTCCCGTTATTGCTATCCACGTAGCTTAGTTTGTTAGAAGTGGGAACGATGTGAATGTCCTCTACACATGTATGTAAGCCTATTTGGAGGTGCCTGTGCCGTACAGTAATCGTATAATATAATAAAGTCCGAAAACAATTCACGAAGTTTTGTCTGGTTTGGTGGCAATATTCGTTTTGAGGCTGCTCCAAGTAGCGAGTTCGAAATCTAGCAAGCTCTACTTTATTTTCAATTTTTCAATGTTCTGAAAAGTGGGACCTGCATGTACAAAAGCAATAAGGTCATATTTGCGAGAGAAAAATATAAAGGATGTTTTTTTTGCAAAAATCACAATGCCACATGGCTGCTCCTGATTGGTTGTGGACCTATTTTCTTGCTCGGTGCAAGTTGTGGTACTTCGGATGCTCGTTTTGCAAGTTGTGGTACTAAACTGCACATCCAGTGCAAGTTGTGGTACCAAAAATGTATGACTAACAAATTAAATACCACAGATTTACTCTTTCAACATTAAAAAAAAAGGGTCGAGCCTCTTTCTTCAATATTTCAACAAATTCGCAGTTTTGGCGAATGCTTCAGTTTTAAAATCATAGTCTCTATTCGATCTAAACACCTTAAAAGTATTTAACACTTTGGTATTTTCATATAAGTATTCTTTGAATACATCAAAAAAACATTTAGATGCCAAACGGGCCTTTCATGTTTATTGCCAAGCTTTGCATTAGCGGATAAATTTGATAAAGTCTTCTATATATTTTAGGAGACAAGTTTGTGGCACGGGCGAGGAAGAAACTAATCTAATTCAAGAAGTTTGAAATGAATCATGCATGTACCGTGAATATCTATGACTTTTCATATTGGTCTATATAACAAATGGTGATTTTAATTAATATGAGCGAGTTTCGCCTTATACCCTTCAATTATGCATTTGCGACATAAATTACTTGATTTAGTAAAAATCATCTCGGAATACACTCAAATAAGAAATTTTGAATCTAGTTTTACCACATTCTAGCATTTTTGGCGGTTCTATTATTTTCTAAAGCTTGGAGGGACAAAGGTTAAATCTCGAGATTGACTAACATTCTCTTCTCGAGCGATAAACAGAGAATTCACTGTTTTAATATTTTAAAGACAAAGCCGAGATTAAGTTCAAGGTTAGATGCATCATCGAGCGATAAACTTTATCTTCCGGTGACAAGACAGTAAACTGTTTCTAGTGTGATTTCAACTAACTTCATGACCTCCTCCTATTCGTCCCGCTAATTTGAGAGTATTCCAGCGAGTGCCAAGGCTCCTTGTCCGCGTGCAAGGTCTTCCCTCATGAAGTGATGACAGATGCAACAATGTAGTTGGATCGTGATTCAGCATGGCGGGCACATTTGTGCTTAGAAACTCAGTCACACGGTTTCCTCTAGGCCTTGGTGGGAGGCATCTCGCGTAACCTATTCCTAGAGTACCATTGTCCCATTGCTAGAAGTTGCAAGACTTCTATTTGAGAATCAATGCTTTCAGCACAGACATTTCTACGGTTGGGCCACATTGCATGCAATACTTGCAAAAAGTAAAAAAATAATGCAGCGCGAGGAATAATCTTGAAGAATTGTGGGTTTACCACTAGATTCACCTGTTCGAAATTTGATGGTGAGGCAGTGCACTCCAACTCTCAAGACCCAATGACTAGGTTGTGAATGCCATGAGATCTTTTTCATAACGGAACACGTACAGCTCATCTAAGGTATCCACATGTTACGTAAATGGCGTGCGGCAGATTGCAAGGTCGTCATTGTGGCTGGGGTTTCTAGCACTTGGAATATATCACTAACTCCAGAACCTTTCGGTTCTAGCTAGGTTCTCCCTCTTATATAGGAATCCTCTTGGGAGAACAACACTCGTGGTCATAGTGGATCTTAACCCATGTACTGCTCGGACTGATTCCAATACCACTAGGGTCTAACCCAAGCAGCATAATTCAGTCCAAACACATCAGAACGAGTTGCATTACCCTTAAGTGTGGGACCTTGTAGGTTCATGAACATCCGTACATGACTTAATTTGCAAGCGAACACTTCTCTCTTCAGTCAACAAGTGGTACTGTCTCCTAGAAAAACATGCCAACTCCCGAGTAATATAAAGTCAGTCAAAAAGATCTTTAAAATGTGTCAAATATTGAATTCCCTTTTCCACCCTGATACCTCAAGGTGGGTTATTTTCAGCATCCTTTGTTCATACCTCTATTTCTCCTCTCGGACAAATCATTTGAGGGGTCCACGAGAACGAGCAGACATACACATACTACAGTTGCATCGACACAATGCAACTACTCTTCCAGATCTAGAGGCAATCTCGTGATATAGAAAATGAGCATGATCTTTTTTTGTGGTAGAATTTTTTTTGTCTTTTGCAAGCCTAGCGTACTGTGTGCCCAATTCTAGCATGAATTCTCACTTGTTAGGACCCCTAGACTGCCCATAGTGTCACCATATTTCAACCAAACGGGCCAGCTTGGTGTTGGAGGTGAGAAGGAAGTGGAGAAAGTTAGGTATAGATATAGATAGTTTATTATGACTAATGGAACCCATAATGATAGCTTAGCGTTGCACTTATTCGCTTTTAATTTGTAGATAATCGGATGCGTTGTTCTTTCTTTAGACTTCTCTCACACATCGTTCTTGTCCTTAAGGTCCTACCTATTAGCTGTATAAAGTAGGTCGGTCATAGTTTTCCAGATGTAGGTCGGTTATATAGCGTTATAAGAGTATCTTCAATACATGTATGCTATTCCTAAACTTTCACAATATTTTCACTCGTTTCCATGCAAAACAATTTTTTCTTACCTATTATACATCGTAATCCGCTCTATATCGTTGTTCCACAAGAAATAGTTGTCCCAAGCGTATCTATGGCTTTCTCTTCCTTTTATGTCCCTCTCATCCATGTCGTAGACTCTCAGCATCTTCAAGGAATGGTTAGAATGTTCTCATTAGTTTTATTTTTTACATTACAGTAATACCTATACCAGAAAAAAAAAGTGTCACAGTAAGTATGATGGGTAATTCAGCCTTGTGCAAGCGACACATGTATCCGTCGTGATCAACCAGTATGTAGACAAGCAAGTAACTTAATTGCGATTAAACAAAGGCGTGTACATCTATAGCAAGTTGCGCAATCATGCGTGGGGGACCAATTAATTGGGCATATATGTGCACCATGTGCATGTCTTGAAAGAAAATAAAGATGGAATTTCCTGTACATGATGTTCACATACATACGTGAAGCGTGTACATCTATAGCGTTTGTTCACAACACGATGTATGTGTGTATATGGTTGCAACACATGTTCATAGAGGCTAATTTTGATATTTTGATCGTGACGCAATGCTTGCTATCCTTTAATTGATCACTAAAAGAGAATTATCAATCTTATTCAACTAACCTACATACACCGGTCTCCAAAAAGCTGACACGACGACGCATTGTGTCTGCCGTCGGTCGTCTGCCTAACTAGGCAAACACGTACTCTCTAACCTACACCAACAGTTCATTCGACAAGTCTTCCATGGGACAAAGAGAATGATGACCTGGCATCTAGTTCATATTTTGTTTGTTCCCTAGTACAATGCTGACTGCCCGTCCTTGTGTCCCAACCAATGACGGCCAATTTTGTGGTGTCGTTGATTGCTTCTGTTGATTTACAGGGTTAGGTGGTAAAGGAGCTCTAGTAATGTGAAGTTTTTTTTACGCGGTTTTACTTTGCAAGATTTTTACAACGAGATGGAGGTGCATATCCAATATGTCTCATAATACTCACTTATGAGTTGATTGCATTTCTTATTATCGTTAGAGAGAACAACCAGTGGAACCGTACAAATATTACCGGTGAAAATCTAACTCTCTCTCTCTCTCCCTGTCTTTTTTTTGGAGCTACCAACCGCTTAGAAAGTGTTAGTTTGACGATAATAGTCAGTTCAACGTTTTAGCCTTTACCTCTATGTCTGTTCTTAGATAGAGATTAAGTGCTTATAAAATTGTTCTGAAGTAATTGTGCTGTATGTGTGGTAGGATGGTAGCTAGCTGATAAAAGTTGGACATGTATGGACATCTCGGTTGTGGTCACACTTTACGTTAGGACCAACGTCACCGTCATTATTAATGACGTATAAAGGCAGACGTTGAAGCTGAGACCTGCAGGCTCTCTTGCAAACACGCATACATTTGGCCATGGTTGTATTTCTTAAAACAAAGGTCTTTGCATGATATCTTCGTCGAGGTATATGATTTTTACTAAAGATAACCTTGTAAAACGCAACTAGCATGGTTGTACGAAATGTGTGTTTTGTCACGAAGATAAGATAATAAAACACCTTTTCTTTAGTTGTCGGGTTGCTAGATCTATATGGTCAATTATTCAGATAGGGTCTACCTTATATCCACCTCGTAGAATTGCAAACATCTATGGCAATTGGCTAAATGGGGTTGATTCTAGGTACAAAACTATTATCAGAGTGGAGCGATTGCCGGTAGCATGGTCGCTTTGGCTATGTAGAAATGATAAGGTTTTTAATGATAAAAATTCCTCTATCATGCAGGTTATTTACCGGTGTACAACTTTGTTCCGTCCATGGTTGCCACTTCAGCGTTTGGAAGATCGAGACCTCTTTACGGAGGTGTCTACACGGTTGAAGAACACGGCCAGGGAGTTTATTTCCCAACATGGATGGCTGCATAGTCGGAGGATTGAAGCCAATAGAGCTTTACAGTAGTTGGCTTTTTACATCCTTCTTTTGATCTCCTTTTGTTTGATACTGAGCTACTAAACGGTTGTGTGCATCCTAGTTATACAAAAACTGTGTGTAATGCTTAAAAATATTTTGAGTAATAAAGCACCCCTTATCGAAAAAAAAATATTTGGCCATGAATTATTTCCTTATGACAGAACAGGGGCTTAATTTCGTTTTTTGGCGCGTGTAGACAGCCACACACGTCCACATACCCCAAATTGGTGAATACATTTGCGGTCATCTAGGGCGAATCGACTGATTGGGATGGAGGTATCATCTGAGAATATATGGATATGGATTCCAGCAATATATCGATAATTTGAAAGACAAACGTGGGAGAACCTACATTTTGACCGTTCTCTCCCCAAACTTAATTTAGAGCATCTCTAATCTATACCATGTAGTTTATAGGAGAAAACAGCTGGAGCAAATTTAGAGGAGCAAATTTTCTCCTCTAAACTTAGCGCCACGGAATTGATCACCAAAAAGTTTAGAGAAGAAAACATAATTTGCAACATAAAACATACAAATGGTTCATAATACGTACATATAAAGTTGCACAAATTGATAGCACATTCATCATCTTCATCGGAAGTCATCATCTTCCTCAAACCTGCACCACTAGTCGTCTTCTTCCTCAACCCCCCCAATTGTAGCGCATGACAAGAGCCGACCACCTACTCGTTATCGATGGCAAGAATCGACCATCTCCACTTGTTCTTTGGTTGAAGTTGACATGTATCCCTTCTTAAAATTGCCTGAACGGTTGCTTATCTCCAATGAGTATTTGATCATGTCATGCGAAGTATAAATCGTTGTCCTCATCCTCAGTCCATTTTCCTTGTCTATTCTTCTTGCTACGAATTTGAACGAACAAACGTCTTATTCACCCGCTGAAATTCGCCAAATTTTCCAAACAAAAAGGGGTTGAAAGCATACCTTGGTGGATCGGGTATCTATGGATCATCTTCTTCATCCGCCGGTGCCGGAGCTAGGGTAGGGACAAGGGTTGCAGCCAGCGCCGGAGGTGATGGCGGTGACATAGTCGGTGCTGATGAGGTTGCTTCCACCGGCGCCTGAACGAAGTCCTTCAACCCTAAATTCGGTGACTTGTAGAGGACGAAGAATCCATTTCGTCGAGTACTTTGTGCACGGCGGATGTGCAGATCGCGGTCGGGGCATTTGTGCCTGCTGTAACATCCCAAATTTTAATAAAAGAGAAGAAGAGAAATTCCAGAGATTCAAATTTCAGAGCCAACAAAAACTTTTATTTTGCATATAGTGCCATGCATAGGACTTGTGCATTTGAGTGATATGCCATGATGCTTGTTAATGTGTTATTGTGCTAAACCCTAAAACCCTAACGTGATCAAGTGAAGATCACTAACCAAATAAATAAAAGAGAAAGAAATCAAATAAGAAAACCCTAATACCCTCACATATGGTTTATGCCATTTTTATAAATCTTGACCCTAGACCAATTTGGTCTTCACCATTAGTTGTATTACATTACTAAACACTTATTACAACTTTTGGAATCATAGAAACACAAATCAAATCAATTACAAACTCAATTGGTGATCACATATGATGATGGTCAAATCTGCCATTTATATTCTGGTCACTACTTTGAGCCCTTGTATCTCAAGATTTTCAAACTAAACTTTCTCAATTCTTTGCATGTCATCCAAGAGGACAGCAAGATGAACAACTTTTGTAAAGACCACCATGCCAAATTCACTTTGGATCAAATTCTATGCTCATGTAAAGTTAGGACTTTTTGTTATGTGGAACAATCTCACACTTAGCAAATTTTGCAATTCTTTGAATTGGACAATTCCACCACCCCCTCTCATTCTCTCTGGTCATTTACAACTCACTCAAACACACCACTTACAACTCTTGCCACCTTTTGAACCCATTCAAATTTGAACCAAATTTGCAAATTTCAAATAGGGAACAATTCAACACTATTTCAAATAGTGTTCTATCCAACCCTACTCCCTCTTCTCACTCCAGCATGTCCCCTGGTCCCCTCTCTCTCTCACCTAGCACGGGAGCCCTAGGAGAAACCCTAAGGAGGCAAAGACATGGCCATGCCGGCCATGTCACACACCATGCCGGCCATGCCGAGCCTCCCCTCTCTCCCTTCCTCCCCAGCACTGGCCCTGGTGCCCTAGCTCCCCACCGCACTCCTCTACCTCACCTAGCAACGGCCATGTCGACATAGACGCCGCAGCCTCGCCGGAAAACGCGCGCCCACTTGCGCGCGACTGCCGCCGTGTCGCCACTGGCCACCGTGCCACCGCCTCACCGTCCTCGACGAGTTGAGCGTCGCAGCCACCACGACCGCCAGACACGCTCACGCTCGACCCTGGCCCGCCGGAGACGACGACAAAATCCCGTAGCCGCCGCGGCAGACATGGAAGCAAGGCGACCAAGTTAGGCACCGTCTGGACCCGCTGTCGCCGCCAATAGCTTCGCCTGGACATGCTGAACAGCCCCGCGTCCTCGCCCAGCCCTTTAGCCCGCCGGAACCGCCGCGCGCATGTCGCCACCACCACTGCCCCGCAGCACCTCGCCCATCTATAAATAGAGAGCTCCCCGAGCTCAACTCAGCACACCACCACCTTCTCCTCCCCTCTCTGCTTCTCCACGACCACGCCACACCACCAATCGACGCCGGAGCAGCCCCAATCGGACGATCGGAGCCGCGGAAGCCCTGGTGCAATCGCCGTTGATCCAGGCCTCCTCGAGCTGCGCCACTGGTACCAGCTTCTTCCCCTTCATCGACAACCTCGCCTCGACCACCGCCGCCGCTCGCTGGACCACCGGTTAGCCCTCCGACCCCTACTACCGCCGCGCCTGCGCGAGCTTCTCGCCGGAGACGACGATGATCGTGCGCCGCACGATCACCGTCTAATCCAACTCCCCACGCTGCCCCGTACCGATTCGGGGTAAGCGAGCCGCTGACAGGTGGGCCCCCTGCTGTCAGGCAGCCCACGCGTCTGTGGACCATGGTGGGCTGGGCAGGCCGTTAGTTTTTGAATCTGGCCCGTTAGAGTTTCCCGCTGGCCCGATTAATTCAAATTTGGTTTAATCCATTCTATTCAAACTCAATACTGAATCCAACTTTGAAAATTCATAGAATCTGTTTGGCTTGGCCAAATTTAACAAATTTGATATGATTGGAAAGCTAGTAAAAAGATCTACAACATGCCACTGGTCCCACCTCAAGATCTGTTGTAGAAATAAAATAATAAAAAGAAGAAGGCAGAGACTTTTTCATATTCAAATAATTATTAAAAATCAACTAAAATAGATATTTAGTTAATTCCTACTCCAATAGCTCAGATTTGACTTACACTAATTGTTTCTGCAAGAAAATGGTGTGGTCACTTTGCATGATCATGCCCTAGTTTAAATAATGGACAATATGGCTAGTTTATTTAAGTGATATTGTCCAAAACTATTATGCCAATCATATGAAGTGTGTTACTTCATTTAAATTAATCTTGTCCCAAGTGATTTCATGTGATGTTTGAACCCCTGGTCGAACACTCTTAGATGAAATACTTGGAGATTTAAATCATTTGTAGAATTATTAAATGGTATGAGGTGGTCTACCTCATTGATGTCTACGGGTGCTTCTATTCTTGTAGACAGTGTTCGGCCTCCAAGAGCAGAGGTTTGTAGAACAGCAGCAAGTTTCCCTTAAGTGGATTACCCAAGGTTTATCGAACTCAGGGAGGAAGAGGTCAAAGATATCCCTCTCATGCAACCCTGCAACCACAAAGCAAGAAGTCTCTTGTGTCCCCAACACACCTAATAGGTGTACTAGTTCAGCGAAGAGATAGTGAAATACAAGTGGTATGAATGAATATGAGCAGTAGTATGGCGCCAGAAAAGTGGCGTGCAGCTGATGGTAGCAATATTGTAGGAAGTAAACAAGCGGTAGTAACGCAGTAGAACACAAGAAAACAAGAACAAGCAAAATAGCAATATTTAGGAACAAGGCCTAGGGACTTTCACTAGTGGACACTCTCAACATTGATCATGAGAATAGATAAATGCATACTCTACACTTTTGTTGGATGATGAACACATTGCGTAGGATTACACGAACCCTCAATGAGTTAACAAGCTCCACAATTAATGTTCATATTTTAGTAACCTTATAGTGTAAGATAGATCAAAAGACTAAACCAAGTACTAACATAGCATGCACACTGTCACCTTCATGCTTATGTAGGAGGAATAGATCACATCAATACCATCATAGCAATAGTTAACTTCATAATCTACAAGATCACAATCATAGCCTACGCCAAGTACTCACACTGCACACACTGTCACCTTTACACACGTGGAGGAGGAATAGAGTACTTTAATAACATCACTAGAGTAGCACATAGATGAATAGTGATACAAAACTCATATGAATCTCAATCATGTAAGGCAGCTCATGAGATCATTGTATTGAAGTACATAGGAGAGAGATTAACCACATAGCTACGCACAGCCCCGAGCCTCGATGGAGAACTACTCCCTCTTCATGGGAGCAAAGCGTTGATGAAGATGGCGGTGGAGATGGCAGGGTGTCGATGGAGAAGCTTCCGGGGGCACTTCCCGTCCGGCAGGGTGCCGGAACAGACTCTGTCCCCGCATCTTGGCTTCGCGATGGCGGCAGCTCTCGAAGGTTTCGCACCGTGGCTTCCTCCGTCGTGGTTTTCGGCGTGGGGCTTTATATAGGCGAAAGGGCAGCATCGGGGGGCGAAGGGCGACCACACCATAGGGGCGCGCCCAGCCTCGGCCGCGCCACCCCATCATCCGGGCCACAGGCCCTCCTCCGCGCCTCGGTGTTCTGGATGCTTCCGGCAAAATAGGAACCCGGGCGTTGATTTCGTCCAATTCCGAGAATATTTCGTTACTAGGATTTCGAAACCAAAAACAGCAGAAAAAACCGGCACTTCGGCATCTTGTTAATAGGTTAGTTCCGAAAATGCACGAATATGACATAAAGTGTGCATAAAACATGTAGATATCATCAATAAAGTAGCATGGAACATAAGAAATTATCGATACGTTGGAGACGTATCAATCCTCAAGAAGTTTCGTCCCGAGCAGGTAAAACGATAACAAAGATAATTTCTGAAGTGACATGCCATCATAATCTTGATCATACTATTTGTAAACATATGTAATGAATGCAGCGATCCAAACAATGGTAATGACATGAGTAAACAAATGAATCATAAAGCAAAGACTTTTCATGAATAGTACTTTCAAGACAAGCATCAATAAGTCTTGCATAAGAGTTAACTCATAAAGCAATAAATCAAAGTAAAGGTGTTGAAGCAACACAAAGGAAGATTAAGTTTCAGCGGTTGCTTTCAACTTATAACATGTATATCTCATGGATATTGTCAACATAAAGTAATATAACAAGTGCAATATGCAAGTATGTAGGAATCAATGCACATTCACACAAGTGTTTGCTTAATGGAGAGGAGATAGGTAAACTGACTCAACAATAAAAGTAAAAGAATGGTCCTTCAAAGAGGAAAGCATCGATTGCTATATTTGTGCTAGAGCTTTTATTTTGAAAACATCAAGAGAGCATAAAGGTAAAGTTTTGAGAGGTGTTTGTTGTTGTCAACGAATGGTAGCGGGTACTCTAACCCCCTTGCCCGACAAACCTTCAAAGAGCGGCTCCCATTTTATTTTATTTTTGGGTGGCACTCCTTCCACCCTTTCTTTCACAAACCATGGCTAACCGAATCCTCGGGTGCCCGCCAACAATCTCATACCATGAAGGAGTGCCTTTTTATTTTAGTTTTATTATGATGACACTCCTCCCACCTTTGCTTTCTCAAGCCATGGCTAACCGAATCCTTCGGGTGCCGTCCAACAATCACATACCATGGAGGAGTGTCTATTTTTGTTAATTAATTTGGGACTGGGAATCCCATTGCCACTCTTTTGCAAAATTATTGGATAAGCGGATGAAGCCACTAGTCCATTGGTGAAAGTTTCCCAACAAGATTGAAAGATAAACACCACATACTTCCTCATGAGCTATAAAACATTGACACAAATAAGAGGTAATAACTTTTGAATTGTTTAAAGGTAGCACTCAAGCAATTTACTTTGGAATGGCGGAGAAATACCATGTAGTAGGTAGGTATGGTGGACACAAATGGCATAGTGGTTGGCTCAAGGATTTGGATGTATGAGAAGTATTCCCTCTCGATACAAGGCTTATGATAGCAAGGTTATTTGAAACAAACACAAGGATGAACCGGTGCAGCAAAACTCACATAAAAGACATATTGTAAACATTGTAAGACTCTACACCGTCTTCCTTGTTGTTCAAACTCAATACTAGAAATTATCTAGACTTTAGAGAGACCAATTATGCAAACCAAATTTTAGCATGCTCTATGTATTTCTTCACTAATAGGTGCAAAGTATATGATGCAAGAGCTTAAACATGAGCACAACAATTGCCAAGTATCAAATTATCCAAGACATTTTACCAATTACTACATGTAGCATTTTTCAATTCCAACCATATAACAATTTAACGAAGAGGAAACTTCGCCATGAATATTACGAGCTAAGAACACATGTGTTCATACGAACCAGCGGAGCGTGTCTCTCTCCACACAAGGATGAACTTATTCAGAGAACTAAGATAACAAAACAAAAATAAAAGCACACAGACGCTCCAAGTAAAGTACATAAGATGTGATGGAATAAAAATATAGTTTCACTAGAAAAACCTGATAAGTTGTCGATGAAGAAGGGGATGCCTTGGGCATCCCCAAGCTTAGATGCTTGAGTCTTCTTAAAATATGCAGGGATGAACCACCGGCATCCCCAAGCTTAGACCTTTCACTCTTCTCGATCACATTATATCACCCTCTTCTATTGACCCTTGAAAACTTTCCACACCAAACTTCAAGCAAACTCATTAGAGGGTTAGTGCATAATAAAATTCACATGTTCAGAGGTGACACAATCATTCTTAACACTTCTGGACATTGCACAAAGCTTCTGAAAGTTAATGGAACAAAGAAACCCATTCAACATAGCAAAAGCGGCAATGCGAAATAAAAGGCAGAATCTGTCAAAACAGAACAGTCCGTAAAGACGAATTTTAAGATGGCACCAGACTTGCTCAAATGGAAAACTCAAAACTAATGAAAGTTGCGTACATATCTGAGGATCACGCTCGTAAATTGGCAGATTTTTTTTAATTTTCTACAGAGACTTGTGCCAGAATTCGTGACAGACAGCAATGCTGTTTCTGCGCAGCGATCCCAAATATAACATCAACTTTAACATAGAAACTTTATTTGGCACAAAAACATGATAAGGAGAGATTGCTACAGTAGTAAACAACTTCCAAGACTCAACAAAACAAAATTGCTGTAGTAAAATAAACACATGGGTTATCTCCCAAGAAGTTCTTTCTTTATAGCCATTAAGATGGGCTCAGCAGTTTTAATGATGCACTCGCAAGAAATAGTATTTGAAGCAAAAGAGAACATCAAGAGGCAAATTCAAAACACATTTAAGTCTAACATGCTTCCTATGCATAGGAATCTTATAAATAAACAAGTTCATGAAGAGCAAAGTAACAAGCATAGGAAGATAAAACAAGTGTAGCTTCAAAAATTTCAGCACATAGAGAGGCATTTTAGTAACATGAAAATTTCTACAACCATATTTTCCTCTCTCATAATAACTTTCAGTAGCATCATGAGCAAACTCAACAATATAACTATCACATAAAGCATTCTTATCATGAGTCTCATGCATAAAATAATTACTACTCCCAACATAAGCATAGTCATTCTTATTAATTGTAGTGGGAGCAAATTCAACAAAGTAGCTATCAAATATAGGAGGTATATTGTAATCATAATCAAATTTATCCTCCATAACAGTGGTAACAAAAGACTACTATCATTATAATCATCATAAATGGGAGGCAAAGTATCATCAAAGTAAATTTTCTCCTCAATGCTTGGGGGACTAAAAATATCATGCTCATCAAAACCAGCTTCCCCAAGCTTAGAATTTTCCATAGCATTAGCAACAATAGTGTTCAAAGCATTCATATTAATATGTTCCATGGGTTTTTTAATTTTCGCATCAAACCATCCATGTCTTAAATCAGGAAATAGAATAAAAAGGTCATTGTTGTCCATTATGCCTAACTAGTGTAAACAAGAAACCAAATGTCGCAATTGCAGTGTCTAAAGGAAATAGCTTCGAGCACACACACAATGGCGCCAGAAAAGTACTGTTACTGGAACCGGAGTATGAGTGCCTTTTACCTTTCCTCCCCGCAACGGCGCCAAAAAGTGCTTGGCGCGTAGTTGACGAGGAGGAAAAGTGCTTAGTTGCCGGGCTTGCCAATGTGAGTGCCGTTTACCTTCCTTCCCCGGCAACGGCGCCAGAAAAGTGCTTGATGTCTACGGGTGCTTCTATTCTTGTAGACAGTGTTGGGCCTCCAAGAGCAGAGGTTTGTAGAACAGCAGCAAGTTTCCCTTAAGTGGATTACCCAAGGTTTATCGAACTCAGGGAGGAAGAGGTCAAAGATATCCTCTCATGCAACCCCGCAACCACAAGCAAGAAGTCTCTTGTGTCCCCAACACACCTAATAGGTGTACTAGTTCGGCGAAGAGATAGTGAAATACAAGTGGTATGAATGAATATGAGCAGTAGTATGGCGCCAGAAAAGTGCTTGCTGGCGTGCAGTTGATGGTAGCAATATTGTAGGAAGTAAACAAGCAGTAGTAACACAGCAGTAGTAACACAGTAAAACAGTAACAAGCAGCGATAGCAGTATTTAGGAACAAGGCCTAGGGATTAGACTTTCACTAGTGGACACTCTCAACATTGATCACATGACAAATAGATAAATGCATACTCTACACTTTTGTTGGATGATGAACACATTGCGTAGGATTACACGAACCTCAATGCCGGAGTTAAAAGCTCCACAATAATGTTCATATTTTAGTAACCTTATAGTGTAAGATAGATCAAAAGACTAAACCAAGTACTAACATAGCATGCACACTGTCACCTTCATGCTTATGTAGGAGGAATAGATCACATCAATACCATCATAGCAATAGTTAACTTCATAATCTACAAGAGATCACAATCATAGCCTACGCCAAGTACTACACGGTGCACACACTGTCACCTTTACACACGTGGAGGAGGAATAGAGTACTTTAATAACATCACTAGAGTAGCACATAGATGAATAGTGATACAAAACTCATATGAATCTCAATCATGTAAGGCAGCTCATGAGATCATTGTATTGAAGTACATAGGAGAGATTAACCACATAGCTACTGTACAGCCCCGAGCCTCGATGGAGAACTACCTCTTCATGGAGCATCAGCGTGATGAAGATGGAGATGACAGATGGTGTGTCGATGGAGAAGTCTTCCTGGTGCACTTCCTCCGTGGTGCCGGAACAGACTCCTGTCCCCGATCTTGGCTTCGATGGCGGCGGCTCGAAGGTTTCGCGTACCGTGGCTTCTCCGTCAGGGTTTTCGTGCAGGGGCTTTATATAGGCGAAAGGGCAGCGTCGGAGGGGAAAGGGGCGACCACACCATAGGGGGCGCGGCCCAGGCCCGGCCGCGCCACCCTATCATCCGGGGCCCACAGGGCCCTCCTCCGGCTCTCGGGTGTTCTGGATGCTTCCGGGCAAAATAGGAACCTGGGCGTTGATTTCCACCGAGAATATTGCTACTAGGATTTCTGAAACCAAAACAGCAGAAACAGAACCGGCACTTCGGCATCTTGTTAATAGGTTAGTCGTAAAATGCACGAATATGACATAAAGTGTGCATAAAACATGTAGATATCATCAATAAAGTAGCATGGAACATAAGAAATTATCGATACGTTGGAGACGTATCACTCATTTAAATCGTTCTCTCAAATAATGATCATGAATGGTTGACTTAGGTCAATATAAAATTCATGTATGATTGTTGGAGAAATTAAATCTTAAGAAGATTTCAATGAGAGGAAATTATTTCTCAAGAACCCTATGGAAACTATCATTTACATATGTAATAAGAAGGAATTAAATTCTCTCAAGCAACACCACCAATGAACCCTAATTATATTAATTGTGTGCTTAGAGTAGTTTGTGTGAATATGTGTGATGTTTGGAATAGCCAATAAATTTGTTGAGTGATTATACCTCGTTTTCAAATTTAGACGCTAGCACCGGAGAATACCAGGAAGAGGAAGGTTGCTACCAAGAGGAGGAAGAGGAGAACTTTGACCACTACCAAGGCAAGCTAATATTCTTGCAAAGTGCAAAGTTCTACCAAGAACAGGGCACACTCATCTTTCCTTATGCTTCATGAACCCATCCCAAGTTTTACTTTTCAAGTGTTCAATTTGAATATTGAAGTTTCCTTTTATAGTTAATTTTGGTCTAAGTCTAGAATACTACAAGATTATCAAACTTAGCCTAACTAGCATTACAAGTAGTTAGCACCCTCATGACTAGATGCTACTGCTAATATTAAAACTTGACTACTCTAGATGGGAACATGTGACTTGAAATAAAATTGAAACTTTGAATGATGATGCATTCCATTGAATGAATTTTGAAGGTGAATATGACCAAGAGAAGATAGTGATTTTTTATTAAAAACTGATATTGGTTTGGATGCGATACCTTTCCAATTCTTGAGTACCCCCACCTGATTATGGGTAAGGGCTAAATAGAAACTTATGTATCTTAGTATGGGTTTCCAACACACATCATAGTTATGCCAAGGCTGCCTCCGTTGTTGAGAAATGATGTGAATTGAGGTGAATTGTACGGCCAAGCCCTGTGCAGTTCCCAGGTTGATAGTTGGTCTTCACTGGGAGGCCAAGCTCATGGGGAGAGGTGCTCATACTAGGGTTTGTAAATGAAAGGTTATGGTTGATGATCCGCGTACTGTGTGATGATTCGGGTTATCCCGACGGATGAAATCAAATGTTGTGGCACAAGTGTGCAACCTCTAGAGTGTAAACCTATTCAAATAGCTTGTCCACGGTTATTGACGGTTGGAAAGGCCATACAGTTTGTAAGATTCTTGAAAGTGTTGATAAAATGAATGGTGAAATGGTGACTTGTTTTGAATCACAACAGAGTTGTGGGAATGACACTAGTGTTCCCACTTGAGTTAATTAGCACATGAATAAGTCTTTATCAAATACTTGTGAACTAAAATTGGCTTTATGCAAATAAACTAGAGCTTAGTGATACGCGTAGATGCACACGTCCGTTGGGAACCCCAAGTGGAAGGTATGATGCGTATAGAAGCAAGTTTCCTCAGTATGAAACCAAGGTTTAATCGAACCAAGGGAGCCAAGAAGCACGTTGAAGGTTGATGGTCACGAAATGTGATGCGCGCAACACCAGGGATTCCTGCCCAACTAGAACCCGCACAACACAACTGCCCCAAACGAAACAAGGAGGTTGTCAATCTCACCGGTTGCTGTAACAAAGGATTAAACGTACGAGTGGAAGATGTTTGCAAAGAAAAACAGTAAAACAAGTAGATTGTATGCTATGGAAAGAATAGGACCTGGGTCCACAGCTCACTAGAGGTGTCTCTCCCATAAGATAAAAGCATGTTGGGTGAACAATTCAGTCGGGCAATTGACAAATAGAGAAAGGCATAATAATGCATATACATGACATGGTAAATATAGTGAGATTTAATTGGGCATTATACAAAGTACATAGACCGCCATCCAACCGCATCTATGCCTAAAAGTCCACCTTCGTGTTATCGTCCTAACCCCTCCAAACATTAAGTTGCAGCAACATAATTGCATTAAGTATTGTGCGAATGTAATCAATAACTACATCCTTACACATAGCATCAATGTTTTATCCCTAGTGGCAACAGACATCACAACCTTAGAACTTTCTCATCACCCTGTATCAATGAAGGCAACCCACTATCGAGCATAATTACTCCTCTGGAGTTAAGAGTAAAACTTGGCCGTAGCCTCTACTAATAACGGAGAGCATGCAAGATCATAAACAACACATGAACAATAGATTGATAATCACCATAATCATAGTACTTCTATCCATCGGATCCCGACAAACACAACATATAGAATTACATAGATGATCTTGATTTAGGCAGCTCACAAGATCTAACAATGAAGCACAACAAGGAGAAGACGACCATCTATACTGCTATGGACCCATGGTCCAGGGTGAACTACTCACCATCACTCCGAGGCGATCATGGCGATGAAGAGTCCTCCCGAGATGAATCCCCTCCCAGCAGGTGCCGGAGGCGATCCCGTAACCCCCGAGATGACGCGCGGCGGCGTCTCTGTAAGGCTTTCCGTATCGTGCTCTCACCGGGGGTTTCGCGACGGAGCTTTGGCAGGAAGGTCAACGCGAGGCCACACGAGGGGCCCAGGATAGGTCGGCGCGCCAGGCCCGGGCCGCGCCGGCCACCCTCCTGCCGCCTCGTGGCCCCACTTCGTTAGGGCTTCGGTCTTCTGAAGCTTCGTGGCAAAATAGGACCCCGGCCGAAAGTTTCGTCCAATTCCGAGAATATTTACTGTGTAGGATTTCTGAAACCAAAAACAGCAAAGAACCGCTCCGCAAGATCTTGTTAATAGGTTAGTTCCGTAAAATGCATAAATATGACATATAATGTGCATAAAACATGTAGGTATCATCAATAAAGTAGCATGGAACATAAGAAATTATCGATACGTTGGAGACGATCAGTCAAGCTTAGTTCGCTCGTCCCGAAGGTAAAACGATAACAAAGATACTTCTCAAGTGACATGCCATCATAATCTTGATCATACTATTTGTAAACATATGTAATGAATGCAGCGATCAAAGCAAAGGTAATGACATGAGTAAACAATCGAATATATAGCAAAGACTTTTCATGAATAGTACTTCAAGACAAGCATCAATAAGTCTTGCATAAGAGTTAACTCATAAAGCAATAAAAAAGTAAAGGTGTTGAAGCAACACATAAGAAGATTAAGTTTCAGCTGTTGCTTTCAACTTGTAACATGTATATCTCATGGATATTGTCAACATAAAGTAATATAACAAGTGCAATATGCAAGTATGTAGGAATCAATGCAATACACAAGTGTTTGCTTCTAAGGTGGAAGGAGATAGGTAAACCGACTCAACAATAAAAGTAAAGAATGGTCCTTCGCAGAGGAAAGCATCGATTGCTGTATTTGTGCTAGAGCTTTTATTTTGAAAACATGAAACACTTTTGTCAACGGTAGTAATAAAGCATATGAGTTATGAAAATTATCTTTACAAGTTGCAAGCCTCACGATAGTATACTAATAGTGCCCGCACTGTCCTACTTAACTACCGGTCTTCGCATGCCATGTTTCAACCAAGTGTCACAAAGGTACCTCCATGCCGCCTTATAGGTCCAAGGAGAATGCTCGCATTTCGGATTTCTCGCTTTTGATTATTCTCAACTTAGACATCCATACCGGGACAACATGGACAACAGATAATGGACTCCTCTTTAATGCATAAGCATGTAGCAAAGTTATTATTCTCATATGAGATTGAGGGTCAAAACCGAAACTTCCACCATGATTCATGGCTTTAGTTAGCGGCCCAATGTTCTTCTCTAACAATTTTGCATGCTCCAACCACTAAAATGATAGACCTTCAGACAAGACGGACATGCATAGCAACTCACATGATATTCAACAATAGTTGATGGCGTCCCCATAAACATGGTTATCGCACAACAAGCAACTTAATAAAATATAAAGTGCATAAGTACATATTCAATACTACATAGTTTTTAAGGCTATTTTGTCCCATGAGCTATATATTGCAAAGGTGAATGATGGAATTTTAAAGGTAGCACTCAAGCAATTTACTTTGGAATGGCTGGTAAATACCATGTAGTAGGTAGGTATGGTGGACACAAATGGCATAGTGGTTGGCTCAAGGATTTTGGATGCATGAGAAGTATTCCTCTCGATACAAGGTTTAGGCTAGCAAGGTTATTTGAAGCAAACTCAAGGATGAACAAGTGCAGCAAGACTCACATAAAAGACATATTGTAAACATTATAAGACTCTACACCTGTCTTCCTTGTTGTTCAAAACTCAATACTAGATATTATCTAGACCTTAGAGAAACCAAATATGCAAATCAAATTTTAGCAAGCTCTATGTATTTCTTCATTAATGGGTGCAAAGCATATGATGCAAGAGCTTAAACATGAGCACAACAATTGCCAAGTATCACATTATCCAAGACATTTTAGAATTACTACATGTAGCATTTTCCAATTCCAACCATATAACAAATTAACGAAGAAGAAACTTCGCCTTGAACATTATGAGTAAAGCCTAAGGACACATGTGTCCATATGCAACAGCGAGCGTGTCTCTCTCCCACAAAGTGAATGCTAGGATCCATCTTATTCAAACAAAAACAAAAACGAAACAAACCGACGCTCCAAGTAAAGAACACCGATGTGACCGAATAAAATATAGTTTCAGTGAGGAACCCGATGATGTTGTCGATGAAGGATGCCTGCATCCCCAAGCTTAGACGCTGAGTCTTCTTAAAATATGCAGGGATGAACCACGGGGCATCCCCAAGCTTAGAGCTAATTCTCTTGATCTTAGTATATCATTCTCCTCTCTTGACCCTTGAAAACTTCCTTCACACCAAACTTCAAGCAAATTCATTAGAGGGTTAGTGCATCATTAATAATTCACTCATTCAGAGGTGACACAATCATTCTTTTCACTTCTGGACATTGCATAATGCTACTGGACATTAATGGATCAAAGAAATAAATCCAACATAGCAAAAGAGGCAATGCGAAATAAAAGGCAGAATCTGTCAAAACAGAACAGTCCGTAAAGACGAATTTATAAATGGCACCAGACTTGCTCAAATGGAAAAACTCAAAACTAATGAAAGTTGCGTACATATCTGAGGATCACGCTCAAATTGGCAGATTTTTTCGAATTTTCTACAGAGAATTATGCCCAGATTCGTGACAGACAGCAATGCTGTTTCTCGCAGCGATCCCAAATATAACATCAACTTTGACATAGAAACTTTACTTGGCACAAAAACATGATAAGGAGAGGTTGCTACAGTAGTAAACAACTTCCAAGACTCAATAAAACAAAAAATTGCTGTAGGTAAAAACATGGGTTGTCTCCCATAAGCGCTTTTCTTTAACGCCTTTCAGCTAGGCTCAAGTGCAAATCAAGTAACATCGAGAGTAGAAGCATCAACATCATAGCTTGTTCTAATAATAGAATCAAAAGGCAACTTCATTCTCTTTCTAGGAAGTGTTCCATACCTTTGAGAGGAAATTGATATTTAATATTACCTTCCCTCATATCAATAACAGCACCAACAGTTCGAAGAAAAGGTCTTCCCAACACAATTGGACAAGATGTATTGCATTTGATATCCAAGACAACAAAATCAACGGGACAAGGTTATTGTTAACCGTAATGTACATTATCAATCCTCCCCAAAGGTTTCTTTTTAACATTATCTAGATTAACATCCAAATAACAATTCTTTAATGGTGGCAAGTCAAGCATATCATAAATCTTTTAGGCATAACAGAAATACTTGCACCAAGATCACATAAGGCATTACATTCAAAGTCATTGAATTTCATTTTAATGATGGGCTCCCAACCATCTTCTAACTTTCTAGGAATAGAAGTTTCAAGTTTTAGTTTCTCTCTAGCTTTTATGAGAGCATTTGTAATATGTTTTGTAAAGGCTAAATTTATAACACTAGCATTAGGACTTTTAGCAAGTTTTTGCAAGAACTTTATAACTTCAGAGATGTGGCAATCATCAAAATCTAAATCATTATGAGCTACAGCAATGGGACCATTATTCCCAAGGTTGGAAAAAATTTCAGCAGTTTTATCAGCAGTTTCAGCAATTTAGCAATTTCAGGCAGTTTTGTACGCTTTGCACTAGGAGTAGAAACATTGCCAACACCAATTATTTTACCATTGATAGTAGGAGGTGCAGCAACATGTGAAGAATTAGCATTACTAGTGGTGGTAATAGTCCAAACTTTAGCTACATTATTCTCTTTAGCTAGTTTTTCATTTTCTTCTCTTTCCCACCTAGCAACTCAGCCATTAATCTTATATTCTCATTAATTCTAACTTGATGGTATTTGCTGTAGTAGTAATCTTATTATCAAGATCATTATTAGGCATAACTTTCAACTTTAAAAGATTAACATCAGAGGCAAGCCTATCAACTCTAGAAGCGATAGTATCAATTTTATCAAGCTTTTCCTCAACAACATTTGTTAAAAGCAGTTTGTGTACTAATAAATTCTTTAAGCATGGCTTCAAGACCAGAGGGTACACTTCTTATTATTGTTGTAAGAATTCCCATAAGAATTACCATAACCATTACCATTAGCGAAGGATATGGCCTATAGTTATTACCAGAGTTGTTCCTATAAGCATTGTTGTTGAAATTATTATTTTTAATGAAATTCACATCAACATTTTCTTCTTGAGCAACCAATGAAGCTAAAGGAACATTATTTGGATCAACATTAGATCTACCATTCACAAGCATAGACATAATCACATCAATCTTATCACTCAAGGAAGAGGTTTCTTCAACAGAATTTACCTTCTTACCTTGTGGAGCTCTTTCCGTGTGCCATTCAGAGTAATTTATCATCATATCATCAAGAAGTTTTGTAGCCACCAATGTGATGGACATAAAGGTACTCCAGCACTGAATCCAATAAATTCCGCAAGAAAAATTTAGTCCTCATAGAAGGTTTGGATGATCATCCAAGTAGTCGATCCATGGGTTGGGCAATTCTTTACCAAAGTTTTCATTCTCTCCCATGCTTGAGCAACATGTTCAGTATCTAATTGTTTAAAATTCATTATGCTACTTCTCAAAGAAATAATTTTAGCGGGAGGATAATATCTACTAATAAAAGCATCCTTGCATTTAGTCCATGAATCAATACTATTCTTAGGCAAAGATAGCAACCAATCTTTAGCTCTTCCTCTTAATGAGAAAGGAAACACTTTCAATTTAATAATATCACCATCTACATCTTTATACTTTTGCATTTCACAAAGTTCAACAAAATTATTGAGATGGGCAGCAGCATCATCAGAACTAGCACCAGAAAATTGTTCTCTCATAACAAGATTTAGTAAAGCAGTGTTTAATTTCAAAGAATTCTGCTGTAAAGGTGGAGCAATAGGTGTGCATAGGAAATCATTATTATTTGCATTTGTGAAGTCACACAACTTAGTATTTTCAGGGTTGGCCATTTTAGCAACAGAAATAAAGCAAACTAGATAAAGTAAATGCGAGTAACTAATTTTTTTGTGTTTTTGATATAGCAAACAAGATAGCAAATAAAGTAAAACTAGCAACTAATTTTTTTGTATTTTGATTTAGTGCAGCAAACAAAGTAGTAAATAAAATAAAGCAAGACAATAACAAAGTAAAGAGATTGAGAAGTGGAGACTCCCCTTGCAGCGTGTCTTGATCTCCGGCAACGGCGCCGAATTTAGCTTGATACGCGTAGATGCACACGTCCGTTGGGAACCCCAAGTGGAAGGTATGATGCGTATAGAAGCAGTTTCCTCGCATGAAACCAAGGTTTAATCAACCAGTAGGAGCCAAGAAGCACGTTGAAGGTTGATGGTCGCGAATGTGATGCGCGCAACACCAGGGATTCCTAGCGCCAACGTGGAACCCGCACAACACAACCAAAGCATTTGCTCCCAACGAAACAGTGAGGTTGTCAATCTCACCGTTTGCTGTAACAAAGGATTAAACGTATCGTGTGGAAGATGTTTGCAAAGAAACAGTAAACAAGTAGATTGTATGCTATGGAAAGAATAGGACCTGGGTCCACAGTTCACTAGAGGTGTCTCTCCCATAAGATAAAAGCATGTTGGGTGAACAATTACAGTCGGGCAATTGACAAATAGAGAAAGGCATAATAATGCATATACATGACATGGTAAATATAGTGAGATTTAATTGGTCATTACGACAAAGTACATAGACCGCCATCCAACCGCATCTATGCCTAAAAAGTCCACCTTGTTATCGTCCGAACCTCTCCAGTATTAAGTTGCAAAGCAAAGATAATTGTATTAAGTATTGTGCGTAATGTAATCAATAACTACATCCTTAGACATAGCATCAATGTTTTATCCCTAGTGGCAACAGCACATCACAACCTTAGAACTTTCTGTCACGTCCCAGGTATCAATGAAGGCATGAACCCACTATCGAGCATAATTACTCCCTCTTGAGTTAAGAGTAAAAACTTGGCCAGAGCCTCTACTAATAACGGAGAGCATGCAAGATCATAAACAACACATGAACAATAGATTGATAATCACCATAATCATAGTACTTCTATCCATCGGATCCCGACAAACACAACATATAGAATTACATATAGATGATCTTGATCATGTTAGGCAGCTCACAAGATCTAACAATGAAGCACAACAAGGAGAAGACGACCATCTAGCACTATGACCCATGGTCCAGGGGTGAACTACTCACTCATCACTCCTGAGGCGATCATGGCGATGAAGAGTCCCTCCGGGAGATGAATCCCTCTCGGCAGGGTGCCAGGCGATCTCCGTAATCCCGAGATGGGATCCCCAACGGCGCCTGTAAATTTAGCTTGATACGCGTAGATGCACACGTCCGTTGGGAACCCCAAGGGAAGGTATGCGTATAGAAGCAAGTTTCCTCATGAAACCAAGGTTAATCGAACCAGTAGGAGCCAAGAAGCACGTTGAAGGTTGATGGTCGCGAAATGTGATGCGGCGCAACACTAGGGATTCCGGCGCATCAGGAACCTGCACAACACAACCCCCCTTTGCCCCAACGAAACAGGGAGGCTGTCAATCTCACCGGCTTGCTGTAACAAAGGATTAAACGTATCGAGTGGAAGATGTTTGCAAAGAAAACAAGAAAACAAGTAGATTGTATGCTATGGAAAGAATAGGACCTGGGTCCACAGTTCACTAGAGGTGTCTCTCCATAAGATAAAAGCATGTTGGGTGAACAAATTACAGACGGGCAATTGACAAATAGAGAAAGGCATAATAATGCATATACATGACATGGTAAATATAGTGAGATTTAATTGGGCATTACGACAAAGTACATAGACCGCCATCCACCATCTATGCCTAAAAAGTCCACCTTCAGTTATCGTCCGAACCCCTTCCAGTATTAAGTTGCAAAGCAACGACAATTGCATTAAGTATTGTGCGTAATGTAATCAACAACTACATCTTAGACATAGCATCAATGTTTTATCCCTAGTGGCAACAAAGACATCACAACCTTAGAACTTTCTGTCACTGTCCCATGTATCAATGAAGGCATGAACCCACTATCGAGCATAATTACTCCCTCTTGGAGTTAAGAGTAAAAACTTGGCCAGAGCCTCTACTAATAACGGAGAGCATGCAAGATCATAAACAACACATGAACAATAGATTGATAATCACCATAATCATAGTACTCTCTATCCATCGGATCCCGACAAACACAACATATAGAATTACATATAGATGATCTTGATCATGTTAGGCAGCTCACAAGATCTAACAATGAAGCACAACAAGGAGAAGACGACCATCTAGCTACTGCTATGGACCCATGGTCCAGGGGTGAACTACTCACTCATCACTCCGGAGGCGATCATGGCGATGAAGAGTCCCCTCCGGGGAGATGAATCCTCCTCGAGTGGTGCCGAGGCGATCTCCGTAATCCCGAGATGGGATTCGCATGGCGGCGCTCTGTAAGGTTTTCCGTATCGTGGCCTTGCATCGGCGACGGAGGCTTTAAGTGGCGGAAGGTCAACGCGAGGGCACACGAGGGCCCTGGGATAGGCCTGGCGCGGTGGCCTCGCCGCGCCGGCCACCCTCCCGGCCGCCTCGTGGCCCCACTTCGTTAGGTCTTCGGTCTTCTGGAAGCTTCGTGCAAAAATAGGACTGGCCGAAAGTTCTCTCCCAATTTCCGAGAATATTTTTTTACTAGGATTTCAAACCAAAAACAGCAAAACAAGAACGGCTCTTCGGCATCTTGTTAATAGGTTAGTTCCAGAAAATGCATAAATATGACATATAATGTGCATAAAACATGTAGGTATCATCAATAAAGTAGCATGGAACATAAGAAATTATCGATACGTTGGAGACGTATCACTTAGCACCCCTTACTAGAATTGCTAGCACTTACACTAGTATTAGTTTGCGTGTACTTAAAGTACTCACGGCTTTGTCCCTGGCTATTCAAATGGCCAGAGTATGAAGATGAACAGTAACTACTAAGGAGAGGACCAAAGAACGCCTACAACAACTAGAGTCTTCCGACGCCAAGCGTTGGCCCGTGGACTAGAGAGTCCATTTATCTTTACGCTCCGCTATGAACTTGTGTTTGTTCGTTGATCAATAGATCAACTATTTCTGTAATATGGATCATGTGATTCAAGTTGTAAGAAAATATGGTTTGTAATGAATGATGACTGTGATACTTAACTATTATGCCTCGCAACAACAATATTCCTGGATTGCGATGAATGACATAATAGACATCTGGACTAAAAATCCGGTGTTGACAAGTTGGTATCAGAGCCATTGTTTGACCTTAGAGACCCTAGTTTAGAATGGACATTCTGAAAAATTTAGTGTCACCAAAAACAAAGGAAATGAATACTTGCAAAAATTTATACCCCCTCTTTTCCTTGAGATCTGTTCAAAATGATATGCCATGCTCTTCCTTATAAAAGTACTTAAAATTTTGACACACTTGTTCACTCTCTAACTTGCTCATCCAATTCACTTTCAGATGGAGCCAACCAACGTCAAGTTTTACCAGCTCGGGAATGGCGGGGACTTGATCTTCGAGAGGGACCTTGACGGTCTGTCGGAGTACCTTGGACGCCCCCACCCCGAGTTTCACGGAGTCGAGGTCAACGACCAGCACGGAGGGGAGCTTCAGTGGGTTATCACCGCTGACTTGAGGGGCAAGATGGAGCCTCCCACCTGAGAGGATCCTCTTTTCCTTTAGGGAAAGCAGCTGGATGGATGGACTCGCTCGTGCTCTTCAGAAGCACTTGCCCGTCTCAGGCGACGTAACGTGGTAGCGGTACTCGTGTCTCGCTTTGCTCACCATGCAAGGCGTGACTTTGGAACACCCATGGAGGTACAGATGCACCCCCAGCTGAGGCACCATGTGGACCATCTGGACTACATGCGTTCCAGACCGAAGGAGCTGGATAACTCCCGTGGTTACGCCAACCAGACTCACATGGCCTTGGCACGCCGATGCCATCAAGATGCTCAACCAGGACCGCAAGTCACTCCGCTTGCAGCGTGCCAAGAAGGATGCTACCATAGTGCGCCTTCGCGCCAAAATAGCAGCCTTGGAGATCACTGTCAAGGCCCAAGAGGACCAGCTGAGAGAGATGGAGGATGACGATGGAGGCATCGACCTTCAGGGAGGAGCAGCCTTCCTGAGTGACGACGACGACTTTGAGGAGGACGAGTTCACCGAGGAGGAGGACTACGAGTTCCTGGAGGCCGCAGAGGATGGGATCATCCCCATCGATGTGGATGTAGATGTTGAGGAGTAGTTGCACTAGATCACTTATGTAGGTGTGAGTTGTATCCCGTCCTTTGTATCGTAGCATGAGAAGAACGGTTCTTAAAACCATGGGTGTGTTAGCTTGTAATATGTGATGAATGAATGTTTGTGTGTTATGTTCATCATCAAAAATTTTCCAAGTTTTAAATATTTTCAAACTTACCCAAACAAGCCATAGAAATTCCCTCTTATCTCATGATCTGTCTACATGTTCAGATGGCTCGTCCGAATCGCAACGCGAATCCGGATGCAATGATGCAATTGCTGCAAACCCTGATGGCAGGACAGGGAGACTGAGAGAGCTGAACGTCAAGCCAACATAGCAGCACTGCAGCAGCTGGCCAACAACAATCATGGCCATGGAAACCATGATCATCCCGGGTCAAAGCTCAAGAACTTCCAAAACACCAACCCACCGTCTTCAGCAAGACCGAAGAACCCTTGGATGTCGATGACTGGCTGCAGACATGGAGAACAACCTAGAAGTAGCCGGAGTAGAGGCCAACGAGAAAGAGGGTTCCTGCCAAGGTTATCTGGTATGCTCCTATAATACCACGGCTGAAACGCTTGTTCAGAAATAAAGAGCACGCTAGGCTGTTGGAATGGCACAAAGAAGACCGTAAGAAATACGAGATGTTGAGACACCCTGCTGATGGGTCCCAGTGGAGAAAAATCGATTGAGAGTTCCCGTACTTTACAGAGGATGCAAGGAACTTAAGGTTTGGTCTAAATACAGATGGCATGAATCCTTTTGGAGAGCAGAGCAGCAGCCATATCAATTGGCCTGTGACTCTTTGTATCTATAACCTTCCTCCTTTGTTGTGCATGAAGCGGAAGTTCATTATGATGCCAGTGCTCATACAAGGCCCAAAGCAATCCGGCAACGACATTGATGTGTACTGAAGCCATTAGTCGAAGAACTTCTACAGCTGTGGTCCATAGCAGGTGTACCCGTGTGGGACGAGCAAAAGCAGGAGGAATTTGACCTACGAGCGTTATTTTGCATAACCATCAATGATTGGCCTGCTCTTGGTAACATTTCAGGACAGTCAAACAAGGGATACAATGAATGCATGCACTGTTTAGATGAGCTCAAAGGTGAATATTTGGATAAATGTAACAAGGCATGTACCTAGGGCATCATCGATTTCTTAGGCATACCCATCCCGTAAGAAAGAAAGGCAAGCATTACAACGGTGAGGCAGATCACCGGAAGAAGCATGCCCACCGTAATGGTGCTGATATATTTGGTGTGGTCAAGGATCTAGAAGTAATATTTGTAAAGGGTCCAAGCGAACTGTCTGTTCCGAATGACGCTGCCGGACACGCGGCCATGTGGAAGAAGAAATCTATATTTTGGGATCTACCATATTGGAAAGTCTTAGAGGTTCGCTCTTCAATCAATGTGATGCACGTGACGAAGAATCTTTGTGTGAACCTGCTAGGCTTCCTGGGAGTGTACGGGAAGACAAAAGATACACCAGAACCACGGGAGGACCAGCAACGTATGAAAGATCCCAAAAACCTGCATGAGACAGATAAAGGACGTCATTACTCCAAATCTTACAAAAGAGAAGGAAATAGTTTTTGAATGCCTGAGCAGTATCAAGGTCTCGTTTGGCTTCTCCTCCAATATAAAGGGAATAATAAATATGGCAGAGATAAAATTCCAGAACCTGAAGTCTCATGACTACCACGTGATAATGACGCAGTTGCTTCCGATTTCATTGAGGGGGCTTCTACCGAAAAATGTTCGACTGCCCATTGTGAAGCTATGTGCATTCCTCAATGCAATTTCTCAGGTAATCAATCCAGAAATTCCACCGAGGTTGCATAATGATGTGGTCCAATGTCATGTTAGTTTTGAGATGGTGTTCCCACCATCTTTCTTCAATATTATGACGCATCTCCTCATTCACCTGGTCGATGAGATTACCATTCTCGGTCCTGTGTTTATACACAATATGTTCCCCTTTGAGAGGTTCATGGGAGTATTAAAGAAATATGTTCATAACCGTGCTAGGCCAGAAGGAAGCATCTCCAAGGGCTATGGAACAGAGAAGGTCATTGAGTTCTGTGTTGCCTTTATTCCTGACCTTAAGCCGATTGGTGTTCCTGAATCACGGCATGAGGGGAGACTAAGTGGAAAAGGCACGCTAGGAAGGAAATCAATGATACGTAGGGACGGAATTTATTTTACTCAAGCACACTACACAGTTCTACAAAGTTCTACCTTGGTGGCTCTATATATCAATGTACACAAGAATTTTGTACGCTCTTAGAACCCGGGGCAGTTAGACGATTGGATTACACGTGAACACATGTCGAATTTTGATGGTTGGTTGCAAAAACATCTCATGAATGACACCACTGTTGGAGATCAGCTGTACTTGTTGGCCCAGACACCATCTTTGACTGTATTGACTTTCCAAGGGTACGAGATAAATGAAATACATTTTACACGATCGCCCAAGATAAAAGAGCACCAACCAAAACAGTGGTGTCCGCTTTGATGCAATAAACAACAAATGCCCAAATGACACATATTATGGTTACATAGAGGAGATATGGGAACTTGACTATGGACCTTCTTTTAAGGTCCCTTTGTTTAGGTGCAAATGGGTCAAGATAACACGAGGCGGGGTTCAGGTAGACAAGTTGTACGGAATGATAACAGTGGATCTCAACAATCTTGGGTATAGAGACGAACCATTCGTCCTAGCCAAGGGTGTGGCCCAGGTTTTCTATGTGAATGACATGTCTACCAAACCAAGAAAAAGGAAACATAAGGAAACGAATACATCATACGATGAGCCAAAGCGCCACATAGTTCTTTCTGGAAAAAGAAACATCGTGGCATTGGAGGACAAGACAGACATGTCAGAAGATTATAATAAGTTTGATGAAATTCCACCCTTCACAGTGAACATTGAGCCAAGCATCAAGTTAAATGATGAAGATGCTCCATGGTTACAGCCGAAGAAGGTTCAATGATGAAGATGCTCCATGATCAAGTTAATTGAAGAATGTTCATGGCACAAATGAGTATCTCAACATGGCAATCAATTTCCCATTTATTTTTGTGTAATCATGTAACTGTATGTAAGATATTAAAAGTAGAGATGGTTGGCTTTTTGTACGATATATATAGGGAGATTCCCCAACACAGGCTTGCAGGAAAAATTTCCGAGGCGGAGCTTCCGAAGATGATGTAGGGCGTGTACACCAACGACATCTTCGAGAAGCTCCGACACGGGAGATTTCCCAACCCTTTCCTCAACACTGTTAGAGGAGATGAAGTCGTTCACGGGCTTGCAACAAAAAATTCTGAGGCGGAGCTTCCAAAGATGCCGTAGGGCGTGTGCACCAACGACATATTCGAGAAGCTCCGCCACGGGAGATTTCCCAACCCTTTCCCCAACATTGTTAGAGGAGATGGAGTCTTTCATGGGCTTGCAGGAAAAAATTCAGAGGCGGAACTTACGAAGATATCGTAGGGCGTGTGCACCAACGATGTCTTCGGGAAGCCACGGGAGATTTCCCAACCCTTTCCTCCATCCATGGGGATGAAACTCTCCCTACCTGCTAGATTGGCTTGTTGAGCTGCTTCCCATGGCGTTTCGATGCTCCTTTTATAGGCACGTCGCCGCTTCTTCTTTGTCTTGTTCCTCCGACAGGGCGTCGTGCGCTACATGCATTATCTCATCGAGCAGTGCGTCCACCCACGCGTTCTTATCCTACCGACAGCTTTAGTCCCGGTTGCATCCACCAGCCGGGACTAAAGGTTACCCACACGTCCTTATCCCACCGACAGTTTTGTTAGATGACACAAAAACCACCTTTAGTCCCGGTTGTACCCACTAGCCGGGACTAATGGTTGCCCGCACGTCCTTATCCTGCCGACAGTTTGTCGATACATGGCTTCTAAAACCACCTTAGTCCCGGTTGCACCCACTAGCCAGGACTAAAGGTTAGATGGTCAGCTCTGGCTTCCTCTTCTTTCTCCATATGCTCACCACCAGCTCTGGGTTCCTCTTCTTCCTCCTTCTCATCATCAGCGTCAGCCACGATGAAGCCACAAGCTCTGGGTTCCTCTTCTTCCTCCTCTAGATTAAGCCCCCCATATTTTAACCCGGTTTGATCCCCCACCCGGGATAAAAGGGGTATATAAACTAAATTTAAACTAAAACAACCGACAACGATTTTATTGAAATTTAACTAGATACGTTAACTAAATTTAAACCAAAGTAACGACTACGACTTTATTGGAATTTAACTAGATACGTTAACTAAATTTAAACTAAAATAACGACTTCGACTAGTTCTTTCGCGTATCCGCTGCTGCCCTCCTGGCTGCCGCCTCCTACCGCAGCTGCTGCTGCAGCTCCTCCTCACGATGACGCTTATGCATCTCCTCACTATCCAGATCTGTCACACGCCGCCGCTTATGCAGCTCCTGGAGACTTTGCCTGTCAAATGCTTCTAAGGTAGCCGCTAGCGCCGCCTCCTCCCACTCCTCTATCTCTGCGAGCTGCGGGTCCACCTCATCCGCTGCTACCCTCCTAGCTGCCGCCTGCGTAGCTGCTGCTGCAGCTCCTCCCACTCCTCTATCTCGGCGAGCTGCGCGTCCACCTCCACCAGCGGCGGGTGCGACTTTGGGGGCATGGTGAAATGGGCTAGAGTTCGTTGAGTGAAGTGGGAGATGGGGACGTAGGAGCTATGTATAGAAACGTTGTGGCGGGAAAAATTTCCCGCGCGGTGTCGTGGCGGGAAACTTTCCCGCGCGGCATCGTGGCGCGAAACTTTCCCGCGCGGCGTCGTGGCGGGAAACTTTTCCGGCGCGGCGTCTTGGCGGGAAACTTACCCACCATATGTTTTTTTTTATTTGAAATAAGGCGGGAAACAAAATTATTTGAAAAAGTCACTTCATATTCAAATTCATATTCATAAGTTATTCAAATTCATATTCATAAGGATTGTAAATATTTAATATTCATAATGAATAAATTATACTTTTATTACATAGAGATTTCTTTTCTGAACATTTTGATATATTATATGTCATTTTTTGATTTGAAATAAGGCGGGAAACGAAATTGTTTGAATAGGCAGATACAAATTTGCCTTTGGTCCCGGTTCATGCCACGAACCAGGACCAAAGGATTAATTTGCGTGCGAAGGCAGCAGGACAACCAAAAAAGGCCGTTGGTCCCAGTGCATAACACGAACCGGGACCAAAGGGGGGGCCTTTGGTCCCGGTTCATGCCATGCACCGGGACCAGAGGGTCTTTGCCCTTAATTGAGTCACAGCTCCGCCAGACTGCCAAAATCGCGCGCGCGCCCTAGCTGCCGCCGTTCGTTGCCGCCCATGCCGACGCCGCGGCCGCCGCATGCCGCCCCCGCCACCTCTCTACGTGCGCGCCGACGACTCCTCTCTCCTTCTCCGCGCGCACCCCGGCCTCTTCTTCCCCGACGCCGCGCGCGCCGTCCGCCTCCACGCCGACCACCCCGCCGTCCACGCGCCGGTACTGCCTCTCCCCTCTCTCCTTCGGCCAACTATCGGCCGCCACCGGCATGCTGACCCCTTTTAATTATTTTTACTTTTTTTGTTACAAATATTGTTATATATATTATTGTTACAAATATTTTTGTTAGAAATATTGTTGTTACAAATATTGTTGTTAGAAATATTGTTTGAAATGTTTGTGTTAGAAATATTTGTGTTAGAAATATTTGTGTTAGAAATATTGTTAGAAATAATTTTAGTGGAATATTTGTGTTAGTGAAATTTGTTAGTTAGAAATATGTGTGTTAGTGAAATTTGTTAGTTATAAATAATTTTATAAATATTTGTGTTAGTGAAATTTGTTAGTTAGAAATAATTTGTGTTAGTGAAATTTGTTAGTTAGAAATATTTGTGTTAGTGAAATTTGTTAGTTAGAAATATTTGTGTTAGAAATATTTGTGTTAGTGGAATTTGTTTGTTAGAAATATTTGTGTTAGAAATATTTGTATAAATAATTGTAGTGAAATATTTGTGTTAGTAAATATGTTATTTAGAAATAATTTTACTTACTAAATATTTTTATTATTATTAGTTAGAAATATATACTTACTAAATATTAGTAGTATGTATATATAGTTATTTTATTTAGCACAATATTATGTTTATTTATTTACGTTAGTACATATATGATTTAGTTTTCGTAGCTACGATGCCGCGTCCGACGCGTCGTGGAGGGTCTGGGACCTTTCTGGACCAGATGTTGTTGATGGGGGAGGTCCGGGACTGGGCTCCGTCGGGATGGCACTGGGAGGTGTTATCTTCCTGGGTGCGCACCTTGGTGCGGAATCCGGGTCCCGTCGTCGACCTGTATCTTCTCTAGTGGAGGTCGCGTGGGCCACGGTCGTTTCAGAGGGAGCCGGCCCCGCAGGAGGTGGTAGCTCAGCGCATTAGAGAGGAGGACGAGGACGTTCGCCGTTACATGTATGCGTTAGACACCATGTATAGGACCGGATGGTCAGTTATGTAGGGATCTTACATTAGCTATGATCATGTTATTGTTCCGTGGTTTTGGGTGTTCAGTCGACGCGGCTCAGGACCCGGTCGGCGCCGTTGAGAGGTTATAGTGATGTATTAGGGTTAAATAAAAATGGACCCGAGCTATGTATGCATGTAACTACACTATCTGCTTTCAACACTACATTATCGATCCTTAATTAATAACTATATATGTAACTCCAATTTCAGTTTTCTGTATTATCCTTAATCTATATATGTGATCATATGATGGTTCCTATAACTTGCAAGTCGTTGCAGAAAGCATGGAGGGACACAGAGACGGAGACCAAGAAGAATTCATGGCTAAGCTCATAGCCAACGGTACTCTGGATGATGGCAGCGGCGGTATTCCGGATGATGGCGGTGACGATGTCACCGCAACTTTTTTGAATGACTCCGGTGAGGGAGCGGAGAATCTTGAGTGAAGAGAAGATGGCTCTGGTGAGGGAGCAGAGAATATTGAGCTAAGAGAAGATGGCTCCGGTGAGGAAGAAGATCATAATGGCTTCGGTGATGGAACCGTAGTTATCACTGAGGTATATAAATTAAGTCGATGCTGACTAGATGCATTAACTAATTTGTATTGACGATGAATTATTTCTTTTTTAGCCCTCCGGATCAAGCAATTCTTCTATAAAGTCGAAGCGAGGCCCGACCAAAAAGTTAGCTGACGGTCTTAAGTACGACATCACCGAAATCGATCAGAGTGGTAAACCGACTGCTCCCGACAAGGCTGCAAAATTATTTATAAGTCAATGCGGAGTGCTTGTTAGGGACTGCATCCCGATCACCGTTCGAGAATAGCACAAGCTGAAGGGAGAGTCTGATGAACCAGGTCATTATATAGATGATGTAGCCAAACGCAACCTTTTGACTAAGCTCATGGCACATTTCAACCTACCTCCAGACGAGAATGTCGATAGAAGGGCACAGATGGCGGAGGCAGACAATGAATTTGCTCTAAAGAAGATGGCTGAACTATTCAAGCACCACAAGAAAAGATTGCACAGCCTTATCAACAAAAAGAAGACTTCGGACTTCAATGCAGGTTATTAGAAGGTAAAAGGTAACTGGGCCGAATTTGTGAAGTACACCACTGAGTCAGAAGAATTTAAGAAAAGGTCAGCAACAAATAAGGCAAATGCTGCGTTGAAGAAATATCACTAAATTACGGGTCTAGGTGGCTACAGGACTAACCGGCCTAAGTGGCAGGCAGCTGAGGCGGAACTGGTCAGCAAAGGGATCCGAATAGGGACATTCGGTTGGACCGAACGGTCGAAGGAGTGGTTCTACGGGATTGGGGGAAGGTTGCACCCAGAAACAGAGAAGTGTATCTATAATAAAGAACATCTGAAGCACCCCCATTCAAGCCCTTGAACAACACATAGGGACGTGCAGGAGGGGAGGTTCCACCCCGAAAGAGAGAACGACGATCTGACACGCGCCCTTGGGAACAAAGAACACGGCGAACGAACACGAGGCACACAGAAGGCTCCATTCCGTGGAAGTATGGCTTTCCTTCGGAAAGGAAGAGATTTCCTTATAAAAGCCATGCGAGGAGAACGGCAAAGGAAACAGACCGCATAGCATCCTTAGAGAATTCTATGAGCGCCCTTTGATGTCTACGGGTGCTTCTATTCTTGTAGACAGTGTTGGGCCTCCAAGAGCAGAGGTTTGTAGAACAGCAGCAAGTTTCCCTTAAGTGGATTACCCAAGGTTTATCGAACTCAGGAGGAAGAGGTCAAAGATATCCTCTCATGCAACCCTGCAACCACAAAGCAAGAAGTCTCTTGTGTCCCCAACACACCTAATAGGTACACTAGTTCGCGAAGAGATAGTGAAATACAAGTGGTATGAATGAATATGAGCAGTAGTACGGCGCCAGCTTTCATCAAGGCATTGATGATAGTAATATTGTAGGAAGTAAACAAGCGTAGTAACGCAGCGTAGTAACGCAGTAAAACAAGAAACAAGCAGCGATAGCGTATTTAGGAACAAGGCCTAGGATTAGACTTTCACTAGTGGACACTCTCAACTTTGATCATAACGAATAGATAAATGCATACTCTACACTCTCTTGTTGGATGATGAACACATTGCGTAGGATTACACGAACCCTCAATGCCGGAGTTAACAAGCTCCACAATTCAATGTTCATATTTAAATAACCTTAGAGTGCATGAAAGATCGATATGACTAAACCAAGTACTAGCATAGCATGCACACTGTCACCTTCACGCATGTAGGAGGAATAGATCACATCAATACCATCATAGCAATAATTAACTTCATAATCTACAAGAGATCATAATCATAGCCTACGCCAAGTACTAACACGGATGCACACACTGTCACCATTACATCGTGCAGGAGGAATAAAACTACTTTAATAACATCACTAGAGTAGCACATAGATAAATTGTGATACAAAACACATTGCAATCATAAAGAGATATAAATAAGCACTTCACTATGCCATTCATAACAGGGAATAAGTATTCTGTGAAATATAGCCTAAGAGACCCACACGGTGCACACACTGTCACCTTTACACACGTGGGACAAGGAGTCTCCGGAGATCACATAAGTAAAACTCACTTGACTAGCACAATGACATCTAGATTACAAGCATCATCATATGAATCTCAATCATGTAAGGCAGCTCATGAGATTATTGTATTGAAGTACATAAGAGAGATGAACCACATAGCTACCGGTACAGCCCCGAGCCTCGATGGAGAACTACTCCCTCCTCATGGGAGCAGCGTTGATGAAGATGGCGGTGGAGATGGCAGCGGTGTCGATGGAGAAGCCTTCGGGCACTTCCCCGCTCCCAGGTGCCTAACAGAGACTCCTGTCCCCGATCTTGGCTTCGCGATGGCGGCTGCTGGAAGGTTTCGCGTACCGTGGCTTTTCCGTAAGGGTTTTCGACGCAGGGGCTTTAAATAGGCGGAAGGGCAGCCTCGGAGGGGCGACGAGGCGGCGACACCATAGGCTGGCGCGGCCAGGGCTGGCCGCACCCCATCATCTGGGGCCCACAGGCCCCTCTGCGGCTCTCGAGTGTTCGATGCTTCTGGGCAAATAGAACCCGGACGTTGATTTCGTCCAATTCGAGAATATTTCGTTACTAGGATTTGAAACCAAAACAGCAGAAAACAGAACTGGCACTTCGCATCTTGTTAATAGGTTAGTTCCGAAAACGCATAAATATGACATATAATGTGTGTAAAACATGTAGGTATCATCAATAAAGTAGCATGGAACATAAGAAATTATCGATACGCTGAGACGTATCGCATCCCTGCTTAGTTCTGCTCGTCCCGAGAAACCGATAACAAAGATAATTTCTGAAGTGACATGCCATCATAATCTTGATCATACTATTTGTAAACATATGTAATGAATGCAGCGATCAAAACAATGGTAATGACATGAGTAAACAAATGAATCATAAAGCAAAGACTTTTCATGAATAGTACTTCAAGACAAGCATCAATAAGTCTTGCATAGGAGTTAACTCATAAAGCAATAAATCAAAGTAAAGGTATTGAAGCAACACAAAGGAAGATTAAGTTTTAGCGGTTGCTTTCAACTTATAACATGTATATCACATGGATAGTGTCAATATAAAGTAATATAACAAGTGCAATATGCAAGTATGTAGGAATCAATGCACAGTTCACACAAGTGTTTGCTTCTTGAGGTGGAGAGAAATAGGTGAACTGACTCAACATAAAAGTAAAAGAATGGTCCTTCAAAGAGGAAAGCATCGATTGCTATATTTGTGCTAGAGCTTGGTTTTGAAAACATAAGAGCATAAAAATAAAATTTTGAGAGGTGTTTGTTGTTGTCAACGAATGGTAGTGGGCACTCTAACTACCTCATCAACCAGACTTTCAAGAGCGGCTCCCATGAAGGACGTTATCTCTACCAGCAAGGTAGATCATCCCTCTTCTCTTTTGTTTACACATGTACTTTAGTTTAGTTTTTCTTTATTTATGGATGACACTCCTCCCAACCTTTTTCTTACACAAGCCATGGCTAACCGAATCCTCGGGTGCCTTCCAACATTCACATACCATGGAGGAGTGTCTATTTGCAAAATTAAGTTGCTTACTGATGAATCCGAGCAAAACATGTGAAGAGAATTATTAATGAAAGTTAATTAATTGGGGCTGGGAACCCCATTGCCAGCTCTTTTTGCAAAATTATTGGATAAGCGGATGTGCCACTAGTCCATTGTGAAAGTCTGTCAAAAGTAAATGACAAGATCGAAAGATAAAACACCACATACTTCCTCATGAGCTATAAAACATTGACACAAATAAGAGGTGATAAATTTTGAATTATTTAAAGGTAGCACTAAGCAATTTACTTTGGAATGGCGGAGAAATACCATGTAGTAGGTAGGTATGGTGGACACAAATGGCATAGTGGTTGGCTCAAGGATTTTGGATGCATGAGAAGTATTCCCTCTCGATACAAGGTTTAGGCTAGCAAGGTTATTTGAAGCAAACTCAAGGATGAACCGGTGCAGCAAAACTCACATAAAAGACATATTGTAAACATTATAAGACTCTACACCGTCTTCCTTGTTGTTCAAAACTCAATACTAGAATTATCTAGACCTTAGAGAGACCAAATATGCAAACCAAATTTTAGCAAGCTCTATGTATTTCTTCATTAATGGGTGCAAAGTATATGATGCAAGAGCTTAAACATGAGCACAACAATTGCCAAGTATCACATTATCCAAGACATTTTACCAATTACTACATGTAGCATTTTCCAATTCCAACCATATAACAATTTAACGAAGAGGAAACTTCGCCATGAATATTATGAGCTAAGAACACATGTGTTCATACGAACCAGCGGAGCGTGTCTCTCTCCCACACAAGGATGAACTTATTCAGAGAACTAAGATAACAAAACAAAAATAAAACACACGCTCCAAGTAAAGTACATAAGATGTGACCGAATAAAAATATAGTTTCAAGAGAAGGAACCTGATACTTTGTCGATGAAGAAGGGGATGCCTTGGGCATCCCTAAGCTTAGACGCTTGAGTCTTCTTAAAATATGCAGGGATGAACCACGGGGGCATCCCCAAGCTTAGAGCTTTCACTCCTCTTGATCATAGTATATCATACTCCTCTCTTGACCCTTGAAAACTTCCTTCACACCAAACTTCAAGCAAACTCATTAGAGGGTTAGTGCATAATCAAAAATTCACATGTTCAGAGGTGACACAATCATTCTTAACACTTCTGGACATTGACATAACTTCTGAAGTTAATGGAACAAAGAAACTCATTCAACTTAACAAAAGTGGCAATGCGAAATAAAAGGCAGAATCTGTCAAAAACAGAACAGTCCGTAAAGACGAATTTTAAAATGGCACCAAACTTGCTCAAATGGAAAAACTCGAACCTATTGAAAGTTGCGTACATATCTGAGGATCACGCTCGTAAATTGGCAGATTTTTTCGAATTTTCTACATAGACTTGTGCCAGAATTCGTGACAGGCAGCAATGCTGTTTCTGCGCAGCGATCCCAAATATAGCATCAACTTTAACATAGAAACTTTACTTGGCACAAAAACATGATAAGGAGAGGTTTCTACAGTAGTAAACAACTTCCAAGACTCAACAAAACAAAAATTGCTGTAGTAAAATAAACACATGGGTTATCTCCCAAGAAGTCCTTTCTTTATAGCCATTAAGATGGACTCAGCAGTTTTAATGATGCACTCGCAAGAAATAGGAGTTGAAGCAAAAGAGAGCATCAAGAGGAAAATTCAAAACACATTTAAGTCTAACATGCTTCCTATGCATAGGAATCTTGTAAATAAACAAGTTCATGAAGAGCAAAGTAACAAGCATAGGAAGATAAAACAAGTGTAGCTTCAAAAATTTCAGCACATAGAGAGATGTTTTAGTAACATGAAATTTTTTACAACCATATTTTCCTCTCTCATAATAACTTTCAGTAGCAACATGAGCAAACTCAACAATATAACTATCACATAAAGCATTCTTATCATGAGTCTCATGCATAAAATTTTTACTCTCCTCATAAGAATAATCAATTTTATTAGTTGTAGTGCGAGCAAATTCAACAAAGTAGCTATCATTATTATTCTCATCATCAAATATAGGAGGCATAGTATCATCAAAGTAAATTTTCTCCTCAATGCTTGGGGGACTAAAAATATCATGCTCATCAAAGCCAGCTTCCCCAAGCTTAGAATTTTCCATAGCATTAGCAACAATAGTGTTCAAAGCATTCATATTAATATGTTCCATGGGTTTTTTAATTTTCGCATCAAACCATCCTTGTCTTAAATCAGGAAATAGAATAAGAAGGTCATTGCTGTCCATTATGCCTAACTAGTGTAAACAAGAAACCAAATGTCGCAATTGCAGAGTCTAAAGGAAATAGCTTCGAGCACACACACAATGGCGCTGAAAAGTACCCTGAAACCGAAGTATGAGTGCCTTTACCTTTCCTCCGCAACGGCGCCTAAAAGTGCTTGATATGTCTACGGGTGCTTCTATTCTTGTAGACAGTGTTGGGCCTCCAGCAGAGGTTTGTAGAACAGCAGCAAGTTTCCCTTAAGTGGATTACCCAAGGTTTATCGAACTCGGGAGGAAGAGGTCAAAGATATCCCTCTCATGCAACCCCGCAACCACAAAGCAAGAAGTCTCTTGTGTCTCCAACACACCTAATAGGTGCACTAGTTCGGCGAAGAGATAGTGAAATACAAGTGGTATGAATGAATATGAGTAGTACGGCGCCAAAATAGCTTGCTGGCGTGCAGTTGATGGTAGTAATATTGTAGGAAGTAAACAAGCATAGTAACGCAGCAGTAGTAACTAAGAACAAGCAAACAATAGCAGTATTTAGGAACAAGGCCTAGGGATTAGACTTTCACTAGTGGACACTCTCAACTTTGATCACATAACAGAATAGATAAATGCATAGTCTACACTCTCTTGTTGGATGATGAACACATTGCGTAGGATTACACGAACCCTCAATGTCGGAGTTAACAAGCTCCACAATTCAATGTTCATATTTAAATAACCTTAGAGTGCATGAAAGATCGATATGACTAAACCAAGTACTAGCATAGCATGCACACTGTCACCTTCACGCATGTAGGAGGAATAGATCACATCAATACCATCATAGCAATAATTAACTTCATAATCTACAAGAGATCATAATCATAGCCTACGCCAAGTACTAACACGGTGCACACACTGTCACCATTACATCGTGGGAGGAATAAAACTACTTTAATAACATCACTAGAGTAGCACATAGATAAATTGTGATACAAAACACATTGCAATCATAAAGAGATATAAATAAGCACTTCACTATGCCATTCATAACAGTGAATAAGTATTCTGTGAAATATAGCCTAAGAGACCCACACGGTGCACACACTGTCACCTTTACACACGTGGGACAAGGAGTCTCCGGAGATCACATAAGTAAAACTCACTTGACTAGCACAATGACATCTAGATTACAAGCATCATCATATGAATCTCAATCATGTAAGGCAGCTCATGAGATTATTGTATTGAAGTACATAGGAGAGATATGAACCACATAGCTACCGGTACAGCCCCGAGCCTCGATGGAGAACTACTCCCTCCTCATGGGAGCAGCAGCGTTGATGAAGATGGCGGTGGAGATGGCAGCGGTGTCGATGGAGAAGCCTTCGGGGCACTTCCCGCTCCGGCAGGGTGCCGGAACAGAGACTCTGTCCCCCAGATCTTGGCTTCGCGATGGCGGCGGCTCTGGAAGGTTTCGCGTACCGTGGCTTTTTCCGTAAGGGTTTTCGACGCAGGGGCTTTATATAGGCGAAAGGGCAGCCTCGGAGGGGCGACGAGGCGGCGACACCATAGGCTGGCGCGGCCATGGCCCAGGCCGTGCCACCCTATCATCTGGGGCCCACAGGGCCCCCCTCTCGGGTGTTCTGGATGCTTCCGGGCAAAATAGGAACCTGGGCGTTGATTTCGTCCAATTCCGAGAATATTTCGTTACTAGGATTTCTGAAACCAAAAGCAGAAAACAGGAACTGGCACTTCGGCATCTTGTTAATAGGTTAGTTCCGGAAAACGCATAAATATGACATATAATGTGTATAAAACATGTAGGTATCATCAATAAAGTAGCATGGAACATAAGAAAGTATCGATACGTCGGAGACGTATCACCCTTCAAGCCACCGCCACCGTTGCCCAAGTAACCGAAGTATTTACAACCCAGATGGCTCAGGGGCATAATGTAGATATTGCATTACTCGATGCTATCGTCCCGCTGCAATCTCAACACCAAAAAAGCAATGTGGCTTCCACTCAGCAGGATAATGATGAAAAGGTGATGGAGCCTCCTCGCTACCCCCCTCCCCGTGGATGATCTCACTGAGAGACGTCCTTGTGAGCTGCATGTTAAATTTTCCAACCTATCCATGAAGGCGGCGGTCGGCAATCTCTTACCAACAAGAACTTGCCATTGCCGTCCGGTCCAAGATGACTATGCTGTTGTGATGGTGGATGAAGTGATGGCAGGATATGAGCCGTTGCTCCTTGAGCAACCTGCAGGTGAAGATGGGGAAATCAATGAACTGGGATAAGCCCTTAGAACCACCATTCAATGGCGGAAGGAGAACATTGTGTTTCTAGGTTCGAAGCCAAGCAGGCCACCTCCAGCTCGTTCTCCGCCTCCTCCGCCGCCTCCGCCGCCTGCGCAGTCTCCTCCGCGTGATGATTCTCCTCTGCGCGATGATGATTCTCCTCTGCTTGACGATTCTCCTGTGCGTGAGCAGTCTCCTCCGGCTCCGTCGTCTCCTCCGCATGAGAATACTCCGCCGCCTCCTCCTCGTCAGGAGAATCCGCCAAGTATGCAACCACCTAAGCAAAAGAGGAAGAGTACCGCATCAAGTATTAAAGATACGAAGAGATCATCAGCTCCGAAGAGGTCCAAGACTCCAGATTTGTTACCATATGAGAAGACTGATGAGAAAACCGACGCAGTCATAGCCGCCGAGCTGAAGGCATTTTTTGCGCCGAAGAAGCCTCCGCCAAAGGTGTATATAGCACCGAATACAATGAAGCACTTTGCCGAGACGAGACAAAAGAAAGCTAAGTTGGCATGTGATTATGACCGCTCTCTTGGGCAGTCCTCTAGAGCAAGAAATGCAAAAAAAATTGCCCAGCTCGATCAATAGGAAAATCAGTCCTTACCCCACTTCGTCGTGTAGTCCTATGATGATCCAAAGACGGCATCGATGATTAAACGGGCGGCTAGAGATCATGGAGCAGATGTTCAGTACGAAGATTACTATCCAATGGATGAAGTCGTAAACAAGTATCAATATGGACATGATCTCGTCAGAACTGGCCAGCTCGCGCGTCTAGGGACTCAGATGCGAAGGTTGCATGAATGGTACCTGCAAGCCTGTCGGAACTGTGATCGCTACCTCACGGTGGTAGTTAGAGATGATCATTACTTCCCGGGGAAAGAGGAGATAAACCTTGAGTTTGAAAAACTATTTCAGTTATTCAATCAAGACGCCCTTGACAAATCTGTGATCAGTTGCTACTGCATGTAATTAAGTCTATAGAAAGAAGTGAGCCTAGCTCACTTGGTTAGGGAAGTGGATGTACAACCCAGCCACCCAGGTTCAAGTCCCCACGGACGCAGATTTGATATCTTATTATTTCACAAAAAAAACCACTGTAGGGGCTTCCCCTACCGTATTCCTTTCAAAAAAAAATTAAGTCTATAGCTCAGCTCATTCATTTGCACTAACAATTATCCTCACTATATTCTTTTTGTACGCTATACATTATGCAGAATGAAGATGCTCGAATGCAAAAGAGGCGGGCTCTATGACATCGGGTTCATTGACCCAAACACCGTTCATGAAGTTAAGGTTTGACAGTATGCCAAGGACACAGAGGACAACATGCTAAGATTTTTATAGAAGCAAGCAAATAAAGAGGAAATATTCTTTCCTTACAACTTAGGGTGAGTGTTGTAACATACATTCGATTTCTCTTATTACTCGATGTCAAGTCTAAAATAATCTGGCGAGTTATGCTTGTGCAGCTTCCACTTTATTCTCCTAATCATTGAGCTTAACAAAGGAGTATTACTTGTATGGACTCGAAACGTAAAGAACATGGGGAATGGGAGATCATGGTTGCCCTGCTCCAGAGGTAATTTCAAACAATATCGTATCGGCATCTTCATCTGTTCTGATTTGATGATATCATCAACTAATCAATAACTCATTTACTCATTTTTTTCTTTGCCAGGCAGGGCTTGAAAACGGTTCATCAATACTATTCCGGGTAAATGAAAACCGGAGCTTACATTTAAAGATCGTCATGTAAGTAGTTCTATATATATATATATAGCTTTGTCCGCGAATCTCTTTGATATTTTGTTTCAATACCATGCTAATTGATTATTAGTTTGATCGAACTATTTTTTCGTAAAGTGTTTGAAGCAGGAACGCGGGAATAACTTATGTGGATACTACGTCTGCGAGTTCATTCACGAGATGACCTGTCACAGGGAACCGGGGGCGGCTATACAAGCCATTCGTGTACGTGAACAATATTTCACAATCTTATTTTATTACCATCAATTGTATTGAGTTCCATTCATATATATTGATCTCCTTTTTTAATTTATATGGAACGCCTGCGGGACTCTCTCCTAACGGAGAATCGCATACAAGCAATTCAAGAGGAACTTGCGGGATTCTTTCTTAGTGAGGCCATAGCCTCAACTGGCGCACACCATCGGGAGTTCATATATATGTATTAGGGATATGAATAGATATGATACCTTTGGTCCCGACTTTATATATTGTAAACATTCATTACTTGTAATGTATTTAGTGATGATGTTTATATATACATGACGATGTTTCTGGTTTCTTGAATGATATATGCATTGCAGATATGAATGAATAATATAAAACCCTGAAACTCTACCGCGGCAGAGGAACGCTGCTCCACTCTAAACCTCTGCCGCGGAAGAGAAACGGACATTTTCTCTGCCGCGGCAGAGACCCTCCAGTCCCGGGTCGTCTCACGAACCGGGACCAAAGGTCCTCCACCATGAGCCCCCTGACCGCACCACGTGACGGGCCATTAGTCCCGGTGTACATTTGAACCGGGACCAAAGGATTGACCCTTTAGTCCCGACTGGTTGGTCCCGGTTGAAAAACCGGGACTGAAGGTCCAAATGGACCGAAAGTGTAGGCCCATTTTCCACTAGTGAGATGAAATCGATTATGATTGTGTGATGCAAAGCATGAACTGTAGGAGTCTAGTTAGGAAGAAGTATCTCCAACAGAGACGGGCGAAAGGGTAGGTAAGAAACAAATGATTGCTAGATTCCATTTGATGTGAACTGCACATTAGGCATGGAAGAAGCTTTTCCTCTGAAGGAAACCAATCCTTTGATCTTTCCTAATAAAGAGAGCATATGCAGAATCGTCAATAAATCATAGTAACCAACCTAATCTGTGGCACCTCTCTTCCTTATATATGCACTGCGGAACAGGTGGGACTAACATGGAAATCATTCATAGTCAGCCCAGACACGTGGAATTCTCTATTTTAATTAATTAACTACACCTTACCTTTTTTGGAAAGGAGATATTGCCCAGGTTTCAAAATACTACATCTCCAGGTCAATACATGAAGCAACCAACCAAAAATGACAAGCATAAATAGACCAAACATGTTTTAATCAACTAGTATGCCGCCTACTAGCCCGGCTGTAGATATCCTGACCAACTGTCAACAGCCAATAACATCTATAGTATTCATAAGTTCCTGTTGATCCTGCAGGAGCAAGCATGCATGACTAGAGCTAGATCCAATGTGTAGCCAGATGAATAACCTGCAAAAAATGTACTAGCGGTCTTGTTAAAAATTATATTGATTCCTACATTACCATCTTGACCTAAATAAATGTCAACACCCAGATTTTTAAGTCCAGATGCCTATTATGCCATACATCGCAATCCCAGGAAGATTGTTGTTGCGAGACATAACAGTTGAATATCATAAGTCATCATTCATTACAAACCATAATCGTCTTACAAAAGTAGATCACATGATCCAATATTACAACAATAGTTGATCTATTGGTCAACGAACATCACAAATAGCGGAAACGCAGTAGTAGTGGACTATCTAATCCACAGGCCAACGCTTGACGTTAGAAGAACTCCTAGTTGGTGTAGACGTCCTGCTGGCCATCATCTTCGTACTGCTGCTCCTCTTCATAGTCTGGCCATTTGAATAGCCAGGGACACAGCCGTGAGTACTTTTAAAGTACTCGCAAACTAATACTAATGTAAGTACTTATCAATTTTATTCAAGGGGTGCTAAGCTCTAGGTTTATTTACATAATGCCAATTTTAGTTCATAAGCATTTAGTAAAAGACTCTTCATTTGCTAACTAACTCAAGTGGGAACATTAGTGTCATTTCCACAACTCAGTTGTGATTCAGGTCAAGTTCACCATTCCTTTTTAAGAAACATCTGACAACGGAACAGTATGGCCTTTCCAATTGTCCGTAACCGTGGACACGGCTATTCGAATAGATTTACACTCTGCAGAGGTTGCACACTTGTGCCACAACATTTGATTTCATCCGTCAGGGAGAACCCTGAATAATCGTAACTCAGTACGCGGATCATCAACCATAACCTTTCACTTACATACCCTAGTATAGGCACCTCCCCATGAGCTTGGCCTCCCGGTGAAGACAAACCGTCAGCTGGAACTGCACAGGGCTTGGGCCGGACATTCACCTCATTTCACATCAGTTCACATCATTTCACTTTCAACGAGTCAGCCTCGGCATAACCCCTATGACGCTCGTTTAGAGGGAACCCATACTAAGATACATAAACTTCTAGTTAAGCCCTACCCATAATCAGGTATTGTGGGGGTACTAAAGAATTGGAATGGTATCGCATACGACCACACCATCAGTTTTTATCAAATTCATCATGTCCTTCAAGTCATATTCACCTTCAAAACCTTTCAAAGTCATTTCAATTCACATGTTCCCATCTAGAGTAGTCAATTTTAGTTGTTAGCACTCGCAACTTGTCATGAGGGGTGCTAACTAGCTTGTAATGCTTTAGGCTAAGTTTGATACTCTTGTAGTACTCTATACTTAGACCAAAGTTAACTTTAAAAGTAAGCTTTAATAATCAAAGTAAAAGCTTGTAAGAATAAAATTTGGGATTGGATCATGAAGCATAAGAAAAGATGAGGGTGCCTTGCTCTGGTAGAGCTTTGCAATTTGCAAGAATATTAACTTGCCTTGTTGGTGTACTGATCAAAGTGGCCTTCTTCTCCTTGGAAGTAGACCTCCTCCTCCTCTTGATACTCCTCGGTACTAGCATCTAAAAACGGATACGGAATACACAATCACCAATCAATGTTTAAGAGCTAGACTAAGCACACACCTGAGTCACACAAGCCATTCTAGCATCACCACATTGCTATCATGTTGGTTGACTTTGTTTTATTCTTAAGAAAAATAATTTCCTCTCATTAAAAATATTAATTAGGGTTTCAATTTTATTCTTTGAGAAATAATTTCCTCTCATTGAATCTTGTTAAGATTTAATTTCCTCCAATAATAATGTATGAACCCATGTTGACCAAGGTCAACAATTCATCATCATCATTTTGGGAAAATGATTTAAATGAGGGGATACACCTCATGTAATTTAATACTACCTTATTAATAATTTAATATCATAAAATAATACAATATGACATTTATTTGACTAAGGTCACCACCTCATGTTGAATCATTTGAGACAAGATTTAAATGAGAGGAATACCTCTAATATGATTTAATAAATAATTTTGAATAATTTAAATGGACTAGAAATAGCCATAGAGCCATTATTTCCTCTAGACCATGATCATACAAACAACTAGGTGATATTTTTACATAATCAGATAGACAATATCAAATGTGAATTTTGAGAGTTGGAATCAACTCAAAAACATTTCTGGTTGATTTTTAAATAATGTTTGAAGTTTGAAAAGGCCCTGCCTTGTTATTTTTGTCACATTAATTCTACACAAGATTAAAGGTTGAGACCAGTGGGGTTGGGTAGATATTTTCACAAGCTTTCCAACCATATAAAATTCACCAAATTTGGTTTAGCCAATTTGATTCTACTTAATTTTGAAAAAGCATGCAGTAAGCAATTTAGAGTTAAAACTAAATTTCAAATTTGAACCTCTGGGCCGCGCGGGAAAACTAAACGGGCCGAGACGATTTAAACGGGAGAAGCCACTGTCAGGGGGCTCCACCCGTCAGTGTCTAATACACAGCGAAGCGGTATGGTTTAAACGTGGCCGCACGATTAGACGAGGATCCGACGGATCACAATCGTCGTCATCAACGGCGAGAGGGGTCTACTGGAGCGGTGCAGGTGGGGGGTAGGAGGCTCACCGGCGGCGCAGCGACGGTTGGCAGTGTGCATGGTGAAGGTGTAGACAACGGCGGACCTCCTGGTACCGGCGGCGCTTCCTGGGGAGGTGCCAATCGACGGCGAGCTTCTGCGGCGGGCACGGGCAGTGATGGAGCAATTGGAGGGCGGCGATGGCTAATGTCGAAGGGCGAGCGGCTGAGGAGGGTCAGTGATGAGAGGGGAAGGCGCTGGTGTGGTGAGTTGAGCGAGAGGAGGTCGCTATTTATAGCGGCGGATGGTGGGCAGGGTACTGCGGCAAGGTCGACCATGGCGCAGGCGTTACGGCGAGCTAGAGGGGTAGGCGAGAGCGGCGTCCTGTTCAGCGTGTCCATGCGGTCCTCCTGGAGTCAACGGCCCGGTTGGGCGGTGCCTAAATCGGTCGGGGTGTACTACGCGGCCGTGGCGGAAGTTGTTGTCATCTCCGGCGACGGTGGGCGCGGGTCGGCGAATTGGGCGTGTCCGCAGGGTTCAGGGTGCAGTGGTGAAGCGCTGGGCGAGAGAGGGGTCCGGGGGTGGCGCGAGGCGTCGAGGCGACGCGTGCCCGTGGCGTGCTCCGTCGTGTCCATGTCGACTTGGCCATGCACGTCCTGGCGGCACAGGGCGTCGCGGGCGCGTCTATGACTAGGCATTGTCGTCCTCTCCCCGACCAACGGCGAGCATCAGCGTACCCGGGGAATCAAGGGGAAGTAGTAGGGCATGGTGGCTAGGGTTGGAGGTGAGGAGAGTGAGGGAGGGCCGGTACCATGGTGAGCATGGCCGGCATGGCATGGGCATGACCATGTTGGCCTAGCTCTAGGGTTGCAACTAGGTGCAATGGGGTGAGAGGGGACCAGGGGACAAGGTTGAGTCCAGTGTTAACCAGAATTGGGCCAAACACTATTTGAAATAGTGGTTTTGGGATTTGGTTTGATTTGCTCACAAAGTGTTTGTAAAAATGGCTGCATGAAAATTATTTTGAAAATTTTGAATGAAATTTGTTGGAGTTGATTCATGTGATCAAAGTCACACAATGGTGGTGGTGGTGTTCAAAATTAAAAAGATTTGTGAAATTTCAAAATAGGTATGAACTAGAATCTGTTAAAAAGATCCAACTTTGCTTGAGCATAACTTTTGATCTAGGATGAATTTGTATGGGTGGTCTTTACTAAAGTTGTTCACCTTAATGTGGTCTTGGATGAGGGGCAAAGAGTTGGCAAAGTTTGGTTTGAAAAACTCTTAATACAGAGGCAAAGTAGGCATCAGGCTGAAAATGGCAGACTTGACCATTAGTGCATGTGAGCACAATTTGATTTAATTTGAGTTTCTTTGCTTCCAAAAGTGTTAATAATTGTTTAGTAACATTCTCCAACTACTGGTGCAAGCCAAAATGATCTAGGTTGAGGATTTGCAAAAATGGCATAAACCATATGTGAGGGTTTTGGTGATTTTTCTATTTTATTTCTTTTCTTCCTCTTTGCTTTTTTGGTGATCTTCAAAGGATCCAAGTTAGGGTTTTAGGTAGTAGGCATAAGCAAGCAAACAATCATCATGGCAATTTCATACAATAATGCACAAACCTTATGCATGGCACTATATGCAAATAAAAGTTTTTGTTGCTTCTGAATTTTGAATATTGGAAACTCCTTTTCTTTCTTTATTGAAATTTTGGGATGTTACAAACCCTTTCCCCTTACAAAAGATCTCGTCCCGAGATCGTAAAGAAAAACTAGGTACTAAAGAGATCTGGGTATTCCTTCTTCATATCTTCTTCCCGCTCCCAAGTGGCTTCTTCTTCGGTGTGGTTGCTCCATTGAATCTTCAGGAACTTGATACTCCTGGTGCGAGCGGTTGTGAAAGCTTCCTCCAGGATGTGAATAGGTACTTCACGATATGTCAAGTCCTTGTTGATATCCACCGACCTGTGATCGATATTCCTGAAAACATCGGTCTTCTCGGGCACTTCCAAGCACTTCCGGAGTAATGAGATGTGAAACACGTCGTGCACGGCCGACATTTCTTCTGGCAGTTCCAGTTGATCAGACACCTCTCCTCGGCGACTCCGAACTTTGAAGGGTCCGACATATCGGGGTGCAGCTTTCCTTTGAGTTGGAATCTCTGCATTCCTTTAAGGGGGATACTTTAAGATAGACAAAATCTCCGATCTCGAAGGTCATCTCTCGGCGTCTCTTGTCGGCGTAACTCTTCTGTCTTGACTGAGTAGTCTTGAGGTACTCGCGGATCTTTTGCACTTTCTCTTCAGCTTCTCGAAGAACATCTGGTCCAAAGACTTGGCTTTCTCCGACTTCTGACCAATTCAGAGGGGTACGGCATTTCCTTCCGTACAGGGCTTCAAAGGGGGCCATTTGTAAGCTGGCTTGGTAACTGTTGTTGTACGAGAACTCTACGTAAGGCAGGCAGTCTTCCCACTTGGATCCATATTCGAGCACACAAGCTCTTAACATGTCTTCCAGTATCTGGTTGACTCTTTCAGTCTGTCCATCGGTCTGCGGGTGATATGCGGTGCTGAAATTCAGCCGGGTTCCTAGTCCTTCATGTACTTTCTGCCAGAATCTTGAGGTGAACTGAGATCCTCTATCTAACACAATTGACTTCGGGGTTCCGTGCAGGGCGACTATTCTGGAGATGTATAACTCAGCTAGCTTTGGGCCTTGGTATGTGGTCTTGACGGGGATAAAATGGGCTACCTTGGTTAATCTATCCACCACTACCCAAATAGAATCATTTCCTTTGCTTAATTTGGGCAGTCCAGTAATAAAGTCCATTCCTAAAGAATCCCACTTCCATTCCGGAATCTGTAGCGGTTGCAGCAATCCTGCGGGTCGTTGATGTTCTACCTTAACTCTCTGACAGATATCACACTTGGCGATGTAGCTCCCGATTTCTCGCTTCATTCCATGCCACCAAAATTGTTCCTTCAAATCTTGATACATCTTGGTTCCTCCGGGATGGATGGAGTATAGGGTGTCATGGGCTTCTTTCAGGATAACTTGCTTCAACTCTGAATCTGATGGTACACATAGGCGTCCGTTGTACCAAAGAACTCCTTCTTCATCTTCGGTGAATCCAGGTGCCTTTCCTGCAGCTATTTGGCTCTTGATTCCGTCAATGCTAGCATTTCCTTTCTGGGCTTCTTTGATCTGGCTAATCAAAGTAGGCCGAAGCTCTATGCTTGCTAGGTATCCTTCACTAACTAGCTCCAGTCTAAACTGCTCAAACTCTTGATATAGGCTAGGTTGTTCTTCTGCTATCATGGAGTTCAACTGACATGGCTGTCTACTCAAAGCATCCGCTGCCACATTGGCCTTGCCGGGTTGGTAGTGAATTCCTAGGTCATAATCCTTAATCAGTTCTATCCATCTTCTCTGCCTCATGTTCAATTCCTTCTGAGTGAAAATATACTTCAGGCTCTTGTGATCCGAGTAGATCTCGCATCGATTACCCATAAGGTAATGATGCCAAACTTTCAGTGCTAAAACCGCAAGCTCGAGGTCATGGGTTGGGTAGTTCTGCTCATGCTGCTTCAGTTGCCTAGACAGGTATGATATCACTTTTCCTTCTTGCATCAACACACATCCAAGACCAATCTTGGAGGCGTCACAATAGACGTCGAATGGCTTGGTGATGTCCGGCATGATCAGGATTGGGGCTGTGGTTAGTCTTGTCTTCAGCTTCTGAAAGCTCTCTTCACATTTATCCGTCCATTCAAACTTCTTGTCCTTCTTCAACAGTTGTGTCATTGGTCTGGCTATGCTTGAAAATCCGGCGACAAATCTGCGGTAATATCCGGCTAATCCAAGAAATGCGCGGACCTCGGTCTGAGTGGCTGGGACTTCCCATTCTGCAACGGTCTTGATCTTGACGGGATCTACGGCAATTCCTCCTGCAGACAAGATATGTCCCAGGAATCCTACTTCCTTTAACCAAAACTCACATTTGCTGAACTTGGCATACAACTGGTGTTGTCTAAGAGTTTCTAGGATGATCTCCAAATGTTGCTCATGTTCTTCTTCGGATTTGGAGTAGATAAGGATGTCGTCGATGAAGACAACGACAAACTTATCCAAAAAGTTCATGAAGATCTTATTCATGAGGTTCATGAAGTAAGCGGGGCATTGGTTAATCCAAACGACATGATGTTGTACTCATACAACCCATATCTGGTGGTGAAGGCAGTTTTGGGGATATCCGTCGCACGGATCTTCAGCTGATGATAACCAGTCCTAAGATCAATCTTAGGCTAAGTTCTTTTGGCGGCTTCTCCGAGAAGCTGCCCTCCCCCCAGCTTCCTGGGGAAGCCGACCCCAAAATTTTGAAAGGCTTCCGAAATGGTCTAGCCTAGACTAGTCCGGAAGCCTCCCTAAATTTTTGGTGCGGCTTCTCTAGGAAGCTGGGGGGAGGGCAGCTTCTTGGAGAAGCCACCAAAAGAACTGAGCCTTAGAGAACACGGTGGCACCGGTCAACTGGTCAAACAGGTCTTCTATCTTTGGCAAGGGGTACTTGTTCTTGACGGTGACGTCGTTAAGCTTACGGTAATCCGTACATAAACGAGTGGCACCGTCCTTCTTATCCACAAACAAAACTGGGATCTCCAAGGCGACGCACTTGGTCTGATCAAACCTTTGGCTAGCATATCATCCAATTTGCTTCTTCGGTTCCACTAATTCTGTCGGGTTCATACTATAGGCTCTCTGGGCTATAGGTCCTGCCGAGGATTAACTCAATGATAAACTCGATATCCCGATCTGGGGGCATACCTGGTAGATCATCGTGAAACACATCGGGGTATCTACAGACGACCCTGATTTGATCCAAAGTTGGCTTGGCTACACTCTGGTTGCAGGTAAACTTTCTGAGATGTGTTCTACTAACACTCCGGTGCTACTAGTCATGGTGATGGCCTTCTTGGCACAGTCAATCAATCCATGATGTTTGACCATCCAATCCATACCCAGTACTACTTCCAATCCTTTTGTTCCCAGAACAATCAAATTTGCATAAAAAACTACTTCATGTATACTGATAGGCACATCCTTGCAAAATTTTCTAGCTTTTGTGGTTGAACCAGGTATTTGAACTATCATGACATGCTTCAAACTGATTAGTTGAATTTTACTAGTGCATGCAAATTCTCCAGTAACAAACGAATGGGATGCTCCAGAATCAAACAACACTCTTGCAGGTACGGAGTTAACAGAAAACATACCTAGTACAACATCTGGTGCTTCCTGGGCTTCTTCAGCATTCATGTGGAAGAGACGACCGCTGCAGTTGTTGGGGTTGTTGGGGTGAACTTTACTGGGAGACACGCGTTGCTGCTGAGCAGGTGCAGCGGTGTTGGCGGCAGTCTTGGCTAACCTCTTGGGGCACTCGTTGGAGTAGTGACGCACAACTCCACATTCATAGCAAGTGATGGTTGACTTGTCCTTGGGAGCGACGGGGACAGCGTTGCTCCTAGTCCTTGAAGCAGTGCTGGGATTGTTGGTGTTGGGGGCTCTTGTCGGGGCGCGGTTGTAGTTGCTGTTGCTGGCATGGTTGTTGTTGTTGTTGTTGTTGTGGCGGCCTCCTGGCCTTGGGTTTCCTCCTCTCCGGTTCTGAAAACCGGGACGTGACATCTGCATCTGGGGCTTGTTGTTGTTTCTTGGGGCGAAACCTCCGCTTGAGCTGGGGCGATACCTTGGGGTATTGCTGGGCCCACTCTGGTGCATCATGCGGCTTTTGCGGTTCTCATTGGCTTGGTGGAGTTTTCCCTCCATCTGGATGGCGGAATCCACCAGGTCTTCAAGGTCGGCAAATGGGATGTTGACCAGCACAGTATGCATCTCATCGTGCAGTCCGTTCAGAAATCTCTCCTTCCTCTTCTCGGTGGTGTCGGTCTCATCGGGGACATACCTTGACAGTGTAAGAAACCTGTCGCGGTATTCTACCACCGACATCCTTCCTTGTTTGAGTTCCCTGAACTCATCCATCATCTTCTTTATCAGACCCGGGGGCACGTGATACTTGCTGAACTTGAGCTTGAAATCTGCCCAAGTCATGATCTGTCCAGCGTTCATGGCACAGGTGCTGGTCCACCAGGCTCGGGCTGGTCCTGCGAGGTAATGGGTGGCGAACAAGACTTTCTCGTTTGCTTCAACTCCGTCCACTTCCAAGTTGTTCTCCATTGTCTGGAGCCAGTCATCTGCATCAAGTGGCTCTTCGGTCTTGCTGAAAACAGGGGGATTTGTGTTCTGGAAGTTCTTGAGTTTGGACCCAGGGTGATCATGGTTTCCCTGGCCTTGGTTGTTGTGGGCTAGCTGTTGCAGTGCAGCTAGGTTGGCCTGTCTTTCAGCTCTTTCATTCTCTCGATCTGCCATCAAGGTTTGCAGCAGTTGCATCATGGCATCTTGGCTGCTGTTGCGAGTTGGAGGGGCCATCTGAAAATAGAGATAGATCATGAGATAAGAGGGAATTTTCTATGGCTTATTTTGGGTAAGTTCAAAAAATTTAAAACTTGAGTTCTTTTGATGTTTAACACAAACACACATTCATTCATTCATTCAAACATCACATATTACAAGCTAACACTTGAATGGTTTTAAGAACCATTTTACTCGCGCTACGATACAAAGGACGGGATACAAACTCACACCTACACAAGTGCTCCAGTGCAACTACTCCTCATCATCTATGTCGATCGGGATGTAGTCATCTTCTCCTGCCTCCAGAAACTCATAGTCCTCAACATCAGTGTTCTCATCTTCCTCGAAATCCTCATCATCACTCAGAAAGGCTCCTCCTCCCTGAATGTCCTCTCCTTCATGTTCCATCTCCCTCAGCTGGTCCTCTTGGGCCTTGAAAGTTGCCTCCAAGGAGACTATCTTTGCGCTGAGGCGCGCAATGGTAGCGTCCTTCTTGGCACGCTGCAGGCGGAGTGACTTGCGGTCCTTGGCGAGCATCTTGATTTCATCGGCATGGTGAGCCAATGCCATGTGAGTCTGGTTGGCGTAGACACGCGCATTGTCCAGCTCCTTCTGGGTCTCGTGCAGCATAAAGTCCAAGTGCTCCACGTGGTACTTTAGTACCGGGTGCGAGGAGAGTGCCATGGGTTCTCCAATGGTGTCGTGCCTTGCAAAGTGAGCAAAGCGGGTACCCTGGAGCGCAGTCACGTGCTGTCCGCATACACGGGCAAGTGCTTCCTGAAGAGCACGAGCGAGTCCGTCCAGCCAGTTGCTTTCCTTGATGGAGAAGAGGATCCTCTCAGAAGTAGGAGGCTCCATCTTGCCCCTCAAGTCAGCGGTGATAACCCACTGAAGTTCCCCTCCGGGCTGGTCATGGATCTCGACTCCATGGAACTCAGGGTGCGGGCGTCCGAGAATCTCAGACACAGCGTCCAAGTCCCTCTCGAATACCAAGTCCCCACCATTGCCCAGCTGGTAAAACTTGGTGTTGGCTCCTTCCATCTGAAAGTGAATTGGACGAGTAAGTTAGAGAAGTAACAAGTGTGGCAAAATTTTATGTAGATTTATAAGGAAGAGCATGACTTATCCTTTTGAAAAGGTCTCAAAGAGAAGAAAGTGAATAGGTTTTTCAGAAATATTCACTTCATTTGTTTTGGAAACTAAATTTTTCATAACGTCCATTCTAACTAGGGTCTCCTAAGGTTAAACAATGGCTCTGATACCAACTTGTCAACACCCGGATTTTTAAGTCCAGATGCCTATTATGCCATACATCGCAATCCCAGAAGATTGTTGTTGCGAGACATAACAGTTGAATATCATAAGTCATCATTCATTACAAACCATAATCGTCTTACAAAAGTAGATCACATGATCCAATATTACAACAATAGTTGATCTATTGATCAACGAACATCACAAATAGCGGAAACGCAGTAGTAGTGGACTATCTAATCCACAGGCCAACGCTTGAGTTAGAAGAACTCCTAGTTGGTGTAGACGTCCTTCTGGCCGTCATCTTCGTACTGCTGCTCCTCTTCATAGTCTGGCCATTTGAATAGCCAGGGACACAGCCGTGAGTACTTTTAAAGTACTGCAAACTAATACTAATGTAAGTACTTATCAATTTTATTCAAGGGGTGCTAAGCTCTAGGTTTATTTGCATAATGCCAATTTTAGTTCATAAGCATTTAGTAAAAGACTCTTCATTTGCTAACTAACTCAAGTGGGAACATTAGTGTCATTCCCACAACTCAGTTGTGATTCAGGTCAAGTTCACCATTCCTTTTTAAGAAACATCTGACAACGGAATAGTATGGCCTTTCCAATCGTCCGTAACCGTGGACACGGCTATTCGAATAGATTTACACTCTGCAGAGGTTGCACACTTGTACGCAGATTATCAACCATAACCTTTCACTTACATACCCTAGTATAGGCACCTCTCCCCATGAGCTTGGCCTCCCAGTGAAGACAAACCGTCAGCCTGGGAACTGCACAGGGCTTGGGCCGGACATTCACCTCATTTCACATCATTTCACTTTCAACGAAGGCAGCCTCGGCATAACCCCTATGACGCTTGTTTAGAGGGAACCCATACTAAGATACATAAACTTCTAGTTAAGCCCTACCCATAATCAGGTATTGTGGGGGTACTAAAATTGGAATGGTATCGCATACGACCACACCATCAGTTTTTATCAAATTCATCATGTCCTTCAAGTCATATTCACCTTCAAAACCTTTCAAAGTCATTTCAATTCACATGTTCCCATCTAGAGTAGTCAATTTTAGTTGTTAGCACTAGCAACTAGTCATGAGGGGTGCTAACTAGCTTGTAATGCTTTAGGCTAAGTTTGATACTCTTGTAGTACTCTATACTTAGACCAAAGTTAACTTTAAAAGTAAGCTTTAATAATCAAAGTAAAAGCTTGTAAGAATAAAATTTGGGATTGGATCATGAAGCATAAGAAAAGATGAGGGTGCCTTGCTCTGGTAGAGCTTTGCAATTTGCAAGAATATTAACTTGCCTTGTTGGTGTACTGATCAAAGTGGCCTTCTTCTCCTTGGAAGTAGACCTCCTCCTCCTCTTGATACTCCTCGGTACTAGCATCTAAAAACGGATACGGAATACACAATCACCAATCAATGTTTAAGAGCTAGACTAAGCACACACCTGAGTCACACAAGCCATTCTAGCATCACCACATTGCTATCATGTTGGTTGACTTTGTTTTATTCTTAAGAAAAATAATTTCCTCTCATTAAAAATATTAATTAGGGTTTCAATTTTATTCTTTGAGAAATAATTTCCTCTCATTGAATCTTGTTAAGATTTAATTTCCTCCAATAATAATGTATGAACCCATGTTGACCAAGGTCAACAATTCATCATCATCATTTTGGGAAAATGATTTAAATGAGGGGATACACCTCATGTAATTTGATACTACCTTATTAATAATTTAATATCATAAAATAATACAATATGACATTTATTTGACTAAGGTCACCACCTCATGTTGAATCATTTGAGACAAGATTTAAATGAGAGCAATACCTCTCATATGATTTAATAAATAATTTTGAATAATTTAAATGGACTAGAAATAGCCATAGAGCCATTATTTCTTCTAGACCATGATCATACAAACAACTAGGTGATATTTTTACATAATCAGATAGACAATATCAAATGTGAATTTTGAGAGTTGGAATCAACTCAAAAGCATTTCTGGTTGATTTTTAAATAATGTTTGAAGTTTGAAAAGGCCCTGCCTTGTTATTTTTGTCACATTTATTCTACACAAGATTAAAGGTTGAGACCAGTGGGGTTGGGTAGATATTTTCACAAGCTTTCCAACCATATAAAATTCACCAAATTTGGTTTAGCCAATTTGATTCTACTTAATTTTGAAAAAGCATGCAGTAAGCAATTTAGAGTTAAAACTAAATTTCAAATTTGAATCTCTGGGTCGCGCGGGAAAACTAAACGGGACGAAACAATTTAAATGGGAGAAGCCAGCCCACCACGCGTCCATCAGGCGTGGGCTGCCTGACAGGGGGCTCCACCTGTTAGTGTCTAATACACAGCGAAGCGGTATGGTTTAAACGTGGCCGCACGATTAGACGAGGATCCGACGGATCACAATCGTCGTCATCAACGGCGAGAGGGGTCTACTGGAGCGGCGCAGATGGGGGGTAGGAGGCTCACCGGCGGTGCGGCGAGGGTTGGCAGTGTGCGTGGTGAAGGTGTAGACGACGGCGGACCTCCTGGTACCGGCGGCGCTTCCTGGGGAGGCGCCAATCGATGGCGAGCTTCTGCGGCGGGCACGGGTAGTGATGGAGCAATTGGAGGGCGGCGATGGCTAATGTCGATGGGCGAGTGGCTGAGGAGGGTCAGTGATGAGAGGGGAAGGCGCTGATGTGGTGAGTTGTGCGAGAGGAGCTCGCTATTTATAGCGGCGGATGGTGGGCAGGGTACTGCGGCAAGGTCGACCATGGTGTGGGTGTTACGGCAAGCTAGAGGGGTAGGCGAGGGCGGCGTCCTGTTCAGCGTTCCCAGGCGGTCCTCCTGGCGTCAATGGCGCGGTTGGGCGGTGCCTAAATTGGTCGGGCGGTCGGGGTGTACTGCGCGGCCGTGGCGGAAGTTGTTGTCGTCTCCGGCGACGGTGGGCACGGGTCGGCGAATTGGGCGTGTCCGCGGGGTTCAGGGTGCAGTGGTGAAGCGCTGGGCGAGAGAGGGGGTCCGGGGGTGGCGCGAGGCGTCGAGGCGACGCGTTCCCGTGGTGCGCTCCGTCGTGTCCATGTCGACGTGGCCATGCACGTCCTGGCGGCACAGGGCATCGCGGGCGCGTCTATGACTGGGCCTTGTCGTCCTCTCCCCGACCAACGGCGAGCATGAGCGTACTCAGAGGATCAAGGGGAAGCAGTAGGGCATGGTGGCTAGGGTTGGAGGTGAGGAGAGTGAGGGAGGGCCGGTGCCATGGTGAGCATGGCCGGCATGGCATGGGCATGACCATGTTGGCCTAGCTCTAGGGTTGCAACTAGGTGCAATGGGGTGAGAGGGGACCAGGGGACAAGGTTGAGTCCAGTGGTAACCAGAATTGGGCCAAACACTATTTGAAATAGTGGTTTTGGGATTTGGTTTGATTTTCTCACAAAGTGTTTGTAAAAATGGCCGCATGAAAATTATTTTGAAAATTTTGAATGAAATTTGTTGGAGTCGATTCATGTGATCAAAGTCACACAATGGCGGGGGTGGTGTTCAAAATTAAAAAGATTTGTAAAATTTCAAAATAGGTATGAACTAGAATTTGTTAAAAATATCCAACTTTGCTTGAGCATAACTTTTGATCTAGGATGAATTTGTATGTGTGGTCTTTACCAAAGTTGTTCACCTTGATATGGTCTTGGATGAGGGGCAAAGAGTTGGCAAACTTTGGTTTGAAAAACTCTTAATACAGAGGCTCAGATTAGGCATCAGGCTGAAAATGGCAGACTTGACCATTAGTGCATGTGAGCAAAATTTGATTTCAAATTTGATTTAATTTGAGTTTATTTTCTTCCAAAAGTGTTAATAATTGTTTAGTAACATTCTCCAACTACTGGTGCAAGCCAAAATGATCTAGGTTGAGGATTTGCAAAAATGGCATAAACCATATGTGAGGGTTTTGGTGATTTTTCTATTTTATTTCTTTTCTTCCTCTTTGCTTTTCTTGGTGATCTTCAAAGGATCCAAGTTAGGGTTTTAGGTAGTAGGCATAAGCAAGCAAACAATCATCATGGAAATTTCATACAATAATGCACAAACCTTATGCATGGCACTATATGCAAATAAAAGTTTTGTTGGTTCTGAATTTTGAATATTGGAAACTCCTTTTCTTTCTTTATTGAAATTTTGGGATGTTACAATAAAGTTGGAACCCCAATGTATATTCTAGCGCAATATTCTTTTCAATTTCGCTTAACCAATTTTCAAAGATATTCGTAATATTAGCCCGAATATTATATGTAAAGAAAACAATGCCCCAAGTGACCTTGACAAACGGACATGACATAAACAAATTTTCAATGTTTTATCTCGGAATCATAGAAACAACACGTATTTCACCCATCCCATGCGCTTATGCTTATCAAGGTTATCCTTTGTAAGTACTCCCACCTTTAAATAATTGTTCAAAAATAGATGCATTTACACACTAAAACATGTCTAGATGCATCTATTTTTAGAAAATTATTTTGAACCGGAGGAAGTAATACCTTTTGATAAAGGAACCACATCCATATCTTAATCTTAAGTGGGGATTTTAATTTCCATAAGTATTTTTTGGGAAAACCTATGCTATCGAGTATTCATTACAACTTCATGCATAGATTTCCCCGTGAAAACACCTGTAGTAGTATGTTTTCATATCAAATTCATTTAAAAGTCGTACCATCATTAATCTCTAACATAAGCGTAATCATGCAAGACACTTACTTTTAGATAAAGTTCTTCGAAAACACAGACCAATTCTTAGGCTATTCCTACATGTATTCAGCACAAACTAAACGAGTACGGTTTACACAAATGGACTATTCGTTCTAGTAGCCGACCAGTGTTTTTTTCCAGGTAGAATATACTTATATTTATACATATATACACACCGAACCACTTTCTAAATGTGATGTGTACATTTAGAGAAAACAGTGCTATCTACCTTCTAAAAGTTAGAGAGCTCAGTCATAACCAATTTGCCTGATCGGGTCCACGTACTGGTCAGCCGCGATCAGGCTGAGACCTGCAGGTGCTCCTTCAAACACGTAGTGACAAAGGCCGTTTCATTTCCCTTTATTGACACACATGGTATGCAAGCGGTCCTCCATGAATTGTCCAAGTTAATTGTCTTGTCTGTGTATATGTATGCCCCACCCTGTGAGGATCATTTGATAGCATCCAAGAAGATTCTGTCTTAACTACTCAAATTTATAGTTAATTTACTAAGACTAGTCATAGTGAGAAATAATATAGAATAGTAACATGCACATGTTACTAATTTATGTTACTATATTTAGTAACAACAAAATAGTGTTATAGATAGTTTCATTAATTAGCTTGTAGACTCATTGTATCTTGAGAAGTGTGATGTTTTTTTTTTTGCGAAAATTCCACCAATCTATTAATAATCATCAACAGTGGTACAAAGATGCCTAAAAGTAATAAAAATTACAAAAAGTTCATTGGACCACCTAGCGACGACTACATACACTAGCACGAGCCGAAGGCGCGCCGCCATCCTCACCCCTCCATCACCGGAGCCAGACAAAGCTTGTCGTAGTAGAGCTTGTTGTAGTAGACAGACGGGAAGTCGTCGTGCTAAGGCCCCAAAGGACCAGCGCACCAGAGCAGCAACCATCGCCAACCTCAGCAGATTTCAGCATGGAGAAGAGTTCAGGTAACTCCTTATTCATGTTCTGCATATTGTAGTTCATCACGAAGTTCTTGTAACTTAGTGGCAGTGATTGGAGAACACGATGAATACCCAGCTGGTTAGGGATCACAATCCCCAAGTCCTTCCTCGCATGTCCGGACATGGCGAACATGTGCTCACTAACGGAGCTGCCCACTTCCATCATGCAGCCAAAGAACTGCTTCGAGGCCTCATAGCTTTCCACGGCCGCATGAGTTTCAAAGATAACTTTGAGCTCACGCATCATATCACAAGGGTCGTGGTGCTCAAAACGCTTTTGGAGCTCTGCCTCTAGGCTGCATAGGATGGCACACTGAACTTGAGAGTACACTTTAGCCCGAGCTTCGAAAACATTCTTTTCTTCCTCGGATACTACAGGAGGTGGTGTGGAACCTAGCGGTGCATCAAGCACATATTGCAGATTTCGCCATTGAGGAAGATCCTCACATGACGGAACCAAGTGAAGTTGCTACCATTGCTTTTAAGCTTTTCTTTCTCTAGGAACTGGTTAAAATTGATTGATGGGGACGCCATGATCTACAACAATTATTTGCAATAGTTTAGACTAAATTTATGACAAATTGAGTTCAAATTTTAATTTAACAAAATTAAAAACTAGATGAACTCCCACTCAAAACAATATCCCTCGCATTGTCTTAGTGATCACACGAACCAAATCCACCAGACCAAGCCCGATCATCACGAACAAGATGTAATTTCAATGGCGAACACCCAAGTGTTCATCATATCAATCATATGACTCATGCTCTAACTTTCGGTATCCCGTGTTCCGAGACCATGTCTGTACATGCTAGGATCGTCAAGGCAACCTTAGTACCCGCGTGTACAAAACTGGCTTGTACCCGTTGTATGCACATGTAGAATCTATCACACCCGATCATCACGAGATGCTTCGAAACGACAAGTCTTAGCAACGGTGCATACTAAGGATGAACACTTTATTATCTTGATATTTAGTGAGAGGGATCATCTTATAATGCTACCGTCGCGATCTAAGCAATATAAGATGCATAAAAAGGATTAACATCACATGCAATTCATATGTGATATGATATGGCCCTTTTGTCTTTGCGCCTTTGATCTTCATCTCCAAAGCACGGACATGATCCTCCATCATCAAAGAGCATGATCTCCATCATCGTCGGCGTAGCACCAAGGTCAATGGCGCCGTCTCATGATTGTCCTCCATGTAGCAACTATTACAACTACTTTGAAATACTACTCAACATGAAATTTAAAGACAACCATAAGGCTCCTGCCGGTTGCCACAATACAATAATGATCATCTCATACATATTCATTATAACATTATGGCCATATCACATCACCAAACCCTGCAAAAACAAGTTAGACGCCTCTAATTGGTTTGCATATTTTACGTGGTTTAGGGTTTTCGCATAAGATCCAATCTACCTACGAACATGAACCACAACGGTGATACTAATGTTGTCAATAGAAAGAGTAAATTGGATCTTCACTATAGTGGGAGAGACAGACACCCGCAAAGCCACTTATGCAATACAAGTTGCATGTCGAACGTGGGGCAAGTCTCATGAACGCGGTCATGTAAAGTTAGCCCGAGCCGCTTCATCCCACTATGCCGCAAGATGCAAAGTACGCGAACTAAAGACAACAAAAGCATCAACGCCCACAAAACAATTGTGTTCTACTCGTGCAACCAATCTATGCATAGACACGGCTCTGATACCACTGATGGGATTCGTAGCATAGAAAAGAAAATTTTTCTTACCGCAAGAATGAAAACCAAGCCAAGATCTAATCTAGTAGACGGTAGCAACGAGGAGATGATGAGACTAACCCTCGAAGATTCGCAAAGCTTAACGAGATTAGATCTCGGGGTGGATGTAGTCGATCACTTGTCGCTTGCAAAAGCGCGTAGAAGATCTTGATCTTGACAGTGCCACAATCGGGCAGCACCTCCGTACTCGGTCACACGTACAGCTCGATGAAGACACCTCCTCCTTGTTCCAGCAAGCGGGGAGATGTGGTAGATGGGATCTAGTCCAGCAGCACGACGGCGTGGTGTTGGTGGAGAGTTTGCGCGGACAGGGCTTCGCCTATTCGCGTTGGGTGGAAGAAACTAGACAAAAGGTGGAGCAAACGGAGCAAACGACGGCGGAACAAAAATCTGATTTTGTGCGCCGTGCGTGTCTCTATTTATATGGCTGAATCAATCAACCTATTGGCCAAGCAAAAGGACTTTGCTTGCCGTACGGCCAAGCAAACTTGGCTTGCTGATTTAACAAGTAATCGATCCGATCGGATCGATCGGCCGGCCAACCGTACAGGCAACAAATTGCCTTGGCCTTTGCGTGCCCCGTACGTGGACAGCGCAAGGCTCGCCCAAAGTGTGGCTCAGGCCTTGGCCTGGCTAGCTCGTGAGAGCATCGGCCGGCCCGGCCACTTCTCCTCCTTTTTTTTTCTTTCTTTCCTTTGCCTTTTTCATTTGACAGTTTGTCATGAGCTATTTAATCAGCCCATTAGCAAAACTTCACATAGACTACTTTTAGCCTCATATTTATTTCTACTAAATAAATAAATATATTAATATTTACTAATTCAATTAATTAATAAATCATTAATCATCTTCCCGGAACAATTCCGTAACTCTCCAAAACTATTTCTTTAATCCCGAAACTACCCCTAGCAACATCGCAACCTTAAGTGTGTCACCCTACGGTTCGAGAATGTGCAGACATGACCGAGACGCCTCTCCGATCAATAATCATCAGCGGGATCTGGAGATCCGTAATGACTCCTACATATTCAACGATGAACAATGTGATCGAATGAACCATTAACATACGATACCGATTCCCTTTGTCACGCGATATTTTACTTGTCCGAGGTTTGATCATCGGTATCTCTATACCTTGTTCAACCTCGTCTCCAACAAGTACTCTTTACCGTGGTATGTCGTCTCTTATGAACCATTCATATGCTTGCAAGCTAATTAGACGACATTCCACCGAGAGGGCCCAGAGTATATCTATTCGTCGGGATGGACAAATCCCACTGTTGATCCATATGCCTCAAGCTCATACTTTCCGGATACCTAATCCCACCTTTATAACCACCCATTTACGCAGTGGCGTTTGATGTAATCAAAGTACCCTTCCGGCATAAGTGATTTATATGATCTCATGGTCGAAAGGACTTGGTAACTATGTATCGAAAGCTTATAGCAAATGAACTTAATGACGTGATCTTATGCTATGCTTAATTGGGTGTGTCCATTACATCATTCACATAATGATATAACCTTGTCATTAACAACATCCAATGCTCATGATCACGAAACAATGATCATCTATTAATCAACAAGCTAGTTATACAAGAGGCTTACTAGGGACTTCTTGTTGTTTACATAACACACATGTATCAATGTTTCGGTTAATACAATTATAGCATGGTATATAAACATTCATCATAAACACAAAGATATATAATAACCAATTTATTATTGCCTCTTGGGCATATCTCCAACAGTCTCCCACTTGCACTAGAGTCAATAATCTAGATTACATTGTAAGGTACCTAACACCCATGGCATTCGGTGTTGGTCATGCTTTGCCCTAGGGAGAGCTTTAGTCAACGGATCTGCTACATTCAGATCAGTGTGTACTTTGCAAATCTTTACTTCTCCATCTTCGATGTACTCGCGAATGAAAACGCAGCTTGATATGCTTTAGCTTCTTGTGTGACCTTGGTTCTTGTGCATTGGCGATGGCACCCATGTTGTCACAATAAATGACTAGTGGGTCCAATGCACTAGGAACCACACCGTGCTCAACAATGAACCTCTTCATCCATACCGCTTCGATGAAGCCTCCGAAGCCGCTATGTATTTTGATTCTCGTTGAAGACTTCGCCACCGTGCATTGCTTGGAGCTGCACCAGCTTACTGCAGACCATTCAATATAAACACGTACCCACCGAGACTTAGAGTCATCAGGATCGGTGTTCCAACTTGCATCGGTGTAACTTGTTACAACGAGCTCTTGGTCACCGCCATAACAAAGAAACATATCCTTAGTTCTTTTCAAGTACTTCAGGATATTCTTGACCGCTGTCCAGTGTTCCATTCCTGGATCACTTTGATATCTGCTAGTCAAACTAACAGCATGTGCTATATCCGGTCTAGTACACAACATGGCATACATGATAGAGCCTACTGCCGAGGCATAGGGGATCTGATTCATTCTCTCTCTTTCTTCTGCCGTAGTCGGACCTTGAGTTTTACTCAAGACCTTACCTGGCAACATCGGTAAGAATCCTTTCTTACTTTCATCCATTCTAAACTTCTTTAGAATCTTGTCCAGGTATGTACTCTGTGAAAGCCCTATTAGGCGTCTTGATCTATCTCGATAAATCTTGATGCCTAAAATGTACCTTTTACACTGCTTAATAGTTCTATATCATTCCCAATCAATAATATGTCATCTACATATAATATCGGGAATGCTACAGAGCTCCCACTCACTTTCTTGTAAATACAGGCCTCTCCATGGCACTTTATAAACCCGAAGTCTTTGATCACCTTATCAAAGCGTCGGTTCCAACTCCTGGATGCTTGCTTCAATCCATAAATGGAACGCTGAAGTTTGCATACCATGTTAGCATTTTTAGGATCGACAAAACCTTTGGGTTGTACCATATACAACTCTTCCTCAATGTCACCATTAAGGAACGCGTTTTGACATCCATCTGCCAAATCTCATAATCGAAAAATGCAGCTATTGCTAACAAAATCCTCACAGATTTTAGCTTCGCTACAGGTGAGAAAGTCTCATCGTAGTCAACACCTTGAATTTGTCGGAAACCCTTTGCGACAAGTCGAGCTTTATAGACAGTAACATTACCATCAGCATCTGTTTTTCTCTTGAAGATCCATTTATTCTCAACAGCCTTGCGGCTATCAGGTAGATCTACCAAAGTCCATACTTTGTTATCATACATGGATCCCATTTCGGATTTCATGGCTTCTTGCCATTTGTTGGAATCTGGGCTCATCATCGCTTCTTCATACGTCGTAGGGTCCTCATCATTGTTGTCCACAATCATGAGATTTAGACAAGGATCATACCAATCGGAGTGATACGCTCCCTGTCGACCTACGAGGTTCAGTAGCTACCTCGCTCGAAGTTTCATGATCATTATCATTAGCTTCCTCTGTTATCGGTGGCGGCACAGAACATCTTCCGATCGTGCTACTCCGATCAACGAGAGAAGGTTCGTAACCTCGTCGAGTTCTACTTTTCTTCCAGTCACTTCTTTAGTGAGAAATTCTTTCTCAAGAAAGGTTCCGTTCTTAGCAACAAAGATTTTGCCTTCGGATGTGATAGAAAGTATACCCTATAGTTTCCTTAGGGTATCCTATGAAGACGCATTTCTCCGCTTTGGGTTCTAGCTTGTCCGGTTGTAACTTTTTTACATAGGCTTCGCAACCCCAAACTTTAAGGAACGACAGCTTAGGTTTCTTACTAAACCATAATTCATACGGTGTCATTGCAACGGATTTCGATGGTGCCCTATTTAAAGTGAATGCTGTTGTCTCTAATGCATAACCCCAAAATGATAACGGCAAATCAGTAAGAGACATCATAGAACGAACCATATCTAAGAGAGTTCGATTACGACGTTCGGACACACCATTGCGCTGTGGTGTTCCCGGCGGTGTCAATTGTGAAAGTATTCCGCATTTCTTTAAATGCATGCCAAACTCATAACTCGGATATTCACCTCCGCGATCAGAACGCAGAAACTTGATCTTCTTGTTACGTTGATTTTCTACTTCACTTTGGAATTCCTTGAACTTCTGGAAAGTCTCGGATTTATGTTTCATGAAATAGATATACCCATATCTACTCAGATCATCTGTGAAGGTTAGAACATAACGATAACCACCGCGCGAAGCTACACTCATTGGTCCGCACACATCGGTATGTATGATTTTCAATAAGTCTGTAGCTCGCTCCATAATACCAGAGAATGGAGTCTTAGTCATTTTTCCCATTATACATGCTTCGCATCTGTCAAGTGACTGAAAGTCAAGTGACTCAAGTAGTCCATCTGCATGGAGTTTCTTCATGCGTTTCACTCCAATATGACCAAGACGACAGTGCCACATATAAGTAGAATTATCATTCAATTTAATTCGTTTAGCATCAATGTTATGAACATGTGTATCGCTACTATCGAGACTCAATAGAAATAAACCATTCTTCTCAGGTGCATGACCATAAAAGATATTATTCATCAAAATAGAACAACCATTATTCTCAGACTTGAATGAATAACCGTCTTGCATTAAACACGATCCAGATATAATGTTCATGCTCAACGCAGCACCAAATAACAATTATTAAGGTCTAAAACTAATCCCGATGGTAGATGTAGAGGGAGCGTGCCGACAACGATCACATCGACCTTGGATCCATTTCCAACGCGCATCGTCACTTCATCCGCTAGGCTTCTTTTATTCCGTAGTTCCTGTTTCGAGTTACAAATGTGAGCAACCGAACCAGTATCAAATACCCAGGCACTAGTACGAGAACCAGTGAGATAAACATCTATAACATATATATCAGATATACCTTTCTTCTTCTTGACAAGGCCGCTCTTCAGATCAGCCAGATACTTGGAGCAATTCCGCTTCCAGTGCCCCTTCCCATTGCAGTAATAGCAGTCAGTATCAGGTTTAGGGCCACCCTTAGGCTTCTCAGGATGAGTGGCAGCTTTCTTGCCACCCTTCTTGAGGTCCTTCTTGGGTTTGCCCTGCTTCTTGAACTTGGTGGTCTTATTGACCATCAACACTTGGTGCTCTTTCTGTATCTCAACCTCAGCAGATTTCAGCATGGAGAAGAGTTCAGGTAACTCCTTATTCATGTTCTGCATATTGTAGTTCATCACGAAGTTCTTGTAACTTGGTGGCAGTGATTGGAGAACACGATGAATACCCAGCTGGTTAGGGATCACAATCCCCAAGTCACTGAGCTTCCTCGCATGTCCGGACATGGCGAACATGTGCTCACTAACGGAGCTGCCCACTTCCATCATGCAGCCAAAGAACTGCTTCGAGGCCTCATAGCTTTCCACGGCCGCATGAGTTTCAAAGATAACTTTGAGCTCACGCATCATATTGATACGTCTCCAACGTATCGATAATTTCTTATGTTCCATGCTACTTTATTGATGATACCTACATGTTTTATGCACATTATATGTCATATTTATGCATTTTCTGGAACTAACCTATTAACAAGATGCCGAAGAGCCATTGCTGTTTGTTTTTGTTTCAGAAATCCTAGTAAGGAAATATTCTCGGAATTGACGAAACTTTCGCCCAGGTCCTATTTTTGCACGAAGCTTCCGAAGACCGAAGAGATAACGAAGTGGGGCCACGAGGCAGCCAGGGGCTAGGGCAGCGCGGCCCAAGCCCCGCCGCGCGGCCTACCCCCGGGCACCTCGTGTGGCCCCCGTTGCCCTTCCGCCTACTTAAAGTCTCCGTCGCGAAACCCCCGACGAGAGCCACGATACGGAAAACCTTCCGGAGACGCGCGCCGCGAATCCCATCTCGGGGATTCAGAGATCGCCTCCGGCACCCTGCCGGAGAGGGGATTCATTCCTGGAGGACTCTTCATCGCCATGATCGCCTCCGAGTGATGAGTGAGTAGTTCACCCCGGGACCATGGGTCCATAGCAGTAGCTAGATGGTCGTCTTCTCCTTGTTGTGCTTCATTGTTGGATCTTGTGAGCTGCCTAACATAATCAAGATCATCTATCATACTATATGTTGTGTTTGTCGGGATCCGATGGATAGAGAGTACTATGATTATGATGATTATCAATCTATTGTTTATGTGTTGTTTATGATCTTGCATGCTCTCCGTTATTAGTAGAGGCTCGCCAAGTTTGTACTCTTAACTCCAAGAGGGAGTATTTATGCTCGATAGTGGGTTCATGCCTCCATTGAATCTGGGACAGTGACAGAAAGTTCTAAGGTTGTGGATGTGCTGTTGCCACTAGGGATAAAACATTGATTCTATGTCTAAGAATGTAGTTGTCGATTACATTACGCACCATACTTAATGCAATTGTCTGTTGCTTAGCAACTTAATACTGAATGGGGTTCGGATGATAACCTGAAGGTGGACTTTTTAGGCATAGATGCAGTTGGATGGCGGTCTATGTACTTTGTCGTAATGCCCAATTAAATCTCACTATATTTATCATATCATGTATATGCATTGTTATGCCTTTCTCTATTTGTCAATTGCCCGACTATAATTTGTTCACCCAACATGCTTTTATCTTATGGGAGAGACACCTCTAGTGAACTGTGGACCCCGGTCCTATTCTTTACATAGCATACAATCTACTGCAATTGTGTTTTACTATTTTCTTTGCAAACATCTTCCACTCGATACGCTTAATCCTTTGTTACAGCAAGCCGGAGATTGACAACCTCACTGTTTCGTTGGGGCAAAGTACTTTGGTTTTGTTGTGCGGATTCCGCGTTGGCCGGAATCCCTGTTGCGCCGCATCACATTTCGCGACCATCAACCTTCAACGTGCTTCTTGGCTCCTCCCCGGTTCGATTAAACCTTGGTTTCTTTCGAGGGAAAACTTGCCACTGTGCGCATCATACCTTCCTCTTGGGGTTCCCAACGGACGTGTACATTTACGCGCATCAAGCCTGCTTTCGCGCCGCCGGAAGAAGAAAGCTACACCACGAGATTTCTAACTCCCACGTCAACTACACGCCACACTCGTTTTCCGGCGCCGTTGCGGGGAGATCAAGACACGCCAAGGAGTCTCCACTTCTCAATCTCTTTACTTTGTTTTTGTCTTGCTTTATTTTATTTACTACTTTGTTTGCTGTACCTAAACAAAACACAAAAAAAATTTAGTTACTTGCATTTACTTTATCTAGTTTGTTTTATTTACTGTTGCTAAAATGAATACCCCTGAAAATACTAAGTTGTGTGACTTCACAAATGCAAATAATAATGATTTCTTATGCGCACCTATTGCTCCACCTGCTACTACAGAGAATTCTTTGAAATTAAACCTGCTTTACCGAACCTTGTTATGAGAGATCAATTTTCTGGTGTTAGTTCTGATGATGCTGCTGCCCATCTTAATAATTTTGTTGAACTTTGTGAAATGCAAAAGTATAAGGATGTAGATGGTGATATTATTAAATTGAAAGTGTTTCCTTTCTCATTAAGAGGAAGAGCTAAAGATTGGTTGCTATCTTTGCCTAAGAATAGTATTGATTCATGGACTAAATGCAAGGATGCTTTTATTGGTAGATATTATCCTCCCGCTAAAATTATATCTTTGAGAAGTAGCATAATGAATTTTAAGCAATTAGATACTGAACATGTTGCTCAAGCATGGGAGAGAATGAAAACCTTGGTAAAGAATTACCCAACCCATGGACTGACTACTTGGATGATCATCCAAACCTTCTATGCAGGACTAAATTTTTCTTCGCGGAATTTATTGGATTCAGCTGCTGGAGGTACCTTTATGTCCATCACATTGGGGCGGCTACAAAACTACTTGATGATATGACGATAAATTACTCTGAATGGCACACGGAAAGAGCTCCACAAGGTAAGAAGGTAAATTCTGTTGAAGAAACCTCTTCCTTGAGTGATAAGATTGATGTGATTATGTCTATGCTTGTGAATGGTAGATCTAATGTTGATCCAAATAATGTTCCTTTAGCTTCATTGGTTGCTCAAGAAGAAAATGTTGATGTGAATTTCATTAAAAATAATAATTTCAACAACAATGCTTATAGGAACAACTCTGGTAATAACTATAGGCCATATCCTCCTGCTAATGGTAATGGTTATGGTAATTCTTATGGGAATTCTTACAATAATAATAGGAGTGTACCCTCTGGTCTTGAAGCCATGCTTAAAGAATTTATTAGTACACAAACTGCTTTTAACAAATCTGTTGAGGAAAAGCTTGATAAAATTGATACTATTGCTTCTAGAGTTGATAGGCTTGCCTCGATGTTAATCTTTTAAAATTGAAAGTTATGCCTAATAATGATATTGATAATAAGATTACTACTACAGCAAATGCCATCCAAGTTAGAATTAATGAGAATATAAGATTAATGGCTGAATTGCGTGCTAGGTGGGATAGAGAAGAAAATGAAAAACTAGCTAAAGAGAATAATGTAGCTAAAGTTTGGACTATTACCACCACTAGTAATGCTAATTCTTCACATGTTGCTGCACCTCCTACTATCAATGGTAAAATAATTGGTGTTGGCAATGTTTCTACTCCTAGTGCAAAGCGTACAAAACTGCCTGAAATTGCTAAAACTGCTGCTGTGATAAAACTCTGAAATTTTTTCCAACCTTGGGAACAATGATCCCATTGCTGTAGCTCATAATGATTTAGATTTTGATGATTGCCACATCTCTGAAGTTATAAAGTTCTTACAAAAACTTGCTAAAAGTCCTAATGCTAGTGCTATAAATTTAGCCTTTACAAAACATATTACAAATGCTCTCATAAAAGCTAGAGAAGAGAAACTAAAACTTGAAACTTCTATTCCTAGAAAGTTAGAAGATGGTTGGGAGCCCATCATTAAAATGAAATTCAATGACTTTGAATGTAATGCTTTATGTGATCTTGGTGCAAGTATTTCTGTTATGCCTAAAAAGATTTATGATATGCTTGACTTGCCACCATTGAAGAATTGTTATTTGGATGTTAATCTTGCCGATAATGTTAAAAAGAAACCTTTGGGGAGGATTGATAATGTGCACATTACGGTTAACAATAACCTTGTCCCCGTTGATTTTGTTGTTTTGGATATCGAATGCAATGCATCTTGTCCTATTGTGTTGGGAAGACCTTTTCTTCGAACTGTTGGTGCTGTTATTGATATGAGGGAAGGTAATATTAAATATCAATTTCCTCTCAAGAAAGGTATGGAACACTTCCCTAGAAAGAGAATGAAGTTGCCTTTTGATTCTATTATTAGAACAAGTTATGATGTTGATCCTTCATCTCTCGATGTTACTTGATTTGCACTTTCTGCGCCTAGCTGAAAGGCGTTAAAGAAAAGCGCTTATGGGAGACAACCCATGTTTTTACCTACAGCAATTTTTTGTTTTGTTAAGTCTTGGAAGTTGTTTACTACTGTAGCAACCTCTCCTTATCATGTTTTTGTGCCAAGTAAAGTTTCTATGCCAAAGTTGATGTTATATTTAGGATCGCTGCGCAGAAACAGCATTGCTGTCTGTCACGAATCTGGGCACAGTTCTCTGTAGAAAATTCGAAAAATCTGCCAATTTACGAGCGTGATCCTCAGATATGTACGCAACTTTCATTAGTTTTGAGTTTTTCCATTTGAGCAAGTCTGGTGCCAGCTTTAAATTCGTCTTTACGACTGTTCTGTTTTTGACAGATTCTGCCTTTTATTTCGCATTGCCTCTTTTGCTATGTTGGATTCATTTCTTTGATCCATTAATGTCCAGTAGCTTTATGCAATGTCCAGAAGTGAAAAGAATGTTTGTGTCACCTCTGAATGTGAATTATTAATTGTGCACTAACCCTCTAATGAGTTTGCTTGAAGTTTGGTGTGAAGGAAGTTTTCAAGGGTCAAGAGAGGAGAATGATATACTATGATCAAGAGGAGTGAAAGCTCTAAGCTTGGGGATGCCCCGTGGTTCATCCCTGCATATTTTAAGAAGACTCAAGCGTCTAAGCTTGGGGATGCCCAAGGCATCCCCTTCTTCATCGACAACATCATCAGGTTTCCTCCCCTGAAACTATATTTTTATTCAGTCACATCTTGTGTTCTTTACTTGGAGCGTCGGTTTGTTTTTGTTTTTGTTTTTGTTTGAATAAAATGGATCCTAGCATTCACTTTGTGCGAGAGAGACACGCTCCGCTGTTGCATATGGACACATGTGTCCTTAGGCTTTACTCATAATGTTCAAGGCGAAGTTTCTTCTTCGTTAAATTGTTATATGGTTGGAATTGGAAAATGCTACATGTAGTAATTCTAAAATGTCTTGGATAATGTGATACTTTGCAATTGTTGTGCTCATTTTTAAGCTCTTGCATCATATGCTTTGCACCCATTAATGAAGAAATACATAGAGCTTGCTAAAATTTGATTTGCATATTTGGTTTCTCTAAGGACTAGATAATATCTAGTATTGTGTTTTGAACAACAAGGAAGACGGTGTAGAGTCTTATAATGTTTACAATATGTCTTTTATGTGAGTTTTGCTGCACCGGTTCATCCTTGAGTTTGCTTCAAATAACCTTGCTAGCCTAAACCTTGTATCGAGAGGGAATACTTCTCATGCATCCAAAATCCTTGAGCCAACTACTATGCCATTTGTGTCCACCATACCTACCTACTACATGGTATTTCTCCGCCATTCCAAAGTAAATTGCTTGAGTGCTACCTTTAAAATTCCATCATTCGCCTTTGCAATATATAGCTCATGGGACAAAATAGCCTTAAAAACTATCGTAGTATTGAATATGTACTTATGCACTTTATATTTTATTAAGTTGCTTGTTGTGCGATAACCATGCTTCTGGGGAACGCCATCAACTATTGTTGAATATCATGTGAGTTGCTATGCATGTCCGTCTTGTCTGAAGGATCTATCATTTTAGTGGTTGGAGCATGCAAAATTGTTAGAGAAGAACATTGGGCCGCTAACTAAAGCCATGAATCATGGTTGAAGTTTCAGTTTTGGACATATATCCTCAATCTCATATGAGAATAATAATCATTGCTACATGCTTATGCATTTAAGAGGAGTCCATTATCTGTTGTCCATGTTGTCCCGGTATGGATGTCTAAGCTGAGAATAATCAAAAGCGAGAAATCCAAAATGCGAGAATTCTCCTTAGACCTTTGTACAGGCGGCATGGAGGTACCCCTTTGTGACACTTGGTTGAAACATGGCATGCAAAGATCCGGTAGTCCAAGCTAAGTAGGACAAGGTGCGGACACTATTAGTATACTATGCATGAGGCTTGCAACTTGTAATATATAATTTACATAACTCATATGCTTTATTACTACCGTTGACAAAATTGTTTCATGTTTTCAAAATAAAAGCTCTAGCACAAATACAGCAATCGATGCTTTCCTCTTTGAAGGACCATTCTTTTACTTTTATTGTTGAGTCAGTTTACCTATCTCCTTCCACCTTAAGAAGCAAACACTTGTGTGAACTGTGCATTGATTCCTACATACTTGCATATTGCACTTGTTATATTACTTTATGTTGACAATATCTATGAGATATACATGTTATAAGTTGAAAGCAACCGCTGAAACTTAATCTTCCTTTGTGTTGCTTCAATACCTTTACTTTGATTTATTGCTTTATGAGTTAACTCTTATGCAAGACTTATTGATGCTTGTCTTGAAAGTACTATTCATGAAAAGTCTTTGCTTTATGATTCAGTTGTTTACTCATGTCATTACTTTTGTTTTGATCGCTGCATTCATTACATATGTTTACAAATAGTATGATCAAGATTATGATGGCATGTCACTTCAGAAATTATCTTTGTTATCGTTTTACCTGCTCGGGACGAGCAGAACTAAGCTTGGGGATGCTGATACGTCTCCAACGTATCGATAATTTCTTATGTTCCATGCTACTTTATTGATGATACCTACATGTTTTATGCACATTATATGTCATATTTATGCATTTTCTGAACTAACCTATTAACAAGATGCCAAGAGCCAGTTGCTGTCTGCTGTTTTTGGTTTCAGAAATCCTAGTAAGGAAATATTCTCGGACGAAACTTTCGCCCAGGGTCCTATTTTTGCACGAAGCTTCCGAAGACCGAAGAGATAACAAGTGGGGCCACGAGGCAGCCAGGGCAGGCGGCGCGGCCCAAGCCCCGGCCGCGCGGCCCTACCCCGGGCACCTCGTGTGGCCCCCGCGTTGCCCTTCCGCCTACTTAAAGTCTCCGTCGCGAAACCCCCAGACGAGAGCCACGATACGGAAAACCTTCCAGACGCCGCCGCCGCGAATCCCATCTCGGGGATTCAGAGATCGCTCCGCACCCCACGGAGAGGGGATTCATCTCCCGAGGACTCTTCATCGCCATGATCGCCTCCGGAGTGATGAGTGAGTAGTTCACCCCTGGACCATGGGTCCATAGCAGTAGCTAGATGGTCGTCTTCTCCTTGTTGTGCTTCATTGTTGGATCTTGTGAGCTGCCTAACATGATCAAGATCATCTATCTCGTAATACTATATGTTGTGTTTGTCGGGATCCGATGGATAGAGAGTACTATGATTATGGTGATTATCAATCTATTGTTTATGTGTTGTTTATGATCTTGCATGCTCTCCGTTATTAGTAGAGGCTCTGGCCAAGTTTGTACTCTTAACTCCAAGAGGGAGTATTTATGCTCGATAGTGGGTTCATGCCTCCATTGAATCTGGGACAGTGACAGAAAGTTCTAAGGTTGTGGATGTGCTGTTGCCACTAGGGATAAAACATTGATTCTATGTCTAAGAATGTAGTTGTCGATTACATTACGCACCATACTTAATGCAATTGTCTGTTGCTTAGCAACTTAATACCGAATGGGGTTCGGATGATAACTCGAAGGTGGACTTTTTAGGCATAGATGAAGTTGGATGGCGGTCTATGTACTTTGTCGTAATGCCCAATTAAATCTCACTATATTTATCATATCATGTATATGCATTGTTATGCCTTTCTCTATTTGTCAATTGCCCGACTGTAATTTGTTCACCCAACATGCTTTTATCTTATGGGAGAGACACCTCTAGTGAACTGTGGACCCCGGTCCTATTCTTTACATAGCATACAATCTACTGCAATTGTGTTTTACTATTTTCTTTGCAAACATCTTCCACTCGATACGCTTAATCCTTTGTTACAGCAAGCCGGTGAGATTGACAACCTCACTGTTTCGTTGGGGCAAAGTACTTTGGTTTTGTTGTGCAGATTCCGCGTTGGCGCCGGAATCCCTGGTGTTGCGCCGCATCACATTTCGCGACCATCAACCTTCAACGTGCTTCTTGGCTCCTCCTGGTTCGATTAAACCTTGGTTTCTTTCTGAGGGAAAACTTGCCACTGTGCGCATCATACCTTCCTCTTGGGGTTCCCAACGGACGTGTACATTTACGCGCATCACATATCACAAGGGTCGTGGTGCTCAAAACGCTTTTGGAGCTCTGCCTCTAGGCTGCATAGGATGGCACACTGAACTTGAGGGTACACTTTAGCCCGAGCTTCGAAAACATTCTTTTCTTCCTCGGATACTACAGGAGGTGGTGTGGAACCCAGCGGTGCATCAAGCACATATTGCAGATTTCCGCCATTGAGGAAGATCCTCACATGACGGAACCAGTCGGTGAAGTTGCTACCATTGCTTTTAAGCTTTTCTTTCTCTAGGAACTGGTTAAAATTGATTGATGGGGACGCCATGATCTACAAAAATTATTTGCAATAGTTTAGACTAAGTTTATGACAAATTGAGTTCAAATTTTAATTTAAAAAAATTAAAAACTAGATGAACTCCCACTCAAAACAATATCCCTCGCATTGTCTTAGTGATCACACGAACCAAATCCACCACACAAAGCCCGATCATCACGAACAAGATGTAATTTCAATGGCGAACACCCAAGTGTTCATCATATCAATCATATGACTCATGCTCTAACTTTCGATATCCCGTGTTCCGAGACCATGTCTGTACATGCTAGGCTCGTCAAGGCAACCTTAGTACCCGCGTGTACAAAACTGGCTTGTACCCGTTGTATGCACATGTAGAATCTATCACACCCGATCATCACGAGATGCTTCGAAACGACAAGTCTTAGCAACGGTGCATACTAAGGATGAACACTTTATTATCTTGATATTTAGTGAGAGGGATCATCTTATAATGCTACCGTCGCGATCTAAGCAATATAAGATGCATAAAAAGGATTAACATCACATGCAATTCATATGTGATATGATATGGCCCTTTTGTCTTTGCGCCTTTGATCTTCATCTCCAAAGCACGGACATGATCCTCCATCATCAAAGAGCATGATCTCCATCATCGTCGGCGTAGCACCAAGGTCAATGGCGCCGTCTTCATGATTGTCCTCCATGTAGCAACTATTACAACTACTTTGAAATACTACTCAACATGAAATTTAAAGACAACCATAAGGCTCCTGCCGGTTGCCACAATACAATAATGATCATCTCATACATATTCATTATCACATTATGGCCATATCACATCACCAAACCCTGCAAAAACAAGTTAGACGTCTCTAATTGGTTTGCATATTTTACGTGGTTTAGGGTTTTCGCATAAGATCCAATCTACCTACGAACATGAACCACAACGGTGATACTAATGTTGTCAATAGAAAGAGTAAATTGATCTTCACTATAGTGGGAGAGACAGACACCCGCAAAGCCACTTATGCAATACAAGTTGCATGTCGAACGTGGGGCAAGTCTCATGAACGCGGTCATGTAAAGTTAGCCCGAGCCGCTTCATCCCACTATGCCGCAAGATGCAAAGTACACGAACTAAAGACAACAAAAGCATCAACGCCCACAAAACAATTGTGTTCTACTCGTGCAACCAATCTAAGCATAGACACGGCTCTGATACCACTGATGGGATTCGTAGCATAGAAAAGAAAAAGTTTCTTACCGCAAGAACGAAAACCAAGCCAAGATCTAATCTAGTAGACGGTAGCAACGAGGAGATGATGAGACTAACCCTCGAAGATTCGCAAAGCTTAACGAGATTAGATCTCGGGGTGGATGTAGTCGATCACTTGTCGCTTGCAAAAGCGCGTAGAAGATCTTGATCTTGACAGTTGTAACATCCCAAAAATTTAAAACAAAGAGACAATGAATTTCCTTTTTCCAAAAATGAGAACCAACAAAAACTTTTATTAAATTCAGTTTGGTACCTAGTGAGCATGCTTATATGTTGTGATATTGCCATGATTGTTTATTTATTGCCTTGAACCTAATTCCCAAAATCCTAAACCCTAGTCTTCTCAAAACTGAATAGTATCAAATAAGAGAGAACTAAAATAAAAAAGGGCATATGTGGGCATATAACCCTAGTATGCAAATCTTGACCTATACCATTCTTACTTTTAAAACCATGGTGAACCATTGATATACTCCACTAAACCCTAAACCTCACTCCCTTCTCACCATCCTTTACACACCAAATAAAAAGAAATGAAATTAATTAGGAAAAGGGCCTAGGTGCCTATGACTATTTTGGTAAGACTCTTACCTAGACATTTCTACTTGATTAGATGCTTTGGAAACCTCAACCAAACTAATCAAGTACCTCCCCAACCAAAACCAAGGTGAAATAAAAATAAATAAGAATAAATGAAACCTATGCATAGGAGCATATGTGGCACATAGCCATTTTTCCAAAACTTGACCTAAGCACCTCTAACTTGCCAAAATGGTTTGAAAGCTTTCACAAACTCAATCTAACATTAAATAAACCCTAAACCATGACCTTGGATCATAAATCAAGAAATGGAAATAAAAACATGAAATGCACCTATGTGCATATGGCCAAAAATACAAATTTGAGCCAAAGACCATCAAACTTGTTTCCATTGCTTGGATTGTTTTCTTACATCATATTAAACCTCAACCACATCAATGGGATCAAGAAAAACCAAATCAAATTGGAAATAAGAAGATTTTCCAATACACATATGTGGATAAGGCCATTTTTGCAAATCTTTAAACAAGACCTTTTTAAATGGACTCAATGGTTTGGAAATGTTTCTAAACTAATAAGAATCACCTTAGAGTCAACAAAAGTCAAATTAAATGGAGAGAAATTAAATAGGGAGAAAATCCCAATTTCACTCACATACACATTATGCCAATTTCCAAATCTTCACCCTAGACCATTATGGCTTGCACCATTGGTTGTGTTTGGTTACTAAACACATTTAAACACTTTTGGAAGTGAAGAAACTCAAATCAAACCAAAACCAAACTCAATTTCCAAGTGACATGCAATATGGTCATTTTGGCTTTTCTTATTCTGGTACCTACTTTGAGTCCTGTTTTCTTGAGATTTCTCTTCTAGACTTTGCTCAAACTTTGCACCTCATCCAAGACAACATCAAGGTGAATAACTTTGCCCAAAGACACCACCCCAAATTCCCTCTCTTTTTCAAATGGTGGTGAACCAAAATTGAGACTTTGTTGCATATGTAAGATCACATGCATTTTGAATTTTTGCAAACCTGCACCAAATTGACCACCACCACCACCAATCTACTGCAAATATTATAGGATTACACTCCACCAAAAATCACTGAAAAATTACAAAATAAATTTCTTGCGGGCATTGTGTCGAGCACTTGATGTGCATAATCTGGAGAAGTGGAGACATGCTAAAATCCAGTGTGTAAGTGCCTCAACCCTCACTCATAGGTCATCCTCAGTACCTCTAGCAACCCTGTGCATCACACCAGTACCAAAAACAGTAGAGTTTGCACAAAAATCTTGGAGAATCATGCCATGCCGTGGCATGATGCCACTCCACCATGCCACCCCTCTCACCACTCACCTCAGCCGTGCACCACGATGTCCTCGAGCTCCCCCTCTCTCCCCTGAACACGCCAGACATGATTCCAGGCCGAGAGGAACACGACACACGCCGGAACGCGACGTGGTCACCACGACCAGGCACGCCAGAGCGTGCAAGGACGCGACCACGGACGCGCCAGTACACCGCCGTGCCCCGTCGACACAACCCACCCCGTGACCTCTCATTGTACCTGCAGCCTCCCCTCGACGTCAGCTACCTCGCAGACATCACCGATTGGCCGCGGACGAGCTGCAGACGACGCCCACGACGACGACTGTCCGCCACCGTGCGCTGGTACATGGGGATGACGCCGACGCCACGGACCACCATTTTCAACGCGCTGACGCTCCCCAGGACCGCCTTGACGTCGCCTACCAAACCCCGTCCTCGCCTTGCCCCTTCACGCACGGGAGAGCCGTCGCCATGATCAACCCGACGGTGACCTCCACGGCACCCTCTCGCCACTATAAAAGCAGGCCGCCCCTGGACGAATTCTTCACACCATCGCCCTCCTCTCTTCTCACTCGCTCTCCTCGACCTCTTGCTGCACCACATTAGCCACCACGCCGCCGGAATTTGGCCGGAGCCCGCCGCGCCGTAGCAGACGCCGCCGTCGAGTTCGTCCACCTCCGGAGCTCCCACGACCCTCGTTCGCCTCGCCGTCGTCTTCCACGCCGAACTCCCGCCTCGCCGAGCCTCGCCGGAGCCCCAGGTGCCCCCTAGCAACCCCTCTGGCCGCCGGTAGGGTTTAGACCTCGCCGGAGCTCGTCGCCGACGAGGACGAACCCCAGCCGTAGATCTCCCTTTCATCCAACGGCCCGCAGCTGCGCACCGCTTCGGCGTTTTACACGCACTGACAGGTGGGGTAGCCCCTGTCAGGCGGCCCGCGGGCATCGCCAGCGTAGCTGGGCCGGCCCAATCTTTTTCCTCTCTGTGGCCCAACACCGTTTCCCGCCAAGCCCACCATTCAAATAAATAAATTTCGAAATTAATTATTTCTTCTCAGATGCTGTTTTGAAAATTAAATAGAATAAAATCTACCAAACCAAATTGAACAAATTTTATATATTTGGAAACCTTGTTAAATTATCTACAAGACTACACTGGCCTCAACCTTAGATTTATTATAGAATTTAAATGATAAAAATAACAAGGCAGGGACTTTTCAAACTTCAAATAATTATCTAAAATCAACCACAAATGCTTTTTAGTTGATTCCAACTCCTATAAATCATATTTCACTTGCACTAATTGTTTATGCAAAAATATGCTATGCTTACTTTGAATGATCATGGCATGTTTAAATAAAGGACTATATGACTACTTCTAGTCAAAGATATTGTCCAAAACTATAAATAAATCCTATGAGAGTTTATCTCTCATTTAAATCTTGTCATGAACATGAGCTAGAGACTCTGGTCATTTGGGTCTCATAGGAATTGTTGATAATATTAACTCATTACCATATTAGAGTTAAATGGTATGAGGTGATACACCTCATTTAAATCATTAGTATGTGGGTATTAAATTATATGAGGTGTAGCCTCTCATTTAAATGCTTACTCCAAGAGATTCAATGAGAATTGATGACACATGTATTAATAATCCATAGGTTCTTATTTAAAAACATTCAATCATTTTCATAGTAGTATTTAAATTATTCAAAGCTACCTATTAAATCTTATGAGATGTTTTGGTCTCATTTAAATCTTGTCTCAACTAAGTTAATATGGGGTGGAGACTATGGTCAATTTTAAACTCATATTAATTTAGTGGATGATATTAAATCATTAATCATGAGTATTAAAAAGGCATGAGGTGGTGTACCTCATTTAAATCACTTCCCAATTGATACTTATGAAGAGGTTGACTTTGGTCAACCTAGGTCATATGACATTAATTGAGGAAATTAAATCTTAATATTATTCAATGAGAGGAAATTATTTTCTCACAAGCAATAAATAGAAACTCTAATTAATATTTATAATGAGAGGAAATTATTTTTCTTAAGAATAAAATGAAATCAACTCACCTAATAAGCATGTTGATTGATAGCTTAGTAGGAGTGATTTATGTGTGTGCTTAGTCTAGTACTTAGGCTTTGTGTGGTAATTGTGTGTATTATACTCGTATTTAGACGCTAGTACCGAGGAGTACACCGAGGAGGAGGAGGTCTACTTCCAGGAAGAAGAAGATCACTTTGATCAATACACCAATCAAGGCAAGCTAATATTCTTGCTAAGTGCAAAGCTCTACAAGAGCAAGGCACCACCACTTTTTACTTTATGCTTAATGATCCCATCCCAGGTTTTACTTTACAAGCTTTAATGCTTTTGGTTTATCAAAGTTTACTTTTTGATTCATGATTCACTTGGTCTAGAGTAGAACAAGATCATCAAATTTAGTCTAGAGCAATGAAAGCTAGATAGCACCCCTCATGATTAGTTGCTAGTGCTAACAAATAAAATTGACTACTCTAGATGGGAACTTGTGAAATGAAATGACTTTGGAAAACCTTGGAATGATGAGTCATTCTATTGAAAGATTTTGAAGGTGAATGTGACTTGTGAATGACATGGTGAACTTTACAAAAACTGATGGTTGGGTTCGGATGCGATACCATTCCAAGTTTACAAGTACCCCCACAATACCTGATATGGGTAGGGCTTAACTAGAAGTTTATGTATCTTAGTATGGGTTCCCTCTAGACAAGCGTCATAGGGGTTATGCCGAGGCTGCCTCCAAAGAAATATGAAATGATGTGAAATGACGTGATATGAGGTGAATGTCCGGCCCAAGCCCTGTGCAGTTCCCAGGTGACGGTTTGTCTTCACTGGGAGGCCAAGCTCATGGGGAGAGGTGCCTATACTAGGTATGTAAGTGAAAGGTTATGGTTGGTAGTCCGCACACGGAGTGTGATAAATCAGGGCCAGTTAACCCTGACGGATTATTGCAAATGTTGTGGCACAAGTGTACGACCTCTGCAGAGTGTAGAACTATTCGAATAGCCGTGTCCACGGTTACGGACGATTGGAAAGGCCATACTGTTCCGTCATCAGACCATTTTCAAAAATGTGACATGTGAAGGGTGACTTGTGATTTGAACTTGAAATGGTGACTTTGACTTGAGACACAACAGAGTTGTGGGAATGACACTAATGTTCCCACTTGAGTTAGTCTAGCGACTCAAGCATCTTTACTAAATATTTATGAAATAAACTCGGCTTTATGCAAATAAACCTAGAGCTTAGCATCCCCTTTACCGTAGTTGATACTGCTTACATTAGTATTAGTTTGCGAGTACTTTAAAGTACTCATGGCTTTGTCCTGGCTATTCAAATGGCCGGACTATGAAGAGGAACAGCAGACGAGGAAGATGGACAGCAGGACGTCTACGACAACTAGGATCGCTCCCGACGTCAACAGTTGTGTGGAATAGATGGACCGCAACCGTTACTTCGCTTCGCTATGTGTTTTGTAATAGGATCTCTAGATCCACTATGATGTATTAAGACTGGATCATGTGATCCCTCTATGTAAGACAATTATGGGTTGTAATGAATGATGTGTTGTGATATCAATCTATTATGTCTCGCAAAAACAATATTCCTGGGATTGCGATGAATGGCATAATAGGCATCTGGACTTAAAAATCCGGGTGTTGACAAGTTGGTATCAGAGCCATTGTTGACCTTAGGAGACCCTAGTTAGAATGGACGTCCTGAAAAATTTAGTTTCAAAACAAATGAAGGGAATATTTATGAAAAATTATTCTCACTCTTATCCTTGAGCTCTTTTCCAAAATAAGAGATCCATACTCCACTTTTCCTTGTAAATATTACATAAAATTTTGCACACTTGATCACTTCTCTAACTTACTTATCCTAATTGCTCACAGATGGAATACCAATGGGAGTGTTATCAGCTTGGTCATGGAGGAGAACTGAAGTTCGAAAAGGATTTGAAGCAACTAGTGGAATATCTAGGACACCCGTACCCTGAGTTCTTCGGAACATCCTTCAATAATCAGTTGGGAGGACCACCTCGGTGGGAAGTTTCTGCTGATCTAGGAAGAAAGCTTGGAGCCCCGGTATGGGAAACCATATGGTTTTCTGTAACGGGAAACACCTGGAAGGAAGGACTAGTCAAAGCTATGCAAGAAGCAATCGCCCGTCTGTGTGGACAAAATGAGAACAAGATCCGGAACACTCGTTTCATCTACTACCCAAGACATGACTCCATGGGAAGACCGATGACCATGCCACCCCACACAGAGATGAACCCCTATGTAGCACACCAGGACTTCAGGCAGTACAAAACCCGCAGGGATTTGGATAACGCCCTCGCCTCTCGCCAAGCACCTCACCCGTGAAGAAGAAGAATCCACCTGAAGAGTAGTATCACCCCAGCACTTAAGTAGGTGTGAGTTGTATCAGGATCCCCTTGTATCGTAGAGCGATGAATGGTTCTTAAAACCAACGGTGTGTTAGATTTGTAATGTGTGATGTTTGGTATGAATGAAAAAGTGTTGTTGGTTTCTACCCCCTCAACACTACTCAAGTTTGAAACTTTGTGAACTTTAACTCGAACAAACCATAGAAATTTCCCTCTTATCTTATCATTTACTCCAATGATCAGATGGCCCCACCAAACCGCAACGCCAACCAGGACGCAATGATGCAAATGCTGCAGATGATGATGGAAGACCGCGAAGCCGCGAAAGCTAAACGCCAAGCCAACCTTGCTGCACTCCAACAAATAGCTCAGAACAATCAAGGCCATGGGAACCATGATCACCCAGGATCAAAGCTGAAGAATTTTCAGAACACCAACCCTCCGATGTTTAGCAAGACCGAAGAGCCACTTGACGCAGATGACTGGCTCCAGACAATGGAGAATAACCTAGAAGTTGCGGGAGTAGAAGCCGCAGAGAAAGTACTGTTCGCCACCCATTATTTGTCAGGACCTGCCAGAGCCTGGTGGACAAGTGCCCGCGCAATGAATGCTGGACAAATGATGACTTGGGAGGACTTCAAGCTGAAGTTTAGTAAATACCATGTGCCTCAAGGACTAATCAAGAAAATGAGAGACGAGTTCCGTGAACTCAAACAAGGAAGGATGTCCGTGGTGGAATACCGCGACAAGTTTCTTACACTGTCAAGGTACGCCCCGGATGAGACAGACACCAATGAGAAGAGGAAGGAGAGATTTCTGAATGGACTGCATGACGAGATGCAAACTGTGTTAGTGAACATTCCGTTCGCTGACTTAGAAGCCCTGGTAGACTCAGCCATACAGATGGAAGGAAAGCTGCATCAAGCCAACGAGAACCGCAAGAGAAGAATGATGAACCAGAATGGACCCCACCATACCCAGAAGTACCGCAACAACTCCTCTGGAGGATTCACCCCAAGACACAACAAGCCCCCTGCTCAGAATTATCGCCCCAACTACTCCAACAACAACGGAGGACCCCCAAAGCCCGGTGGCAACCACAACAACCACAGCAAAAACAACAACAGCAACCCCAACCACACCAACAACCACCCCAATGGTAACAATAACAACCCCAATAATGCCCCAAAGACTGGAAGCAACACTATTCCCATCAACCCCAAAGACAAGTCAACTGTGAATTGCTATGAATGTGGAGTTGTGGGTCACTACTCCAATGAGTGCCCCAAGAAGCTTGCCAGGATTGCCGCCAACACTGCTGCACCTGCCCAGCAACAACGCCGCTTCGCAGGTAGAAAGAACCAGAACAACAATAACGGCCGCCTCTACCACATGAATGCAGCAGAAGCACAGGAAGCACCTCAGGCTATACCAAGTATGTTTTTCTATTAATCAAATTTCTCAATCTCTCTTAGGAACCTAACTTTTCTTAAAATCTCGGGACGAGATTTGTTTAAGGGGGAAGGGTTTGTAACATCCCAAAAATTTAAAACAAAGAGACAATGAATTTCCTTTTTCCAAAAATGAGAACCAACAAAAACTTTTATTAAATTCAGTTTGGTACCTAGTGAGCATGCTTATATGTTGTGATATTGCCATGATTGTTTATTTATTGCCTTGAACCTAATTCCCAAAATCCTAAACCCTAGTCTTCTCAAAACTGAATAGTATCAAATAAGAGAGAACTAAAATAAAAAAGGGCATATGTGGGCATATAACCCTAGTATGCAAATCTTGACCTATACCATTCTTACTTTTAAAATAGTGGTGAACCATTGATATACTCCACTAAACCCTAAACCTCACTCCCTTCTCACCATCCTTTATACACAAATAAAAAGAAATGAAATTAATTAGGAAAAGGGCCTAGGTGCCTATGACTATTTTGGTAAGACTCTTACCTAGACATTTCTACTTGATTAGATGCTTTGGAAACCTCAACCAAACTAATCAAGTACCTCCCCAACCAAAACCAAGGTGAAATAAAAATAAATAAGAATAAATGAAACCTATGCATAGGAGCATATGTGGCACATAGCCATTTTTCCAAAACTTGACCTAAGCACCTCTAACTTGCCAAAATGGTTTGAAAGCTTTCACAAACTCAATCTAACATTAAATAAACCCTAAACCATGACCTTGGATCATAAATCAAGAAATGGAAATAAAAACATGAAATGCACCTATGTGCATATGGCCAAAAATACAAATTTGAGCCAAAGACCATCAAACTTGTTTCCATTGCTTGGATTGTTTTCTTACATCATATTAAACCTCAACCACATCAATGGGATCAAGAAAAACCAAATCAAATTGGAAATAAGAAGATTTTCCAATACACATATGTGGATAAGGCCATTTTTGCAAATCTTTAAACAAGACCTTTTTAAATGGACTCAATGGTTTGGAAATGTTTCTAAACTAATAAGAATCACCTTAGAGTCAACAAAAGTCAAATTAAATGGAGAGAAATTAAATAGGGAGAAAATCCCAATTTCACTCACATACACATTATGCCAATTTCCAAATCTTCACCCTAGACCATTATGGCTTGCACCATTGGTCGTGTTTGGTTACTAAACACATTTAAACACTTTTGGAAGTGAAGAAACTCAAATCAAACCAAAACCAAACTCAATTTCCAAGTGACATGCAATATGGTCATTTTGGCTTTTCTTATTCTGGTACCTACTTTGAGTCCTGTTTTCTTTAGATTTATCTTCTAGACTTTGCTCAAACTTTGCACCTCATCCAAGACAACATCAAGGTGAATAACTTTGCCCAAAGACACCACCCCAAATTCCCTCTCTTTTTCAAATGGTGGTGAACCAAAATTGAGACTTTGTTGCATATGTAAGATCACATGCATTTTGAATTTTTGCAAACCTGCACCAAATTGACCACCACCACCACCAATCTACTGCAAATATTATAGGATTACACTCCACCAAAAATCACTGAAAAATTACAAAATAAATTTCTTGCGGGCATTGTGTCGAGCACTTGATGTGCATAATCTGGAGAAGTGGAGACATGCTAAAATCCAGTGTGTAAGTGCCTCAACCCTCACTCATAGGTCATCCTCAGTACCTCTAGCAACCCTGTGCATCACACCAGTACCAAAAACAGTAGAGTTTGCACAAAAATCTTGGAGAATCATGCCATGCCGTGGCATGATGCCACTCCACCATGCCACCCCTCTCACCACTCACCTCAGCCGTGCACCACGATGTCCTCGAGCTCCCCCTTTCTCCCCTGAACACGCCAGACATGATTCCAGGCCGAGAGGAACACGACACACGCCGGAACGCGGCGTGATCACCACGACCAGGCACGCCAGAGCGTGCAAGGACGCGACCACGGACGCGCCAGTACACCGCCGTGCCCCGTCGACACAACCCACCCCGTGACCTCTCATTGTACCTGCAGCCTCCCCTCGACGTCAGCTACCTCGCAGACATCACCGATTGGCCGCGGACGAGCTGCAGACGACGCCCACGACGACGACTGTCCGCCACCGTGCGCTGGTACATGGGGATGACGCCGACGCCACGGACCACCATTTTCAACGCGCTGACGCTCCCCAGAACCGCTTTGACGTCGCCTATCAAACCCCGTCCTCGCCTTGCCCCTTCACGCACGGGAGAGCCGTCGCCATGATCAACCCGACGGTGACCTCCACGGCACCCTCTCGCCCCTATAAAAGCAGGCCGCCCCTGGACGAATTCTTCACACAATCGTCATCCCCTCTTCTCACTCGCTCTCCTCGACCTCTTGCTGCACCACATTAGCCACCACGCCGCCGGAATTTGGCCGGAGCCCGCCGCGCCAGTAGCCAGACGCCGCCGTCGAGTTCGTCCACCTCCGGAGCTCCCACGACCCTCGTTCGACTCGCCGTCGTCTTCCACGCCGAACTCCCGCCTCGCCAAGCCTCGCCGGAGCCCCAGGTGCCCCCTAGCAACCCCTCTGGCCGCCGGTAGGGTTTAGACCTCGCCGGAGCTCGTCGCTGACGAGGACGAACCCCAGCCGTAGATCTCCCTTTCATCCGACGGCCCGCAGCTCGGCGCACCGCTTCGGCGTTTTGCACGCACTGACAGGTGGGGTAGCCCCTGTCAGGCGGCCCGCGGGCATCGCCAGCTGGGCTTTTCCTCCTGTGGCCCAACACCGTTTCCCGCCAAGCCCACCATTCAAATGAATAAATTTCGAAATTAATTATTTCTTCTCAGATGCTGTTTTGAAAATTAAATAGAATAAAATCTACCAAACCAAATTGAACAAATTTTATATATTTGGAAACCTTGTTAAATTATCTACAAGACTACACTGGCCTCAACCTTAGATTTATTATAGAATTTAAATGATAAAAATAACAAGGCAGGGACTTTTCAAACTTCAAATAATTATCTAAAATCAACCACAAATGCTTTTTAGTTGATTCCAACTCCTATAAATCATATTTCACTTGCACTAATTGTTTATGCAAAAATATGCTATGCTTACTTTGAATGATCATGGCATGTTTAAATAATGGACTATATGACTACTTCTAGTCAAAGATATTGTCCAAAACTATAAATAAATCCTATGAGAGTTTATCTCTCATTTAAATCTTGTCATGAACATGAGCTAGAGACTCTGGTCATTTGGGTCTCATAGGAATTGTTGATAATATTAACTCATTACCATATTAGAGTTAAATGGTATGAGGTGATACACCTCATTTAAATCATTAGTATGTGGGTATTAAATTATATGAGGTGTAGCCTCTCATTTAAATGCTTACTCCAAGAGATTCAATGAGAATTGATGACACATGTATTAATAATCCATAGGTTCTTATTTAAAAACATTCAATCATTTTCATAGTAGTATTTAAATTATTCAAAGCTACCTATTAAATCTTATGAGATGTTTTGGTCTCATTTAAATCTTGTCTCAACTAAGTTAATATGGGGTGGAGACTATGGTCAATTTTAAACTCATATTAATTTAGTGGATGATATTAAATCATTAATCATGAGTATTAAAAAGGCATGAGGTGGTGTACCTCATTTAAATCACTTCCCAATTGATACTTATGAAGAGGTTGACTTTGGTCAACCTAGGTCATATGACATTAATTGAGGAAATTAAATCTTAATATTATTCAATGAGAGGAAATTATTTTCTCACAAGCAATAAATAGAAACTCTAATTAATATTTATAATGAGAGGAAATTATTTTTCTTAAGAATAAAATGAAATCAACTCACCTAATAAGCATGTTGATTGATAGCTTAGTAGGAGTGATTTATGTGTGTGCTTAGTCTAGTACTTAGGCTTTGTGTGGTAATTGTGTGTATTATACTCGTATTTAGACGCTAGTACCGAGGAGTACACCGAGGAGGAGGAGGTCTACTTCCAGGAAGAAGAAGATCACTTTGATCAATACACCAATCAAGGCAAGCTAATATTCTTGCTAAGTGCAAAGCTCTACAAGAGCAAGGCACCACCACTTTTTACTTTATGCTTAATGATCCCATCCCCAGTTTTACTTTACAAGCTTTAATGCTTTTGGTTTATCAAAGTTTACTTTTTGATTCATGATTCACTTGGTCTAGAGTAGAACAAGATCATCAAATTTAGTCTAGAGCAATGAAAGCTAGATAGCACCCCTCATGATCAGTTGCTAGTGCTAACAAATAAAATTGACTACTCTAGATGGGAACTTGTGAAATGAAATGACTTTGGAAAACCTTGGAATGATGAGTCATTCTATTGAAAGATTTTGAAGGTGAATGTGACTTGTGAATGACATGGTGAACTTTACAAAAACTGATGGTTGGGTTCGGATGCGATACCATTCCAAGTTTACAAGTACCCCCACAATACCTGATATGGGTAGGGCTTAACTAGAAGTTTATGTATCTTAGTATGGGTTCCCTCTAGACAAGCGTCATAGGGGTTATGCCGAGGCTGCCTCCAAAGAAATATGAAATGATGTGAAATGACGTGATATGAGGTGAATGTCCGGCCCAAGCCCTGTGCAGTTCCCAGGCTGACGGTTTGTCTTCACTGGGAGGCCAAGCTCATGGGGAGAGGTGCCTATACTAGGGTATGTAAGTGAAAGGTTATGGTTGGTAGTCCGCACACGGAGTGTGATAAATCAGGGCCAGTTAACCCTGACGGATTATTGCAAATGTTGTGGCACAAGTGTACGACCTCTGCAGAGTGTAGAACTATTCGAATAGCCGTGTCCACGGTTACGGACGATTGGAAAGGCCATACTGTTCGTCATCAGACCATTTTCAAATATGTGACATGTGAAGGGTGACTTGTGATTTGAACTTGAAATGGTGACTTTGACTTGAGACACAACAGAGTTGTGGGAATGACACTAATGTTCCCACTTGAGTTAGTCTAGCGACTCAAGCATCTTTACTAAATATTTATGAAATAAACTCGGCTTTATGCAAATAAACCTAGAGCTTAGCATCCCCTTTACCGTAGTTGATACTGCTTACATTAGTATTAGTTTGCGAGTACTTTAAAGTACTCATGGCTTTGTCCCTGGCTATTCAAATGGCCAGACTATGAAGAGGAACAGCAGTACGAGGAAGATGGACAGCAGGACGTCTACGACAACTAGGATCGCTCCCGACAACAGTTGCCTGTGGAATAGATGGACCGCAACTTACTTCGCTTCCGCTATGTGTTTTGTAATAGGATCTCTAGATCCACTATGATGTATTAAGACTGGATCATGTGATCCCTCTATGTAAGACAATTATGGGTTGTAATGAATGATGTGTTGTGATATCAATCTATTATGTCTCGCAAAAACAATATTCCTGGGATTGCGATGAATGGCATAATAGGCATCTGGACTTAAAAATCCGGGTGTTGACAACAGTGCCACAATCGGGCAGCACCTCCGTACTCGGTCACACGTACAGCTCGATGAAGACACCTCCTCCTTGTTCCAGCAAGCGGGGAGATGTGGTAGATGGGATCTAGTCCAGCAGCACGACGGCGTGGTGTTGGTGGAGAGTTTGCGCGAACAGGGGTTCGCCTATTCGCGTTGGGTGGAAGAAACTAGACAAAAGGTGGAGCAAACGGAGCAAACGACGGCGGAACAAAAATCTGATTTTGTGCGCCGTGCGTGTCTCTATTTATATGGCTGAATCAATCAACCTATTGGCCAAGCAAAAGGACTTTGCTTGCCGTACGGCCAAGCAAACTTGGCTTGCTGATTTAACAAGTAATCGATCCGATCGGATCGATCGGCCGGCCAGCCGTACAGGCAACAAATTGCCTTGGCCTTTGCGTGCGTACGTGGACAGCGCAAGGCGGCCGTGTGGCTCAGGCCTTGGCCTGGCAGCTCGTGAGTCGGCCGGCCCGGCCACTTCTCCTCCTTTTTTTTTCTTTCTTTCCTTTTTCATTTGACAGTTTGTCATGAGCTATTTAATCAGCCCATTAGCAAAACTTCACATAGACTACTTTTAGCCTCATATTTATTTCTACTAAATAAATAGATATATTAATATTTACTAATTCAATTAATTAATAAATCATTAATCATCTTCCCGGAACAATTCCGTAACTCTTCAAAACTATTTCTTTAATCCCGAAACTACCCCTAGCAACATCGCAACCTTAAGTGTGTCACCCTACGGTTCGAGAATGTGCAGACATGACCGAGACGCCTCTCCGATCAATAATCATCAGCGGGATCTGGAGATCCATAATGACTCCTACATATTCAACGATGAACAATGTGATCGAATGAACCATTAACATACGATACCGATTCCCTTTGTCACGCGATATTTTACTTGTCCGAGGTTTGATCATCGGTATCTCTATACCTTGTTCAACCTCGTCTCCAACAAGTACTCTTTACTCGTACCGTGGTATGTCGTCTCTTATGAACCATTCATATGCTTGCAAGCTAATTAGACGACATTCCACCGAGAGGGCCCAGAGTATATCTATCCGTCATCGGGATGGACAAATCCCACTGTTGATCCATATGCCTCAAGCTCATACTTTCCGGATAACTAATCCCACCTTTATAACCACCCATTTACGCAGTGGCGTTTGATGTAATCCTTCCCTTCAACTGATTTATATGATCTCATGGTCGAAAGGACTTGGTAACTATGTATCGAAAGCTTATAGCAAATGAACTTAATGACGTGATCTTATGCTACGCTTAATTGGGTGTGTCCATTACATCATTCACATAATGATATAACCTTGTCATTAACAACATCCAATGCTCATGATCACGACAATGATCATCTATTAATCAACAAGCTAGTTATACAAGAGGCTTACTAGGGACTTCTTGTTGTTTACATAACACACATGTATCAATGTTTCGGTTAATACAATTATAGCATGGTATATAAACATTCATCATAAACACAAAGATATATAATAACCAATTTATTATTGCCTCTTGGGCATATCTCCAACAGTGACCGTTGAAGAACATTGATGTCATTGCAAGACCCGAGCATTCCAAAAAAAGCATGCCATATCCAAGTCTCTTGGTCGGCCACCGCTTCAAGGACTATGGTGGCATCTTTCTTGTACCCTTTGAATTGTCCATGACATGCCGCTGGACAGTTCTTCCAACTCCAATGCATACAATCAATGGAACCAAGCATACTGGGAAACCCCCGGTTGGCGTTGATCTCCAAAAGCCTTGCCGTGTCTTAAGCATTGGAGGCTCTCAAGTATGTGGAGCCAAAGACATTGACAATTGCAACGACAAAGCGCTTCACACACAAGATAGAAGTGCTCTCTCCCATGGCCAAATGATCATCAATAAGATCCGCCGGTATACCATATGCTAACATACGCAAGGCGGCGGTCACCTTTTGATATGTGCTATGACCAAGTTCTCCGGCGGCATTCCTCCTTTGCTCAAAGAAGCGATCATACTTGGTCACCTCCGTTGCGATGTGCTTGAACAAGTTGAGACTCATCCGGAAACGCCGCCGAAAATAGCTTTCGGGGAATATCGGATTCTCATTGAAATACGACCGCATCAACTTCTCATGCCCTTCAATCCTTTCTCTCCACAACTTCTGTCTACCGAACACTGATCCACCAAATTTTGGCTTCTTAACGGTGCGGTATGCTAATAGTAGCGATATGTTCTCCTCTTCCTCTTGGTCATACTCGTCATCCGATGAATCGTATGATGAACTCTACAAACATACATATGAAATTACTTAACTACAACTAACTATTGTAGCTAATTGGCGAGTAAAAATCATATGCTAATAGAGGCCGGCCGGCGGAGGTGCATACCTTGCGAGCAAATCGGCGAGCACCATGGTCGCGCCATGTTGTTAGCAAGCTCGAAGACGACGACGACGACATGTCGACGGCGGCGCGGAGGAGAACGCGACGGCGCCGGGAAGGAGGAGGCGGAGGAGGAGCGCCGACTACTGCCCGTCGCTGGCGGCGCGGGCGTCACAGCGTGGCGGAGCGGCCGCCGCTACCATGAGGGGGCGCGCGAGGCGGATCTACGCCGCCGCGGAGCGCAGCAGCGGGGCCGGCGGCGGAATCGACCGGCGGCGGCTGGATTTCGCGGCGGCGGGCGGTGGGGAAATGAGGGCGCAGGGGGGGATTTCCTGTCATTGGCTTTTCGCGCATGCGCAGAGCATTGCCGCGCTCTGTAGCCGGCGCGTCACATATGGCGCTCCGGATTGTGCAAAACGCCGCGCGCCCAAAAAAAATTGCAGCGTCGCGCCGTTTACCGCGCCTGCTGGAGCGCCTGTTTTCCTCCCGCGCGCTTCATACCGGTCGTTTTTTTGCAGCACGGCCTATATAGCGCGCCTGTTGGAGATGCTCTAAAAGCAATCCATCTTGAAGTCTTGAATCACATGCTTACTAAAGAGAGAATGGGTAATGATAAAATTTGCCTCAAAGTTGGCACTCATTTGCTTGCTATCATCATGTTACCTACATTATAATTAATCTTAGTCAACTATCATTTGTTTTCTATATATTATCACTTCTTTCTTCTATCTCCATGTCACATATTGTACAGCAAATCAGTAAGGCAATTGGGTCCACAATATACTTTATTTATTTGGTATAAGTTAGATAATTCCAAATTTCGAAAATTATAGAGACAAAGACAATATAAATTAGTTTTCTCTCCGGTCTTTAAGCACAATGTTTTTCATATGTTTTTTCCTAATGGATAACCAAGGACAATTCCTCCTTTATCTTTCTCTTCCAGTCCATTCCTCCTTTATCTCTGTTCTTTTAGATTAAAAGGACCATTAGCCGAGGTCAATTACGTTTTTGAGATTAAAATTTCATTTGCCATTGTTAATTCTGTGCCTCCCTTTTATCCAAACTGGATGCGGGGATGGAACCATTCCATTCCTCTCAAATTGAACCATTTCATTCTATTCCACGCTGATAAGTTGCAAACATATCTATAATATTTGATGCTCCGTGCTTGTTTTACACCAATTCCTATATGTTTTGCTCACACTTCGTTGCACTTATATACATTTTCCGGCACTAACCTATTAACAAGATGCCACAGTGATAGTTCCCTGTTTTTCTCTTACAAACCCGCCTCCGTGGGGCTTCAAGCGAGCGTGTTTCGATGTCAACGAAGGTACGCCCAATTAGGGATTGAATTCTCTTAGAATTCAATCAAAAGAGCATAACGTCTTAGCTAAATGTCTAACATAGCGTCTCATCCCGGTGAATTGGGTTAGTTAACCGCACCCTTTGGTGAAGAAGGGGGTATTCCTAGGCACTAGTTATTTTGTTATGTGTAGACTTCGACCTTACAAAGTATGAGTCCGTGCCTTCCTAAGTTGGTCCTTAATTTCCAATGAAGTTTTGATTTTCTCGAGGGACGTAGCAAACTGTTTGGTTGGCTCCGAGCATTCTAAAAATAGAGTCCTGCCTGGACAATGTTGATAACGGGAAATCTCTAACCTCCGTGGTGGGTGTGAAGAAGGGTACAGCTAGAAAGCAAGAGAATATCTTTATGGACCGCGCCAAGGGGTGGTCTCTGAACCCTGGCCTCCACCTACCTCGTTCTTCCGCCTATTTATTCATGATCTCGGGAAAAACCTAAATCAATCAGCCTCCGCCCATGAAAAGTTCCGTAGCTCCGCCGCCGTCGCAGACAAGATTCGGGGGACAGAAGTCTTTGTTCCGGCACACCCTGCCGGGACGGGGAATTGCCCCCGGAGCCATATCCATCGACTCCACTGCCATCTCCATCGCCGTTGCTAACCCCCATGATGAGGAGTGAGTAGTTCTCCCCCGAGGCTAAGGGCTTTACCGGTAGCTATGTGGTCTATCTATCTCTCCATGTATGATCTTTATGTGATCATGAGCTTTGTAATGTAGTTGAATAAGTAAATGTTATTCTTCAACTATTGTGCTACTGAACTAGTTTTATTATGCGATCTCCGGGGACACCTTTTCCAATGGTATGAAGGTGACAGTGTGCACACCGTGTTTGTTTCTTAAGCTTAATTTACAGAAATACTTATGAATTGCGCGGTATCTATTTAGTACCATCTTTGTATGCTCAAAGTGACAGCGTGGGCGTCCATAGATTGGGAATGCGAACTTTAAGGAGTGCGTATGCATCCCTATGCAGTGATTTATGTTTATTATCAAACCGGAGAGTGGTTCGGAGTAGCACAGTGAAGTGATAATATCTATGTATTCAATTATGGTATCATTGTTGAGAGTGTTCACTAGTGAAAGTATGATCCCTAGACCTTGTTTCCAAGCATTGAAACACCGTTTACAACCAGTTCTGCTACATGTTTGCTTGCTGCCATTTTTATTTCAGATTGCAATTACCACTCATAATCATCCATATTACTTGTATTTCACTATCTCTTTGCCGAACTAGTGCACCTATACACCTGACAATTGTATTGGGTGTGTTTGGGACACAAGATACTTCTTGTATCGTAATTGCAGGGTTTCTTGAGAGGGATATCTTTGACCTCTACCTCCATGAGTTCGGTAAACCTTGGGTGATCCACTTAAGGGAAACTTGTTGCTGTTCTACAAACCTCTGCACTTGGAGGCCCAACACTTTCTACAAGAATAGAAGCGCGCATAGACATTAAGCTCTTTTCTGGCGCCGTTGCCGGGGAGGTAAGGTAAAAGGTACTCACATCCTGGCTACTAAATTTTTTAGTTGCTGGTGAGTGCTCAAAGTTATTTCCTGTAATCATGATATATTGGAGGCATAGTATTATGGTTATGAGAATAATAATGATAGCTATTTTGTTGAATTTTCTCCCACTATAATTAATAAGAAAGACTATGCTTATGTGGGAAGTAATAATTATTTTATGCATGTGGCTCATGATAAGAATGTTTTATGTGATAGTTATATTGTTGAGTTTATTCATGATGCTACTAAAAGTTATTATGAGAGAGGAAAATATGGTTGTACAAGTTTTCATGGTACTAAAACACCTCTCTATATGCTAAAAGTTTTGAAGTTACTCTTGATTTATCTTCCTATGATTGTCACTTTGTTCTTTGTGGATTTATTTATATATAAGATTCCTATGCATAGGAAGTGGGTTAGACTTAAACGTGTTTCATATTTGCTCCTTGATGCTCTCTTTTGCTTCAATTCATATTTCTTATGTGAGCATCCTCTCAAATTACTGAGCCTAGTTGAAAGACGTTAAAGAATAGCACTCTTGAAAGATAACCCATGTTTATTCCTGTAATTTTTTTTGTTGAGTATTGGAAGTTATTACCTCTGTAATAACCTCTCCTTATCATTTTTATTTCGTTTTTGTGCCAAGAATAGCCTCTAATAGGAAGAAAGTAAGATTTGGGGAAGTTGCCGTCCTGAAAACAGATTCTGTGTTGTCACCATAAAATTTGTATTCCCATCAGAATGTAATTTTGAGCTGCCAATTTTTGAGCATATGCCCCGGGTTATTATATAACTTTAGTTAGTTTAGCACTTTTCGATCTGAGCAACATAAGATTTTCAAAAAAAAATCAATCTTTACTTGTTGTTCTATTTTGATACATTTCTGCCACTATTTGCATTTGCCTCTTAATCTCCTTCTTTTTAAGTTTTTTTATCAAATATCTTTTTGAAGAGGTTTCTACAGTATCTAATGCTTTAATAGATGTTTGATATATGTTATAACTGAACCCAAGTGGATTTTTTATTTTTGATTGTACTAATGTTGCTAATTAGAATTGTGTGATGTTTTAGATGAAGGAAGTTTTCAAGTGTAGGGGGTGAAGAATGATGTAATGAGATGAAGTATGGACAAAATCTCAAGCTTGGGGATGCCTATGTCACCCCAAGAAATATCCAAGAGGTACAAGCTTCAAAGCTTGGGGATGCCTTAGGCATCCCCTCTTCATCAACAAAGCATCATGTCATCTTTCTATGCGCTATGTTTATATTGCTTCATACGCTATGTGTTGTTCTTGGAGCGTCTTTTATTTTAGTTTTTAGTTTTGTTTTGTTTGCTGTAGCATATGGTTGGATCCTAGCATTTTTGTGTGGGATAGAGACACGCTCCGTTTTAATTGCATAGAACACTCTAGTTTTCACTCTTATTGTTCTACGAGTGTTCCCTTTTGCTACTACTGCGTTTAGCTCTTGGTTTTTCATTATTATTTTGTTCACTTGTTATTTTTCTTTATTTATATATGATTAGCTCTCTGGTATTTATTAATTATTATCTATGAGAGTTGTTTCAAATAATTTTATTGGTGTTGGAGACGAGTAAAATGTTTCATGCCTATAACGATGCAAAAGCAAGCTTGTCTAGACTTTGGCATGTCATGTTGGATGTTATTCTTGTTATATGCTTATTATTTATTATTTTAATTAGCATGACTTGTCTCAAATAGCTGAGAGAGCATAATGTGCTATTGATAGAATCATGTGTTGTTTTCATCATACAAAGCATAATATTGTGGTATTCTCCTTTGATACTTTATTGTGTTGACTTGGCACATGTTTATATCATGTTATGAATACAACCAGTCAACTAAAGCCTCCATGATCATTTAGTTTTTGACTTGTAATATCACTTTATGCTCTGATTGATAATGCTTTGTCGTTCCCAGTCTTTTGCTAGCCTTCGCATGCACTGAGTATGAGCTCTAATCGTGCATCCAACCACCAAAAACCAAAGTTTGCCAATTGTGTCCACCATATCTACCTACTAGTATTATTTCTATTCCAAGTATATTCATCATGTTTTATTTATCTTTCAAATTAAATTTTGGCATGAGAAAATTAGTTAGTAAAGCTCTCACAAACTTGATGGCACATTTACTTTCTTGCACTTAATAAAGTTGAGCCATTGTGACTATCTTATGAAGTCTATATGTTTGCAAATTGCGAGTTGGGAGTTAACACAACCATGCTTTCATGGGGAACGCTTTCATCGTTGCACTTATTCCTATTTAGTTGATGTCATGTTCTTTTGTTTATGGATGCCTAGCGGTGCGAAATAAAATGGAAACTTGTAAGTCCATGGAGTTTGTATATATGTTAGAAAAATGCATGGGCCGCCAATTTAAGCCATGCATCATTCATGGTGGAAAATTACAACGAACCATAGTGAGCATTCTATGAATCATCTTCAATAAAAATCTATGCCCATAGTAAATAAAAGAATTGATGAGATGCTCATTGTCTGTTTGTCTTGTCATTTTGCCATGGGATTGCTCCTATGCAGGAGTTCTTCCATATCATGGGGCAGGAGGTACCCCGTTGGCGTTCTCAATGATACATATATACTTACAATGACAAAAACTTATTTGGGACCTAAGTTGAGTAGCATGAGGTTTAGGTACTCGTATTCAAGGGGCACGAGATTTTCAACTTGTGATTTTTCAAGCATATAACTCATATTTGCCCTCACATTTACTTTAACCATTCAAGATGCTTATGATATGGGTAATGAGAGCTCAAAGCTAATGAGTACCATACTTTTTGGAAGGTTTATAAAACTTGTTAATCTTGCTTCCTTCTGCGAAGGACCCTTTTTTTTACTTTTATGTTGAGTCTTCATCTTCATGCTTTATGCACCAATTAAGAGAGCATAGTTGTCATTCTGAGTATAATGTGCATAGTCTCAAAATTTATTATTGATTTGATTCATGATTATGATATTGCTTGTTTTTAAATTACTTGTATCTAGTCACCCTTTAAACTTTAAAGGTGTCCTGGCATTTATGTTTTGCTACTTCATAAATGACAAGCTGAGTACCACTTTGCTATGTTTTCTCTCTGACTACCCACAATGGGAGTATCATAGGTAGTATCATGCATTCTATGCATGTAAAATGCTGATGTGGCAGTACAATTAAGGATGAGAGAGAGTGTACTAGTATCATAAGTAGATACCGTATCATAGCACATACTACTAGAAAAAATAATGTCAAGTAAATCTTGTACGCATATTTGCATTGAGATTCTACAAAACAATTAATATATGAAGACTATGATACTAGTATATGATACCATGCATTGTGGAGATAGTAACATGTAGTAGTATCATACGCATGATACTTCTATATGAACTATGCATTGTGAGTAGTCTATGCTCATAAACAAACAGTTGCTTTCAATGCACAATTATTCCTGACCCTTTGTTTGAGTTTCTTCTCATGTTATAACGTAGTTTCTAAGTTCTATTGTTAGAATTATATCTATTATGCCTATGTTTACAATACTTTGATCCCAGCTCACAATGCTTTTACAATAACTTGATCAAGATTGTGTTGGCCGCATGTCACCTCAAAAATTATTTTGTTATCACTTACCTACTCGAGGACGAGCAGGAGTTAAGCTTGGGGATGCTGATACGTTACAAACGTATCTATAATTTTTGATGCTCCATTCTTGTTTTACACCAATTCCTATATGTTTTGCTCATACTTCGTTGCACTTTTATACATTTTCCGGAACTAACCTATTAACAAGATACCATTGTGCCAGTTCCCTGTTTTCTGTTGTTTTGTATTTCAGAAAAGTTGTACAGGAAATATTCTCGAAATTGGACGAAACAAAAGCCAAAGTCAATATTTTCCGTACCGAAAATATAGTCTAGAGGGAGGACGAAGAAGAGGCGCAGGGCGGCCAGAACATGGCTTGGCGCGGCCTGGCCTGGGCCCGCGCCAAGGGGTGGTGTCGGCCACCCTGGCCTCCACGGACCTCGCTCTTTCGCCTATTTATTCACGATCTCGGGAAAAACCTAAATCAATCAGCCTCCGCCCACCAAAAGTTCCGTAGCTCCGCCGTCATCATAGACAAGATTCGGGGGACAGAAGACTTTGTTCTGGCACCCTGCCGAGACGGGTAATTGCCCCAGAGCCATCTCCATCGACTCCACCGCCATCTCCATCGTCGTTGCTGACCCCCATGATGAGGAGTGAGTAGTTCTCCCGAGGCTGAGGGCTTTACCGGTAGCTATGTGGTCTATCTATCTCTCCATGTATGATCTTTATGTGTTCATGAGCTTTGTAATCTAGTTGAATAAGTATATGTTATTCTTCAACTATTGTGCTACTCAAGTAGTTTTATTAGGTGATCTCCGGGGACAACTTGTCCAACGGTGTCAAGGTGACAGTGTGCACACCACGTTTGTTTCTTAAGCTTAATTTACAGAAATACTTATGAATTGTGGTGTCTAGTTAGTACCATTTTGTATGCTCAAAGTAACAACGTGGGGCGTCCATAGATTAGGAATGCGAACTTTAAGGAGTGCTTATGCATCCCTACGGAGTGAATTTGTGTTTATTATCAAACCGAAGAGTGGTTCGGAGTAGCATAGTGAAGTGATAATATCTATGTATTCAATTATGGTATTGATGGCGCGTGAAGCACACGTCCGTTGGGAACCCCAAGAGGAAGGTGTGATACGCACAGCAGCAAGTTTTCCCTTAGAAAGAAACCAAGGTTATCGAACCAGTAGGAGTCAAGGGCCACGTGAAGGTTGTTGGTGGAGGAGTGTAGTGCGGCGCAACACCAGGGATTGGCGCCAACGTGGAACCTGCACAACACAATCAACATACTTTGCCCCAACGTAACAGTGAGGTTGTCAATCTCACCGGCTGAAAACAAAGGATTAAATGTATGGTGTGGGGAATGATGTTTGTTTGCGAAGAACAACAGAGAACAGAGATTGTAGTAGATTGTATTTCAGATGTAAAAGAATGGACCGGGGTCCACAGTTCACTAGTGGTGTCTCTCCAATAAGATAAATAGCATGCTGGGTGAACAAATTACAGGTGGGCAATTGACAAATAAAGATTCAATACATATCATGATGATCACTATGAGATTTAATCGGGGCATTACGACAAAGAACATAGACCGCCATCCAGCATGCATCTATGCCTAAATAGTCCACCTTCAGGTTAGCATCCGCACCCCTTCCAGTATTAAGTTGCAAACAACAGACAATTGCATTAAATATGGTGCGTAATGTAATCAACACAAATATCCTTAGACAAAGCATTGATGTTTTATCCCTAGTAGCAACAGCACATCCACAACCTTAGAACTTTCTGTCACTGTCCCAGATTCAATAGAGGCATGAACCCACTATCGAGCATAAATACTCCCTCTTGGAGTTACAAGTATCAACTTGGCCAGAGCCTCTCCTAGCAGAGCATGCAAGAACATAAACAACACATATATGATAGATTGATAATCAACTTGACATAGTATTCCATATTCATCGGATCCCACCAAACACAACATGTAGCATTACAAATAGATGATCTTGATCATGTTAGGCAGCTCACAAGATCTAAACATGATAGCACAAGAGGAGAAGACAACCATCTAGCTACTGCTATGGACCCATAGTCCAAGGATGAACTACTCACGCATCAATCCGAGGCGGGCATGGTGATGTAGAGCCCTCCGGTGATGATTCCCTCTCCGGCAGGGTGCCGGAGGCGATCTCCCGAATCCCCCGAGATGGGATTGGCGGCGGTGGCGTCTCTGGAAGTATTTTCGTATCGTGACTCTCGGTAATAGGGTTTTCGCGATGGAGGGTATAAGTAGGCGGAAGGGCAGCGGGGGGGCACACGAGGCCCACGCCATAGGCGGCGCGGCCCCTCCTTGGACGCGCCGCCTTGTGGTGTGGCCACCTCGTGGCCCCACTTCGTATCCTCCGGTCTTCCGGAAGCTCCGTGAAAAAATAAGACCACAGGCATTGATTTCGTCCAATTCCGAGAATATTTCTTTTGTAGGATTTCTGAAACCAAAAACAGAAAAACAGCAACTGGCACTTCGGCATCTTGTTAATAGGTTAGTGCCGGAAAATGCATAATAATGATGTAAAGTATGTATAAAACATGTGAGTATTGTCATAAAAGTCGCATGGAACATAAGAAATTACTAGGACAATGCCCGCGCGTTGCTGCGAGAGAGACTTTAAAAAGTGGAAGTACTCCTCGGCAACATCCAACCATAAGTGGAAGTAGACCCTTCTTTCTTTGCCTTCACTATAGTACTGAACCCCCGTGTCACTCCTCTGGCGGCACGGGAGGAAACCCTAGCGCCGTCACCTAGGCCCTCCCTCTCCCTCCCCCGCATCGCCGCCGTCGGAGGGGGCGCTGGTGAAGCCGCGCGCGCCTCAGGATGGTGGCGGTGGGGCGGTTTCTTCTCTGCCTCCTCTTTTTCCCCTCGCGTTCCCCGGCGCGGGGGCCCTGCAGGTGGCAGCGGTGGCTACGGGCGGCCGGGCTCGCGGTGGCCCGGTGTCGACCCGACGGAGCTGCATCGGGAGGCCGCGGCGGCGGGGCTACATCGGGAGGCCGCGGCGGTGCCGCCAGCAGGAGGCCGCGGAGGCGCAGCTACTTCGGGAGGCCGCGGTGGTGGGCGGGTCCCGATCTGGGTCTATAAGGCCATGCGGGCCACGGCCGCTGTTGTTGGCGCTGGGTGGCGTCTCCGTCGTGGCAAAGGGGCTGCTCGGTGCTGGCCATGGTCCTGGGCCGGGATGGCAGTGCGGTGGCGGTTGCGGGTGTGCGGGGAGCTCATGTCTGCGGGCTTCGGCGTTCGTCCTCGAGCCCCATGTCGGTGTTGGTCGGCGTCCCCTCTATGTGGCGTTCCGGCGGCACCCACGGTGCTCTTCGGCGGTGCTCCATTGGCTTCAGGCTGTGCAGCCCGCTGCGCGGCGGCGGCTAGAGGTTGGCCTGAAGGATGCTGCAAGAAGTCGAGCGTTTCAGGCTGCCGGGCGGGGTGCGCACGGCGGCTCTCCGGGGGTCGCGATGCGGCAGATGTAGGTGGTGGTTTGTGCCGGTCCTTGTTGGACGGGCGCGAGGTCTTGGGACTCTTCGCTGGGCGAAAGCTCTATCTTGGCTGCCGGCCAGGACCGACGACGGTGACACCCGTGGGCGCCGCATCCTTCTTGAAGGCATCGTCGAAGCGGGTGTTTCTTGATCTCCGCCCGGGCTCTCCGGGCCAGCCTAGATCCCTCGCGGGATCCAGCCTCAGGGCTGGCAAAGCTTTTGCCTCATTTCAAAAAAAAAAACCTAGATCCCTCGCGGGATCAACCCTAGATTCCTCATAAACGGGCCAACTCTTTTCTCCTATATCAATGCAAGGCAAAGCTTTTGCCTCATTTCAAATAAAAATCTTTCTTGGCCTTATCACGCCCCCTCGTCGTACCGGGACGGCGTCATGCAGACCACGACTAATATATATAATTTAAATGTAATACTTCCTTCGTCTATAAAATTTGCCTAAATTTTGACAAATCTCAGATAATTTTCATAAAACGGAGGAAGTATTGGATATAATTATTTCGGATGAAATGGGCATAGTGTTGCGTACAAAGTGTTTTCGTTCTTTATAAAAAAATAAATGTTTGTTTTTAAATTATGTATTCTACATCTATTATCTATAACAGATATAGTTTTGGCAACGCTATGTTTTTTTTCACTTACATGGTCGGCAGAAGCTGTGGCCCGGTACTGAACCAGCCAAAACGACCCGAGAAAAGCCCCCTGTCTCAGCTGAAAAGTCATGGTATCATCGACCACCGCATCCAACAGGCAGAGGCAGGGGATAGAAAATCCCCAAATCGAATCGACCCACTTCCATTGTCGGCCAGGATCCTCCGCTGCCGCGGCCCTTCAATCGAGGGCGACCACCGCCCCTCTAGGAAATAGCTTCCTCCCCCCAAATTCCTTCCCGTGCCTCCGTCGGCGCGATTCGCTTTGCGAGCTCCGGCCGTTGTGCCGTGCGGCCGCTCTTTCATCTCAGTATTTTCAGCTTTTTCTTCTCTCTTTGCTTGCTTTTTCCCCTTTATCGTTGTTCTCTTTCCATCTAATTTCTTCCTGACCATTAGATGATATACCAATCAATGGTATTGTTTCCAAGGCGGCTTGTTGATTCCAGGAATTTTGACTATATAAACAGGCATGAGTCTCTATGATGGAGCGATGTGGGACTAAAATCTAGCATCGATGCCTCGTTCGATCGTTCGGGCGGAACAAAACTTACACCCAGCCATACATAAAAAAAGAAAATGGGCTGGCCCAGGCTGCTGAACAGACAGATCGACTCAACGATCTGAGGCGTGGAGGCCCTCCAATCCAGGATCTAAAAGAGCACTTCTGTTCGGCAGCAGAGGTCATTCGGGGAGAGAAAGCAGGGGTCGTTCGGCGATCTAGGAAAGTTCGGACCGCTCGCACATCTGCTCATTCCCGAATCCCGACCGCATGCGGCTTCAGCAGGAAGCGGTCTCGTACGATCGGGGGTAGGTGAGAAGGAAAAGAACGAACCGGTACAATGGCAAAACTGCCGTATTATGCAATTTGGTGGGAGGGCAAAACAGTCCAATGAAAAGTTGGACGAAAATTTTGGCACAAACCTTACCTCCTTTATTATTGGTTATAGATAGATACGTTGGAGACGTATCAGGTATCATTGTTGAGAGTGTCCACTAGTGAAAGTATGATCCCTAGGCCTTGTTTCCAAGCATTGAAACACCATTTACAATCAGTTGTGCTACATGTTATCATGCTGCCATTTTTATTTCAGATTGCATCTACCACTCATAATCATCCATATTACTTGTATTTCACTATCTCTTCGCCGAACTAGTGCACCTATACACATGAGAAGTGTATTGGGTGTTTTTGGGGACACAAGATACTTTTGTATCATAATTGCAGGGTTGCTTGAGAGGGATATCTTTGACCTCTACCTCCCTGAGTTCGATAAACCTTGGGTGATTCACTTAAGCGAAATTTGTTGTTGTTCTACAAACCTCTGCACTTGGAGGCGCAACACTGTCTACAAGAATAGAAGCGTGCGTAGACATCACACAACGTTCCAGAATCAAACACACCCTTGCATTGTTGTGAACTATTGTCTATCCACAACCATATTCTTCCATTTACATCCAGCACCATATGCATCAGTTTGTCTTATAGTAATTAAATATCACAGTTGAGATATGTTCTCATTCATATGCAGGCTGAAACTGATGCGCCTTTACTCAACTGGATAAAAAATGACGTTGTTGCGAGGACGATGGTGCCGGCACCATTTTTCGAAAACCACGAGCCAGCTGGATGGTGACCTTTTAATGAATCTGACATATTTTTCTTAATCCACATACATGATTTTATTTTTATCTATTTATTGTTGGCTTTGTCTAATGCTTACCAAAAGTTCAGAAACACCAAATTAGTTTGCTTACAATCACCATACACTATTTTTTTCACTTTTCAGTCATGTTAGTTTCTTTTGTAATTATTTGCATTGTTGTGAACTTTTCTCTATACACAACCATATTATTCTACTTACATCCAGCACTAATATGCATTAGTCTATCTCATAGATTTATTCAATATTAATGTTGAGTTATGTTGCAATTCATATGCAGAATGAAATTTATGTGCCTCTACTCAAATGGATAAAAATGATTCTGATGAGGCTGCTGTGAAGATGATGGTGCCGCCACCATCTTCTGAAAACCTCTAAGGAACAAGGCCATGGGCCAGCCTCCAGGAGGTGTCCTTTTCAGGAAGCAGGTATATTTTCTTAATCCTCATACATGATTTGATTTTTGTCTGTTTATTGTCGGCTTTGTCTAATGCTTACCAAAAGTTCAGAAACACACGCAACTCTATTATTCCGCTTACATCCAGCACTATATACATTAGTTTCTCATAGATTCGTTCAATATCACTGTTAATGTCTGTTGCATTCAATTTTTCATATGCAGACTTCACTGATCAAAAGGATTGCAATTTCTCCTGATGAGGCATCTGCAGAGACTTCCACCAAGTTACTGTCAGCCCCACCTTCTGGACGCGTCTATAAGCGCAAGTCCAAGCACCAGCCGGGCGGTAACCATCCAAAGGTTCGGGTATATTTTCAAAAGCCACATATATACATCTCATGATTTATGTACGATATTATCATTGGCTCTGTCTAATGCTTAGCTGGAGTTCGGAAACACCAAATTAGCTTGTTTATATTCATCATATACTAATTTTTCATTCTTTAGTTTATAACATAGTGTTATGCACTTCCTTGAGTTTTGTTGGTTTCTTCTGTCAACATTTCCACTCCTCTGAACTATGTTCTTTACACAACCTAATTCTTTCACTTACATTCAGCGGTCTGCATCAGTAGTACCGGCCATGTTTCCTTCATCATCCCAATGCCCAGCTTGCGGGAATATGGCGGGCCCATGTACATACCCTATGTATAACACCTCTTATAACTCTATCTACCTTTGTAATAACACCTTCACAGAGTTACAGGTATGTATTCTCAGTGGTTTAGCATGAATTGGCGTATAATAAAGTCTTTTATTTTCAGTCTTCATGTTTCTTACCTTAGTGTTAATTTTCACATGCAGACTGTACCTTGTGAACTTTGTCCAATGATTAACCAGATGTGTCCGCATGAAGGGTCTTTCACTATGCATGGCAATGACAACGTGATGAACTTGATACGTCTCAAACGTATCTATAATTTCTTATGTTCCATGCTACTTTTATGACAATACTTGAATGTTTTATACATACTTTACAACATTATTATACATTTTCCGTCACTAACCTATTAACAAGATGCCGAAGTGCCGATTCCTGTTTCTGCTGTTTTTGGTTTCGAAATCCTAGTAAGGAAATATTCTCGAATTGGACGAAATCAACGCCAGGGTCCTATTTTTACACGAAGCTTCCAAGACCGAAAGGGAAACGAAGTGGGGCCATGAGGTGGCCACACACCAGGGCGGCGCGGCCCAAGCCCTGGCCGCGCCGGCCTGTTGTGTGGGGCCCTCGCGCCCCCCTGACCTACCCTTCCGCCTACAAATAGCCTTCGTCGCGAAACCCCTGCACCGAGAGCCACGATACGGAAAACTTTCCAGAGCCGCCGTCGCGAATCCCATCTCGGGGGATTCAGGAGATCGCCTCGGCACCCTGCCGGAGAGGGGAATCATCACCGGAAGGGCTCTACATCATCATGCCCGCCTCCGGATTGATGAGTGAGTAGTTCATCCTTGGACTATGGGTCCATAGCGGTAGCTAGATGGTTGTCTTCTCCGCTTGTGCTATCATTGTTTAGATCTTGTGAGCTGCCCAACATGATCAAGATCATCTATTTGTAATGCTACATGTTGTGTTTGGCGGGATCCGATGAATATAGAATATTATGTTAAGTTGATTATCAATCTATCATATATGTGTTGTTTATGTTCTTGCATGCTCTCCGTTGCTAGTAGAGGCTCTGGCCAAGTTGATACTTGTAACTCCAAAAGGGAGTATTTATGCTCGATAGTGGGTTCATGCCTCCATTGAATCTGGGATCGTGACAGTAGGTTCTAAGGTTGTGGATGTGCTGTTGCTACTAGGTATAAAACATCAATGCTTTGTCTAAGGATATTTTTGTTGATTACATTACGCGCCATACTTAATGCAATTATCTCGTTGTTTACAACTTAATACCGGAAGGGTTCGGATGATAACCTGAAGGTGGATTATTTAGGCCTAGATGCATGCTGGATAGCGGTCTATGTACTTTGTCGTAATGCCCTGATTAAATCACATAGTAATCATCATTGATATGTATTGAATCTTTATTTGTCAATTGCCCGCCTGTAATTTGTTCACCAGCATGTTAGTTATCTTATTGGAGAGACACCTCTAGTGAACTGTGGACCCCGGTCCATTCTTTTACATCTGAATACATTCTACTGTTCTTTGCAAACAAACACCATCTTCCACTCGATACGCTTAATCCTTTGTTTTCAGCAAGCCGGTGAGATTGACAACCTCACTTACGTTGGGGCAAAGTACTTTGATTGTGTTGTGCGGGTTCCACGTTGGCGCGGTTTCACTGGTGTTGCGCCGCACTACACTCCTCCACCAACAACCTTCACGTGCTTCTTGGCTCCTACTGGTTCGATAACCTTGGTTTCATACTGAGGGAAACTTGCTGCTGTGCGCATCATACCTTCCTCTTGGGGTTCCCAACGGACGTGTACATCTACGCGCATCAAACTCCTACTCCGTCTATGAGGTGTATATCTACAAGACGCAGGCCATCACATATTTGTATGGACATTACTGGAGAAAGTTCGCGTTTGACTACGGTCTGAAGCTGGGCGACGAGCTGAGGATCAGAAAAGGGCATATATACGTAACAGCTTACAGAGTTGGAGACACTTCCAAATATATAATACGTTACTTTTTTGTACTCATATCCTTTGATTACTGCATTCCAAGCAATTGTTCTAAACTATTCTCTTCGTTCTAGCTAGGTTTAACATGATCAAAGCTGCAAATCCCCTGACGGAACATGAACGGAAGTCACTAAGAGCACCGACACCAGTACCGGCACCGGCTTCCTAGTCTCCTGCAGCAGCACCGGTTCCTGTACCAGCCCCATTTACTGCATCTACCAAGTAGTCTCCTGCATCAGCATCGGTTCATGTAGAGGCCCCGTATACTACCCCTGCCCAGCAGGCTCCTGCATCAGCATCGGTTCCTGTAGAAGCCCCATTTACTGCACATGCCCAACAGGCTCCTGCATTAGCACCAGCTTGTGTACCAGCCCCAGCCAGATCACCGAGGTTTGAGGTCATAGAAATAGCGACCCGTAGTGACTAGGACGCATCTGAAGGCTATGTTCGTTAGTATATGACAGCATAACTCTTCTTATCTTGATGTCATCTATGCTCAAAGTCTCACATGGTTCAGTGTATTAGTACCTTTAACTAATTTTTGGTGGTATCTCTAGCTTTGAATCAGAAATTGCCTAAAAGTATCTCTAAGAATCTCCATGCCGGCCGAAGGGGCAAGATATCCCTCGTCATGCGTAGTGAAGGTCTCACCATGGAGGGACGGTACTACGTCAGTCCCACAGATGGCCGCTTGCCTGTTACTTTTAGGTAGAAAAGTTCATTGACAGTGCCAAACTTCGCATTGGATCAAAGTTCAAGGTCAAGATATGTTGATGCCTGCAGTGCGACATGCTGGTCATGAAGTTCCTGGCTGTCTAGTCCTATTGTCCCACGAGCTCTTAGCAAATACATTTGTAGTTGTAGTTATATATGATCATCTTATCTGAACTGCTAATCTATGGTTATATATAGTAGTTTTTAGGGCAAAACAAGTCGATTTGTTAAAATATGAGGCGAAACGGACGCTCGAGGCCCGAAAGAGGCCTAGTGGCGCGGCCAGAGGGGGAGGCCGCGCCACCCTCTCTCTTTCCCATCCTATTGATCTCCCGGTGGCCAACTTTAGCTCATTTTGTTCGTCTCGAAAATTCCAAAGCGTGGCTCCTGACCTTGCCATTTTTGGATTCCCGTAGCTTCTAGAAAGTCAAAAACACTAAAAAGTGGTGTTTCCTGTCAAACAGAATTAGAACCGTATGAGGGTGGGTTGTTTAGAAAATCCCCTAAAACATCATAAAACATGGAAATAACATTATATAAGATGAAAATATGTGATAATATGTTATAATAAAGTGCAAAGTTCATATATACATTTTACATGCATCACCATCTCACAAAGAAAAGCAGCCTTGGAATCCTCCTGGGTAGCACCATACCCGGCAACAAGACTCCGTGTGAAGTTAACCAAGGACAATTCCTCCTCCATCTTTTCTTTTCCAGATCTGAATTGTAGGCCTCTCATATTTTTTTAAAAAAAACATGTTTCTTGTGTCCATATGCACTAGGAATGTAGAGATATAACTTCCATATATATGTATTTAGGTAGAGTGTTTTTTAATAAGTGAATCTTCATCATAGAATGAGATATATATCACTTCATTTTCCTTGGCAGATTAGAGTTCTATTCTAGGAGACTTTAGCAAAAATGCAATCCAAGAACAGATGTAGTTGTGTTTCCGATATTTTTTTTAATGAATGCAGTAGGGAAGCCTCTACAACACGTTTTTTTATAATAAGAACTCAAATCTGCGTATGTGAGTACATGAATCTAGGTGGCTTCTTTGTATGTCCACTTCCCTGATCAGGTGAGTAGGCTCACTTCTTGTTTCCAATACTTCTTGTACGTACACAAAGTACACAATTTTATCCAGGTAATTGAAAGCTTTTATCAGCATAATACTTCTTGTATTGATTCATTTGTGTGGTAAGATCCAGAGAAAGACTTTGTGTTTCAACTGATATCCTTGTCACTCCCTCGTCTTCTTCTACTTATCTTAAAACCACACACCTACTGCACAATGCTACCTTGGTATGTAGACGGTGCACCTCACATCCTGTCTCTTGGAGCTACTATCAATTGATTTTTTTTTGCTGACCAACTTGACATGCCCTTCTATATCTTATTGTTTCTAGATATTTTTCACTTGGCCAACTTCTATAAAGCACACACTATAACGGGCTGCCCTAGCTAGCGCTCGAGCGCTAGGAAGAGAAGGAGCGATCAGTTTTCCAACCAATTTTTTTTTTCCATTTTCGGCAAATTTTGGACTGTAGTGGAGGCTATTGAGGAAAAGTTTTGCATGCATGTAGAAACAGACAAATTTGATGACGTAAGGGAGAATCTTTCCGAATTTCAAAATTTAAAATGTTTTATCTCACAAACGACAACTCCGATTTAAGATCTGTTTTCACCTATGAGCCGGTCTCGTCGAGATCTTCAAAACTAGCACCCATGTTAATATGTTTCGACGACTTTTTTTTTCGGGCTAAAAGTTATCAACCCTCTCTATTTGAATAATCAACCAATCCGTACTTGAGTGATCAACGGCAAATGTATAAAATTATCAACCTGATGCAGACTATTGAGGGAAAATTCTGCATGCATGTACAGAAAAGACGAATTTGCTGATGTCAGCGGAATCTTTTCCAAATTTGTAAATTCAAAACGTTTTAACTTTCAAACGACAACTCCAAATTAAGATCCGCTTTCACCAATAAATCGAGATCTTTAGAACTAGCACCCATGTTAATATGTTTTGACAAACTTTTTTTCTGACTAAAAGTTATCAAACCTGTCTTTTTGAATAATCAACCCCTCCGTACTTGAGTGATCAACGCCAAATGCATAAAATTATCAACCTGGTGCAGGTTATTGAGGGAAAGTTCTGCATGCATGCACAAATAGACGAATCTGCTGATGTCAGCGGAATCTTTTCGAAATTTGAAAATTCAAAATGTTTTAATTTCCAAACGACAACATCAAATTAAGATTCGCTTTCACCAATAAATCCGTCTCGACGAGATCTTCAAAACTAGCACCCATGTTGATATGTTTCGAGAAACTTTTTTTTCTGGTTAAAAGTTATCAAGCCTCTCTATTTGAATAATCAACCCTCCGTACTTGAGTGATCAACGGTAAATGTATAAAATTATCAACCTGGTGCAGGTATTGAGAAAAAGTTCATGCACAAATAGACGAATCTGCTGATGTCAGCGGAATCTTTTCCAAATTTGAAAATTCAAAACATTTTAACTTTCAAACGACACCTCCAAATTAAGATTCTCTTTCACCAATAAATTCTCCTCGACGAGATCTTCAAAACTAGCACCCATGTTAATATGTTTCGAGCAACTTTTTTTCGGACTAAAAGTTATCAGCCCTTTTTTTTGAATAATCAACCCCTCCGTACTTGAGTGATCAACGGTAAATGTATAAAATTATCAACCCCAAAGTTAATTTTATTTTAAACATTTTAGCGAATCTTTTTTACTTTATAAGCTATCAACCCGGTGTCCTGATATTTATCAACAATAAATATGAATAACTACCAACCCTAAAAATCTAAATTCATTTCGAATATTTTGGCGACTCTTTTTAGTTTACAAGTTATCAACCCGGAGCCCCGTTATTTATCAATGGTAATTATAAATAACTACCAACCCTAAAAATTATTTCATTTAGAATATTTTAGCGAACATTTTTTTATTTTACAAGCTATCAACCTTGTGCCTCGTTATTTATCAACATTAAGTATAAATAAATAATAACCCTAAAAAGTATTTAATTTAGAATATTTTAGCGACTCTCTTTTAGTTTACAAGCTATCAACCCGGTGACCCGCTATTTATCAATGGTAAATATAAATAAATATCAACCCTAAAAATTTAATTTAATTTAAAATATGTAGCGACTCTTTTTTTGTTTACAAGTTATCAACCCGGTGCCCCGTTATTTATCAACGGTAAATATAAATACCTAGCAACCCTAAAAAAGTAAATTTCATTTAAAATATTTTAGCAACTTTTGTTAGCTTACAACTTTAAACAATATTTAATTTGAGTAGCAAGTGGTAGTTCATTTGAGTTGCAAGTGGATCTTCCCACCCGTTATTTTCCCCCATAAAAACCACTGGCCCGAAAAAGGGAATTGCAAAAGGACCCCCTTAAACATGAATTACCGTACGAAAAAAACCAAAAGGGAATTGCAAAAAGAGAATTGAGAGTCTGCCTCGTGCTGAAGAAAAAGAGTGAGATGCTATGTGTATGCATGCAACAACTTACGAAGGCATGCTGAAAAGTTGGCTCATTAAATGCAAATCCATGAGATGATCTGTGCATGTGCATGCATGCAGTGTGAACGCTCTTGGCTGCATGCAACTTGCAAAGTAGTAATACAAGCTGTTAGTGTGAACACATGTGAACGCAATTAAATACTAGGTGATAAAAAGGGAATTGACTCGCTGCGCGAGCGCTTCCGCGCAAGGAAACAGATCGCTCGAGCGATCGATTGCCAGGCAGTGATTTCGCACTATAACCCTTCATAGGTCCCCTGTCAGCCATCCCTCTAAAATCGAGAAGCATGACGAGGTCCTTCTCCTTTCAACTCCCAAATCGAAACAATATATGTAACAATGATCAAGCTTTGGAGTCCAAATTTTCTTCGTTGGAATCTATCGGTATCTAGTATTCCAAAGTATCCTTGTTACCCTCCAAAACCCCCCGACGGGCTTTGGTTAAGCAACACGAAGAGCCGGGAGGCTCCTAGGGCCGCTTAGTGGATCCCTGGCACCTCGCGTCGTCCCGCAAATCTTGTGGCGCGCGTCCTGGCGGTTGCCTGGGCGTGCCACCTGACCTAGACCTGGTCAGGAAGGTGTTAGTGCTTCGATTGTTCCTGCATGGTAGACACGTGAACGATCCACGACAGTTTAGGGTTTTCACCGCATAATCGGAACGTCCTACGTGCGATCAGGCCAAGCAGCTACGAGAGACGGTGCAAACTACCCCTACGAGAGGCCTAAAAACCAACATAACGTTGATCCCCGGAACATCCCTCGCAGGGACGGTAAAGCATCTAACGCACCACCGGATCCTCCGACCCCAGCATAAGGCCTAACTATGCGGATATTAAACTAATCCCAGATGCAAGGAGCAACCATAACGGATCGGATCTACTAAGCATGATCAAGCAAGATGCTGCCCTTACGTCGGATAGACGTAAGGGCAGCTAGATATGCAAGGGTTGCACTACGATAGCATATTACGTGAAGAACAATGCTAACCCTAACACATCTAATGATAACTACGTTGCTCGCCATCAAAAGGCTTCAGTACGAGCAACGCATGAACAATACTAAGCTTTACGCCTAGATCGCGAGATGCGATCTAGGCAGCATGATGCTTACCGGTAAGAACCCTCGTAGGAAAGGGGTGGCGATGCGCCGAGATTGGTTTGTTTTGGTTGAACGGTGATTGTCCTCCTTTTCCGATAACCCTAGATACATATTTATAGTCCAAGGGACTTTCTAATTGAGGCGTGCACCTAACCGTGCACGGACTCTATCTCTTTAATCTAGATTACAACACGATCTAATATGTTACAGATACACGGGCAATTAAGCCCAAACTCTTAGCGTGAGGCCGCTTCGAAGATGTTCCACGTGTACGTCCTTCAAGTCCATCTTCACTTACGGCCCACCTCTTGATTTGGCCAAAATCGGGTGGTAACACATGCCCCCCTGGTTTTGATAATGATAATTGCAAAACCATCTGCTTTCTTCGAAGGGTCATGTCATGGCAGAACCGTTGCAGTTTTCTTCATGATGACGTCTTGCCCTCTCAACTTCCCTGCACGACTTGACGGTTCTGGCACCACATCCTTGGGAACCGCTTAGGCATTAAAACGTTATTCCCCCTTTTATTTGGCCACTTCCTGTAGTCCCCTTCTTCATCCTCCTCGCACTAGTACTCCCAAAAGCCCTTCTCCGCCGCCATGTCCTCTTCTTCTTCCTCCCCCAGTTCATCAGGTCTTTCCTACGTGTCCTCTCCCATCCGGGAATCAACATCGGAGTGGGGTACGCAGGCGGCGTACGACATCCTTGCCCCAACAACGTGGGACAAGGAGGACCATGACTTCTTCGTCTGGTCCGAGGATGACAAGTCCTCGACCGACGGGGAGAGTGACCACCGCTTCCTTGCCGATGAGGAGGTGGTGGAGGGAAGCGACGACGACCGCTTTTCCTGGGACGGGGTCACTTCCTCCGAGGAGGTGAATGACGAAGAAGAGGAGGAGGACATCACCTCCTCCGACGAGCCACCGGCCAAGCGCCACTGCCCCTGGCCCGGGAATCTCAGCGACTTCGACAGTGACGATGACGACGCTGACGCGATGGATGAGGACAATGAGGGTCCCGCCGGCGGCCGCCACAGCAGCGATGATGAGCCGGCCGGGAGCAGCGCCGACGACAGTGATGAAGACGACGACGAGGGCAGCAGCGGCCCTTAGATAGGATAGAGCTAGGAGTAGTAGATGGGGCAATGTATCCCCTAGGCCTTCCTTTTGAGAGCAATTAGGTCTTTATGTAAGAAATCTTTGTTTATCAATGAAGAACTTCCCAATTTGATTTTACTGATTTCCTTGGTGATGATTTAGCCGATTCTCCTTTGTATTGATCTTGCCGATTGTCAATTCGGTCAATGCTCCATGAGCCGATGGCAACGCATCGGTCTTTCACGATAAATTTCGAGATAGATTCATCCGAACCTCCAAACTCCCAATCAAACAGGGCCAAGCTACAAACGTGCAAGCCCCAGATCTTGGAAATGCAGATCCAACTGAATGGAACGTCTAGACTTAGCGGCAAAACTCCTGAAATAATGTCCAATCTCCTCATTAACTTTAAATTTCGGACATTCTTCTGCCGCATCCTTCTCTTTCAGATCCTCTTTGCCTTCAGGAGAACCCTAGGACTGTTGCTAGATCTTCTGCAGCAACCAACTGGTCCAGAGCCCATTGATGATCATGGCTCCCTTTTCAAATTCTTCTCATCAGCTCCGACAGTTCCCTTCTGCAGTAATTTACCATCTTTCAAACAAGCTATGATGCAAAGCCAGCCGATCCCAATAAAATCGGCTCCGCAGAATAAGAAACCTTAAGGGCGAGCTGCCCCCGAGCCTCAGTCAAGGCGAGGATAAAAGTGGACCAGCCAAAGGGACCATCATCGGCCTCCCAACTGTAGTGCAGCGTCAGCCGATTCCAAATAAATCGGCTTCCAAAAGCAGAGAACCTCCAAGGTGAGCTGCCCCCCGAGCCGCTTCAATTCAACAATGCAGCTTCCGGTGAGAATATTGAGACCGTCACCTTGGTCAAGCCTATGGGCAATTTAGGGCGTCCAAACCGACGCTTCTGCTAGTACCGCTACACCAATCAGTTGGAAGTCCTCGCAGAGCCTCGTCCTGTAACAGCTCGTACCCCTTGAGTCGATGGCCGTGCATCGGCTTTGAACTCTTAAGTCGATGCCTGCGCATCGGATGTGCTCAAAATTTCTGTATTTTCGATTTTTTATGGCCGATTTGTTTACGTATCGGCCCCCATACTTGAGCTGCTCTGCTGGAAATTTGACATCCGTTCCCCCTCCGTATCCTCGTATCTCCTCCATCTATGTGCCCCGAGCCGATTCGTCAAGTAATTGATGGCATCGGCTCTTCAGGCATCTGTTGGATCAATGCTGAACACAGACAAAAGAATGTTGAGGATAATTTCGGCCGATTACCAGAATCGGCCTCTTTCTTTGTTGCAATGCTTGACGATGGTTTGCAACTTCTTGGACTTCCACTGTAGCTACGTGGCATGTTGGAGATAAGATCCTTTACTTTTCATATTTTGAGGGCCGATCGCAGGGATCGGCCTTGCCACGTATGTCCAATGTCTTGGACGTGCTACTCTGTCAAGACCACGGACACCATGTTTGTGTCACCGATGCGTCGCATCGGCATCGATGCCCGTGCATCGGCTTTCCTGTTTGGGGCGCCATACTTTCTTTGGCGGGCGCGCGTTCGTCTCTACTGTTTGCTTGATTTTCGCGGCCAGATCGGGCCGCGCTCTTCTTAACGTGTACAGTCGTGCCTCGGCTTCTTCCAAGTTTCGCAGCCGCACCCGCGCTTCCGAGAATGGCCGAGTCTATCGGGGCACCACCTTGGTCGGTGATACTGTCTTCTTCTCCATCCGACTCCTCGAAGTCTTCTTCTTGAGATGACTCAGCTCGTTTACTGAGGTGGGAGAGGTCCTAGACGCTCGAACACCGAAACTTCGTTCGTCCTTCTCCTTTGCTGTGTGCATTCGGGCAGTTCTCGATTGTTGGCAATCGGCTCATTCTGAGTCCCAACAATGTTTGAAGAAGGGACAGTTCCAGTGCTTGTCCACGTTGTCTTGCTCCTTTGACCTCCCTCCGCGCGACGTTCGTACCCGTCGTCGTTCTGTCATGCTTGACGATACCTCCTGTTTGCATCGACCGACGATATCCTTCATCGTCGTTGTCGTAGCGGCGACGTCGGTCGTACTGCTGTTCATATTTGCTGAGGAGATGCACGGATAATGGGCGTGGATACCGTATGTTTCTCACCTCCTCCTCGGTCAGGTATCGTCTATCGTCGTCTTGGGGCCGGTCGCGTGGAACGGCCTCCTCTTTATCTTTGCCACGAGGGTGGCTGCTCTCTGCTTTATCCGCGCCATGGCGAATCACGAACCCTGCCATATTGACATCGAAAGAGAACCCTGGTTCTCTTATGGAGTGGCTTAGGTCCACCATGTTGACGTCTGGAAACGGACGCCTACCTTCATGGCAAATTGTCCGAACGTTAATCGGCCTGCTTCTATCGCCATCTGAATTTGTGCGCAGCACTTTGCAGTCGTTGGTGGTGTGCGTGAACGTATGATGCCACTTGCGTATGGCCTCTTGTTCATCTCTGGTGCCGTAGGGATCTTGTGGCCTTCGGGTAGCTTCAACGTTTCTCTTCAATCAGATCGAAGATCTGTTCGGTTTTGGTCACGTCAAAGTCCAACCCTCTTGGAGGCCCTGGTGGATTCACCCATTGGCAGGACACAGGCACCGGCGTCCGAGTCCACTCGGCTACCGCAATTCCTGATCTTCCGTAGAATCTTCATCTTCATCGGCATTGACCAGGCTGATCGCGCGCTTGAACTTGTCAGTTCTCGATGGCGCTGTTCATATAAGGTCGGTCTTGACCAAGTGCGTCAGCGAGTTATACTCAACTTGGAACGTCGATCCTTGAACGACGCTGCCAGGCCTGCCACGGCCTCGACGCCTCTTTCTCGCTTATATGAACCGAATAGCATCGGTTCTTGACAGTTCAAACGCTGAATGTACTCAGCCACTGTCTCTCGCTTTGCCGAACTCGTGCTAGTTCGGCAATACCACCTTCGTAGTCTCGAATGGTATTGGGTGTGGAACAGTTCCTCCTGCTTCCATGATTGCACCGAATTTGGCTGCAAAGAGGTGTACCACCCAAAAGCTGGACCGGTGAGGGATTGCGAGAAGCACCTCACCGTGGCGATCCGATGCCGAAGCCATGCCCACCTGGGCCGGTATCGGCTCACGTGCTCGATGGAACTCGACCCTTCTGACCCACTGAATTTGTTGAAGTCCGGAAGCCGGTACTTAGGCGGTAGTGGGATCAGGTCGAACTCATTGGGATACGGCTTGGAATAGCCGATTATCTTCTTCTTCGGCAAGATGCCGAATTGATCTCTCAGAACTGCGCTGATCTGATCTGCGGTGGAGGTAGTAGCATGAGCTTTCTCGGATTGGTGCGTGGCGTACTTGGCTAGCCACACTTGTTTCTCGCCTTCTGCTCCTAGACTCCCGCTGCTGCGTTGTCCTTCCCGCCGAACAATTGCTCCTGCTCCGGCAATCCCTCCCGTGGAGTCCGGATCGCTGCGTCCGGTTGCCGCACATACACACACACGTATCCGTGTGGGATTTCCTTGGGTCGGGAACTGGTAGTCGCTGGGTCACCCCATCCTTGTAGACGACGTATGCCGGTGAGCCTTGTTGCTGTGGAGCCGCCATTGTGTACGGCAGAGGCGGCCTGGTGTGGAGTTGCATCTCTCCCTGGTGAGTCCCTAGAACAGGTCCCGAAGGGGAGTAACGACGCTCCATGATCTCTTGCACCACCCGGAGCGCAACGCGCTCCGAGTGTTCACCAGGCTCTCAGTGCCGATGCAGTGAATGGGCCACCACATAGTTGATCTCCCGACGCAGGGCTTGGGTACGTTCCTGTGAAGGGAGAGACAGATCCACCCTTCAAGGACGCCTTGTGGCGTGAATCCTTTGAATCTGACGCCGTGCGACCGGGTCTTCTCAAAGGAGCCGATGAGTTCGGCTTCGATGGCTTTTAACTCGTCGTACTTTTTCTTGTGATCCGGAGGGAGTTCCTCGTACGTGATCTGTTCCTCTGCCATCTCGGATGCCGATGTTGATGTGGATGTTGCGAAGAGGTCCCACCGGGCGTGCAGAATGTGTTACCCTCCAAAACCCCCCGACGGGCTTTGGTTAAGCAACACGAAGAGCCGGGAGGCTCCTAGAGCCGCTTAGTGGATCCCTGGCACCTCGCGTCGTCCCGCAAATCTTCGCGCGCGTCTGGCGGTTCCTCGTGCCACCTGACCTAGACCTGGTCGGAAGGTGTTAGTGCTTCGATTGTTCTGCATGGTAGACACGTGCACATTAAATACGAGCCTTATCGGCTCTCAGGTTTCCCTGTGGATCGGCTCAAAGAGCCGATCGCCCCATGGTCCTTGATGGATTAGCAATGGCATGGGGATCCTGCTTGATCAGGACAAAGCTAAAACGATCCACGACAGTTTAGGGTTTTCACCGCATAATCGGAACGTCCTACGTGCGATCGGGCCTAGCAGCTACGAGAGACGGTGCAAACTACCCCTACGAGAGGCCTAAAAACCAACATAACGTTGATCCCCGAACATCCCTCGCAGGGACGGTAAACAGCATCTAACGCACCACCGGATCCTCCGACCCCAGCATAAGGCCTAACTATGCAGATATTAAACTAATCCCTGCAGATGCAGGGAGCAACCATAACGGATCGGATCTACTAAGCATGATCAAGCAAGATGCTGCCCTTACGTCCGGATAGACGTAAGGGCAGCTAGATATGCAAGGGTTGCACTACGATAGCATATTACGTGAAGAACAATGCTAACCCTAACACATCTAATGATAACTACGTTGCTCGCCATCAAAAAGGCTTCAGTACGAGCAACGCATGAACAATACTAAGCTTTACGCTGCCTAGATCGCGAGATGCGATCTAGGCAGCATGATGCTTACCGGTAAGAACCCTCGTAGGAAAGGGGTGGCGATGCGCCGAGATTGGTTTGTTTTGGTTGAACGGTGATTGTCCTCCTTTTCCGATAACCCTAGATACATATTTATAGTCCAAGGGACTTTCTAATTGAGGCGTGCACCTAACTGCACGGGCCGACTCTATCTCTTTAATCTAGATTACAACACGATCTAATATGTTACAGATACACGGACAATTAAGCCCAAACTCTTAGCGCGAGGCCGCTTCGAAGATGTTCCACGTGTACGTCCTTCAAGTCCATCTTCACTTACGGCCCACCTCTTGATTTGGCCAAAATCGGGTGGTAACAATCCTCCTTTAAGCTTGTACAATAAAAATGTAAGGATGAAGATGAAAAGCATTCTTCGGCCGATCTAAACAATCAATTTTAGGCAACTTGGTGGTAGAAGGCAAATTACATACTACATTTTTCTATACGTGCATGTCCATGCTGATTTCCATATATACAAAGGAAACTGTCCATTTTAAACTCTGGAATCTAAGTGCCCACGTAGTGAGCATTCGCCAAGACTAACCTAGTTAAGAAACTTTTCGATGAATGTTCACTAAATGTGGTAATTGCTGTCGCGAAATGCTTGTTGATTAAGTGATTTATTGTGTGCGTGGTACTTCCCTTATTTGATTGAATGCTTCTGGAGTAAATAGTGTAGGGTGTCCTAGAAGATCACCCGGCCTTATATGCGGATGGGGATCATCATACGCCCACTGAACGGTTTATATATGTAGTGTTCCGCTATCTTTCACTCTGCCGTCTGTGCTAGGAGTTCCCCATGAAAATGCATGTACATGTATAATGGTGTCTAGGAGCACTGGTCAACTCCTCCCCTCTCCTGCTTCCACAACAAGCATGACATGTTTCACTCACCACGGTCGCCACGGAATTGTGTTTATCCGATCCATCAGTGTCTCTTGTGGAGGCTGGAGGATAATGGAACATGTCATCCTTGTCCACAATACTTTTGTCTTCTTTCTATAGTAATACTCCATGCATTCACCATACTGCTTCCGATAGTTGTCCTTTGCAAACTTTGCCACCACTATACTAACGCCGTCTTCCTTCTAATCATGACCTTGCTCACGGTAAATTAATGTATCGCCATTTTTCAAGTCATGCTATGTTGCTCAATTATTCAGGGAGGTCCCTAGACCGTGAGGAATGTTTGAGAGGTGAGAAAAAATATGGAGGGATATAGAAATTAGAGAAGGATTTGATGGAGGTAGGAGCTGATAGATCTAACATGTTGGTAACTGAGAAAAACTTAAGGAAATATGATATTTCCTTGTGTTCCAAACAAATTTAAGGTCAATATGAGAAAGTTTTAGAGTCTTAATTACATGGATTGGGATTTGGGAGTAAGGGATTCAGTTATAACCGTGCACGGAGTTGAGGATTTAACATGGTCATTTTTAATATGCAATAATCTACAAAGGAATGACATGTAACTGAAAAAAGTTTTGATAAATCCCACATTTAGGTTTGGACTGAAGCACAATTCTTAATTGAACATGTTGAGGGAAGTGAAACAATTTATAAATATGTATATCATCATATAAATGCAATTTACACGTTAGAGCAGCAATGATCTATCAGCCAAAGATGATAAGATTTTTTACAAATCAAATCACCAAAAAAATTGATAGCATACGAATGCACAGTGTGTATAGCATGCGGTAATGAATTGCTCGCCACAGTTAAACCAGTTGCTGACCCAGTCAACCGCGTGGGATGATGCCCTAGCTGTGCAGCTGGTAGCGAGCGTCGAACACGCAGTCAAACCACTTAAGATCATCGAGAGTCGCGCCCGCGCCATAGCCGTCGGCGCTGGTGCCCGTCCACTCCGGCTCGAACCACAACTCGTGGTCGTTGTACTGCTCGACGGTGGCACCGGCGACGGTGCCTGAAGAGCTTGGGCAAGCCATCGAGCACGTAGTGCTAGAGGAGGTCGGCACCACCGGGTGCACAATACCGGAGGAGACGAAAGCGTCCATGTCGAGCTCCAAGCAGCTAGTGAAATCCCCATTTTTGGTGCACCCCGATGGCGCCATGGATCCAACATCGCTGCAGCACCCGTTCGCACTGGTGCTGCTCTCGATGTACATGTAGCTTTCTGCCGTCGCTTGAGGAGGAACATGAGCCAGATCATGCTGTACCGCTGATGACAGGATATGCCCAGCTTCACAGGACACGGCCGTGGGTCTTGTGGCTGTGGTTTTGGGGACGGCGGCGCAGGTGCTGCTGCCCTGAGCGATCGGCTTGTGGGTACACGGGTCGATGCCACGCAGGCGGAGCTTCTTCTTGATGAAGGAGTGCCAGAAGTTCTTGACCTCGTTGTCCGTCCGACCCGGTAGCCGCGCGGCGATCTGAGACCACCTATACATGAATTCAAGCGGCAATGATGACACAACAAATTTCCCATTGATGAAGGAGCGACAAAACAATCGACTAATTTCCCATCAATTCGCCTCTTAAAACTGGCCAAGTAGGAGCAGTATTGGTGTAATGTATTCACCTGTTGCCCAGGATGGAATGGAGACGGACAATGAGGTCTTCCTCTTCCACGGAGAATGCACCTCTCTTGAGGCCAGGCCTGAGATAGTTTAACCACCTCAGCCTGCAGCTCTTTCCACCCCTCTCGATCCCTATTACAACGAATCTATGGGTTCAGACAAGTTCCATTGAAGCAGTAGAACTTTCCCCACACCAAGAGCATAAGATCATATAAACCATTCCAAAAAGAAAAGATCATGTAAAATTATCTACTACTACAGTCACTAGCACAATCGTATAGTAACACTGCAATTAATTCACAGTGGAGTACTATAAAAACTTGGCTAGTTGAACAGCTTGCGGTGTTAAAGGTGAGCTATGGGCGTTGTTGGTACAATACCTGCTAGCTTGGGGACATAACTCCAGCAGCCATGGCCATACTTGGAGACGTGGTTCATCAGCTTCACGTCCTCCTCCGGAGACCACAGGCCTCTCCGTAGCCTCTTCCTCGTGCTGCTCGACCACTTCGACATGATGTCGCCGGCCTGAGCTGCTGAGACACAAGAACGATGTTGTTGATGGGAGATCCAGAACCCCGAGTTGCACCTACCACCCCTGGATCAACCACTTTTTTTGGCATACGACAGCTTGCTATTTATAAGGAAATACTTGGAGAAGGAGAGATCGATTGACCTGAAAGATACACTTAACATTGCGAAAATTCGCATTAACGGATATATTTTACAAATTGGTGTCACGAGCACAGAAGTAGGAGGTGAAAAGTAGAATTCACTCTTTAAATATTTGAAAGAAAGAGTCCAAAACTAAGTTCAAGGTTAAATGCATAATTGAGAGAGGGTTCTCCAACATGTAGGTCCCCCCTCTGATGAAGTGGGGACAGATGTAACAATTTTGCTAGATCGTGATTCGGCATGGCGGGCACATTTGTGCTTGGAAGCTTGGTGGCACTACTTCCTTAGGGCCTCGGTGTCGCAACACCAGATGTGGTGATACTTCTATTCGAGGCGGTCAGTGTGCTCACTCATTTGTCGTGTTGGTCTCAATAGCAGAAAAATGGTGGTGATGCTCAATGCTTTTTTTTTTGAAACTTAATACTCAATGCTTTCATCGTAGACGCATCTGTTGTTGGGCCACGCGCAATGTAACACTTTCCAAAAGTAAAAGAAAATAGTGCGGCGTCAACAACTATACTCAAGATTTAGGTTACCAGTTTATCACTAGACGCACATGTGCGGAAGTTGATGTAGTGCATTGGATAGTGTGGCCCAACTCGTGTGATCCCACCATATTTTGGATCTCATAGGTCCTTTTGTCTCGGTGAAATGCATAAAACACCTCTAAAGTATTCACAGGTGATGTGGGCATTACCCTTCAGGTACCCGACATTGCTATACCCGGTACAGATTACGAAAATGCACCAGCGCAAGGACTCAACAAGCTGGACCCACAAGGAACATCAACTTGAACTGCAAGAAGGAAAACTCCAATACGAATCCTACTAGAACTCTTGTAAACCTAGCTTGGTTGATATATAAAGCCAGGCAGGGGCACCCCTTAGAGGACATATTTAGAAACAGAAAAACATAGAGGCGATACGCCTAGACATCGCAACCCGCAGATTAGAACTAGACTAGATACAACAACTTCGCCTATGGCGGCCCCTGTACACATATATTCATATAGTGGATTGCTAGCAGGATGTAGTGATCCTCCACCGTGGGAACGTGAACCTGAGTACGTCGTGCCTTCTCTCGCTCTTGAAATCTCCATCATCGCCTTCCGTCAACCCTAAGCCCCTCATGATGGGTATTGCCAAGGAACCACCTCGTCAATTGGCGCCGCCTGTGGGAAGCACGACGCTGGATTTCATCATCCGGGCGGGATCCTTCATCAACAACAATCGGCTAGATTACATCTGTCGCATAGTTCAAAGCCGACGATCAACATGCAAGAACGGAAGTTTTCAGTCACGCCATGGTTCCCGATCCAATCCATCCAAGATCGATCAAACCGAGTTTGTCCAGGACTTGGCTACATTTCAGGTAGAAGAAAAAGGAGGCCGGACCAAGTAGACTGAAGGACTACAGGATCCAAAAGCAGCAGCCGCTGCAGGCCACTTAATCTCTCTCTTATTGATTACTCAGCTAGCTAGCTGTTTATTTTACTTTTCTAACCATACATACGTACATGATATTTACGAATGAAGCTCCAATGATCGCAGAAGAAATAATTGTGGAAGAATGATGCATGGAGAAGCTATCAAGCTGTGAGATTGGTTTTTTTTTTTGCACGGCCAACCGAGCCAACAATTGCAGCCATGTATTTTCTCTCGAGGACTCTACGTCAACAATCCATGCGTGCTCACTTTCGTCTCCATCACAAATATGTGACACCGCCGTGTGACTCGGTCCGGCGTGTTCGTCGTCTCGACTGTTTTCGGTCTAACGCCGCTCGACTTCAACAATACGGCATCTTCATCCAACACAAAAATCACCAGGTGCTATATTTCCAATTACGCAAAAATTATTTTGCTAATTTTTTTTGGCTTGTACTATTATTCGCGCGCAGTTTTTTGCGTCGCAAGATAACTGCAGATTGAAACAAAGCCTCGACTACTCTACTCTGCTCGGTTGACTGCGCCCGCCGTCATGCACACATCGTACTCGGGGGCTCACGTGTCACAGACCCGACATCACGGACTCGATATATTCGGATGCTCACCCGCCGCGGATCGGCTATTTCAACTGTGTCCTCTTCGGCCACGCCGGTCAGGCGCCGCGCGGCTACATCGACTATTTCTGGTCGGGCAATTACTTCAACTGCGCCCGCCACATCAACTATTTCTGATTGCGCAATTATTTCGACTCCGTCCACCATGCGACCTGCTACCACATTGGCCTCGTCGCACCCGGGTCAATGGCTTCATCATTTATGGTTATCAATGAATTTATCTTCTTCGACTCTAGATATATCTTCTCCCGATACACTCCCGGGTCAATGGCTTCATCACCTATGGTTATCAATGGATATCATCTTACATAAATGACCTGATGCACTCCCGGGTCGGTGGCTTCATCTATGGTTTTCAATGAATTTATCTTCTATGACTATATAAATAATTGACCCGATGCACTCCCGGGCCGGTGCCTTCATCATCTATAGTTATCAATGGATACCATCTTATATAAATGACCGATGCACTACCGGGTCGGTGCCTTATCATCTATGATTTTTATGGCTGTGTAAATATGGACCCAATACACTTTCGGGAGCGTGGTTCGCTGGAATTCAAGAAAACATGAAGACTTCTTATACTATCACTTCCATCGGGAGCGTTGGTTCGCTGGAATTCAAGCAAACATGAAGACTTCTTATATTGTCAATGATTTCATCAAGGCATACCCGGCAATACTCGGGGGCTTTGTCGACACATCAAAGCATACAGGGCAATACTCGGGGTTGCGAAGTTTTTATCTTGTAATTTTCGTCGAAAGCCTCAGGGAACATGTGAGTGCTGCAATCGATGGAAATTACGCAAAATAAATACGGCTCAGCAAGATATGTTGCGATTACTACGGGTCCATTGGGCCTGCGACGTGAACTGACCACTCACAACTTGCTGACGACCACCATACAAACAAATATATGGCTCAGTAAGATGAAATGAGTCTGTCGTGCACATGGTTCCCTCGTTAACTCGGGGGCTGCTGCCGACATAATACAAACAAATATGCGGCTCAGTAAGATGAAATGAGTCCGTCGTGCACATGGTTTACTCGTTGACTCAGGGACTGCTGCCGACATAATTCAAAATCATTGACTGGGCTTACGGTCCATCGACTCCTCTGGGGACATTATCAAAATCATCGACTGAGCTTACGGTCCATCGACTCTTGCATAACATCATCCAAACCATCGACTCCTCCGGGATATTATCAAAATCATCGACTGGGCTTACGGTCCATCGACTCCTCCATAACATCATCCAAACCATTGACTCCTCCGGGACATCATCCAAATCAACGACTCCTCCGGAACATCATCAAAATCATCGACTCGTCCATAACATCATCAAAATCATCGACTCGTCTGTAACATCATCAAAATCATCAACTCCTCTCTGACATCGTCAAAATCAACACCATCATCAAAAGCATCCAAATGTTCTCTGAAATCGAAGAAATCTACGGTATTCGACTTAGCATTTTTTACACCCTATACATGACTACTTTATATTCATCCACAGGCTCAAGGGCTACTCACATCGGGAGCGCTGGCCGCACAGCCGATAAAATGATGGAAGCCTCATCGATAAAGAAGAACGGATCCGAAGATTCTAATAATCCAGCTCTTTGGCATCTCTCGAAGCTTGCACTGTTTTGAAGACCCGATAGATGTAAAAGTATCGAATGATGGAATATTTTGAAGACGTCGACATAAATATCAAGCTCTTCGAGTAGTACAACTTGAGTCTAAGCACGGTTGCAAACACCCGTCCATAGACTCGGGGGCTACTCCCATCGGGAGTGCTGGCCGCGCACCCGATAAAGAATAACTTTGACTTTACATCAAGCACAATATTCAACAGATGATCAAGACATTCAGACGATGACAACTTTAGTCCCTGCCCGAAGCTTCACTTCGGCCAGACACTCGGGGGCTACTGATGTGGGCATTACCCTTCGGGTACCCGACATTGCTATACCCGGTACAAATTATGAAGATGGGCCAGCGTAAGGACTCAACGAGCTGGACCCACAAGGAACATCAACTTGGACTGTAAGAAGGAAGACTCCAACACGAATCCTACTAGGACTCTTGTAAACCCTAGCTTGGTTGATATATGAAGCCAGGTAGGGGCACCCCTTAGAGGAGATATTTAGAAAAAGAAAAACATAGAGGTGATACGCCTAGACATCACAACCCGCATATTAGATCTAGACTAGATACAACAACTCCGCCTATGGCGACCCCCTGTACACGTATATTCATATAGTGGATTGCTAGTAGGACGTTGCGATCCTCCACCGCGGGGACGTGAACCTGTGTACGTTGTGCCTTCTCTCACTCCCGGAATCTCCATCGTCGCCTTCCGTCAACTCTAAGCCCCTCGTGGTGGGCATTTCCGAGGAACCGCCTCGTCAACAGGTTTAGGAGGACAGCAGGCGGTGGATTCCTAGATCTGTTCGCATGCTTTGCGTTGATGGTGGCCAGGTTTTTAACAATTGAAATATATCCCTAAACCTCGTCCGGTGCTATGTGCCTCCACCTTATGTAGGCACTCTCTTAGGAGCACAACACTTATGGTCCTAATGGATCCTAACCAATACCATTTAGGTCTAACCTAAGCAGCCTGATTTAGAAAGAACACATCAAAATAAGTTACATTCCCCTTAAGTGTGTGACCTTGTAGGTTCACGAGTCACGACCACTTGTACATGAATTAGTTTGTTATAAGACGGTTATCTCTGAAGTTGATAGTTGATAGGGTCTCCTCGCGGAACGTGCCAACTCCTTGGCAATGTAAACTCAATCTGAGGGACCTTTGCAGTGTGTCCTATGTCAAAACCCCTTCGGCACCCCGATATATGCTATCAAGTTCAAGGCGACTGGTTGTCATCCTTGTTGGTAGCTTAATGTCTCTTCTCGGATGAACCGTTTGATGTATCCATGAGAACGAGTTGGCAAACTATGGTTGCATCTACACACTATCATTGCTCTAGTTTTTCATTATGTTTGAGTATACAGTGGTAATCTCATGATCTTTGGTTGAGACGTATGATTAATTTTGGTTTGTTGTTTGCTAGCCTAGAATACGGCTTGATCGATTATACCACCAATTATCACTTATTAGGGCCCCTATATTCCCCATAATTTCACCTTATTTCAACAAAATGGGCCAGCTGGGAGGTGAGAAGGAAGCACTGGCATAAAAAACCATCATCGCTAAAGGTGTGTCTCTTTTTGGGGATCCTGGAAATATGCCCGGAGGTATAAATCTAACGGATGCATCAGTGGTAGCACATGTCAGCGATAAAGCATGTCGGTATAATTCCATGTCCATGGCGATTTTGTTTGCACATGTCACAAATTTTGGCCAATGTGATGTGTTGACTTGTGTTGACTAACATGCCCCTTTATCTAACAATTTGCCTAATAATCTCCTTTAGAAACATTTGTTGGAGGTGCGCCATAGTGACGATGCTCTTGTTCTTTGACCTTGTTTGTATGTCAGCAAAAGGCTCCTCGGTGAGAGACACACCGGGATTGGCTCCGGGATGATTCTCTACTCTAGGGGTTAAAATTTATCTTCTAAAAAATTAGCGGGAACAATGTCAAGGTTTGTAACTGCGCAATATTTACTCTGAGGAAACGGGCCATATCAGAAATTTGTTTCTTGATTCGCATCACATTCCAAATTACAATGCCAATTGATTGCAATACTTGTATGTTTTCATCTAACTGGTGACGTTGGGACTCAAAGTGCACAGTGTTGTGTCAGCAGAGTATTTCCCCCACAAGGGTGACTCGAGGGTTTAAATCGAACTCTCGGCAAACTGAGCAAAGAGTATTATCTTCTCTCTTCTTCTAGAAATCCTGCAAAGTTAAATAAAGACGTGTGTCCCTAACTCCACCATGTGGCTATCAAGCACAAGGTTTCATGTAAGTAAATAAAACACAAGCAAAAATAAAGCGAGTAAAACTAGATAAAATATAATAACTAAGTAAAACCTGTAAAGGGGTTCATTGTTTTTGGTGTTTTGGATGCAAATAAGAAAAGCAAATATTTTTGTATTTTCAGATTAAAATAGTGTTGCAAGTAGAAAACAAGATAAAAGCAATATAAAGGTGTTTCTTATGATAAAAGGTGGACCGGGGTTCATGGGTTCACTTGATTACTCTCTCTTTTAAGTTGTAGTGGACAAATAGAAATTCATCAATGATATATGAGGATGCAGAACAATAACATGAGTTAGATACACATTCATATGAGCATGACGTCCTAACATAGAGATGATGCAACACATCTCTCTTATACTCCACAAGAAAGAGAAAACTCCATGCAATCCTGTATTAAGAATTAACAGAGTATATCCATAAGTACTTTGATATGATGTTTGAATATTAAAGATGCTACCTTGACCAAACAAGATCATCACTTTTATCAACATAGACCATGCATTCACTTTATCCCTGGTGAGGTAGCAAAATAAAAGGCAAAGCCATAATAGATCATGAATTTGTTGTCACTATTCAATCACTAAAACCATGATACTCCATCTAATACACACATCACACCACACACGCTCTTGCATAGATGTTGGATCAGAACAAATACTTAAGAACGGGGTACATAATATGCATCTATCAAAGATCTTACACATAATACGATCAAATCTCATAGAACAATATCATAGAATAAGGATCCACCTCATAATTATTACAAGTATGACCATAATCATGTGAGGCAGCTCATATGCCACTAAGAACTATGAAAAACATGAGAGAAATAGATCAAGCTACTGCCACAAAACCGTAGTCCATAGGTGGAGTACTCTCCCTTGATCATAGTGATGATGATGAAGACGTTGGAGAAGGTGGAGATCCCTCCGTGGTGATCTCGGCGGAGTTTCCCCATCCAATCTTCTATGTTCCAGTCTCCGTTTTCGTGTTTCTGTCTTTCTGCGGCGCTCTCCTCCCGAGAACTCTCCGGGACAATATATATAGTGATTTTTAGGTCAAAATACTTCGGTGGGCGAAAATATCATGCGATTTGGACGATCGGTGGCCGAAAGAGCACATGTGACACGCTCTACATGTTTGGGCGCGCCACCTGTTATCTTTTGGGCCTCAGGTCCATCCAGGTGTGCTTCCAGGTCCCAGGGTGCTTCTCCCAATGAAAAAATAATGGTCCAAAAATCTCAGGTCAATTTGACTTCGTATAGGTCTCTGAAAGTGAAAAATACACAAAACGTTTTCCTGTTCTACAGAGCTATAAACCAAATAAAGGGGATTAGTGGTAAACCCCAAAATCAATGTAAACCATGGTATTATCATCATATATGTTACAAATATGTGAAATTCAATATGATAAAGGACAAAGTTCATGTATGCATTTTACATGCATCACTAACGTAGATCGTGTTCACATTGAGTGCAACCATTATAAAATATGCGTTCTAGCTTGAAAATTACTGCATATTCAACCTCTTGTTTCACAATTCGTAGCAAGAACACCAAAGCATTCACAATCCTCTCCCTTCTAATTCAGTGGTTCACATTCTAAATGTCGGTTCTACTACTTCCTCGAACAAGGCATGGACTTCAACATGATGTTCACCCATCGTGCAACAAGTGTGGAGAAATGGATTCTCGAGGGATAGAGATAACACGTTTTGTGCCGAGGCTATTCACAAAGATGGTTATATGGTGCGATACTATGGCATCACCATTGTGTCTCAGTTCAACCACTAGCAAGACATCCCAACCCAACAAGTGGAGAAAATTCCAATGAGACATGCCCCCTATTCTGATAGGTGGCTCCGAAAACCCGTGAGTTCTAGAGGTTGCCACTTATAGGTTTTGAACATGTCAGTGACACGACGTCATTTCTAACAAACACGTTGTGTCGAATGACAACCTTGTGAGAACAGGGGTTCAAATGCACATTAGAAACAATGGTTCATGTACTAGTAAAGTGGAGAAACTTAGGTATAGATATAAACAGTGAGACCCATAATGATAGCTTCGTGTTGAAGCTAGAATCGGCAAACTGATCTTTCTTGAGCTTATCAGATCGTTTTAGCCCTTAAGGTCCTATATATTAGCACTCAAGGCTTGTGCTTCAGTAGACCCCCTAAATTTCAAAACAACGTAAATTCTGAAGTGGTATCGTGGTATTGTTTAATTCTTGAGGATCTATGAAAGCACATGCCAACAATATGTTCTCTCTGTTTTTCCAGCAAAACAATCTCTTCTTCTCTATATTGCCTTGTAATGCATGCTACACCCTCCGTCCCAAATTATGTTGCTTATAATTATTGGTCAAAGTCAAACTTTGGTAAGTTTGATTAAGTACATAGAAAAATATATCAACTTTGATAATACCAAATTAACGTTATTAGAACTATCATGGCATCTATTTTCGTATACATTTGGCACAGTGGATATCGATATTTTTTGACATATACTTAGTTAAATTTTGTAAGGTACAACTTCAGCTAAATATTATACGAAACATATTTTGGAATGGAGAGTGTGTCCGTTCGTGTCTTAGGTTTCTTTTTATATCCTCTTATACATGTCGCGGATTCTCACAATCTTGAAGAAATGGTTGGAATGATCACATTGATTTTATTTTTGCATTAGGATTATACCTAAACAGAGAAAATGAGTGTCACAATAAGTACGGTGGGTAATTTGGCCTTGTCCAAGAGACAGCTTCCGTCGTGCTCAACCAACGTGTAGACAAGCAAGTAAACGAAGGCATATGTCAACTTGCGCAATCATGCATGGAGGGCCGATTAATTGGACAAATATGTGCACCATGTGCGCGTCTAGTACATCTAGTCTACGTATATCGATTGAATTTCCTGTACATGATGTGCACAAACATTCGTGATGCCTATATATGCAGGTGTGTATATGGTTGTAACACATGTTCATAGAGGCTTATTTTGACGTGTTGATGGAGACGCACTGCTCTGCTCGCTGTCCTTTAATTCGCAGAGCAGCTACGGGCCTGTACGTACACCACAGAATGAAGTTGTCAGCCATTAAAGAGAAAGATTGATCTTATCCAGCGAGCCTAAAACACCCACGCCTTCAAGAACTTGACAGGGCGAGGCATTGCAAATACGACCTCTGTGACCCACACAAATAATGGATCATCCGACTAAGTCTTTATGATATTTGTTCGTGTCCTAGTAGAAAATGCAGGCTGCCCTTCCCGTGTCCCTACCATGGTCGACCAATTTGGTGGTGTCATTGATATTGTGTATATTGGTTTACGGGGTTAAGTGGTGCAAATGCTATAGTGGATGCGACGTTTTTTGTTGGTTGGTTTTTATTTAACAGCTTTTGACACCTATATTTTCATTGTACTTGAAAGATCCACATAAATGATAGGGTATCAGGAGGAATTAAGGTTAGGCATGTGATAAAATCCGTAGAATTCTCAGTTGAATTCTAATACCAATTCCATAACAGTCAAACAAGTTAATTCTTGGATTCACAAATAAACTTTTTGATTCCAGCCCAAGCAGTTATAATACTAATGTATGATCCAAACAAGTTGACTCTCGGCATTAAGGTTATACCCATCTAAAGATTTTTTTTTTTTACAAAGAGATGGAGGTGCATATCCTGTATGTCACGGTTATAATACTCATGTATGAGTTGGTTGCACTTCTTATCACTAAAGATAATTGTTGCGTTTTAAACGGGGAACCACAGTTGCAAAAGGGAGTCACCAATGCGTTTGATCAAATCACGCCTAAGATTTGGGTACCTTGACCGAAGGACGATGCCCCTCAACTCCCGTCGAAATGGGTTAGTCGGAAGCGCGATACACAAGACAATACGTCCAACACCTTTGATATCCGAAACCCTGGTTCCTCGGGAGGGATTCCCATCGGAGGTTCCGGTGACTATGGGCTGAGCTAAGTCGGTTTTACCTTTTACTGCCCTAAGCTCAGTTGTTGATTCTCTAACAAAGTAGGGTGAAGTCATGAGGGAAATGGAAACAGGGACTAAGGTTTGAGAGATAAAAAAGTGGATTGTATTGATGTTTGATGATTCTATGCTTAATTTCAATCGTCCGTTACCTCTCACATATATATGAGGCGGCTGGTCTTTTCTTACAAGTCTCATACTTCTCTACACATTGCAAAGCTGATTTCAACATGGAAACTTAGCTAAACTAAGACAAAAAAAATTCCTCCGGCTTTGTACTGGACTTGGACTCCAAGTGTCCATGTGGCTTCTTCCAAATTCGGCATCCTTCCTTTTGAAATCATTTTCCTCCTTGCCTTCACGGGCTTCTGAACGTAAGTCGGTCCATATTTGGCCTTATTTGTTGTAGCTTCTAGATACTTCTTCTTCAATTTGCTTGTGTTATCACCAGAATTTGACCGAGTCAGAGGTGGGCCGCGATCAAGATGGACGTGAAGATTGTACATGGAAGAAATATGTGAATCGGCCTTTTATACCAAGTTGGGCTAAACTGCCCATGTATCTGTAACATATTAGATCGCATCTTAGTTTAGAAGTTAGAGTTTTACCCGTGCACGGTTTGGTGTACGCCCATTAGAAAGTCCCCTGGACTATAAATATGTATCTAGGGTTTATGAAATAAACAACAACCAACATTCAACACAAACCAATCTCGGCGCATCGCCAACCCCTTCGTCTCGAGGGTTTCTCCGGTAAGCACCATGCTGCCTAGATCGCATCTCGCGATCTAGGCAGCACGAGCCTGCCTACGTTGTTCATGCGTTGCTCGTGCTGAAGCCTTTTTGATGGCGAGCAACGTAGTTATCATAGATGTGTTAGGGTTAGCATTGTTCTTAGTATCATATTGAGTGCAACCCTTGCGCATCTAGCCGTCCTTGTACCTCATCATGGGTGCAGGCGGCACCCCGCTTGATCGTTATTTAGTAGATCTGATCCGTTACGGTTGCTCCTTGATTCATCAAGGATTAGTTTAACATCTGCAATAGTTAGGCCTTACAAAGGGTTGGAGGATCCAGCGGCGTGTAGGGTGTAGTTTGCTGGCCCTAGACAGATGTTCCGAGGATCAACCTCGTGTTGGTTTTTAGGCCTTGTCTAGGATTGGCTTACGATCACCGTGCGTGAGCGCGAGGCCCAATCGTGAGTAGGATGATCCGATTATGCGGTGAAAACCCCAAATCGTCGTGGATCTCATATGCTTTATCTTGATCCAGGACCACCATATATTAGGCCACCTTGGACGAATCATGGGTGGATCGGCTCCATGAGCCGATTCACAGGATAACCTGAGAGCCGATCGAGGCTCGTATTTAACGTGTACGTGTGTGCCCTGCAGGAAACTAAGCGAGGCATCATCCACACCTTCCCGACCAGGTATAGGTCAGGTGGCACGCCCTTGCAATTTGCATCGGCGCGCGACCAGAGGCTTTGCGGGCCGTCGCTCAGGGACCGGGCCAGCCGCAGCCCTAGTTGTTCCCGGCTCTACGGTGTTGACCACCACTGCTCGCCGGTGGGTTTCGACGTCAACACATTCTCGCACGCCCGGTGGGACAATCCTCAACATCAACCACATCGCCATCTACATCGGAGATGGCGGAAGAAACTCCGGTCACTTACGAGGAGCTCAATGGCGAGCTCAAGAAGAAGTATGACGAGGTCAAAGCCTTCCTCGAAGCCGACCTCATCGGCTCTTTCCACAGGACCCGCTCCCATGGCATCGATGGAAGGGGTTCTCACCGAAGGCGCTTGATGGAGTGGACCTGTCCACCCCGTCAAGAACGCACTAGGTCGCTGCGTCAGGAGATCAACTTCATGGTGGCTCATTCTCTACACCGCCATTCTAGAGCCTGGTGAATACGTTGGAGCGCGTCGCTCTGCGCGTGATCCAGGAGATCATGAGCCGCCGTACTCTCCGTCGACCAGCTCTAGGGACTCACCAAGGAGAAGTGCCACTCCAGTCCCGTCCACCGCTGCCGTTCGCGTTGGCAGCGCCCGAAGCGCCGAACTCATCGGCCTACGTCGTCTACAAGATTGGTGGTGACCCCAGTGACTACCAATTCCTACATGACGCGCCCAAGGAGATCCCTGATACGCGTAGATGCACACGTCCGTTGGGAACCCCAAGTGGAAGGTATGATGCGTATAGAAGCAAGTTTCCCTCAGTATGAAACCAAGGTTTAATCGAACCAGTAGGAGCCAAGAAGCACGTTGAAGGTTGATGGTCGCGAAATGTGATGCGGCGCAACACCAGGGATTCCGGCGCCAACTAGGAACCTGCACAACACAACCAAAGTACTTTGCCCCAACGAAATGCTGAGGTTGTCAATCTCACCGGCTTGCGTAACAAAGGATTAAACGTATCGAGTGGAAGATGTTTGCAAAGAAAACAGTAAAACAAGTAGATTGTATGCTATGTAAAGAATAGGACCGGGGTCCACAGTTCACTAGAGGTGTCTCTCCCATAAGATAAAAGCATGTTGGGTGAACAAATTACAGCAATTGACAAATAGAGAAAGGCATAATAATGCATATACATGACATGGTAAATATAGTGAGATTTAATTGGGCATTACGACAAAGTACATAGACCGCCATCCAACCGCATCTATGCCTAAAAGTCCACCTTCGTTATCGTCCGAACCCCTCCAGTATTAAGTTGCAAAGCAATGACAATTGCATTAAGTATTGTGCGTAATGTAATCAATAACTACATCCTTAGACATAGCATCAATGTTTTATCCCTAGTGGCAACAAGACATCACAACCTTAGAACTTTCTCTCACTGTCCCATGTATCAATGAAGGCATGAACCCACTATCGAGCATAATTACTCCCTCTTGGAGTTAAGAGTAAAAACTTGGCCAGAGCCTCTACTAATAACGGAGAGCATGCAAGATCATAAACAACACATGAACAATAGATTGATAATCACCATAATCATAGTACTCTCTATCCATCGGATCCCGACAAACACAACATATAGAATTACATATAGATGATCTTGATCATGTTAGGCAGCTCACAAGATCTAACAATGAAGCACAACAAGGAGAAGACGACCATCTAGCTACTGCTATGGACCCATGGTCCAGGGGTGAACTACTCACTCATCACTCCGGAGGCGACCATGGCGGTGTAGAGTCCTCCGGAGATGAATCCCCTCTCCGGCAGGGTGCCGGAGGCGATCTCCGTAATCCCCCGAGATGGGATTGCGGCGGCGCGTCTCCGTAAGGTTTTCCGTATCGTGGCTCTTGGGGTTTCGCGACGGGAGCTTTAAGTAGGCGGAAGGTCAACGCGAGGGGCCACGAGGGGCCCAGGGGATAGGTCGGCGCGCCAAGGGCGGGCCGCGCCGCCACCCCCGGCTGCCTCGTGGCCCCACTTCAGGTCTTCGGTCTTCTGGAAGCTTCGTGCAAAATAGGACCCTGGCGAAAGTTTCGTCCAATTCCGAGAATATTTCTTTACTAGGATTTCTGAAACCAAAAACAGCGAAAACAGAACTGGCTTTCGGCATCTTGTTAATAGGTTAGTTCCGTAAAATGCATAAATATGACATATAATGTGCATAAAACATGTAGGTATCATCAATAAAGTAGCATGGAACATAAGAAATTATACGTTGAGACCCCGCTTGCTCTAAGCTCCCCGAGCAGGTAAAACGATAACAAAGATAATTTCTGAAGTGACATGCCATCATAATCTTGATCATACTATTTGTAAACATATGTAATGAATGCAGCGATCAAAGCAATGGTAATGACATGAGTAAACAACTGAATCATATAGCAAAGACTTTTCATGAATAGTACTTCAAGACAAGCATCAATAAGTCTTGCATAAGAGTTAACTCATAAAGCAATAAATCAAAGTAAAGGTGTTGAAGCAACACATAGGAAGATTAAGTTTCAGCGGTTGCTTTCAACTTGTAACATGTATATCTCATGGATATTGTCAACATAAAGTAATATAACAAGTGCAATATGCAAGTATGTAGGAATCAATGCACAGTTCACACAAGTGTTTGCTTCTTAAGGTGGAAGGAGATAGGTAAACTGACTCAACAATAAAAGTAAAAGAATGGTCCTTCGCAGAGGAAAGCATCGATTGCTGTATTTGTGCTAGAGCTTTTATTTTGAAAACATGAAACAATTTTGTCAACGGTAGTAATAAAGCATATGAGTTATGAAAATTATATCTTACAAGTTGCAAGCCTCACGCATAGTATACTAATAGTGCCCGCACCTCGTCCTACTTAACTTGGACTACCGGGTCTTTGCATGCCATGTTTCAACCAAGTGTCACAAAGGGGTACCTCCATGCCGCCTGTACAAAGGTCCAAGGAGAATGCTCGCATTTCGGATTTCTCGCTTTTGATTATTCTCAACTTAGACATCCATACCGGGACAACATGGACAACAGATAATGGACTCCTCTTTAATGCATAAGCATGTAGCAAAGTTATTATTCTCATATGAGATTGAGGATGTATGTCCAAAACTGAAACTTCCACCATGATTCATGGCTTTAGTTAGCGGCCCAATGTTCTTCTCTAACAATTTTGCATGCTCCAACCACTAAAATGATAGACCTTCAGACAAGACGGACATGCATAGCAACTCACATGATATTCAACAATAGTTGATGGCGTTCCCCAGAAGCATGGTTATCGCACAACAAGCAACTTAATAAAATATAAAGTGCATAAGTACATATTCAATACTACGATAGTTTTTAAGGCTATTTTGTCCCATGAGCTATATATTGCAAAGGTGAATGATGGAATTTTAAAGGTAGCACTCAAGCAATTTACTTTAATGGCGGGTAAATACCATGTAGTAGGTAGGTATGGTGGACACAAATGGCATAGTGGTTGGCTCAAGGATTTTGGATGCATGAGAAGTATTCCCTCTCGATACAAGGTTTAGGCTAGCAAGGTTATTTGAAGCAAACTCAAGGATGAACAAGTGCAGCAAGACTCACATAAAAGACATATTGTAAACATTATAAGACTCTACACTGTCTTCCTTGTTGTTCAAAACTCAATACTAGATATTATCTAGACCTTAGAGAAACCAAATATGCAAATCAAATTTTAGCAAGCTCTATGTATTTCTTCATTAATGGGTGCAAAGCATATGATGCAAGAGCTTAAACATGAGCACAACAATTGCCAAGTATCACATTATCCAAGACATTTTTAGAATTACTACATGTAGCATTTTCCAATTCCAACCATATAACAAATTAACGAAGAAGAAACTTCGCCTTGAACATTATGAGTAAAGCCTAAGGACACATGTGTCCATATGCAACAGCGGAGCGTGTCTCTCTCCCACAAAGTGAATGCTAGGATCCATCTTATTCAAACAAAAACAAAAACGAAACAAACCGACGCTCCAAGTAAAGAACACCAGATGTGACTGAATAAAAATATAGTTTCAGAGGAACCCGATGATGTTGTCGATGAAGAAGGGGATGCCTTGGGCATCCCCAAGCTTAGACGCTTGAGTCTTCTTAAAATATGCAGGGATGAACCACGGGGCATCCCCAAGCTTAGAGCTTTCACTCCTCTTGATCTTAGTATATCATTCTCCTCTCTTGACCCTTGAAAACTTCCTTCACACCAAACTTCAAGCAAACTCATTAGAGGGTTAGTGCATCATTAATAATTCACTCATTCAGAGGTGACACAATCATTCTTTTCACTTCTGGACATTGCATAATGCTACTGGACATTAATGGATCAAAGAAATAAATCCAACATAGCAAAAGAGGCAATGCGAAATAAAAGGCAGAATCTGTCAAAACAGAACAGTCCGTAAAGACGAATTTATAAATGGCACCAGACTTGCTCAAATGGAAAAACTCAAAACTAATGAAAGTTGCGTACATATCTGAGGATCACGCTCGTAAATTGGCAGATTTTTTCGAATTTTCTACAGGGAATTATGCCCAGATTCGTGACAGACAGCAATGCTGTTTCTGCGCAGCGATCCCAAATATAACATCAACTTTGACATAGAAACTTTACTTGGCACAAAAACATGATAAGGAGAGGTTGCTACAGTAGTAAACAACTTCCAAGACTCAATAAAACAAAAAATTGCTGTAGGTAAAAACATGGGTTGTCTCCCATAAGCGCTTTTCTTTAACGCCTTTCAGCTAGGCGCAGAAAGTGCAAATCAAGTAACATCGAGAGTAGAAGCATCAACATCATAGCTTGTTCTAATAATAGAATCAAAAGGCAACTTCATTCTCTTTCTAGGGAAGTGTTCCATACCTTTCTTGAGAGGAAATTGATATTTAATATTACCTTCCCTCATATCAATAACAGCACCAACAGTTCGAAGAAAAGGTCTTCCCAACACAATTGGACAAGATGCATTGCATTCGATATCCAAGACAACAAAATCAACGGGGACAAGGTTATTGTTAACCATAATATGCACATTATCAATCCTCCCCAAAGGTTTCTTTTTAACATTATCGGCTAGATTAACATCCAAATAACAATTCTTTAATGGTGGCAAGTCAAGCATATCATAAATCTTTTTAGGCATAACAGAAATACTTGCACCAAGATCACATAAGGCATTACATTCAAAGTCATTGAATTTCATTTTAATGATGGGCTCCCAACCATCTTCTAACTTTCTAGGAATAGAAGTTTCAAGTTTTAGTTTCTCTTCTCTAGCTTTTATGAGAGCATTTGTAATATGTTTTGTAAAGGCTAAATTTATAGCACTAGCATTAGGACTTTTAGCAAGTTTTTGCAAGAACTTTATAACTTCAGAGATGTGGCAATCATCAAAATCTAAATCATTATGAGCTACAGCAATGGGATCATTATTCCCAAGGTTGGAAAAAATTTCAGCAGTTTTATCACAAGCAGTTTCAGCAGTTTTAGCAATTTCAGGCAGTTTTGTACGCTTTGCACTAGGAGTAGAAACATTGCCAACACCAATTATTTTACCATTGATAGTAGGAGGTGCAGCAACATGTGAAGAATTAGCATTACTAGTGGTGGTAATAGTCCAAACTTTAGCTACATTATTCTCTTTAGCTAGTTTTTCATTTTCTTCTCTATCCCACCTAGCACGCAACTCAGCCATTAATCTTATATTCTCATTAATTCTAACTTGGATGGCATTTGCTGTAGTAGTAATCTTATTATCAAGATCATTATTAGGCATAACTTTCAACTTTAAAAGATTAACATCAGAGGCAAGCCTATCAACTCTAGAAGCGATAGTATCAATTTTATCAAGCTTTTCCTCAACAGATTTGTTAAAAGCAGTTTGTGTACTAATAAATTCTTTAAGCATGGCTTCAAGACCAGAGGGTACACTTCTATTATTGTTGTAAGAATTCCCATAAGAATTACCATAACCATTACCATTAGCAGAAGGATATGGCCTATAGTTATTACCAGAGTTGTTCCTATAAGCATTGTTGTTGAAATTATTATTTTTAATGAAATTCACATCAACATTTTCTTCTTGAGCAACCAATGAAGCTAAAGGAACATTATTTGGATCAACATTAGATCTACCATTCACAAGCATAGACATAATCACATCAATCTTATCACTCAAGGAAGAGGTTTCTTCAACAGAATTTACCTTCTTACCTTGTGGAGCTCTTTCCGTGTGCCATTCAGAGTAATTTATCATCATATCATCAAGAAGTTTTGTAGCCGCCCCCAATGTGATGGACATAAAGGTACCTCCAGCAGCTGAATCCAATAAATTCCGCGAAGAAAAATTTAGTCCTGCATAGAAGGTTTGGATGATCATCCAAGTAGTCAGTCCATGGGTTGGGCAATTCTTTACCAAAGTTTTCATTCTCTCCCATGCTTGAGCAACATGTTCAGTATCTAATTGTTTAAAATTCATTATGCTACTTCTCAAAGAAATAATTTTAGCGGGAGGATAATATCTACTAATAAAAGCGTCCTTGCATTTAGTCCATGAATCAATACTATTCTTAGGCAAAGATAGCAACCAATCTTTAGCTCTTCCTCTTAATGAGAAAGGAAACACTTTCAATTTAATAATATCACCATCTACATCTTTATACTTTTGCATTTCACAAAGTTCAACAAAATTATTGAGATGGGCAGCAGCATCATCAGAACTAGCACCAGAAAATTGTTCTCTCATAACAAGATTTAGTAAATCAGGTTTAATTTCAAAGAATTCTGCTAGTAGCAGGTGGAGCAATAGGTGTGCATAGGAAATCATTATTATTTGCATTTGTGAAGTCACACAACTTAGTATTTTCAGGGTTGGCCATTTTAGCAACAGTAAATAAAGCAAACTAGATAAAGTAAATGCGAGTAACTAATTTTTTGTGTTTTTGATATAGCAAACAAGATAGCAAATAAAGTAAAACTAGCAACTAATTTTTTTGTATTTTGATTTAGTGCAGCAAACAAAGTAGTAAATAAAATAAAGCAAGACAAAAACAAAGTAAAGAGATTGAGAAGTGGAGACTCCCTTGCAGCGTGTCTTGATCTCCCAACGGCGCCAGAAAAGGCTGGCGTGTAGTTGACGTGGGAGTAGAAATCTCTGTGGTGTAGCTTTTCTTCAATTCCCCGGCAACGGCGCCAGAAATTTAGCTTGATACGCGTAGATGCACACGTCCGTTGGGAACCCCAAGTGGAAGGTATGATGCGTATAGAAGCAAGTTTCCTCGCATGAAACCAAGGTTTAATCGAACCGTAGGAGCCAAGAAGCACGTTGAAGGTTGATGGTCGCGAAATGTGATGCGGCGCAACACCAGGATTCCGGCGCCAACTAGGAACCGCACAACACAACCAAAGTACTTTGCCCCAACGAAACAGTGAGGTTGTCAATCTCACCGGCTTGCTGTAACAAAGGATTAAACGTATCGAGTGGAAGATGTTTGCAAAGAAAACAAGAAACAAGTAGATTGTATGCTATGTAAAGAATAGGACCGGGGTCCACAGTTCACTAGAGGTGTCTCTCCCATAAGATAAAAGCATGTTGGGTGAACAAATTACAGTCGGGCAATTGACAAATAGAGAAAGGCATAATAATGCATATACATGACATGGTAAATATAGTGAGATTTAATTGGGCATTACGACAAAGTACATAGACCGCCATCCAACTGCATCTATGCCTAAAAAGTCCACCTTCGGTTATCGTCCGACCCCCTCCAGTATTAAGTTGCAAAGCAAGACAATTGCATTAAGTATTGTGCGTAATGTAATCAATAACTACATCCTTAGACATAGCATCAATGTTTTATCCCTAGTGGCAACAAGCACATCACAACCTTAGAACTTTCTGTCACTGTCCTGTATCAATGAAGGCATGAACCCACTATCGAGCATAATTACTCCCTCTTGGAGTTAAGAGTAAAAACTTGGCCAGAGCCTCTACTAATAACGGAGAGCATGCAAGATCATAAACAACACATGAACAATAGATTGATAATCACCATAATCATAGTACTCTATCCATCGGATCCCGACAAACACAACATATAGAATTACATATAGATGATCTTGATCATGTTAGGCAGCTCACAAGATCTAACAATGAAGCACAACAAGGAGAAGACGACCATCTAGCTACTGCTATGGACCCATGGTCCAGGGTGAACTACTCACTCATCACTCCGAGGCGACCATGGCGGTGTAGAGTCCTCCGGAGATGAATCCCCTCTCCGGCAGGGTGCCGAGGCGATCTCCGAATCCCCCGATGGGATTCGCGGCGGCGGCGTCTCGTAAGGTTTTCCGTATCGTGGCTCTCGACTGGGGTTTCGCGACGGAGCTTTAAGTAGGCGGAAGGTCAACGCGAGGGGCCACACGAGGGCCCAGGGATAGGTCGGCGCGCCAAGGATGGGCCGCGCCGCCACCCCGGCTGCCTCGTGGCCCCACTTCGTTAGGTCTCGGTCTTGGGAAGCTTCGTGCAAAAATAGGACCCCGGGCGAAAGTTTCGTCCAATTCCGAGAATATTTCTTTACTAGGATTTCGAAACCAAAACAGCAGAAACAGAATGGCTCTTCGGCATCTTGTTAATAGGTTAGTTCCAGAAAATGCATAAATATGACATATAATGTGCATAAAACATGTAGGTATCATCAATAAAGTAGCATGGAACATAAGAAATTATCGATACGTTGGAGACGTATCAATCCCGCACGGATACGCATGTGCATACGTGCCAGACTGCAACACCTGGGCACTCTCGAACCAGGTTGCAACAGCGGGGACTTCTGGAACAACTGGAGGAACGTCGAGGCGGACCCGAGAGCGACGTGGCTAGCTAAATACGCTACCCCGACAAAACTCCAGAGCCCAGCTCCTGCAGTTGGCTCAGAGCCGGAAAAACAAGCATGGCTGGTTAAGTACGCCACCCCGGCGAATCTTCGGCCATCACCGCGGATCAGATTTGTACGATTCTGAAAGATCAGTTCGGCATGATGCCGAAAAGGAAGACGGTCTATACCAAGCCGTACCCAACGAGTACGAATTGATCCCGCTACCACCCAAATATCGGCTCCGGACTTCACAAAGTTCGGCGGATCGATGGTTCCAGCTCCATCGAGCATGTGAGCCGATATTTGGCACAGCTGGGCATGATCTCGTCGACGAGCTGCGTGTGAGGTACTTCTCACAGTCCCTCACAGGGCTTTCGGTTGGTACACATCGCTGCCACCGAACTCGGTCCAGACTTGGAAGCAGCTGAAGGAACGGTTCCATGAGCAATATCACTCGTAGGCTTCCGAGGCTGGCATTGCCGATTTGGCGCAAGTACGCGTAAGCGTGGGGAAACAGTGTCCGATACATCCAGCGCTTAGGACCGTTAGGAACCGATGCTATTCGGTTCACGTAAGCGAAAAAGAAGCATCGAGTTGGCGGTGGTGGGTCTATCATCATCGATCAAGGACGTGGCCTCCCAAGCGGACTACCCTTCATTAGCACACATGGTGCGAAGCTGTCAGCGTATGAACAGCGCCACCCAGATGTCTACCAGGACAAATTCGCGCGGTTACCATGGTTGACGCAGGCGAAGATGAAGGTGCTACGGAGAACAAGAGGTCGCACACTGAGTGGACTCCAGGCCAGTGACTGCAAATGGGTGAAGCCACAGGGCCTCCAAGAGGGTTCGACTTCGACGTGACGAAACCGAGATCTGATTCTACTCGAGAAGAAGAACATATACCGAAAGCCACAAGGTCCCTACGATGCAAGAGCTGAACGGAAAGCCATATGCAAGTGGCATAACACGTTCACCCACACCACTAACGACTGCAGGGTGTGGCGTCAGCATCCAAATGGCAATAGAAAATGGGCGACTAATTTTTAACCAGTAGCCATGAAGGTCGACACACACCCTTCCCCGCCGTCAACATGGTGGAGTTCACCCACCTCGGAGGGTGCCAGATTTCTCAGCCAACATCAGCATGGTAGAGCTTGGACACCACTCGAGAAGGCGGGGATGAGGACTGCTACTCTCATAGCAAAGACACGCAGGAGGCCGCTCCATGCGATCGGCTCCGTCAAGATGGCAAGCGCCACGTCACAGAGGGAGAAGTGAGGAACATAAGATATCAACGACCCCTCTCTAATCACCTCCTCAACAAGTATGTGAGTCGGTATGACCAACGCCGGCGACACGGCGACGATGATGAAAGAGATCGTCTGGCTAGAAACGACAGAAGGCATCGTCGGCATAATCTCGATGAGGAGCGACAGGAGCGCCACGCCAGAGCAAGACGACACGGCATTGGGACTGCCCTTCTTCGACACGCTGGGATTCGTGAATGAGCCGATTACCAACAATCGGCAACTGCCCAAATGCAACCAGAAAAAGAAGGAGGCAGCCAACGTGTCCGTGTTCGAGCGCTTAGGGCCTCTCCCACCACAAAACAGACGTGCTGAGACCCCTCGGTTGGAAGATCTCGAGGATTCGGAAGACGAGGGGGAAGACGAAGAAGACAGTACCACCGCCCAAGGTGGTGCCCCGATGGTCTCAGCCATTCACAAAAGCGCAGGGTTCAGCGATTGCGCGGTCTGGAGGAAGCCGAAAGGTTATACTTGCATACGCTAAGGAAGGCACGACCTGATCTGGCGAAAGTCCGAGGACCCTGGATGAGGAGGGACTGCCGCAAAGAAAAGAGTGGCGCCCCAAGCAAAGGAAAGCCGATGATGAAACATCGGCCGGCACAAACATGGTGCTCGTTCGTCCGGCGAAGTGTAGAGCTCCACGATTACACGATGCACCCGAGGTGGACAACAGCAAGCGCACCAACGTGATAAAATCGGAGATTGGGCTGGTTTTATCCACCGGCCTGGGCGAGTAGCAAGACTACGCCAATAAGCAAACGTGGCGAGGCTGATCCTGGCGATCGGCCCTCCAAAAATTTATGAAGGGACATTACAAAACCTTCACCGAGCAAGCAACGTGGAGGCCGATTCCAGCAATCGGCCAAATTTATCCTCACCATCTATTTTGCCTGGGATCAACGTTTGACCCAACAGGGACTACCTGAAGAGCCGATACCATCAATTCTCTTGACAGAATCGGCTCGGGGGCACCTAGGTGGATAAAACATGAGGATATGAGATAATACTATCAAGTATGGGGGCCGATACACAAATCGGCCTAAAAATTAAAATTTTTTTACAGCCGATGCAAGGGCATCGACTTTAGAATTGAGAAGTAGCCGATGCGCGGCCATCGACTCAAGAGGAATAACTGTTACGATCAGAGGGTCAATGGAGCACGAAGGGGGATTTTAATGGAAGAACTCCTCTCTTCAAGAGCAGCCTGGACGTGCAGATCAGGTCAAGGATGGAGCGCATGAGATCCGCCAAAGGAAAGGAGCCGATCTGACCAGCAGGCGCTAGGAGCGGACTGAAGAAACTCGGGGCAGCTCACCTTGAAGGCTCTGGGAAGCCGATTTATGTGCAAATCGGCTGGCTCTGCATGATCAAGCCCGTGCTCATTCAGCTAATGTGCGCGTCCTCGTTTCTGTTTTTGCCTTGGCTAAGACTCGAGGGGCGACAGGCCTGGTAGATGTTCTATTGAGGAGCCGATTGGGGTACCATCGGCTGATCTTTCGTCGCAACCTTCTTCGCAAAATGATGAGCGCTCGCTGAAAGGGATCGCGAAACCGGTAGGGGGAATTTTAAGGGCTCTCCTGGAGATCCCACGTATCTACCGGAAAGAGAATCATCGTTGAAGGATGGAAGGGTAAAGGTCGAAGGACCGATGCGTTGCTATCGGCTCGTTACGCATTGGCAAAGGGGACGAATCGGCAAGATCAGTATGAGAGGGAATCGGCTAAGATAAGCTAAAAGGAATCGGCAAAATCAGATTGGGGAAAGTTCTTTATTGAGAGATTTCTTACATAGAAGAGCTGATTGCCCTCAAAAGGGAGTACTAAGGGGTACATTGCCCCGTCTACTTCTACGGATCCTATGCTAAGGGCCCTATCTACGGGCCATTGCTGCCTTCGTCATCGCCGTCATCGCTGGGCCGCTGCTCCGGCCGGCTCGCTGTCGGGCTGCTCCAGCGCGGCAGGACCTTCATTGTCCTCATCTTCCTCGTGTCATCGTCGCGTCGCTGCAAGTCACTCGATTCCCCGCCAGGGCAATGGCGCTGGCCGGCGGCTCGTGGGAAGTCGTCGTCGTCGTCCTCCCTTCCTCCTCCTTCCACCTCATCGGAGGTGGCCCCATCCCAGGGAAATCATCCTCGCTTTCTTCCACCGCTTCCTTGTCGACGAGGAAGCGGAGATCGCTTCCCATCGGTCGGGGACTTGTCGTCCGACCGATGGAAAAATCATGGCTGGGCTCATTCCCGGCCTCGATGGCGCGGCGAGTGTTGGCCGCGTGGACCTCCGCCACTCCGGCGTCGGCTCGCGGGAAGAGGAGGACTCGATGGGAAAGCCCGATGAGGCGGAGAAGAAGAGGACATGGTGGCGCAGAGGGCTTTTGGAGTGCTAATGCGAAGGAGATGCAGGAATAAACTGTGCGGAGTGGTTAAATAAAAGGGGATATAGTGGAAATTCAATGCCACGGCAGTTTCCGAGAGTGGTGCCTAGAGAAGAAAAAAACTGCCGGGTCACGGGAGAAGTTGAGAAGGCAGGGCATCATGATGACGGATACTGCAACGGTTCTTTACGACACGACCCGACGAAAGAAGAGCATAATGATTTTGGAAATGTCATTTCCAAAACCAGGGGGCATGTGTTATCACCAGAATTTGACCGAGTCGAGGTGGGCCGCGATCAAGATGGACGTGAAGATTGTACATGGAAGAAATACGTGAATCGGCCTTTTATACCAAGTTGGGCTAAACTGCCCATGTATCTGTAACATATTAGATCGCATCTTAGTTTAGAAGTTAGAGTTTTACCCGTGCACGGTTTGGTGTACGCCCGCATTAGAAAGTCCCCTGACTATAAATATGTATCTAGGGTTTATGAAATAAACAACAACCAACATTCAACACAAACCAATCTCGGCGCATCGCCAACCCCTTCGTCTCGAGGGTTTCTCCGGTAAGCACCATGCTGCCTAGATCGCATCTCGCGATCTAGGCAGCACGAGCCTGCCTACGTTGTTCATGCGTTGCTCGTGCTGAAGCCTTTTGATGGCGAGCAACGTAGTTATCATAGATGTGTTAGGGTTAGCATTGTTCTTAGTATCATATGCTGTCGTAGTGCAACCCTTGCGCATCTAGCCGTCCTTGTACCTCATCATGGGTGCAGGGGCGGCACCCCGCTTGATCGTTATTTAGTAGATCTGATCCGTTACGGTTGCTCCTTGATTCATCAAGGATTAGTTTAACATCTGCAATAGTTAGGCCTTACAAAGGGTTGGAGGATCCAGCGGCGTGTAGGGTGTAGTTTGCTGGCCCTAGACAGGATGTTCCGAGGATCAACCTCGTGTTGGTTTTTAGGCCTTGTCTAGGATTGGCTTACGATCACCGTGCGTGGCGCGAGGCCCAATCGTGAGTAGGATGATCCGATTATGCGGTGAAAACCCCAAATCGTCGTGGATCTCATATGCTTTATCTTGATCAAGCAGGACCACCATATATTCGGCCACCTTGGACGAATCATGGGTGGATCGGCTCCATGAGCCGATTCACGGGATAACCTGAGAGCCGATCGAGGCTCGTATTTAACGTGTACGTGTGTGCCCTGAAACTAAGCGAGCATCATCCACACCTTCCTGACCAGGTATAGGTCGTGGCACGCCTGCAATTTGCATCGGCGCGCGACCAGGAGGCTTTGCGGGCCGTCGCTCGAGGGACGGGGCCAGCCGCAGCCCTAGTTGTTCCCGGCTCTACGGTGTTGACCAGTCACTGCCCGCCGGTGGATTTCTGACGTCAACAGCTTGAACCTAAGTCGTCCCAACTCCGGCACCTTCCAGATTTTGGCACAACGCCCAGACGCGTCCGGCTTGCTTAGTCACTTGCAGGCCTTCCTCGCCTTAGTTAGAGACGTGCCAAATTTAGGTGCTAACAAGAATAACGACATATCACAAGGGTGAAATCCCCACTCCCTCTCCTCCCTCGATTTTGTGGAGCTGCCAATGACATAGACCTTCAAAGTCTTAGTTTCAGAGATAATAGCTGGTACAATGTTTTAATTAGCCTTTACCTCCTGGTCCATTCTTCGAAACAGATTAAATGGTTATAAAATGCTGGTGTTAAATAAGATTATGCACTTCTACAACGCCTTCTACCAAATTTCGCGAACAACATATACTGCATCGCCTTCTACCAGTAGTTTTTTTGTTTTTTATGTCTTAGGTTTAAATTTCGCAAACTCTATACAAATTTGAATGAATTTCGGCGTCTTTTTAGATTTATGAAGATTTAAAAAATAATAATTTTTTGGGGGGCATCATATTGAGGTGGTCGGTATGGGTGACTCCTCCCCAAATAGAAGAAATAGGTGTTAGCGCTCCAACAGGGTATTGCTACCGCACCGCTCCAACAGGTACTATCACCGCACCTGTCGGCATCTATTTAGGATGTCGGTGGAGATGCCCTTACATTTCGCCTCATTCCAAAGCAAACGCGCCCTTATAGTTTCAACATAACAGTCGGTCCGATGTTTACATCTACGACCGTTCTTCGGAGGAGATTAAGTGGTTATAAATTCCTTGTGTTAAATAAGATAATGCAGGTCGTTTGCCATTGCCATTATTTGTAAACTAAGCTGCATGTGTGGTAGCTAGCTGAGAAAAGTTGAACGTGTATGGACAGCTCGGCCGTGGTCACACGATTTGTTGGGACCAATGTCACCGTCGGGATTCATTACATATAAAGACAGACGTTGAAGCTGAGACCTGCAGGCTCATTTGGAAACATGCATTCACCCATGAATTATTTCCTTATGACGTACCAAGGCTTAATTTCCTTTTCTGGCGCAGGCTGCAGACACACAGTCACACACGCCCACGTACTGTATACGTATAAATGAACCGGTCCCAAGTTAATGTATATCTGCCCTCATCCGTGGCAAATCGATTGATTACGATGGAGGTATCATCTGACATGATCCATTTGCAGTGCAAGAGAATCTTTAGGAAAAAAAATTCCAGCAATAATATTAAGTTGAATATTTGAATGGATGTATGCATCAATAGATGTAGAGGCGAAGTTTTCAGCATAGCCACGAGCATCTCCAACAGGCGCTCTATCCCGCGCTGTATCCAAAAAAGTGACTGGTTTAGCGCGTGGGCGCAAAATTATGCTCCAACAAGTGCTGCAACCGGCGCTGTAAAATACAGCTTGGGCAAAAGCGCTATGTCGTGCACTATATCTACCGCGCCGAAAAAGGCGCGTTGTATAAGTCCGCGCAGAAATAACTACGAATTTTTACAGCTCCAATAGAGCTTCTGTTGGAAGTGAATATGCCCTCACGCGCAAAACATGGATGGAGGAGCTTCTGTTGGAAGTGAATATGCCCTCACGCGCAAAACATGGATGGAGCGCGCTGTAAAGTGATTTTACAGCGTCAAAGTTTAGAGCGTCTGATTGGAGATGGTGTAAGAGTTGTGCATGCATGGTGCACCCAAACCTGGACAATCAGGGGTGGAGACGTCGCTTTGGAGATCCCTTACACAGTCCAGGTGTTATCAATCGTGGTGATTTGTCCATGTTTCCCTGGCAAGGTTTTTCTTTTTGTCAGCTGTGTGCATGTTTGATGTCTAGACTTTTTCTCAATATTTTGTTGCAGCTGAGTACGTTTACTTGATATTGATATATGCCTTTTATCAATAAAACATTCATACCTAGTGATCTGATGAATTGCATACAAAATTACAAATGCATAAGGACATTCCTGCAACGACAGCCAACGGCACACCCGTGATCCTGCGATTGGGTCACGTACAGAGTGGTGGGGAAGCAGCCACAATATACACCGCCACATCCTCCATTCCTCCACGTACAAGGAGTACTTTCTTTTTCGTTTGTTGGGCAACGCTATAGCTCTTGATTTTTTTTTCCCAAAAGGGAACCAACGGCCCAGGTCTCACTACCCCAGGCCGGACACAGCACAGTGCTGTTCCAAAGCTACATATCGGAACCAAAACCACAGGGTTGAAATGTCGGAGGAACACTGGCCTCTGCCTGCCTGCCTGGGCATTCCCCCCAGGTGCTACATACTGAAATCAAGTTTAAGTACCCTCACCTTAGGGCACGGCCTGAGTCGATGTTCTCATAATACCGGACGTCCGGACAGGGATCGGTCCAGTGTTATGGTTCTCATAACACTGGACCGATCCCTGCCCACATCATCTGGAGCTATTACAAAACACGTAACACGCTTAGGGCACGGCCTGAGTCAATGTTCTTCCTCATTTCTATCTGGAAGAAAGCAGCAGCCAAAAACTGCCATCTGCTCGTCACAGGTCGACCGGAGGCCGTTCGGTGGGTGGACGGACAGATCACATCACACGAAGGACCAGTTCACGAAGCAGAAGGCCAGGCAGTGGACGGTGCTGTCCTCGCCGAGCACCTTCCACGCTACGGCTTGGTCGAAGGAGACATGCCTGCCCATCCCCGACATGCACACGCCTGACGGCAAGTAGACATGGCCCTGAACAAACCCCAAATAGCACAATGGTTAGCAACCTAGAATATAGAGAGCTGAAACTGAAGGATAATCTGGAATGCAGGTGGAAGACATTGTATTTCTTGGTATGAAATGTTCAGACGACAGTGAACATGTGAACATACAGTATGTGTTCTGCAAGTTTATGGAAATTCTGGGGAATGTTCAGCAGCCAACAGTACGGTCTTTGCTAGAGAGAATTTGGTGGACAATATTTTAGCCAGTGCAAGATTTAGTGATTTAGGGTGGCAGTTGATGCAAAAAAAAAAAAAAAAAAGGTTGTGCAAAAAGGATCAGAAACTAGTTGTACCACTTCCATCAATTTTGAGATCTCCGAGAATAGAGCTTTTCTTCCAGACTCATCAAAGATCTTGTCCAATGTGAGGTCTTGTAAGGCAACAAGCGAAGTTTCTAACATGTCCAGTCCTGCCTTGTTGGCAAACGTAAACACGGGTATTTCCTGATAGAAGAAAGGCCAATTACAGCATCAATGTGAGAAAATGTACTGTGAGGTTAAGAAGTACAACTGCAAGAACTCAAATAAAATCATTTCAAAAAGAAGCAAGGTACATGCTCATCTAGAAACATGCAATAAACTATCGGTTATCATTAAAATCAAGTATGCATCAGAAGACCTAAGGACCAGGTAATGAAGTTTTTATAGCACATAGGTTAATATTTTTTTGAGTGATCAATTTCTAATAGTAACAGATCTCCTAAATCAGGTCTAGATCAAATGATGAACACAAAGTGAGAGTGGGCTTCAAGTTGGAATTTGTTTGTCAGATTCTTTATATACCTTAAAAGAACAGCACAAGATAGCATCTTGGTAGTGCCATAGCATCTTCAACAATTGTTCCCCAGCTTCATCTGATTGGGTAAGTAACTCTACCCCTATATGGTAACTGTGCATTGCAATTACATCAGCTTGCAAATACCATGGAAATGAATCAAAGTGAATCACAAGTACGCTTACTGATAGCTCTGGCAAATCCATCGAGCAAGTGTTTCTGCTTCAGGTAAGCCAGAGAGTATCCTCTGCCCAGCATTTAGACCAGATTGAGATGGAGAGATAGCAATTGACACTCTTTGAACAGCAGAAACAATGCTACGGACATACTGACGGGCCATAGCTGCAACACTGTCTTGTAGATGCAGCTCATAAGGGAATTGAAAGGCGATTGTCAGCACAGATCGCACACTACAATTATCTGGAGATGCATCTGAGGTTTGGGTTGCGATGGAGCCCACTTCAAGACTAGATGCCAAATCTAATGTCCTACCAGAGGATACAATGTCCTGCATGAGATATGATGGTTAAAAGCTTTATATAGATAATGGAAGAACTTTATTGCTTGCAGACTCTGCATCAAGGATTGACACCAAAGGATGCAGAACCTAAACCACGTGTACTGGAATAGAAGCAATCATTGACCAAAACCAATGAACTGTTACGTAACAGGAAGTAAGAACAAGATTCTTTTCTTTACATTGAAAGGATTTGTGCCAAACGATTATCATCTAAGAGAAAGAAAAAGTATCACATGAACAATTTTACACTTAACCAGAGTTAAGTTACATAACAAAAGTAAGGTCGTCTATGAAACTAATATACATCTATAATACATTGCAGTTTACTGCACCAACACAAACATATAGCAAATAAAGCACATTGTGACCTAAATAAAGCACATGGTTAGAAAGAGGGAGTAATGTGGGTGGAAATGCTTAACTGTTTTCGTATCAAGTGGTATAACACGAAAGCCAGATGAAATCAATGGAGCATCATCTGGAAAATCAGCAATCGGTGCAAAAACAAGTTGGAAGGAGGATCCCACAGATTTCTCATGTATTCCTGTGCAAAGCTGAAATGCCAAAAAGACAAATGGTACATCACGAACTCAGTATAGTATAAACATTTTACCGAATGGCAACCCTTCCAAGTGAACTAAGGTATAGTAGAAATAGCAGACTTCAAAATCACATTAAACCAACTTTCCTCACAAAATCATATTAAACCAGAACATTTACATTCTTGTAGAAAGCTTTTCACCTTTTACTCTACTTAGCAAAATATACAGTATGTGGTAAACCTCTTCGACTGGCTTGGGACATTCTCCCTAGCCTGTAACAAAATGTGTAAACCTCTTAGAAGGTGTGTCACAACTTCTAGCTTTTCAATGAAATGAAACGCAAAGATTCCTTTGTGTTTTCTCTATAAAAAAAAAGCTACTTGGTATAACCAGACAAACATTGGGCCATGTTAGCTGTTACTTTATAGGCTGGTTTGCTTGCTAACATGCATAGTTAAACAGAGCAAATAATAACCTCCAAGAAGGGAACTGTGCACCAGTGCCGTCATCGCCCGACCAAAGATCTAAGGCTTTCACCCTAAAGATAGTCTCCGCTCTCAAAACAATGCCTCCAACAAGGTCATTGCCAGGCACAACCAGTTAAGGCCGGACCTTGGGTTTTCACCCTGAAAGGTAGGACTCTGAACTTCACTTGTGTTGCCGCCCCCACTTTCATACCACTGCTGCGAAACCCGGAACACCAAGCAAGTACCTCAACATTGCGGAGACTTGAACCTCCCTTAGCTAGTTCTCCAAATCCGGCCTTCATGATATTCCCTTCTTCCAACTTCATCATGGACCAAAAAGTCACTTGATGTCAACACAGAACAGAGCTTCGCGCCGCTCCCTCCAGAACCAAACGGTCGAAATAAAAGCATGGGTGTGCACGACCGAATACGAACCGATCCAGCAAACTCCAGGCAAAAGATGCACTGTTCCATTCGCCGGCGGAGCCTTCCAGAACTTAACACTCCGGCTAGATGAAAAAGGATCGGCATCTGGCAGGTCTTCATTTGGTGAACCGCCAGGGCACGGTTGGCGCCGGGGGCCGCCGCCACCATGGCCAGCGCCGACGGCAGCGGCGGAGAGGGAGAGGCCGCGGGAGGGCTGGCGGCTAGGGTTTGGGACACCTGGCGTCGCCCTAGGGAGCGACGCGAGGGGTACCTTGTTCTGAGAAAGTGGCGTATAATTTGAACTAGGAAGTCCCGTTTTAGGTGGTGCAGGTGACAGAAACGTGCAAATCTTCCTGTTTTGCCCCTAGTCGTGATTTATCTGGAGGAGATTTTTTTCCCAGACACTGATGTGTGGGGCAAGGAAAACCAGTGAGAAACGGGGAGAGAGAGAGAGAGAGAGAGCATGCAGCGAAGGAAGACTTGCTGAGGGAGAGAAAAGGCATGCAGGGGCGCGCCACTTGCTGACACTAGCGTATGAATCAACTGCTGTTAGTTACTGCTGGTAGTAAAAACAAGTGTCTAGCAAAGCTCCCCACCGCTCGTCCCTTGGTCCGCGTGAAAAAAATCTCTGTGCCACTCTCATCAGGACGGAGTGAGGAAAGAGAAAATATAAATTCATCTTATTATTGATGCAGTGATAGCGTGATGCTAGTGAACTGTATACATGTCCTCCAAAGAGTTATTTTACTGCCAGCATAAAGTGCAATGTGGTTAAGATTCTCACCTGAAGCATGTCAATATCCCTTGAAAAAAGAACTTCATCATGAGTGAGAGGTTGCCCTTCAAGGCGAACAACTTCAAGAATCTGCACATTATTTGCTTTTTAAAATTAAAGATAACAAATAATAAGCCATGTGGTACATTTAATATGACAATGGCAATCTAGCAATAAACTAACTAGTTATGGTGTATCGTTCTCCACTATACTATGGCAATGTAACAACATCAGTGAGAATACAATAACTAATTTATGTTTACCCTCAAAAAAGTAGTTTACTACGAGTCTAGGTCACTATTTCGATTCAATAATAGTAATACACTGATACTGTGATAGCGGATCACTAACAAATGCAACAGCACAAGATTTCGACATAAACAACACTAAATATACCTCCTCATTCTCTACTGTGTGAGCAAGTGGCATGATGATCTGGTTCCCAGAAAATCTCATTGGACGCAGCCCAGGGAATGAACATGTGCTTGTTTTCAGTGCCGAAGCCAAATACGCATCCATAATGTAATCAGCCCATTCAGATCTATGCTCCCTCAGAAATCGAATGAGTATCGCTGGTGGGACACTCTAGAATATATCAAAATAAAGGAAGAAAGATGTAATATAAGGATTTAGCTCCATTGATTTAACAGTTATTGAAAAACAGAAAAAGGGCAAACTAGTTTTAAAAAACTCAAGCAAGTGTCTATAATATGACTTCTCAAATAGCAATGGTTAAGGAAACAATTAAATCAGAACCCACAAATTGGTGGTCGAATTATAATATCTTAAAACTCATTATCAACTCTATATATCTTAGCAATGTACTATGTTGAAGTGCTAAACCACTATTGAAGTTTCATTTTCATACAAAATAATAAAGATGAACCCTTGCTACATACTAATGAACTAAGGTTGCCCTTTACCTGTAGTAGCATCGATGCCTTAGCACATATAGTACCTCCAGGGGCTGCAAAAGCATTGCCACCATTGCTGATGTTCCTAATTTTCTTAGTTGAGTTGCAAGCAACAACAACATCTTCAATGCCATCTCCACCCATTATAGACCAACCATCGTCATTGAAACCGCTGATGGCATCATTAAAGCCTCTAAGAAAAAACATAAATAATGCTGTCAGAAACATGTCAACAAGATGCACACATTAATCGTAGGAAGAGTAAAAGTTGAGCTAAATTCACCTGCTCAGCCTTTGACTAAAGGTTCTTAGTACTGCAGGTTGCCTCCCCAAGGGATAGACCACCTCACCACTTGTTTCTTGAGCAATTTGTCTGACGTGGCGGAGTGCCTTGATATGTAGGTGCAGTTAGTAATTTTATTATTAAGTATATATAGTGCAGAGAATGAACTCACAGGATCTCCAAAGACTAAAAATCTTAATCATTTTCGAAAACTTCAGTTCATGAATAAGTGGTTTCCCGTAGAATGGTGAGTTTGTAATCAGTACCAATGCAACTTCACACACAGAGGTGGAGTGAACCAACACTTTGTAAGCACTCACCGCAGTAGTCATTTTCTGAGCAACTACCCTAGAAGACTCATAGAGAGGCCGAAGCACTTCAGGAACATTCCATGCCTGAAAGATGAAACCCAATCAATTATTTCATGGATGTCCGACAGAAAAAGTCCTACATCTACGAACATATGGATAGAAAGCAGGGGTCATACCTCAAATTCCAGATGGTCCACTATATGCACAATGGAACCTCCACCTTCACAGGGGCGAACTAAATATCCACTTGGAAGCATTTCAGCTCTAACAAACTGCTGTGCAGAAGCTGCACTTGGACCACCCCCAGAACCACTCAAGGATCTCTCGCAGACCTTAGTGATGGAAGATATTAGCGAGAGGTGATATCATGGCACATACCTTAGCGGATAGCAGGGAGGGATATCCTAGCTCATATTTAATAGAGTTAAATAAGTAAAACTTAGTTCTCGTGGTCATACTTACCACAAGACTGCCATCTTCCACTATGGTTGTATACCTTAGAGTCCAAAAATCACGTGCAGGGACTAAAGTTGTTGGAGCATACAACTGCAAATAAAAATGAAACATGTTCACAGCAGGAGTCATGTGCATCACTGCATAGGCTGAAGAAACATTAAAAAATGGTTTAATGCTGACCTGTGTGTAAACAAGTTCAATCGTTCCTCCATTTGCACCTGGTAACACCGTGAAAACTTCCAGGCTTCGACAATCACGGAACCAAGATGGTCGATCTTTCAAGATTTCTACAACCTACGTAACAAAATTCTATTAGGAAGACAATTTATTGATACCCTTTAGCAAATATTAAGTTGTTGTTTTTTCGATAAAGAGCAAATATTAAGTTGTATTGACAGTTTGATTTTTTTGTAATTAATTAGTAGGCAAAATATATGCATGTGAGGTGAGAGCGTTCATCTCTTTTGTACATCCTAAGTGGTCAGAAACTTTCCAGGTTCCTCTGGGAAAGGAGACTTCAAATTTAAGGCCTAAGTATTCTGTTGCACGTATTAAAACATAATTTTTTGGTTGCATCCCTATCACAATTTATTCCAACATACTTATGTGAGGAGGGCATTCTACAGCACAGCCTAAGTGATCAGAGAAAACTAAGGAGCCTACAGAAGAGGATACTATTCATTTAAGGCCTAAAGTATAGAATTGACTTCTGATCAAACTTCACTGCATCCCAAATAACTAACCGATTGGCAGCAATGTCTTCCATGTCATTTGAGTTTCTTATGTCCTTAACAAATCACCGTATCCACACAGAAACCCAAGTCTAAATCAGTTGCAGAATACTTGCTCCAGATTAATATTGACAAAAAAACTGTAGATGTTGTTAAGTTTCATGCACCAACCAATAGATCCAAATGTCTGAACTGATGGAAAGAAGATGGGCAATGCACATATATCTAAACAGATGAAACATAAATTTTCAAAACTGAGCACCAAGAAGCATATAAAGCACTTACTCTTGTTGGTTCTAGATTCACCAAACCACAGGCGCGGGCAGCAACACCACGGCAACCATGTGAAATGGCCACGATACCAACCGAATCCGGACCAGGCTAAAGTCATGAAAACAGAACATAATTAGCAAATTGTCGAATGTGTATTGGTATTAATCGCAAAAGATAAAAAAATAGAGTTGTCATGTAACCTTCATCCCAGGCATCTGGACCCAATCAATTGCTGTTCCAGTAGCCTTCGAGAGGAACTCTGTCAGGGTCTCCTCTGCAATTGAAAGGAGCCTGGAACACGAAAAATAAATCTTCAGGAAAGGAGGATGGAGGAAAGGCAAGGTCAGTAGCATGAATTCTTCCCTAGCTACCAGGAGTGATTTTCTTACCCAGAAGGGTTACTTGCATCCCTTGGCGGGTTTTGAGGGGTAGTTACATTTGACTCACAGCTTGTATCATTTGCCATTGAACTCTGTATTCAATCAAGAGATGTTATCAGGAAAAGCAGGGGTACACAATTACAGATACAGCAATCTGGTTAACCGTCTAACATCCCAAGGAACAAATCATGGCTATTTTGAGCATCCTGTAAACTAGAAACTCTAGGTGGTAGATCTGCCTTAGAACAGTAGCATAAGGGATCGATGTCCTTAACATACTGGTACTTGGAAACTAATGCACTACTAGTACACTACCATACTCACAGTCTCCCATACAACTATAAAGAATTATATACCGCAAACGGAAATGTGCATGCGACAGCGTGTATTATATTACGCAAAAGAAATGTGAATAAACTAGACTTGAGCAAGGCCATGTTTGTAGTAAGGGGGGTGGAAGTGGAACTCCTACACCACCATAACAAAAGCTTACATTCTTGAGCTGCTGCCGCACTTGTGCATTCTCATGAACCAGCTGGGAGACCTGTTTCTGCAGGCGTTCGTTCTCCTCCATAAGAAGCTTGTTCATAGCAGCCACTTTTCTGTTGACAGACTCTAGCCGTGAAGACTCCTTCCGCAGCTTATCCCGGCACCTGCAAGAACCAGGCGCAGCAGTTCGCGTCAGTACGTACGAGAAAACAATGACCACCCGAGGCTCGATACAAGTAAAATGCAGTAGCTGCTGTGAAATCAATTGTAACAAGAAGCAATTCACATGATAACTTCTGCCCGTGTCATCAGAATAATAAGTGTCGACTTCACAACCGCAATGTAACAGTTGTACTTTATCGAAAAAAATGTAACAGTTGTACAACCATACCATTTATTTAGCAAAATTTAGCTATTACTAGAATTCGAATGTTTTACCTTCTGTTCTGGAACCAGACCTTGATCTGCCTGGCCTCGATGTTGGCGAGAATGGGGCACTCGCGCAGCAGCTGCTGCCGGCGCGAGGACGTGGGCTTGGGGCAGTCGGCGTAGACCCTCTCGAGCGCCTCGATCTGCTCCGGCGTGTACCGCACGTACTTGCCCGAGTCCGGCCCCGCGCCGCCTCTGTCGCTGCTCCCGCCTCGCATCGCCGTCGCCGCCGCAGCCATTAATTGTTACCTCGCCAGCGCAAAATCCACAACCAGGCTTCAATTTTGGGTTTGTGTAGATCCCTGGAGCAAAGGAAGAAGGGGAGTTGTGCGTCAGCCCCGGCGAATGAAATGTACTGCTGCTGCCAGCCAGCCAAGAATGCAAAATGCAGACAGATTTAACTGAATTGTGCACGCGACACAACTGGCACTGACGCTCAGGTCCTAGACGTGGGTGGTAGAAAACAAGCAATGCGCTGTGTATTGCAGAATTGCCGCCACCTGCTAGAGCTAGAGTGGAAGTGTCGAACGGCAGGCGACATTGTGAGTAAAATTGGTTGGACTTGGCCCAAAATAAGTAGGTGCCCGAAATTATCACATCCTCGCAGCGATGAACACAGCGCAGCGCACGGAAACAAGAAATGCGAGGCTAGTCAGGACTCAGGCGACGGCGAGCTAGATCCGCACGAACAAGAAAGAGCTGGGCGGTTGCGAGTTTTCCTCACCTTCTCTCCCGGCGCGGGGAGGAGAAGAGAGCAGCGCCGCCCGGGGACAACCTCAGAGCCGCCTCCCGCCGCCGCCTCAGCCGCAGCCCGGCATCGGATTCAGCTTGGTGACCGGAGCAGCAGCCGCCGCCGAAAGCTCCACTCCACTCCACTGGGGTTGGCTGGGGCGTCGTAATTGAGGAGAGAGAGAGAGAGTGATGGGAAAAGTTGGGCGACGACAGCTTTAAAAGCCGGGACAGCGACGCGGAGCAGCACCGCCGCAGTCGCCGGAGAGAGAGCGTCGTGGGTGGACCCGGCCTACGTGCGGCCGTCGTGCGACAGGAAGTCCCCCAGGTGTCCTACCGTGCACCACGTCCACGCGCCGCTCGCGAGCCGGCTCTGCTGCGGTGTGCACGCGTCGCGCTGCGTGGGCCCACGTTGCTGCGCCGGTCGCCGTGGGCCCACATTGCAGACGCTAGTTACGTTTTTCACTTTCACCCCGAACTACCCGTGGGTGAAAACTGAAAAGAGAGAATGCAGCGGTAAAAGTTTGAGGAGGAACGGAGCCGGTCAAGAGCACGCACGGTGGGCATCAGCTTGCTTCCAAACAGCACCTTTTTACTACCACGCCACGGAGGGACCGAGCATGATGGCTGCGAAAGCGCTGTCTTGTCTACCGCTAATCAAGGATGAACAAATGTTAAACTAGATTACTGGAACTACCATAGCAAGTGGCGGTAAAGCTGCAGTAGTACCGTCTAAGCAAAGCCAGGCTCGGGGTATTACTATATTGCTTTTGATGATGTACTACAAAGTGTAGCTGTGTAGGGGTACCGGTACAAGCTTTAACCCGGTGAGTGCCCAGCCGCCCGCGCTTGCACCGGCACGCACGTACGGGCTGCTCGTGTCAAACGTGAAAATAGTTTGGTTTTGCACTCGTTTACCTTTTTCTTTTCGAAATGGGGATTAAAGTCCGGGCTTCTGCATCACGCTGATGCACACGATTTTTTATTAAAAAAGTTTAAGAGTACATAGTTTAGAACACCTCAGGCATATAGACCAACATAAGGCAGAAATCCCAATACGGATGAAAGCCTTAGATTGTCTATCAACTTCATTTAACCAATTACCAAACATATTCGTAATATTGGTTGGAGGTGGGAGATCAAAAGTGAAATTAATCGTGCGCCAAAGTAATTTAGCTAAAGGGTAAGTTATGAAGAGGTGTTCAATAGTCTCCTGCTCTCCCCAAAAAACACATTTTGTACACCCATTCCACCGTCTTTTAGCTTCCTTATTACTCAAGAACCATATAAATATTTTTATCTTAAGAGGAATTTTAACTTTCCATAGGTATTTTCGCAAGAAAGGTGTGTGGTCATTCATAACTTACCCGCCATAGGTACTGTACTGTAAACGAGCCATTTATTGTCAGACTCCAAACGAAACGATCATTCTCTCCGTTTAGGTTAACTCTCATAAGTTTTCGGCATAACTGAACCACAAAGTCCATTTGTTTTCCACCAACAACCTTCTGAAACTGATATTCAGAGGGTGTTTGAGCTAACACATGGGCTACTGTTACATTTTTATGATGCACAATGTTATACAAAGATGGATATTGATGAGCTAGTGGGCGTTTTCCTAACCAAGTATCTTCCCATAAACGAGTATTTGCTCCATTACCAACCTTAAAAAAGCCTCGACTAAAGAAATCGTCCTTAACCCCCATGAATCCCTTCCAAAAAGGAGAGTCTATATGCTTAGCTTTCACCTCAGATAAGGTCTTTTGTCTTAGGTATTTATTATGTAGCAATTCTTGCCACACCCCGTCCTCATTAAGAACTTTATAAAGTCATTTACTCAATAAACATCTATTTTGTGTTCAAGAACCTCAATACCCAAATCCCCTTGGTCTTTGGGTCGGCAGACAATATTCCATTTTGTAAGTCTATATTTTCTTTTATTCTCATCGGACTGCCAAAAGAATCTAGACCTATAGAAATCAAATCTTTTCCTTACCCCAACAGGTATCTCCAGAAAAGACAACATAAACATAGGTAAACTTGTTCAAACTGAATTGATAAGAACAAGTCTATCCCCATAAGATAGTAAATTGCCTTTCCAGCATCCCAATTTGCTTTCAAATCGGGTCTCCACTGGATACCAATCAGAATTTCTAAGTTTCATGTAATGGATGGGAATACCTAAGTATCTAAAGGGTAAGGAACCAGAGTCACATCCAAAGATCTGCTTATACTGGTCAACCTCATCCTCTGCCCTATCAAAACAAAACAACTCACTTTTGTGGAAATTAATTTTAATCCCTGAGAACTCTTCGAACAGACATAATATCAATTTCATATTCACCGCTTTCACCAAGTCATGCTCCAAAAACAGAATTGTGTCATCCGTGATGACCCACAAGTATAGGGGGTGTATCGTAGTCCTTTCGATAAATAAGAGTGTCGAACCCAACGAGGAGCAGAAGGTGTTGACAAGCGTTTCGATGAAGGATTCACTGTAAATGCTGCGACAAGTATTCAGGGGGTTTGATATAGCAGATAAATAAAGTACAAGTAAATAAAATGCGAGAGTAATAATTGCAGTGAGTGGCCCAATCCTTTTAGCACAAAGGACAAGCGGTTTGTTTACTTATAATGACCAAACGTTTCGAGGACACACGGGAATTTAGTCTAGTGCTTTCGCTTCATATAGCCGATTAATCTTCATTGTTTTGATAAGTGTTGTGTGGGTGAACCTATGCTAATGCACCGCCCTTCCTAGGACTAATACATACTTGTGATTATACCCTTGCAAGCATCCGCAAATACAAGAAAATAATTAAGATAAATCTAACCACAGCCTTAAACTCGAGATCCTGCTATCCCTCCGCATCGATATACCAACGGGGGTTCAGGTTTCACTCCGCAACCCCGCAATTAGCAAACGAATACAAGATGTATTCCCTAGGCCCATAAAGGTGAAGTATCATGTAGTCGACGTTCACATGACACCACTAGAAGAATAACACCACAACTTAAATATCAAACCATTGAATATTACCCAACATAATTCACTACTAACATTTAGACTTCACCCATGTCCTCAAGAACTAAACGAACTACTCACGAGACATATATGGAACATGATCAGAGGTGATATGATGATGAATAACAATCTGAACATAAACCTTGGTTCAATGGTTTCACTCAATAGCATCAATAACAAGTAGTAATCAATACCGGGAGAGTTTCCCCTATCAAACAATCAAGATTTAACCCTAGATGTTACAGCGGTGACGAGGTGCAGCGGTGGAGATGGCGGTGATGATGATGATGATGATGATGATGGTGATGATGATCCCAATGATGTCCAAATCGATGACGGTGACCGATGGCGTGCGATTTCCCCTCCGGGAGGGAATTTCCCGCATCAGCCTGCCACTAGTAGGAAAAGCCTCATCGGGGCGCACGAAAATCTGATTCCGTGCGCACGGTGGTGCGCCACGTAAACGTCGCCACAAAATAAGCTCGTGGCGCACCCGATCGTGCGCCACAAAATAAGGTTTCTGTGGCGCACTTGTTCTTAGGTGCGCCACAGAAAAGGGTGCGCCACAGAATTGCTTCTTAGTGCGCCACAGAATTTGCTTGTATTATACACGATTTTGTGCTGCCGTATACATATGCGTTTATACACAACAATACGATACACACACAGATACACGGTTATATACAGCAACATTCAGATATAATATAAATATCATGTACATTGCACATATATAACATAGACATCATCATCACATTACTTAGAGCCCGATCGAGATACATATATAGTGGCAAGTGTCAAATGTTTTGCATACAACTCTTAATTCATACAAAATTCACAATTTCGAGATACAAAGTAGTCTTCATCCGGTTCCTCCTTTGCTCCGTCATCTCTACCCACCAGGCTCGCTTGCATCGGGGTCCTTCCATCCAGTTCCTACTATGATGAAAATGGAAGAAAGTGAGACCAACAAGTATCCGATGCACAAGAGAAATGGAATAAATGCCTCATACATTGTTGGTCAACACAAATATTAACATTCAGGGACGGTGTAAGTGAGACCAAGTCCGATGCACAAGAGATTGATATTTGTGCTATCTTACCAGGCTCACTTACGCCACCCCCGAGTGTACGGTGACCAAACATTTTAATCATCGGCATTTTGAAAATGTCAAAGCAAATGGAATGACAAAATGGAATAAGTGCCTCATACATTGTTGGTCAACACAAATATTAACATTTAGGGATGGCGTCAGTGAGACCAAGTCCGATGCACAAGAGATTGATATTTGTGCTATCTTACCAGGCTCACTTACGCCACCCCCGAGTGTACGGTGACCAAACATTTTAATCATCGGCATTTTGAAAATCTCAAAGCAAATGGAATGACAAAATGGAATAAGTGCCTCATACATTGTTGGTCAACACAAATATTAACATTTAGGGATGGGGTAAGCGAGGCCAGGTAGGATGCACAAGAGATTGATATTTGTGCTATCTTACCAGGCTCACTTACGCCACCCCCAAGTGTACGGTGACCAAACATTTTAATCATCGGCATTTTGAAAATCTCAAAGCAAATGGAATGACAAAATAGAATATGTGCCTCATACATTGTTGGTCAACACAAATACTTTGCAGAAGGGCCCCCTTTCCCCGGTCGGCGTTCCGTCAACGGGTGCTTGACGACACAACAACGCCGATCTGCATCTCCGGCGCAGAACCACGCCAGTCCCTCGCTGTCCAGTGAACGAGTCCTTGATGCAAAGCCGTGCCGGCCTGCCAAGCATTATGCCGCCGTGTTGTCGCGCTTTGTCACCGCTCGCACTTGCGCCTGTGAACCAATAGGCTGATCGTTGGAATAAGGAAACCGATGACAGCCGGTCGCAAGATTAGATTGCGATCGGCCGTCATCGGCTTCCTTATTCCAACGATTAGTCTATTCGTTCACTGGGCAAGAAGGCGAAGAGTGCAGGGCGCATGATCGACACGGCCTGAAGCGCGACAACAGGGGTCGGCATGATGCTAGGGAGGCTGGCACCGTCTTGGCATTAAGGACTCGTTCACGTACTGGACGGCGAGAGAAGAAAAGTGGTGCTGCGCCGGAGAGGCATGTCGGCGTTGTTGTCTCATCAAGGACTCGTTCACGGAACGGCGGCCAGGGAAAGGGGGGCCCGTCTACAAAGTATATTGCGGCGTATAGGTGACCAAACATTCTAATCATCGGCACTAAAATGGAAGAAAGGCCAATGCAATTAAGAAGTAGCTAGTATGAACTAAATGGAATGCCTCATACTTTGTTGGTCGAAACAAATATGAACATCCCGGGATGGCGTTAGTGAGGCCAGGTAGGATGCACAAGAGATTGATATTTGTGCCATCACACCAGGCTCACTAGCGACACCCCGGAGTGTACAGTTGACCGAACATTCTAATCATCGGCACTAAAATGGAAGAAAGAGCCAAGTGGTATCAACTAAATGGAATGCCTCATACTTTGTTGGTCGAAACAAATATTAACATCCAGAGATGGAGTAAGTGAGGCCAGGTAGGATGCACAAGATATTGATATTTGTGCCATCACACCAAGCCTCACTTGCTCCACCCCCGAGTGTACGAGTGATCGACCAACCATCTAATCATCGACAAGTAAATCACTTGGGGTAATGTTAAAATGTTTGTCTCCATATTTGGGAGACATTTTTAATATTGGAGTCTAGCTAATGGAAATCAAGAACTAGTCTTGATCTCCAAATGGTGATTAGAGGGAATTTATTCATCTTAAGCAACATTAGGGACAAATGGGATCATGCAAGGGACTTGGGTCATTTGGATCATAAGGCATCAATTAAGGAGGCAACCAGGGACAAAGGGAAACATTTGATGATCCATTATCATAGGCAACAAAGCAGCAACTTTTCCCCTCTAATCTAGCTAGAGTCCTTAAAAGAAATCCATCATAAGCATGGTCAAATACACATATATAGCATTTGGAGAGCAAACAAGCAGTAGCCATATCACTCAATCCAATAATATAGTAATTTGGATCATAAGGCATCAATTAAGGAGGCAACCAGGGACAAATTAAGGGAAACATTTGATGATCCAGTAAGTGCATGACACTTTGAGCTACCCAAGAATAAAGGCCAACAGTGGATAAACATCTGCTCAACCATTTCTTGCACTAGAGGAAAAGTAACCAACATTGAAACTTGAATAGTCAAGTGACACTACAAGCAGCTCACACACACATGCAAACACATGTGTTGACAGTAACTAATGGATATCAAGAACTAGTCTTGATCTCCAAATGGTGATTAGAGGGAATTTATTCATCTTAATTAAGCAACATTAGGGACAAATGGGATCATGCAAGGGACTTGGATCATTTGGATCATAAGGCATCAATTAAGGAGGCAACCAGGGACAAAGGGAAACATTTGATGATCCATTATCATAGGGAACATAAGTCAAGATGCACAAACACACATAGCATGCATGGAGCAGATGCTCCAAAGGGATTATTCATCACTTGGTATATAGACCAAGTGATGCTGGCAAAAGAGAGGCCAATCAAGAACCAGTAAATCCAGTAAGTGATAGATATGCCTAAACAAGCAACAACACATAGCATATCCCAACTAACCAGATGAGACAAGTCTTGGTAGCCAACTGAATCACCTAGCACCACCTAGCCTTTTAAAACCATCAGAAACAGTCCTTTTTCTTCAAAGGATACCACAGTGGCATTCATTTACATGATCCCCTACTGTGGATATCTCTATTTTCATCAAAGCCAACAAGAAATAGATCATAAGGCATCAATTAAGGAGGCAACCAGGGACAAAGGCATCAATTGGGGTAATGTTAAAATGTTTGTCTCCATATTTGGGAGAAATTTTTAATATTGGAGTCTAGCTAATGGAAATCAAGAACTAGTCTTGATCTCCAAATGGTGATTAGAGGGAATTTATTCATCTTAAGCAACATTAGGGATAAATGGGATCATGCAAGACTTGGGTCATTTGGATCATAAGGCATCAATTAAGGAGGCAACCAGGGACAAAGGGAAACATTTGATGATCCATTATCATAGGCAACAAAGCAGCAACTTTTCCCCTCTAATCTAGCTAGAGTCCTTAAAAGAAATCCATCATAAGCATGGTCAAATACACATATATAGCATGGGGCAGATGCTCCAAAGGGATTATATATTCATCACTTGGTAATTTGGAGAGCAAACAAGCAGTAGCCATAACACTCAATCCAATAATATAGTAATTTGGATCATAGGGCATCAATTAAGGAGGCAACCAGGATACCACAGTAGCATAGTAGCATACCATAAGCTCACAAGAATCCATCATTTTCTTCACAAGGATACCACAGTAGCATACCATAGTAGCATTTCATGCATTTAAATGAACCAGTAGCATCAAAACCAACCAAATGTCCAACTAGCAAGCAATACCAAGTGAGCAAGTCTTCATTACCTTGTACAGGTTCAGACAAGGATTTATAGAACAAGTACAGAGAGGCAGAGGCATAGACAATTTCTATAAGCATATAGAACACTCCAATTTCTATAAGCATAGACAATTTCATTGTCACATCTTTCTATAAGCATCACTAGCAGCAGCAGCAATGCATATGAACACCATATACAGGTACGGTTCAGAACAATTTCATTGTCACATTGTACAGGTTCAGAACAACATATAGAACACTCCAATAAGCATCACTAGCAGCAGCAGCAATGCATATGAACACCATATGAAGCAAAACGATTAGGGGCAATGCATCCAGAGCAACAGCAGCAATACATCCAGAGCGAGCATTTCGTCGAGCACGTTGTGCTCGCGCGGGGGAGGAAGAGGGAGGGGAGGGGAGGAAGAGGGAGGGAGCTCACCGACGACAACAACAGTTGTGGAGGAGCTCACCGACGACGACGGCAAGGGTGGAGGTCGCGGCGGCTCCTCCACCTTGACGCGACGGCGGCCCCTCCTCGCGGCGGCCCCTCCAGCGGCAGCTTGTGCTGCAGGTGGCGGGGATGGGAGGAGCGTGGCGGCAGGCGGCCCTCGCGTAGGAAGGCGGCGGCGACGGCGGCGATGGCGCCGACCATGGCGGCGCGCGGTGAGGAGAGGGGAGAGGGGAGGCGCGCGGTACGGATCAGAGGTGAACAGGCGTGGGCGGGGAGGGCACGGGATGATATAGCTAAGTTCCCTTAGTTCTGTGGCGCACCAGAACAAGTGCGCCACGAATCAACTACTGTGGCGCACCAAAGCAAGTGCGCCACGAAGTTAATTTCTGTGGGCAGCGCACGCGTGCGCCACGAAATACGTACACTGATAATTGGGGGTGACAGGTTGTGGGGCCCGCCAAGTTTTTGTGGCGCATGGTCGGCTGCTGCGCCACAAAATTAAGCTATTTCTGTGGCGCACCGAGCTTTGTGCGCCACAAAATAAGTTTCGTGGCGCACTCAAAACGGTGCGCCACAGAACTAAGCTTCGCCTATAAGGGTTTTCCTACTAGTGTGCCGGAGAGCTCTTTTCTCTCTGGTGTTTTCCGCCCCGCAGAGGCGGCTGTGTCTCTTCGCGATTATTCCCTGGAGTTTAGGTTTTCGGACGAAGAAGTACGCGAAGGAGAGGAGGCCAGAGGGGCGTGGGCCCCTCCCCACAAGGCGGCGCGGCCAGGGTAGGGCCTGCGCCGGCCTATGGGGGGGCCCATGGCGGCCCTCCTCGGCTCCTCCTTTTGGCTCTCTCCGTCTTCTGGAAAAATAAGATTTTTCGTGTAATTTCCGTCAATTGTTGATCTTCCGAAATATTGCATTCTGACGGTGCTTTTTCCAGCAGACTCCGGTGCGCGATTCTCCAATAATCATGAAACATGCAAAATAGATGAAATAACATAAGTATCATCTCTAAATATGAAATATATCAATGAATAATAGAATTATGATATAAAATAGTGATGCAAAATGGACGTATCAACTCCCCCAAGCTTAGACTTCGCTTGTCCCCAAGCGAAACTGAACTCGATAAACAAGACCACATGTTTATGGAGTGAAGAGTCGATAAATAAAATACGGACAAGAAGCATCATATTAATTCACACAAGACATTCTAGTGAACAACTTCCCAATATGATTCAACTTGAAACAAGTAAAAGGAAATCACAAATAAAGGTGCATAGGAAATCATAATTGGTGATGGCAAACTTCGTTCTTGGTCAGAGAACAATTGACAGATTGTACTTATCCTATCGAGCAGCGCTCTTACATTAAAGCTTATATGGCAAAACTTGCATACTCAATCATAATAATTTCCTCATAATCATTGATAACCTTCGAAGCTATATTCATTCAGATAAAACTTGTACTGAACAAGGAAGAATAAAAGGCATGATTAAGTAGATCACAGTATAAATGGTTTGATCACAACAACTCAATTGCTTGCTTAAGATAGAGGGAAATAGGTTTATGACTCAACATAAAGTAAAAGATAGGCCCTTCGCAGAGGGAAGCAGGGATTAAATCATGTGCTAGAGCTTTTTAAGTTTTGAAATCATATAGAGAGCATAAAAGTAAAGTTTGAGAGGTGTTTGTTGTTGTCAACGAATGGTAGTGGGTACTCTAACCCCCTTGCCAAACAGACTTCCAAAGAGCGGCTCCCATGAAGGACGTTATCTCTACCAAGGTAGATCATCCCTCTTCTCTTTTGTTTACACATGTACTTTAGTTTATTTAAGGACGACACTCTCCCAACCTTTGCTTTCTCAAGCCATGGCTAACCGAATCTCGGGTGCCTTCCAACATTTCTCATACCATGGAGGAGTGTCTATTGCAAAATTAAGTTGCTTAATGAAAGGGCAAAACATGTGAAGAGAGTTATTAATGAGAGTTAATTAATTGGGGCTGGGAACCCCGTTGCCAGCTCTTTTTGCAAAATTATAGGATAAGTGGATGAAGCCACTAGTCCATTAGTGAAAGCTGCCCAACAAGATTGAAAGATAAAACACCACATACTTCCACTAGTAGGAAAAGCCTCATCAGTGGCGCACCAAAAATGGATTCTGTGGCGCATGGGAGGTGCGCCACAGAAACCCCCAAAAATAAGGTTTCGTGGCGCACCTTCCCATGCGCCACAGAATTAAGGTTTCTGTGGCGCACGTGTTCTTAGGTGCGCCACAGAAAAGCGTGCGCCACAGAATTGGTTTTCAGTGCGCCACAGAATTTGCTTGTATTATACACGATTTTGTGCTGCCTGCTATACACATGCAGTTTATACACAGCAATATACAGAGATACAGGTTATATACAGCAACATTCAGATATAATATAAATATCATGTACATTGCACAGATATAACATAGACATCATCATCACATTACTTAGAGCCCGATCGAGATACATATATAGTGGCAATTAAGTGTCAAATGTTTTGCATACAACTCTTAATTCATACAAAATTCACAATTTCGAGATACAAAGTAGTCTTCATCCGGTTCCTCCTTTGCTCCCTCATCTCTACCCACCAGGCTCGCTTGCATCGGGGTCCTTCATCCAGTTCCTACTATGATGAAAATGGAAGAAAGTGAGACCAACAAGTCCGATGCACAAGAGAAATGGAATAAATGCCTCATACATTGTTGGTCAACACAAATATTAACATTCAGGGACGGTGTAAGTGAGACCAAGTCCGATGCACAAGAGATTGATATTTGTGCTATCTTACCAGGCTCACTTACGCCGCCCCCGAGTGTACGGTGACCAAACATTTTAATCATCGGCATTTTGAAAATCTCAAAGCAAATGGAATGACAAAATGGAATAAGTGCCTCATACATTGTTGGTCAACACAAATACTATGGTCAGAAACCATAGTTGCAGTATACACCGCAATATACTTTGCAGAAGGGCCCCCTTTCCCCGGCCGCCGTTCCGTGAACGGGTGCTTGACGACACAACGACGCCGATCTGCCTCTCCGGCGCAGAACCACGGCAGTCCCTCGCCGTCCAGTGAACGAGTCCTTGATGCAAAGACCGTGCCGGCCTGCCCAGCATTATGCCGGGCCGTGTTGCCGCGCTTCAGGCCGTGCCCGCGCCCTGCACTGTTCTTTCTTGAACCAATAGACTGATCGTTGGAATAAGGAAACCGATGACGGCCGGTCGCAAGATTAAATTGCGATCGGCCGTCATCGGCTTCCTTATTCCAACGATTAGTCTATTCGTTCACCGGGCAAAAAGGCGAAGAGTGCAGGGCGCCTGAGACACGGCCTGAAGCACGGCAACAGGGGTCGGCATGATGCTAGGGAGGCTGACACCGTCTTTGCATTAAGTACTCGTTCACGTACTGGACGGCGAGAGAAGAACAGTGGTGATGCACCGGAGAGGCATGTCGGCGTTGTTGTCTCGTCAAAGACTCGTTCACGGAACGGCGGCCGGGGAAAGGGGGCCCGTCTACAAAGTATATTGCGGCGTATAGGTGACCAAACATTCTAATCATCGGCACTAAAATGGAAGAAAGAGCCAAGTGGTATCTCAACTAGATATCATATGCCTCATACTTTGTTGGTCGAAAGAAATATTAACATTCCGGGATGGGGTCAGTGAGGCCAGGTAGAATGCACAAGAGATTGATATTTGTGCCATCGCACCAGGCTCACTGGCCCCACCCCAGAGTGTACAAGTGACCAAACAATTTAATCATCGGCACTAAAATGGAAGAAAGGCCAATGCAATTAAGAAGTAGCTAGTATGAACTAAATGGAATGCCTCATACTTTGTTGGTCGAAACAAATATTAACATCCAGGGATGGAGTAAGTGAGGCCAGGTAGGATGCACAAAATATTGATATTTGTGCCATCACACCAGGCTCACTTGCTCCACCCCCGAGTGTACGAGTGATCGACCAACCATCTAATCATCGGCAAGTACAAAAACACCAACAAACCAGCAACCATGGTGACATAAGTCAAGATGCTCAAACACACATAGCATGCATGGAGCAGATGCTCCAAAGGGATTATTCATCACTTGGTATATAGACCAAGTGATGCTGGCAAAAGAGAGGCCAATCAAGAACCAGTAAATCCAGTAAGTGATAGATATGCCTAAACAAGCAACAACACATAGCATATCCCAGCTAACCAGATGAGACAAGTCTTGGTAGCCAACTGAATCACCTAGCACCACCTAGCCTTTTAAAACCATCAGAAACAGTCCTTTTTCTTCAAAGGATACCACAGTGGCATTCATTTACATGATCCCCTACTGTGGATATCTCTATTTTCATCAAAGCCAACAAGAAAAGGATACCACAGTGGCATTCATTTACATGATTCCCTAATGTGAATATCTCTATTTTAGTATACCATCATAAGCATTCCATTTAAATCACACATTTTAGTATCTGTTCTTATCCAAGTTTTTGCCTCAGCCTTTGCATCATTGGCTGAGCCAAGACATCAAGCATCTGGCCAGGGAGCATTCTTTCTTTTTAGGGAACTATATGAACTATATGCACATGATCCAGTAAGCATCCCCACTAATCAGAGCATTATAAGCATAGTAGCATACCATAAGCTCACAAGAATCCATCAAGTAAATCTTCACAAGGATACCACAGTAGCATAGTAGCATACCATAAGCTCACAAGAATCCATCATTTTCTTCACAAGGATACCACAGTAGCATACCATAGTAGCATTTCATGCATTTAAATGAACCAGTAGCATCAAAACCAACCAAATGTCCAACTAGCAAGCAATACCAAGTGAGCAAGTCTTCATTACCTTGTACAGGTTCAGACATGGATTATAAGCATAGCAGCATAACAATATACTAACCACTAGCAATCCAGGCTCCAAATGGAACCTTTGGAGCAGATATATATAGAGCCAATATAGCATGTCACTGCTAGTAGCTGGTGTTCATATAGCATGTCCATTTAGTACCAAGCATAGCACCAATTTAGTACCAAGCATAGCACCAATTAATCAAGCAATATAGCAGCATCAGTAACAAGCATAGCACCAATTAATCAAGCAATATAGCAGCATCAGTAACAAGCATAGCACCAATTAATCAACTATAGCTCCATCAGTAACAAGCATAGCACCAATTAATCAAGCAATAGCAGCATGACCTGCACATGACACTTCACTAAAGCCAAAGCTTCAGTAAAGCACTTAATCAAGGCTTTCATGCAGTGCTTGACAGGCAACAACTGCAAGCAATGGGATCATAATTCAATCCATGTGCACATACCAGATAAATGGCATCAATGGGATCATAATTCAATCCATGTAATTAGCCAAGTTATACAGAATAAGAAAAGGGGAGCACAACAGCATTTCATCGAGCACAACAACAGTAGAAAATCACAGCAGCATTTCATCGAGCACTTTGTGCTCGCGCGGGAGAGGAAGAGGGAGGGGAGGGGAGGGAGCTCACCGACGACGACGGCAGTTGTGGAGGAGCTCACCGACGACGACGGCAGGGGTGGAGGTCGCGGCGGCTCCTCCACCTTGACGCGGCGGCGGCTCCTCCACCTTGACGCCGCGCCGCCCCTCCTCCTCCACGCCGCAGCGGCTTGTGCTGCTGGTGGCGGGGATGGGTGGAGCGTGGCGGCATGCGGCCCTCGCGGAGGAAGGCGGCGGTGACGGCAACGGCAGCGCTCGCCATGGAAGGCGGCGCGGGGAGAGGGGAGAAGGGGAGAGAGTGGTATACGGGCGAGGGAGGGGTACGACCATGATATAGGACACGTTATTTCTGTGGCGCACCGAGGCCAGTGCGCCACAGAACACGTCATTTCTGTGGCGCACCTATGCCAGTGCGCCACGAATACGTTATTTCGTGGCGCACCAAGTGCAGTGCGCCGTAGAAAAAGTGAAACCAATGATTGGGCGTGACAGGGTGTGGGCCCCACAAAGTTTTTGTGGCGCAGTGTTCCATGGTGCGCCACAAAATTAAGCTATTTCACGCCCTTGCCAGGTGCGCCACAAAATAAATTTATGTGGCGCATTTTTAATGGTGCGCCACAGAACTAAGCTCCGCCTATAAGGGTTTTCCTACTAGTGTTCCTCATGAGCTATAAAACATTGACACAAATAAGGGATGATAACTTTTGAATTGTTTAAAGGTAGCACATGAAGTATTTACTTGGAATGGTAGGGAAATACCACATAGTAGGTAGTTATGGTGGACACTGATGGCATAGGTTTGGTTTAAGGGTTTGGATGCACGAGAAGCATTCCCTCTCAGTACATGTCTTTGGCCAGCAAGGTTGATTAGCAAGCATAAGAGATGAGGGAAACAAACAAATATACATGTGATAGAAACAATCATGCATCTTACTTGTAAGCACAAACAATTTTAACTTTAGAATACTAAGCTAGGAACTAACTAGAAAGAAAGATAATAACATATCTACATGTATTTCCTCTTTTCTACTTAAACTCAAAGTGTTGTTGCTATTGACCAATGCTAAGTTTGCCAAAACCAAATAGATTTACTCAATGCTCCCAAAGTGATACCAATACTAACAACAAGATTAATCATATAATAGAGATTGCAAACTAAAATAAGATGTGCAATATGTAAATGATAAAACTTCTCATTAATATTCCATAACGATAACTCACACCAAGGGATACATAGATAACCAACTAAAAGAGAGATACTTCCACACTGCAACACATCTTATATGATAACTTCCCTACTCATGATATGACACTACTTGATAATAAAAAGGTAAAAGATAGTGATGATGTGATACCGCGGCACTCCCCCAAGCTTGGAACAAACCAAGGGGTGCCAATACCAATGATGAATTACTCCTTCGGCGGTGGTGGTGATGAATTCTTGATAAGCTTCTCAACAAGCTCCTTTAGCTCATCAATCTTGTACATGAGGTTGCGGATCATCTCCGAATTGTGCTCGACGCGGTTAAGAAGTATATCCGACGGCGAGTCCCAACTCTTAGAGTTGTTTCCCCACTCTTCAGCTTCAGGCTTCATCCTTCCTGCAGTGTTAGAACGATCTATATCCCACTTGCTAGGCAATACTGCCTTGGGAATCCTTTCAATTTGACTATTGTAAATTAGAGTGTGGAAGGGGTTGTAGGTGCCTGGAGGAGATGTCTTTGGAGCTAGGTAGTGACGTGGAACTTTCCTCCGGTGCGAATTCTTGCGCTCTTCTTGGAACTGAAAGGATTTTCCACCACCTCGATGCTTGCGATGGTGGCACGCGGGTATGCATGCGAGTCTTCCTTCACTTCTTCTTCATCTTCTTCCTTGACACTTTCGTCCACCTCTTTCCACTCGGGATCTTGAATATCTTCCTCCGGAAGCTCCTTGCCCTTGTTGTTGGAGGCCATGATGCTTCTAGATCAAAAACAAATCCTGGCAGAAAACAACCCGAAACAAAACGCGACGAGAAAACGATATACGGACCTCCAGGGGTCCGGGGGATTACATAACAGAAATTTTCACGACAGAAGGAAAGTACCAGGTCGAACCAGAGTTGGAGAGGGACAGCGAGGGGCTCTCCTCATAGGGCGGCGCGGCCGGGGGCCCGCGCCGCCTATGGGGGCACACCCGTGCGTCTCCTCCACTCCGTTTCGATCTCGTAATTTTTCATATTTTCCAAAAAATAGCAAAAACATTGTTCGGAAAGTTAAACGCGAACTTTTTATTACCAGTACTGTTACCTATTCAAAGTCGAACTCTGCAGAGCTGTCAATTTGACCTTTGATGAAAGCTTCCGGAGTTACCACTCGAATAACATCAACATCTTCATTATAAGAATCACCAGAGATATAATGCTTGAGTCTTTGTCCATTCACCACTTGTGTGGCATTACCTTGCAGAGAACTAATTTTAATTGCCCCTGAACGATACACCTCCACAATGACATATGGTCCTTCCCATTTTGAGAGTAATTTCCCTGCAAAAAATCTGAGACGAGACCGATACAATAGGACTTTATCTCCAACATTAAATTCTCTTTTGATAATTCTTCTATCATGCCATTTCTTAACTTTCTCTTTAAAGAGTTTAGCATTTTCATAAGCTTCACTTCTCCATTCATCTAGAGAACTCAATTGTAGCAATCTCTTCTCACCGGCAAGTTTAGGATCTTTATTTAGTTCTCTTACAGCCCAATAAGCTTTGTGCTCTAGTTCTAAAGGTAAATGACAAGCTTTCCCATAAACCATTTTATAAGGTGACATACCCATAGGATTTTTATAAGCAGTTCTATAAGCCCATAGTGCTTCCTTCAATTTACTAGCCCAGTTCTTTCTAGATTTATTAACAGTCTTTTGCAAGATAGATTTAATCTCTCTATTTGATAATTCTACTTGCCCACTAGTTTGAGGATGATAAGCGGAAGCAATCCTATGATTAATACCATATTTAGCAAGAGTTTTTCTAAAACCACCATGAATAAAATGAGAACCTCCATCAGTCATAATATATCTAGGAACTCCAAATCTAGGAAAGCATAACATCTAAAAGAGGTCTCACCATCAGCACTTTTTGTGGGTATGGCTTCCACCCATTTAGTAACATAATCAACAGCAACAAGTATATGAGTGTTACCTTCAAGAAGGGAAAGGACCCATGAAGTTAAATCCCCAACAATCGAATGGTTCAATAACAAGAGTATAATTCATAGGCATTTCATTGCGTCTGGAGATATTACCAACCCTTTGACATTCATCACAAGATAAAATAAACTTTCTTGCATCTTTGAAGAGAGTTGGCCAATAGAAACCTGATTGTAGAACCTTTTGCGCGGTTCTATCTCCGGCGTGATGTCCTCCATAAACACTACCATGACACTTACTCAATATCTCTTGTTGTTCATATTCAGGAACACATCTTCGCAGAATACCATCTACTCCTTCTTTATATAAGTGTGGGTCATCCCAAAAATAATGCCTCAAGTCATAAAAGAATTTCCTCCTTTGCTGAGGTGAAAAGGTTGGAGGCAAGTACTTGGAAACAATAAAGTTAGCATAATCAGCATACCAAGGGCTATCTCGCGAGCTCACCTTTATTACAGCCAATTGTTCATTTGGAAAACTATCATTAACAGGAACAGGATCATAAGCAATATTTTCCAATCTAGATAAGTTATCAGCAACAGGATTATCAGCACCTTTCCTATCTATAATATGTAAATCAAATTCTTGCAAAAGAAGCACCCATCTAATAAGCCTTGGCTTAGCATCTTTCTTTTCCGTAAGGTATCTAATTGCAGCATGATCAGTATGAATCGTAACTTTCGAATCAACAATATAGGATCTAAACCTGTCACAAGCAAAAACTATAGCTAATAATTATTTTTAAGTTGTAGCATAATTTCTTTGAGCAGCATCAAGATTTTTGCTAGCATAATGAATAACATTCAATTTCTTATCTACTCGCTGTCCAAGAACAACGCCTACATCAAAATCACTAGCATCACACATAATTTCAAAAGGTAAATTCCAATCAGGAGGTTCAACTACAGGAGCAGTTGTTAAGGCTTTCTTTAGAGTTTCAAAAGCTTCCTTACAATCATCATCAAAAACAAAAGGTACATCTTTTTGAAGAAGATTAGTAAGAGGCTTTGAAATCTTGGAGAAATCTTTAATAAATCTCCTATAAAACCCAGCATGACCAAGAACACTACGAATACCTTTAACATCCCTAGGATAGGGCATCTTCTCAATTGCTTCAACTTTAGCTCTATCAACTTCAATACCCTCTCGAAATTTTATGTCCCAATACAATTCCTTCATTAACCATAAAGTGGCATTTCTCCCAATTAAGAACAAGGTTAGTTTCTTCACATCTCTGCAAAACTTTATCAATGTTTCGCAAGCAATTATCAAAAGAATTCCCATAGACAGAAAAATCATCCATGAATACCTCTACAATATTCTCACAAAAGTCATGAAAAATAGCAGACATGCATCTTTGAAAAGTAGCAGGAGCATTACATAAACCAAAAGGCATACGCCTATAAGCATAAGTTCCATAGGGACAAGTGAAAGTGGTTTTCTCTTGATCTTTAGTTTTAACAACAATTTGTGAGAACCCAGAATAACCATCAAGAAAGCAAAAATGAGTATTTTTAGACAACCTTTCTAACATTTGATCAATAAAGGGTAAAGGGTAATGATCTTTCTTAGTAACCTTATTAACTTTTCGATAATCAATACACATTCTATACCCTACAACTACTCTTTGAGGGATGAGCTCATCATTATCATTAGGCACAACAGTCATTCCTCCTTTCTTAGGAACACAATGCACAGGACTAACCCATCTACTATCAACAATAGGATATATAATACCAGCTTCAAGAAGTTTTAATACCTCATTCCTTACCACATCCTTCATCTTAGGAATTAGACGACGCTGATGTTCAACAACAGGCTTTGCATCATCTTCCATGTTGATAGCATGTTGGCAAATAGAGGGAGAAATCCCTTCAAGTCATCAAGAGTATAGCCAATAGCTCCTCGGTGTTTCTTCAATATTTCAATAACCTTTCTTCCTCAAAATCTGAAAGCTTAGAACTAATAATAACAGATATATTTTCTTATCATCAATATGAGCATACTTAAGATTATCAGGCAACGGTTTTAAATCAAAAACAGGATCTTCCTTTGGTGGTGGTGTTGTACCTAAATCTTCAACCGACAAGTCATGTTTAAGAATAGGTTGACGAAGGAAAATTTCATCAAGCTCATTCCTTTCTTCCCTAAAGACTTCACTCTCACTATCCTCCAAATGTTGCTGCAAAGGATTATTAGGAGCAAGAGCAATAGATGCACACTGTTCAACTCTAAAATCATTATTAGGTAAATCAGCTTTATAAGGAGTTTTGGCAAATTTAGAGAAATTAAACTCATAAGATTCACCAGCAAATTTAGTCACAATTTTTTCCTTCTTGCAATCTATAACAGCTCCACAAGTATTTAGAAAAGGTCTACCAAAAATAATAGGACAAGACTTACTAGCAGCAGAACCAAGTACCAAAAAGTCAGCAGGATATTTAATCTTACCACATAGAACTTCCACATCTCGAACAATACCAATAGGAGAGATAGTTTCTCTATTAGCTAGCCGAATAACCACATCAATATCTTCAAGTTCACAAGAACCAATTTCATGCATGATCTCCGTATAAAGCTCATAAGGAATGGCACTAATACTTGCACCAATGTCGCATAAACCATAATAACAATGATCACCAATTCTAACAGAGAGCATAGGAACACTGGCTTTCCTAGACTTATTAGGATGTGAAACAATATTAGAAGCATCTTCACAGAAAATAATATGACCATCTTCTACATTTTCAGTCACAAGATCTTTAACTATTGCAATAGCAGGTTCAACTTTTATTTGTTCTTCAGGTTCTATAGGTTTCTTTGCACTTTTATTAACCGCACTAGTTATAACAGAATACTCCTTCATTTTAGCAGGGAAAGGAGTTTTTTCAATATAAGCTTCAGGAATAATATGATCACAGTTTCAATTATAGCACATTTATTTATAGATGAATCAATTTTATCTTTGTATGGTTCATGATACTTATCAAAATTCTTCCTAGGCAATTCAAAGTGAGAGGCAAAAGCTTTATAAAATTTGCAACGACTTGAGAATCAAGACCATAAGTAGCACTCATATTACGAAATTTATCAGTATCCATAAAAACTTCAATGCATTTATAATCATAGTTTATACCTGACTCTCTATCTTTGTCGTTCTCCCATCCTTCAGTATTCTCCTGGATCCGATCAAGAAGGTCCCTTTTAAACTCTTCTTTGTTGCGTGTAAATGATCCAGAACAAGAAGTATCCAGCAAGGTCTTATCTTGAAAAGAAAGTCTTGCATAGAAATTATCAATGATAATATTACCAGGAAGCTCATGAATGGGGCATTTGAGCATTAAAGACTTCAATCTCCCCCATGCTTGGGCAATACTCTCTCCATCATGAGGCCAGAAATTATATATGCGGTTCCGATCTTTGTGAATTTCACTTGGAGGATAGAATTTAGAATAAAATAAAGGCACAATGTCCTCCCAATCAAGAGAATCCCTATTCTTCAGCAATTTATACCAATGCGCTGCTTTACCAGACAGCGATATAGAGAATAGTTTCTTCCTAACTTCATCCATAGCAATACCTGCACATTTGAATAACCCGCATAATTCATGTAAAAACAGTAAATGATCTCCAGGATGGACAGTTCCATCCCCTTCATAGCGGTTATCCACAACACGTTCAATAATTTCATAGGTATTTTGTATGGAACCTCTTTCTCACCTGGCGCCTCATCCACTACCTTTGCAGTAGTAGTAGATTTTCCAAAGAGGAATTCAAGAGAAGACCTCTCCATAATGAATTATAGCAGCAGGCAGAAATAAAACAGCAAACAGTAAAGGTTTCCTTACCAATTCCACTTACCAATAGCGCTTCACTCCCCGGCAACGGCGCCAGAAAATAGTCTTGATGACCCACAAGTATAGGGGGTGTATCGTAGTACTTTCGATAAATAAGAGTGTCGAACCCAACGAGGAGCAGAAGGTGTTGACAAGCAGTTTCGATGAAGGATTCACTGTAAATGCTCACAGACAAGTATTCAGGGGGTTTTGATATACCGTATAAATAAAGTACAAGTAAATAAAATGCGAGAGTAATAATTGCAGCGAGTGGCCCAATCCTTTTAGCACAAAGGACAAGCCGGTTTGTTTACTTATAATGACCAAACGTTCTTGAGAACACACGGGAATTTAGTCTAGTGCTTTCGCTTCATATAGCTGATTAATCTTCATTGTTTTGATAAGTGTTGTGTGGGTGAACCTATGCTAATGCACCGCCCTTCCTAGGACTAATACATACTTGTGATTATACCCCTTGCAAGCATCCGCAAATACAAGAAAATAATTAAGATAAATCTAACTACAGCCTTAAACTCTGATCCTGCTATCCCTCCCGCATCGATATACCAACGGGGTTCAGGTTTCTGTCCTCAACCCCGCAATTAGCAAACGAATACAAGATGTATTCCCCTAGGCCCATAAAGGTGAAGTATCATGTAGTCGACGTTCACATGACACCACTAGAAGAATAACACCACAACTTAAATATCAAACCATTGAATATTACCCAACATAATTCACTACTAACATTTAGACTTCACCCATGTCCTCAAGAACTAAACGAACTACTCACGAGACATCATATGGAACATGATCAGAGGTGATATGATGATGAATAACAATCTGAACATAAACCTTGGTTCAATGGTTTCACTCAATAGCATCAATAACAAGTAGTAATCAATACCGGGAGAGTTTCCCCTATCAAACAATCAAGATTTAACCCTAGATGTTACAGCGGTGACGAGGTGCGGCGGTGGAGATGGCGGTGATGATGATGATGATGATGATGATGATGATGATGATGGTGATGATGATCCCAATGATGTCCAGCTCGATGACGGTGACGATGGAGTCGATTTCCCCCTCCGGGAGGGAATTTCAGATTTCAGCTCGGAGAGCTCTTTCTCTCCGGTGTTTTCCGCCCCGCAGAGGCGGCTGTGTCTCTTCGCGATTATTCCCGGAGCTAGGTTTTCGGACGAAGAAGTACGAAGGAGAGGAGGCCGAGGGGGGGTGGGCCCCCTCCCACAAGCGGCGCGCGGCCAGTGGCCCGCGCCGCCTATGGGGAGCCCATGGCGGCCCTCCTCGGCTCCTTTTGGCTCTCTCCGTCTTCTGGAAAAATAAGATTTTCGTGTACTTTCCGTCAATTGTTGATCTTCCGAAATATTGCATTCTGACGGTGCTTTTTCCAGCAGAATCCTGACTCCGGTGCGCGATTCTCCAATAATCATGAAACATGCAAAATAGATGAAATAACATAAGTACCATCTATAAATATGAAATATATCAATGAATAACAGTAAATTATGATATAAAATAGTGATGCAAAATGGACGTATCAATCCGCATATTGTAATATAGAGACCCCCCCTCAAAAAGATGAGGAATAAGCCCTCCTACTTGACCATCATTTTTTGCTCGTTCAATTATGATGGCTAGCATATCCACTACAATATTAAAAAGCATTGGAGACAACGGATCTCCTTGTCTCAAACCTTTTTTTTGTCTGGAAAGAATGACCAATGTCATCATTAACCTTTACTCCGACACGCCCCCCCTGAACAAATTGTTGTACTATTCTACACCACTATGGAGCAAATCCCTTCATTCTCAAAGTTTGTTGTAGAAATGGCCATTTCACTTTATCGTAAGCCCTCTCAAAGCCAATCTTAAAAAGAACTCCATCTTGTTTCATAGAATGTAACTCATGAATGGTTTCATGAAGAATGACCACCCCTTCTAATATATTCCTCCCGGGCATAAAGGCTGATTGTGTTGGTTTTATAACTGTTGGGGCAATCCCCATTATACGATTTGTGCCTTCTTTAGTGAATATCTTAAAACAGACGTTAAGCAAACAAATTGGTCTATATTGTTGTATTTGAACCGCATCCTCTTTCTTGGGTAGTAACGTGATTACGCCAAAATTCAGTTTGTAAAGAGGCAATTCCCATTACGAACCGATTAAAAAGCGCCATCAAGTCATCCTTTATTACCACCCAATTTTTTTTGATAAAACTCCGCCGGGAAGCCATCAGGCCCGGGAGCTTCATTATGTTCCATCTGAGAAATCGCTTCATAAACCTCTTCCTCAGAAAAAGGAGCTGTTGATACGTCTCCAACGTATCGATAATTTCTTGTGTTCCATGCCACATTATTGATGTTATCTACATGTTTTATGCACACTTTATATCATATTCGTGCATTTTCTGAACTAACCTATTAACAAGATGCCAAGTGCCTGTTTTCTGCTGTTTTTGGTTTCAGAAATCCTAGTAAAGAAATATTCTCGAAATTGGACGAAAAAAAGCCCAGAGGCCTATTTTCTCACGAAGCTTCCAGAAGTCCGAAGGAGAGACGAAGAGGGGCCACGGGGGAGCCAAACCCCAGGCGGCGCGCCCCTTGGCCGCGCGGCCGTGGTGTGGGCCCCCGTGCCGCCTCTCGACTTGCCCTTCCGCCTACAAATAGCCTCCGTGACGAAACCCCGCACCGAGAGCCACGATACGGAAAACATTCGAGACGCCGCCGCCGATCCCATCTCGGATCCCGAGATCGCCTCCGCACCCGCCGAGAGGATTCACCTCCCGGAGGACTCTACGCCATGGTCGCCTCCGTGTGATGTGTGAGTAGTCTACACTGACTATGGGTCCATAGCAAGTAGCTAGATGGTTGTCTTCTCCCATTGTGCTATCATTGTCGGATCTTGTGAGCTGCCTATCATGATCAAGATCATCTATATGTAATTCTATATGTTGCGTTTGTTGGGATCCGATGAATAGAGAATACTTGTTATGTTGATTATCAAAGTTATACATGTGTTGTTTATGATCTTGCATGCTCTCCGTTACTAGTAGATGCTCTGGCCAAGTAGATGCTTGTAACTCCAAGAGGGAGTACTTATGCTCGATAGTGGGTTCATGCCTGCATTGACACCTGGGACAGTGACAGAAAGTTCTAAGGTTGTGTTGTGCTGTTGCCACTAGGGATAAAACATTGATGCTATGTCTAAGGATGTAGTTGTTGATTACATTACGCACCATACTTAATGCAATTGTCTGTTGTTTGCAACTTAATACTGGAGGGGGTTCGGATGATAACCTGAAGGTGGACTTTTTAGGCATAGATGCAGTTGGATGGCGGTCTATGTACTTTGTCGTAATGCCCAATTAAATCTCACTATACTCATCATGATATGTATGTGCATTGTCATGCCCTCTTTATTTGTCAATTGCCCAACTGTAATTTGTTCACCCAACATGCTGTTCGTCTTATGGGAGAGACACCTCTAGTGAACTGTGGACCCCGGTCCAATTCTCTTTACTGAAATACAATCTACTGCAATACTTGTTTTACTGTTTTCTGCAAACAATCATCTTCCACACAATACGGTTAATCCTTTGTTACAGCAAGCCGGTGAGATTGACAACCTCACAAGCTTGGGCAAAGTAGTTTGGTTGTGTTGTGCAGGTTCCACGTTGGCGCCGAATCCCTGGTGTTGCGCCGCACTACATCCCGCCGCCATCAACCTTCAACGTGCTTCTTGGCTCCTCCCGGTTCGATAAACCTTGGTTTCTTTCTGAGGGAAAACTTGCTGCCGTGCGCATCATACCTTCCTCTTGGGGTTGCCCAACGAACGTGTGAAATACACGCCATCAAGCTCTTTTCTGGCGCCGTTGCCGGGAGATCAAGACACGCTGCAAGGGGAGTCTCCACTTCTCAATCTCTTTACTTTGTTTTTGTCTTGCTTTATTTTATTTACTACTTTGTTTGCTGCACTAAATCAAAATACAAAAAATTAGTTGCTAGTTTTACTTTATTTGCTATCTTGTTTGCTATATCGAAAACACAAAAAAATTAGTTTACTTGCATTTACTTTATCTAGTTCGCTTTATTTACTATTGCTAAAATGAGTAATCCTGAAGTTGAAGTTCGTTCATTTAAGCAACAAGGGGGAGAATGTTTAAAAGATGCTTGGTATAGAATTAGTGATGCCCATAATAGGTGCACTAAGAAACACTCCACCACTATCCTACTCAGGAATTTTTATGTTGGTATCTCTAGCTGGAATAGATATGTTCTTGATTGTCTCGCGGGAGGTAACTTCCTAGGTGCTCCCGCTTTAGAAGCTAGTTGCATTATTGAGAGTTTATTTGGAACACCACCTGTTAATGAAACTAAAAGTGAAACCTCCCTTGAGGATGTTATGAAAAAATTGGAAACCATAGAGAAAAATTGTAGCATTGAAACTAAAATGGAAATATTACTGGATAATACTGATAAACTTGATAAAATCCTAGGAGGAATTAATGAAAGAATTGCTACTCTAGAAACTTGTGCTATCCATGATAATCAAACCCATAGAATTGGTAAACTTGAAGAAGCTATGAGAAAATTGGGTTCAACTTTTTCTTCTCTTAAATTTAATGAGAAAGCTTATGTGGGTAAGGAGCAAAAATTCATGTATGTCTCTAAGGTGCCTAAACCAAAGAATTACTATAGGCCTAAAATTGATAAAACTCCCAACACCGCTGGTAATGATGTTGATGCTTCATCTCTCGATGTTACTTGATACACACTTTCGCGCCTAGCTAAAGGCGTTAAAGAAAAGCGCTTATGGGAGACAACCCAAGTTTTTACCTACAGTACTTTGTTTTTATTTTGTGTCTTGGAAGTTGTTTACTACTGTAGCAACCTCTCCTTATCTTAGTTTTGAGTTTTGTTGTGCCAAGTTAAGCCGTTGATAGAAAAGTAAGTACTAGATTTGGATTACTGCGCAGTTCCAGATTTCTTTGCTGTCACGAATCTGAGCCCACTGCCCTGCAGGAAGCTCAGAAAATTATGCCAATTTACGTGCATGATCCTCAGATATACGCAACTTTCATTCAATTTGAGCATTTTCATTTGAGCAAGTCTGGTGCCATTTTAAAATTCGTCAATACGAACTGTTCTGTTTTGACAGATTCTGCCTTTATTTCGCATTGCCTCTTTCGCTATGTTGGATGAATTTCTTTGATCCACTAATGTCCAGTAGCATTATGCAATGTCCAGAAGTGTTAAGAATGATTGTGTCACCTCTGAATATGTCAATTTATATTGTGCACTAACCCTCTAATGAGTTGTTTCGAGTTTGGTGTGGAGGAAGTTTTCAAGGATCAAGAGAGGAGTATGATGCAACATGATCAAGGAGAGTGAAAGCTCTAAGCTTGGGGATGCACCCGGTGGTTCACCCCTGCATATATCAAGAAGACTCAAGCTTCTAAGCTTGGGGATGCCCAAGGCATCCCCTTCTTCATCGACAACATTATCAGGTTCCTCCCCTGAAACTACATTTTTATTCGGCCACATCTTATGTGCTTTTTCTTGGAGCGTCGGTTTGTTTTTGTTTTTGTTTTGTTTGAATAAAATGGATCCTAGCATTCACTTTATGGAGAGATACACACTCCGCTGTAGCATATGGACAAGTATGTCCTTGGTTTCTACTCATAGTATTCATGGCGAAGTTTCTCCTTCGTTAAATTGTTATATGGTTGAAATTGGAAAATGATACATGTAGTAATTGCTATAAATGTCTTGGGTAATGTGATACTTGGCAATTGTTGTGCTCATGTTTAAGCTCTTGCATCATATGCTTTGCACCCATTAATGAAGAAATACATAGATGCTAAAATTTGGTTTGCATAATTGGTCTCTAAGGTCTAGATAATTTCTAGTATTGAGTTTGAACAACAAGGAAGACGGTGTAGAGTTTTATAATGTTTTCAATATGTCTTTTATGTGAGTTTTGCTGCACCGGTTCATCCTTGTGTTTGTTTCTAACAAGCCTTGCTAGCCTAAACCTTGTATCGAGAGGGAATACTTCATGCATCCAAAATACTTGAGCCAACCACTATGCCATTTGTGTCCACCATACCTACCTACTACATGGTATTTTCCAGCCATTCCAAAGTAAATTGCTTGAGTGCTACCTTTAAAATTCCATCATTCACCTTTTGCAATATATAGCTCATGGACAAATAGCTTAAAAACTATTGTGGTATTGAATATGTAATTATGCACTTTATCTCTTATTAAGTTGCTTGTTGTGCGATAACCATGTTTACTGGGGAACGCCATCAACTCATTGTTGAATTTCATGTGAGTTGCTATGCATGTTCGTCTTGTCTGAAGTAAGGCGATCTACACTGAGTTGAATGGTTTGAGCATGCATATTGTGAGAGAAGAACATTGGGCCGCTAACTAAAGCCATGTTCCATGGTGGAAGTTTCAGTTTGGACAAACATCCTCAAATCTCTAATGAGAAAAGAATTAATTGTTGTTGAATGCTTAAAGCATTAAAAGAGGAGTCCATTATCTGTTGTCTATGTTGTCCCGGTATGGATGTCTAAGTTGAGAATAATCAAAAGCGAAATCCAAATGCGAGCTTTCTCCTTAGACCTTTGTACAGGCGGCATAGAGGTACCCCTTTGTGATACTTGGTTAAAGCATATGTATTGTGATAATCCAGGTAGTCCAAGCTAATTAGGACAAGGTGCGGGCACTATTAGTACACTATGCATGAGGCTTGCAACTTATAAGATATAATTTACATGATGCATATGCTTTATTACTACCGTTGACAAAATTGTTTCATGTTTTCAAAATCAAAGCGCTAGCACAAATATAGCAATCGATGCTTTTCCTCTATGAGGACCATTCTTTTACTTTCAATGTTGAGTCAGTTCACCTATTTCTCTCCACCTCAAGAAGCAAACACTTGTGTGTACTGTGCATTGATTCCTACATATTCGCTTATTGCACTTATTATATTACTCTATGTTGACAATATCCATGAGATATACATGTTACAAGTTGAAAGCAACCGCTGAAACTTAATCTTTCTTTGTGTTGCTTCAATACCTTTACTTTGAATTATTGCTTTATGAGTTAACTCTTATGCAAGACTTATTGATGCTTGTCTTAAATTGCTATTCATGAAAAGTCTTTGCTTTATGATTCACTTGTTTACTCATGTAATCACCATTGTTTTGATCGCTGCATTCTCTACATATGCTTTACAAATAGTATGATCAAGTTTATGATGGCATGTCACTCCAGAAATTATCTTTGTTATCGTTTACCAGCAGAACTAAGCTTGGGGATGCTGATACGCCTCCAACGTATCGATAATTTCTTGTGTTCCATGCCACATTATTGATGTTATCTACATGTTTTATGCACACTTTATATCATATTCGTGCATTTTCCGGAACTAACCTATTAACAAGATGTCAAGTGCCGCTTGTTTTTCACTTGTTTTTGGTTTCATAAATCCTAGTAAAGAAATATTCTCTGAATTGGACGAAATAAAAGCCCAGAGGCCTATTTTCTCACGAAGCTTCAGAAGTCCGAAGGAGAGACGAAGAGGGCCACGGGGAGCCAAACCCCAGGCGGCGCGCCCCTGGCCGCGCGCCCCGTGGTGTGGGCCCCGTGCCGCCTCTCGACTTGCCCTTCCGCCTACAAATAGCCTCCGTCGCGAAACCCCCGCACCGAGAGCCACGATACGGAAAACATTACCGAGACGCCGTCGCGCCGATCCCATTCTGGGGATCCCGAGATCGTCCCGCACCCCGCCGAGAGGGGATTCACCTCCCGGAGGACTCTACGCCGCCATGGTCGCCTCCGGTGTGATGTGTGAGTAGTCTACCCTGGACTATGGGTCCATAGCAGTAGCTAGATGGTTGTCTTCTCCCCATTGTGCTATCATTGTCGGATCTTGTGAGCTGCCTATCATGATCAAGATCATCTATATGTAATTCTATATGTTGCGTTTGTTGGGATCCGATGAATAGAGAATACTTGTTATGTTGATTATCAAAGTTATACATGTGTTGTTTATGATCTTGCATGCTCTCTGTTACTAGTAGATGCTCTGGCCAAGTAGATGCTTGTAACTCCAAGAGGGAGTACTTATGCTCGATAGTGGGTTCATGCCTGCATTGACACCTGGGACAGTGACAGAAAGTTCTAAGGTTGGTTGCCGTTGCCACTAGGGATAAAACATTGATGCTATGTCTAAGGATGTAGTTGTTGATTACATTACGCACCATACTTAATGCAATTGTCTCTGCTTTGCAACTTAATACCGGAGGGGGTTCGGATGATAACCCGAAGGTGGACTTTTTAGGCATAGATGCAATTGGATGGCGGTCATGTACTTTGTCGTAATGCCCAATTAAATCTCACTATACTCATCATGATATGTATGTGCATTGTCATGCTCTCTTTATTTGTCAATTGCCCAACTGTAATTTGTTCACCCAACATGCTGTTCGTCTTATGGGAGAGACACCTCTAGTGAACTGTGGACCCCGGTCCATTCTCTTTACTGAAATACAATCTACTGCAATACTTGTTCTACTGTTTTCTTCAAACAATCATCTTCCACACAATACGTTAATCCTTTGTTACAGCAAGCCGGTGAGATTGACAACCTCACTGTTTCGTTGGGGCAAAGTACTTTGGTTGTGTTGTGCAGGTCCCACGTTGGCGCCGGAATCCCCGGTGTTGCGCCGCACTACATCCCGTCGCCATCAACCTTCAACGTGCTTCTTGGCTCCTCCTGGTTCGATAAACCTTGGTTTCTTTCTGAGGGAAAACTTGCTGCTGTGCGCATCATACCTTCCTCTTGGGGTTGCCCAACGAACGTGTGAAATACACGCCATCAGCTGTCAAGATCTCATTCTCAACATCTAAAATTTGAGTAATGTCTTGCACCTCCTCTTCCACCAAAGAAATATTATTTGACACCGGTGCCCCAAATAATTTCTTATAAAACTCAGTAATATAGACCTTTAGATTGTCTTCACCAACAATAGTTCCTTCTTGTTTCTCTAACTGATTTTTTTTCTTTTTTCGATGTTTCCCATTTGCAATCAAATGGAAGTATCTCGTATTACTCCCCCTTCTTGAATATGTTTAAATTTTGATCTTTGAGCCCATTTAGACTCCTCTTCTCTTCTTAACTTATTTAGACTTTCATTTGCATTTTTAAGGACTTCCTTTTCTGACAATGTCAAATTAATTGTTTCCGCTTTCACATCTAAAAGATCAATAATACCTACCAATATCTCCTCCTTTTTATACTCCCCACTTTGATTTTTTCCCCACCCTTTAAGGAATTTTATTATTTGTCTTAACTTATTTAACCAAACATCCATCGGATTCAAACCCACCATAACCGAATTCCATTCTTTCTCAATCATTTGAAAAAAAACTTCTTGTCGCAACCAATGCAACTCAAATGAAAATTTTGGCTTATTACCCAAATGTGCTTTCACCCCTGAATCAATAAGAATCGGTATGATCGGGACCGTCCTGTCAATGCACGAACAATGACTAAGGGAAATTTTTTGTTCTCATGAGATGGAAGCTAGAACTCTATCTAACTTCTCATAAGTTGGTTCCTCTCGACGACTTGCCCAAATAAACTGTCTCCCCAATAGAGCAATTTCACGCAAGTTCAAATGTTCAATAATAGCATTAAAAACAAAGGGCCAACGCGCTTTGAAATTATCATTAGTTTTCTCCTCACGTTTTCGTATAATATTGAAATCACCACCTACCAACATAGGTAATGTTTCAGTCTCACATGTCCTTACTATTTCTGCCAAAAATTCAGCTTTATGTGCATCTTGGGCAGCCCCATAGACAGGCACTAGAATCCATTCGAAACCATCCCTTTTACACTTGATATGGAGCTTTACACAAAGTCTCCAGCGCTCACTTTTAACACCTCAAGATCTGAATTAATCCCAACTAAAATACCTGTGTCGACCATGTGGTGGTAAATTTAACCAAGAGTAATAAACCCACAGCGAAGTTGTTTCAAAAAATGAATAGAGAAATTAGATCTTCCAGTCTCCAATAAGGCTACAAAATCTAATTTATGCTCCCTAATTGCCTCTTTCACAAACAAATGCTTAGTCATATCCCCAAAACCACCAGGATTCCAATTTCTACCTTTTAGATTCTGCATTAAGAAAACTGTTTTCTAATTTTTCTCCTAGTACTTCTACGAATATTATTAGTATCATAAGTTTTTCTGACCCGAGTTTTCTTTCCCTTAATTACCGGCTGTAAATGATCCAACTAATCATCTAAGTCGAGTGGGATGCCATCATCCTCAATCAAATCCTCACACAAAGTAGAAACTTTAGACATCACAAGAGTTGACGGGCCTTCACATTCTCATCTACATTCTTTTGCAACATTGTTAAAATTTGTTCTTCTTCTACCAACTTAATCCCTTTAATAGATTCTACTACCTCCCCTTTGGACTGTCCTAAATATATTCCCAAATGCTCCGCCTTAAGAATAATTTTAGAATCGGGTATATTAACAATAGAATATTTAGGAGCAAAGGCTTACCCGCACCGGAAGAGCTATCCTCAACCGTGCATTCATCATTGCCTTCTCCATCTGAGGCATATCCACATTAGGCTGGCATCCCAGCCTAGAGCTAGTCCTCACACCCACTGAAGGTTTAGGAATTCCCCCAAAAGCAATAACCTCCTCCATGGTAGGTTGAACTGACATATTTTGAGAGGAACAATCTATTAGGGATAAAGAAACCGATGGTTTTGCAGTATTCGGTGAAGTCGAAAAAGGCACTGGGTATTACCATTAGTCATTGTAGATGAGGCAATCCCCACCGAGTCCTGAAGACCAATGTTATTAATTTCCCCCTTGCAGCCATCAACCTATATGTAGTACCTCCATTAGTTTGTTCCAGCGAACTAACCAATGTGTGTTCCAAAACCAAACCTGCACCATCAGAAAAACCTCCATCGTGAAAGGGATTGGAATTTAAAAACGAACTACAATTCTGCACATTCCCCAAATCAAAATCATGAGAAATCGAATCATTTAAATTATCCTCAGACATACCATTACCCGCAGAACAGCCTGGCACAACAGATCCGTTCATCCAATCATTTGCTACCACAGAATCGGTGCCCATCATTAGCAAATCATTGCCACCTGCAAAGATTCCCGCCTTGTCCGCGCATCAGCCTCGGGATTGTCTCTGTGGCTCGGGAGACCACACTTTTGTCGGGCAACAAGATCCGAAGAAGATCCCTCGCGCACCTCCCTCCTACACATGGCCATGCCCAGTTGGTCGACCGCCTCCGCAGAGCTGACGCACACGCGTGCAAATGGCGTGCTTGGCAATACCGCCGCTGCTGTCGGCCCTCCTCATTGGCTGCATGCGCGCTGGCCTGTCGCCCGGCCACCAGCTGCCCAACGGCAGACAGCGGCTCCACGCCCCAAGGACCGACCAGGTGAGATCCCGAGGGAGATCCTCTAGCGTGCTGATCTGCAGCAAAATCCGTGCAAGAAATGTCCTTTAGTGACACAAAATCAACATGTGATAAAGCCTTATAAAATAGCTCTTTTTGGTTCAATTTTTTTGCACAAGGAGGTATACCTATAGGAGTAAGTTTTACATGCATTGTGCCAATCTGAATAGCATCCAAATTACCAAGTTGCTCTTGCATTCTATCACCTCCATTATTCATATGTGAAGCATCTTGCTCATTAGTGTTGGAAGTTGCCTCCATATCATTTCCTTTGTTGTCCATGTCGATATCATGACCACTCCCATCTTTCTTTTCTCCCTGATGTTCACCATCTGACGTGGGCATTACCCTTCGGGTAACCGACATTGCCCTATCCTGATAAATCTAACTGGAGGCCCATGAAGGTACTCGATGGCAAGGCGGGCACTTGGACGATGCAGCAGAAGATTCCTTGACGGACAAGACAAAGAAGGAGCCGAACAAGGAAAGTTTAGAGCTAGGACTCCTGTAAACCTAGTCGTACCCGGTTGGACCTCTTGAGACCTGGCCTCCTATATGAAGGCCAGGAGAGGGGCTACCGAGGGACAATCAATCTTAGCAACTTTAGCCACCAGAAGTCTAGAGCTAGGTCGCCGCAGCACTTAGCCTTTCGACGAGATCTCAGCCGAAACCTTCGGCACCCCATTGTAACCCAATATTCTCATAATCAAGAACAGCATAGCAGGACGTAAGGGTTTTACCTCATCGAGGGCCCCGAACCTGGGTAAATCGCTCTCCCCGCTTGTCTGAGAACCGATGTCTCGTGTCAGCCCACAGGATTCCATCAACCCTAAGCCCCATCGAGGGCATTGCCGAGGAGTACCTCGACAATTGGCGCCATCCGTGGGAAATGTTTCGGCACAAGATCGATCATCGGCGAACCCGTCATGTCATCGCAGCTTCATCGACGCCATCATCGCCAAGTCTTGGAAGCCCGATTCGATTTGGCTCCTATGAATTCACCCCGCACAACGACTCTTCTCGCTCGACTTTCTCGATCTACAAGGAAACATGGAGATGACCTTCGGCAGCGTCCACTACAACGTCAACTCGGAAGGAGTCCTTCGACTGCTGGAACCACTCGCTCCAGATCGACAGTCCAAGCACGTCGTCGTCAGTCGACCTTTCGGCTGGTCTAACGGACTCAACGAACTCGCCTTCGTCAAGCCCTCGTTCAACGTCTTCAATGTCGGTCGGATCCGATAATCCCGCATCTTCGGAGATGACCTCGTACTACTGCTTGAACTGCGATACCAGGCACGGGCTAGGATCAAGCGACACACCGTTCATCTGCAACGCCCAGTATTCATCGGGAGAGGATAGTGTCGACAGCATCGTCCAAGGTGCCACCCGGAAAACGGCACACCACCAGGTTTATGTCGCCAATAACACGGGAAACACAAGGCACAGGGGAGACGGAGACCACACCCCCGTTCTAGTAGGAGCTAGTTTTGAAAACAGCGCCAGCAACAACAACAGCGATTACACCATCACAGAGGAGGAGTGGGCAGCAGCCAAGGCAGCCGTGCTTAACAACACACCGCTCCCCGCAGGAACCTCGGTTGGAACCCTCAACGCTTATCGCTCTATATTAGAGAAAAACCGGGAGCGCCTATCGAAAGAGCAAGCCACCCTCGAGAGACGCCTATCCACTGCAGACCAATCTAGTGAACGACGGAGGGGCTCGCGAGGAAGCGCCTCTCGAAGCACTCAAGGAGCAGGCAAGCACCGATCAAGGTTATCCAGACTTTCGGAAGATGACGCAGGGAAATAACGTCGAATCTGACAAAGTCTTTTATGACCACGGACACCGCGGGCATGCCACGGCCAAAAACCGTCGCAGGAGCAACCGCCAATCTCGCAGCATACCTCATCAATCAGCGCCCTGAAGGTTCTATGGCCCAAGCCCATCGAGGTGCCCTAGAAAGTCTCGCGATATTGGGAGACAACCTGGTCCCGCGGAAGGAAAAGACCACGTTACAGGCCAGTGGCTCAAAGCATCATGCGAGAGATGCTCGAGATGAAATCACCCAGAGCAGAATCGACAAAGCAAGGCGACGACGCGCCGCTAGGGAGGAATATGACAGTGATTCTTCGGATGAAAGCCAGGAGAACGACGGCGAGCTAAGGGGGGCCGATTGTTTAAGCTACAAAATCCGCGAGGCGATGCCACCCAAAAAGTTCAAGCCCACTCCTACTGACGCCGCCAAATACGATGGACAGCAGGAGCCGAGGTCCTGGATAGACGACTACTTGCAGACCGTGATTCTGCACAAGGGAAATCAGATAGCAGAATGCAATGCTTGACAGCTTTACTCGAAGGATTCAGCACGAGCTTACAAGAGGCCTCGCCGAAGGGTTCCATCAAATCATGGGACGACCTACGCTCGTTGCCAATTTCCAAGCAACATACAAAAGGCCCGTCGGGATTGAGGAATTACGGCATTGCCAGCAAAAGCAGAAGGAATCGATGCGTGCATACATCGGGAGATTCACCAAGCTCTTAAACGCTGCCGAAGATGTCTCTGTCGACAGAGCAATCGATGCTTTCAGCGATGGCATCCGACGTGAAACCTACATAGAGGAACTCGGGCGCAAAAAGCCAAAAACTATAACCAAGTTAATGGAAATCGCCAACAGCTGGGTGATGGCGAGGACAACGTACGAAGGCCGCAACAGCGCAGTGATGACGAAGATGACGACCAGCCGAAGCACGACTCGAGTGGATGAAGGGATCGCCATAAGAAAAGAAAAACCGCAGTTACGATGATAGTAACCTGGTAGCTGCAGGATACTCCCGGTGGACAATCGTACGATTTATGTGATTTGATCGGCAGGATGGCACCGGAACAACTCTGGAAACCGCGGCAACTACAAACCACGACCACAGAGGACTCCCGAGCTACCCTTCGCCGAACAGATAAACGCTCCTTGCTACTTGCATTCGTACGTCGACTCTAAGGACAACAAAACGAAGTCAAGCCACTTGCTCAGAGATTGTAGGCAGTTCATTGAAATGCAGAAACTCATCCAGCAGGCGCCACCACCGCCACCACCACCACCTCCACCGCAGCATCAGGTCCAGCAGGCTCAACCTCACCAACCCAATGAGGCGTTTCCACCACCACGTGGGCAGATGAGCATGATCCACAGGACAGGTGTTTCAAGAAGAGAAATGAAGAAGCTCACCCGAGAAATCAATCTGGCAGAAAGTATCATGGCGAACATCCCTGAGTATGTCGAGTGGTCCTCTCAGAACATTACGTTCAGTCGAGCAGATCACCCGATGACCATACCAAAACCAGGACACGCTGCCTTAGTAGTCGAGGCACAAATCGGGGGGTTCAAGATGAGCAAAATCTTCATGGATGGTGGAAGCGGACTAAACCTGATATTCGTCGACACAATCAAAAGTATGGGGATCACCATGAGAATGCTAGAGGATACTGACACCTGTTTTCATGGGATTCTCCCCACTTCACCGGCGTACTCTCTTGGCAAAGTTTACCTGAACGTCGTCTTCGGCAAACCCGACAACTTCAGGAAGGAAAAGATCGAGTTTGAAGTCGTGAACTGGGAATCACAGTACCACGCTATACTCGGAAGACCAGCTTATGCCAAGTTCATGGTTGTACCGCACTACGCATACCTCAAGCTGAAAATGCCTGGGAGCAACGGGACAAACATCACAGTCTATGGAAGTTTCTCACGCTCAGACAATTGTGATCGCGACTTTCGTAGGATTGCTGCAAAGTTCGGGTCAAATAGAAATCACCGATCTCCTTCCAAGTCATCGCCACGCGATAATAAGGAAGAAAAACACGTCAGGGAAACGAAGAAGAAGCCAGCCGCCTTGCCCTTAAAGCTTCGGCAGCAGAAGCTTCGGCAGCACAAACCCCTGAGGAAACCAGCAACGCTGCAGCTACCACTAACGTGGTGGAGAAGCCAGGAGATAAGAAGAACCCTTTCCTTGCTTAAGAAATGAATAGTTTAGTTTTTCCTTTACTTTAACAGGGCCTTCCTTTTTTTCGCCCCTTAGTCCTGTGCTTACTTTATTAATGAGAACTTAAGTTTTGATTCCTTGAAAAGCATTGCAGTAATTCGGAGCATCCAAACCGCATCATCGTAAACCTTGCTTACGCCCCTCGGCGAACGATGGTGCAACGTAGTACGCGGCAAAAGATTGTGCTCCGAAAAAGCCTCTACGAGTGCAAAGGATGCAAAAACAAACAAGGACGCTGACCTTTCCCTCTGCTACAGATGCCTCTACGAGCGCCGTAAATAGCAAGAGTCTGGAAATACATATAAAACAACCCACGTTCGATATTTTACTTATGGAAATATCAAAGAACAACGGGCTCATCGGCAGAGTTAGTGCCCCGAAATATTCGGGAGTGACTGTCGAAGCATACATCGGTTGAAAGCAAAGTTGCACATACAACGGGTTTAGCAAGACCTGCAACACGAGCTGATCACTCAAACAATTTGCTGACCAACGAATACACATACGCTTAAACGGGCAATTAAGATTTGCTCCTTCAAAATTTGCCAACGGCATTAACACGGTAAAAGTACATATATATATGTACCTACCGAAAAAATAAGTTTCAACTACACAATGCAAACGCTTGGATGAAGTAGTCAAATTATCTATTTACAATAAGAACTTGACCCTGAATTACTCTTGCAAAGTATCTTTTTCTTCAGGTACCTTCGAGTCTTTTTCCAGCCTCTCGACAATTATATTGGACGGCAGTATCACCTTCGGGTACAGAAATTCCAAATCGCCCACTGCATTGGCAATGGATAGCAAGTTTGTCGAAGGATAACGTGCAAGGACGAGGGCAAGCGTAAATCTGGCCCCTGCAAAAACCTGAGCTCGCACCAAGTCTCGAATTTTCTTGGTGTTCCTAAATTCAGACATCAGAGTCAACAGCGTAGGAGGGACCGCGTTCAAGGGGAACATCGTCCTCCAAATTACCCTTAGGGCTTTGTAGCACTTGTCGAAGAAATGGTGGACCTGCTGGACCCGATCTTGGAATTGTGCGACAGCCGAAGCTTTCGAGTGCTCCCTCCAGAAAATTTCCTCGGCTGATGACAGCTGAGTCAATGCGTTCACGCGCTCGTGAATCCGCTTGTTCTCTTCAGCACGGTTCAGAGCTATGACTAGCAAAGGAATCAAAAGAAGATCAGACAATGCATTTTTGACAAAGAGTAATGAGCGCAAGGACCAGGGAACTTACAGTTCAAACTTCGGTGGCCTTATGCAGTTAGTAAGAGCGTAGCGCTCTCACGTCGGCTGCAATCTCGCTCTTCTTCTTGATAATGGCAGCCAAGGCATAGGTATTGCGCATATCCTTTTCCATCTGCGCGATCCGATCCTTCATACGTTGGATTCGATCATCTTCAGAAAGAGCACCCGAAGAATCATCGACAAACGCAGGCACTGGGAAAACCTACAAAAACAGCGTCAAGGGTATGACGGATCGTATCGCTTCAGCATTGAAAGTAACTCCCATCGGGAGAGTGCAAGTAAAAATGTCATAACAAGAGTGTGCTAGCAACATTGCTAGCACGGAATTTATTACAATCACAAGTTTTGCGACAGAACATTGTTTCACATCAATTCAAAAAGAAGTTTGTTACAAAAATCAAGGGGCTTGAGTCTGGGTCGATAAACTTGGGCCAGCCGATGTTTTCTTTGATGAAACCAGCTCAAGGAGCTGGCGTGCGCATTAAGAGCTGACGTTTTGAAGATGCTTAAATCAATAAACTGCCCATCTTGATCTTTCGGCAGCTCCTTAGACATCTCCTCAATATCGGCCTTGAAGCCATGACCCATCAGGGAGGGCACCATAGGTACGCGAAGTACGTTTGAATACCTCGATAACCTCCTTGGTGTCGACTGCGAAGGCATCGATCAGCTGCCCCAGAGTCCTGTCTTGACTAATTTTGGGGAAGATCATCGAGTGCATCCGCGCCATGGCACCTTTGCCCTTTTCAAGGAGCTCCCGTGTAAGCTGGTGTGAGGCAAGAGTCATTGACACACCGTTTGCCGGAGAGTTGTTTGGAATTTTATCCAAGGCATGGGCAGGGATGTCAGCGGCCTCTGCAAGAGAATGAAATAGGAGAGATTACCAACAAAGGATCGCATTCGCAAAGTAATAATCGACAAAGAAGCATGTAAACATAATTACAAAGCTAAAGAAGACTCGGCGAAGAAGATCATCTTTTCGCCACCCAAGCTTCAAGAACCAGCCTAGACGCTCCTCCTCCTTCAGTTTTTCCTTAGCCTGCCAAGTTCCTCCTTCAGGAGTCAACTTTGCGAGCTTCGCGGCCATTTTGATTGCGCCTTCCACTTCGAGGAAGAAGACGAACTTCCTTCTAGCCGAACCTTGTCTCGTTTCTGTGGAAGTAAATTGGGAGGCGAAGGCCACCAAAGAAGATATAACGCCCGTGCATCCTTAAGGAAAGGGGAAAATAGATGTTTGACGAAGAATCATTAATCAAGGCACATTCAGGAAAGTTATGCGAGTGATCGAGAAAGACTTCAGTGCTTTCCCGAAGGAGGGTCGGGCGGCGCAATGGCTGAATATCCTTCCCTAGAAAGGGAGGAAGCACCGATACTGGGCCACAAAGAGGAGCCAGCTTCGAAGTCGCGACGCCCGGCGTAACGGCGCGTATTTGGCCTTCTTGACGGAGGCTCGATGAAACCTTCGTCACTACGAAAGAGAATGGTTGGCAAGAGTTATGAAAGAAATGCGAATGATGAAAGCAAAATACGAATTTTAGGAAAAAGGCACTTACAGGTCAAAGAGATCGTCTTCATCGACAAAGCCGCCATTTGATATCTTCGCAGGCGAAGCTCTGGCCTCCTCCACAGCTGCATTAACAAAGGCATCATGATCAGCGTTTTCATCACGCACTGATCCCGCTATGTCGCAAGTGATCTGATCGGGGAGGAAGGCGGTGAAGACAGCTTCAGAATTTGGATCATCGTGTTCATTCTTTGAGCTCATGAACTCAAGTAGATGAAAATCAACAGAGCTGAGGAACCTCTTCCTCGAGTGTCATTTGGTGATCATGCAAGTTTTCAACCATGGGATCCGTCGAAGGAAAGAACAAATAAGAACAGTAATAGTCGTGTCAACCAAGTGGAACAGGGTAATAAGAGTGTGAGAAGGAAAATTTACCTCTGTCAGCGGATGATCGGCATCAAGAGGTGAATAAGAAGATATCAACGGGATCGAGTCTTCTTGACTAAAGAGAGTGAGGCGTCGAACTTCGTCAAGCAGCTCCTTTTCCGATAGTTCAGCAATGTTTATCCTGGTCTCATCCTTCGGACCCGAATACAACCACATCGGACGAACCCTGACCATGACTGGCTGGACTCGACGTTTCAAGAACACCGCAGCCACCTCTGTGCCGATCATGGTTTGGCCGTCGGTTTCTTTGATCCGAAGAAATTTGGCAAATAACTCATCGCTGATGTCCTTTCTTGGAGAGAGGATGTTCTTCCAAGAATGCTTAGGTTTGGCTTCAAGGACGTCGGCAAAGCAAGGAAGCTGGGACTCGATTGTTGAGGAATCCTTAACATAAAACCATTTCAGTCTCCATCCTTGCACGGATTCTCTCATTGGAAAACTGAAATAATTGACCTCTGAACGGACAACGAATCCCACTCCCCCAATGACGAAGGGTCCATTGCTACTGTTGTCTCTCTTTACGAAGAAGATTTTCTTCCACAACCCAAAGTGAGGCTCGATGCCCAAGAACGCCTCGCAAAGGGTGATGAACACAACAACGTGAAGGATTGAGTTGGGGGTAAGTTGCCACAGTTGGATTTCGTAAGTCCGCAGAAGGCGATGAAGGAACTCGTGAGCAGGAAGCGAGAGACCCCGATACAAGAACGACAAGAACATCACGGTAAAACCAGCAGGAGGATTGGGCCGAGAGATCGCACCTGGGAGAATCACATTCCCGCGAGGAGATTAGCCCAAGGCTTCGGGCCCTCTTTCATCACGCTTCGTGATGGAGGACGCTAGCCAATCTCCGGGTTTGGCACGATCGCGAGCCTGCGGTGCGGGCGGCGCCGTAGTTGGGGAGGAGCATCTGTGGTGACCCGACATACTGCATGGTGTAGTATGCAAGTCTGATATAACACCAATGAAACACCATTCCACTAGTATTATATCGCTCAGAGTGGTACAACAAAAACATATGCGGGTCCAAGGCATGTCTATAGAATTACACACAGACTCTGTTACATAAGATCCTCATACTTTACAATGAGGTAAAACTACAAATAAACTCCAGAAGAACGACTCGTGGTCTAATCCTAACACGAACTCTACTTGTAGAGTATTTAACTAGCTACAGAGGCTATGAATAGATTCTAGCTAAATAGGAGCTAAGTTTAGGAAGCTAGTTCCTTTCTATTGCTAATAGGTTTTCTCCATGGTAGTTGTGGTGTTTGACTCTTCCGGCAGGTTCCTGTCCCCTTGAAGTATTTGTAGACTCCTCGGTCTTCGAGTTGCATGGTAGATCCTCCTTCGATGCCTCCATATCTAAGCAGGGGATTTAAGAGTGGGATGAGTACGAGCGTACTCAACAAGTTCATTATAGGAAAGATGTGTTTAATGCACTAGCTACAACATCAGACCAGAAAGTCTAATACCAATGCAGGTTTTCATAACCATTTCTTCAAAATGTTTCTTTTATTCAGAAGAACTATGTCCGTCACCTTCACCGGTTTACTAGAACTTCATGGAGTTCCTTTCGGCAGCGTTCAGCCCAAAACCCGGAATGTAAAGTGACAGTCACGATTCATTACACTCTGCAGAGGTGTGTTGCTTTACCCATAAGAGATCTTAACCTTGGTGCCAACCGAGTCATGTTCTCGTCCACACTTCCTTTGGTGTGAGGCCCGGTATAAGGTCATAGCCAATCATATTCCTCCGCTACCTCGCACACCCACCCTTTGTTGCATCCCCGACCCTGGGTCCTCGCCGGTGTACTTATACCAATTAAGGATGGCCCCCGACCACGACAACAATCTGGGATCGAACCAAACTCCTTCGCCGGTAGATGCAACCCCTCATAGACCGCAATACCGTGGGGAACTTATGGCTTCCCCAGCCACCGCTTGCTCCTCGGGCGACAAGTGTCTACGGACAATGCCGTGGGGAACTTTTGGCTTCCCCAGCCTACCGCTTGCCCCCGACAGATTACAAGTGTCTACGGTAAAGCGCATCCGTTGATGTACAAGAGGTGGAAATACGATTGACTATTCCGTCCCACTCCAGATCTTATGGTTAACACGGTTATTACGGCACAAGAATCACTGACGACATTTGTTGTTTAATCCTAGATGGATATAAACCCTTGCAATGGAACCTCCACCATATCAACACAATCGATGGTTCCATTGCCCACCACATAGTCATATTCATAGTTATGAAAATAGTGGTTTTGCTTTTTATGCAATAGTGATAAACATAGTACTTTGCAAGTAATTTGGTAAAAATACTCAAATGACATGAGCAAGTGATGAACTTGCCTTTCTTGGCTGCAAGATTATGCAGACAGGTCTTCGATACGCAATAACTCCAAATTTGAAATAGCATCATCGTCCGGTAAGGACGATGTTTAAAAGATTGGCAAGGATGCAATAATGCATAAGTATGAGATGCAAGCGCTCTAAACATGACCTAACCCCGATGATTTAGGATTAGTGAGTGGTAATGATTAGTTCAGGGTGTGTTGTACTTTTAGAGTAGTTCACAAACAAGGTTCTTATTAAGGTTTGATTACTTGGGATTATAAACAGGTTATATAATACAACAATATTAATGGCACACAACAATAGGATATGGTATAATCCTAACATGTAATGAACAATGGTTGGTCTTGGTACTATATGGCATGGTTAATGGTTACTTGTTATATTCTTCAAAAGAATAACTTTTGAAGAACATGTTCTTTAATAAAGAACAAGTATGATAATTAGGTTTGTGGGGTTCTATGGTTTCCTATAGTTCCAATTGGTCTCTGAAGTAAGTATTAGATGAATCACAGCAACGTTGGATTCATCGACACCTAGGGCTTGTAAGGTTGAATTAAGCTTGGGCATTCTAAGCAATTATTCATACAAGGTTGCTATCAAGATTGGTTCATCTTATTGGTGATAGCTAGCTAGGGTTTATAGGTCCTTATAAGCAGGGTTGATGATGATTCTTTATTTACTTCAAAAGAATAACTTTTGAAGAACATACTTCTTAAATAATAAGAAGTATATCAATTAGGTTGAGGTTGTTTAGGTTTGTTATTTAATTCCCTAAGTAAAGAATGGTTGGGTCCTAAATAGATGGTTGATAAGTATCCTACACTAGTAGGGTTTAGTGGAATATGGTTAGGTAATGCTCAAGATTTGGCATAGTTGCTCCTGAGGTTCATCACATTGGTGTGATGCTAAGCATGGATAACTAAGTTTGGTGTCTCAGAAGATAGGAACTAGGGTTGGTCCTATTTGATCAGCTAAGCATGAACACATTTAATACCAATGTATTAGAGATGGGTCTCTATTATCTTATGAAGCCAAGGCAATTGTTTAGTTGCTACTATAGAGCTATGAATGAAATTATAGTATCATGATCACATGTTCTAACCTAGGGTTTAGGTTTAGAAACAAATTAAGGTTCACATGAAATAGTGGAGTTAGGGTTCCTAATGGAGTTAGGGTTTTAGGAATCACATGAATTGATAGATTTGTAATATCATTCGATATGGAATTAGGGTTTCCTAATTACCATATAATTCTTGGATTAATAACTTCATTATCAAGTTGAAGTTATTAATAAATTTGGAATGATAATATTGGATTTGACATTTTATTATTTTTAATGAATTAATAATTAAGGTAATTATTAATTAGGGTTTAAATCCCTCTAATAAGGATTTAACAAAATAACAAATAAAAATTAGTTTTAATGTTTTCTTTATTTATTTACTGGTTTTTATTTAATTTGGAAAGTTTTCCTAATTATTGAATTTTAATTGAATTTAGAATTAATAAATAAGGCTTAAATAACAAGTATTAAATAATTGAATTTCTATTAAAAATAAAAATTTGATTTTATATTTTTTATTGAATAGATTTTTATTTTCTAAGAATTTTGATAACTCATTTGTATTTTTCTGAGTTAATATGAATTTTCTAGATTTATTTAAAGTTGCAGCAATTTTCTGGAATTAAATTTAAATGAACAACACTTTTGTTACCGTGGCATACCCTAACCCTAGTCACTGACCTCGTGGGTCAAGACACGTCATTGCCACACATGTAGCGTAGACTGGTCAAGTTTGACCGAGCGATTGACCTTGCCGATGGTTGAACGCCGGCGGTCAACTGGGGATGGCGCCGCCGATTTACGGCCTTCCCAGATGCGCGGCTAAGCTCTCTCGACTCCCCTCGACACGCGGAACACCGTGGTGGTGCTAGATTTTTGAATGGTTCACCGGAGCATCGTCGGCATACATGTCCGCGGCGGAGCAACTCCGGCGAGACCACTGATGACGCGTAAAGCACACGCCCGTTGGGAACCCCAAGTGGAAGGTGTGATGCGTACAGCAGTAAGTCCCTCAGCAAGAAACCAAGGTTTATCGAACCAGTAGGAGATGAAGGCCACGGGAAGGTTGTTGGTGGAGGAGGTAGTGCGGCGCAACACCAGGGATTCCGCGCGAACGTGGAACCTGCATAACACAACAATATACTTTGCCCCAACGTAACAATGAGGTTGTCAATCTCACCGGCATTACCGTGAACAAAGGATTAAACGATGGTGTGGAAAATGATGTTTGTTTCATGAAGAACAACAGACAAGTATTGCAGGAGATTGTATTTCAGATGTAAAAGAATGGACCGGGTCCACAGTTCACTAGTGGTGTCTCTCCAATAAGAAATAGCATGTTAGGTGAACAAATTACAGTTGGGCAAATTGACAAATAGAGAGGGCATAATAATGCACATACATATCATGATGACTACTATGAGATTTACTTAGGGTATTACGACAAAGAACATAGACCGCTATCCAACATGCATCTATGCTCTAAAAAGTCCACTCCTTCGGGTTAGCATCCGCACCCCTTCCAGTATTAAGTTGCAAACAATACATAATTGCATTAAGTATGGTGCGAAATGTAATCAACAAAAATATCCTTAGACAAAGCATCGATGTTTTATCCTAGTGGCAACATCATCCACAACCTTAGAACTTTCGGTCACTTCCCACATTCAATGGAGGCATGAACCCAATATCGAGCATAAATACTCCCTCTTGGAGTCACAAGCATCAACTTGGCCAGAGCCTCTATAGCAACAGAGAGCATGCAAGATCATAAACAACACATAGGTATGATAGATTGATAATCAACTCTGACATAGTATTCCATATTCACCGATCCCAACAAACACAACATGTAGCATTACAAATAGACGATCTTGATCATGATAGGCAGCTCACAAGATCTAACATGATAGCACAATGAGGAGAAGACAACCATCTAGCTACCGCTATGGACCCATAGTCCAAGGATGAACTACTCACACATCAGTCCGGAGGCGATCATGGTGATGTAGAGTCCTCCGGTGATGATTCCCCTCCCCACAGGGTGCCGTGAGGCGATCAATCCCCCAAGATGGGATTGCGGCGGGCGGCGTCTCTCGGGAACTTTCTCCGTATCGTGGCTCTCGGTGTAATAGGGTTTTCGCGACGAAGAGTATAAGTAGGCGGAAGGGCAGGTCGGAGGGGGCACAGGGGCCCCACACCATAGGGCGGCGTGGCCCCACCTCTGGCCGCGCCGGCGTGCCTGCACCATGACCCCACTTCGTATCCTCTTCGGTCTTCCGAAGCTCCGTGGAAAAATAAGAATTGGGCGTCTGCTTTATCCAATTCCGAGAATATTTCCTATGTAGGATTTCTGAAACCAAACACAGCAGAAAACAGTAAGAACCTGCGCTTCTGCATCTCGTTAATAGGTTAGTGCCGAAAATGCATATAAATGATATAAAGTGTATATAAAACATGTGAGTATTGTCATAAAACTAGCATGGAACATAAGAAATTATAGATACGTTTGAGACGTATCAACCACGAAATTGAGCCACAGACGATTATATGTTGTGCGAGTAGGCTCTAAAGAAGCACGTACTCACCCTGGTATTGATGATAGGGTTGGTACCCGATTGCGAACGGAGACGGCGAGGAATTTGCCGATTCCGGCGAGGTGATGCGGAAGGAATTGTTGAAATTAGGCCGATTCCTAGCTCCTCGGATGCGTTGCTTCAAGCACACCTGCTCTACACGCTGTCGAGGCGCATCTCCGGACCACTTTCCAAAGTCAGGGGCGGCTCCTATCGTCGGCTTCTTCTCCGACTCCGGCGGCCAGTACATGAGAATGGTGTGAGTTGGAGAGGTGATGACCCACAAGTATAGGGGGTGTATCGTAGTATCTTCGATAAGTAAGAATGCTCATCCCAACGTGTGGAGCAGAAGGTGTTGACAAGCAGTTTTGATGAATGATTCACCGTAAATGCTCACAGAACAAGTATTCAGGGGTTTTGATGTACCATATGAATAAAGTACGAGTAAGTAAAGTGCGAGAGAAATAATTGCAGCTGAGTGGCCCAATCCTTTTTAGCACAAAGGACAAGCCGGTTTGTTTACTTATAATGACCAAACGTTCTCGAGAACACACGGGATTTTAGTCTAGTGCTTTCGCTACATACAGCTGATTAATCTTCATTGTTTTGATAAGTGTTGTGTGGGTGAACCTATGCTAATGTACCGCCCTTCCTAGGACTAATACATACTTGTGATTATACCCCTTGGAAGCATCCGCAACTACAAGAAAGTAATTAAGATAAATCTAACCACAGCCTTAAACTCTGAGATCCTGCTATCCCTCCCGCATCGATATACCAACGGGGGTTTAGGTTTCTGTCACTCCGGCAACCCCGCAATTGGCAAACGAGTACAAGATGCATTCCCCCTAGGCCCATAAATGGTGAAGTGTCGTGGAGTCGACGTTCACACGACACCATCGAAGAATAACACCACAACTTAAATATCATAACATTGAATATTACTCAACCATAGTTCACTACTAACATTTAGACTTCACCCATGTCCTCAAGAACTAAACGAACTACTCACGAGACATCATATGGAACATGATCAGAGGTGATATGATGATGAATAACAATCCGAACATAAACCTTGGTTCAATGGTTTCACTCAATAGCATCAATAACAAGTAGAAATCAATACCGGGAGAGTTTCCCCTATCAAACAATCAAGATCAAACCCAAATTGCTACAGCGGTGACGATGTCCAGCGGTGGAGATGGCGGTGATGATGGTGGAGATGATGATGATGGTGATGGAGATGATGTCCAGCTCGATGGCGATGGCGATGGCGTCGATTTCCCCCTCCGGGAGGGAATTTCCCCGGCGGATTCCGGCCCGCCGGAGAGCTCTTTTCTCTCTGGTGTTCTCCGCCCCGCAGAGGCGGCTGTAACTCCCTTCGTGAGGATTCCTCTGTGGCTTAGGTCTTCGGGACGAAGGGTTTCGCGAAGAAAAGGAGGCGAAAGAGGCCGAGGGGGCCCCACACCACATGGTGGCGCGGCCAGGCCATGGGCCGCGCCGCCCTATGGTGTGGGCCCACCTTGGGTCCACCTGGCTCCCCCTTCTGGCTTCCTTCGTCATCTGGAAAAATAGGATTTTTGGTAAAACTTCCTTCCACAGCTGATCTTCCGAAATATTGCATCCCGACGGTGCTTTTTCCAGCAGAATCCCTCCGGTGCTTGATCTCCAAATAATCATGAAACATGCAAAATAGATGTAATAACATAAGTATTGTGTCCCAATATGAAATATATCAATGAATAACAGCAAATTATGATATAAAATAGTGATGCAAATTGGACGTATCAACTCCCCCCAAGCTTAGACTTCGCTTGTCCCCAAGCGAAACTGAACTCGATAAACAAGACCACATGTTTATGGAGTGAAGAGTCGATAAATAAAATACGGACAAGAAGCATCATATTCATTCACACAAGACATTATAGTAAACAACTTCCTCATATAACTCAATCTTGAAACAAGTATAAGGTAATCACAAATAAAGGTGCATAAGAAATCATAATTGGTGATGGAAAACTTTGTTCTTGGTCAGAGAACTACTAACGGATTATACTTTATCTATTGAGCAGCGCTCTCATATTAAAACTTATGGTAAACTTGCATACTCAATCATATTAATCATTGATGACTTTCAAAGCTATATTCATTCAAGGTAAAACTTGTACTAAACAAGAAAGAGTAAAGACATGATGAAGCAAATCACAATATAATAGTTTGATCACAACAACTCAAATGCTTGCTTGAGATGGAGGGAAATAGGTTTACTGACTCAACATAAAGTAAAAGACAGGCCCTTCGCAGAAGCAGGGATTAAATCATGTGCTAGAGCTTTTTCAGTTTTGAAATCATATAAAGAGAACAAAAGTAAAGTTTTGAGAGGTGTTTGTTGTTGTCAACGACTGGTAGCGGTATTCTAACCCCCTTGCCAAACGAAACTTCCAAAGAGCGGCTCCCATGAAGGACGTTATCTTTACCAGAGTAAGGTAGATCATCCCTCTTCTCTTTTGTTTAGACATGTACTTTAGTTTATTTAAGGTTGACACTCCCCCAACCTTTGCTTACACAATCCATGGCTAACCGATCCTCGGGTGCCTTCCAACAATCTCATACCATGAGGAGTGTCTATTGCAAAATTAAGTTGCTTACCGATCAGAGCAAAACATGCGAAGAGAATTATTAATGAAAGCTATTAATTGGGGGAACCCCGCTGCCAGCTCTTATTGCAAAATTATAGATAAGTGGATGAAGCCACTAGTCCATTAGTGGAGGCTGCCTAACAAGACCGAAAGATAAAACACCACACACTTCCTCATGAGCTATAAAACATTGACACAAATAAGAAGTAATAAATTTTGAATTGTTTAAAGGTAGCACATGAAGTATTTACTTGGAATGGCAGAAAATACCATGCAGTAGGTAGATATGGTGGACACAAATGGCATAGGTTTGGGTTCAGGTTTGGATGCACGAGAAGTATTCCCTCTCAGTACAGGTCTTTGGCTAGCAAGGTTAAATAGCAAGCATAGGAGTTGAGGGAAACAAACAAATATACATGTGATAGAAACAATCATGCATCTTACTTGTAAGCACAAACAATTTTAACTTCAGAATACTAAGCTAAGAACTGATATCTACATGTATTTCCTCTATTCTTCTTAAACTCAAAGTGTTGTTGCTATTGACCATTGCTAAGTTTGCCAAAACCAAATAGATTTACTTAATGCTCCCAAAGTGGTACCAATACTAAAATCAAGATCAATCATATAGTGGAAATTGCAAACTAAAATAAGGTGTGCAATATGTAAATGATAAGACTTCTCATTAATATTCCATAACGATAACTCACACCAAGGGATACATAGACCAACTAAGGGAGAGATACTTCCACACCGCAACCCATCTCATAATGATAACTTCCTACTCATGATATGACACTACTTGATGGTAAAAAGTAAAAGGTAGTGATGATGTGATACCGCGGCACTCCCCCAAGCTTGGAATAAAACCAAGGGGATGCCAATACCGATGATGAATTACTCCTTTGGCGATGGTGGTGATGAATTTCTCACAAGCTTCTCCACAAGCTCCTGAAGCTCGTCAATCTTGTACATGAGGTTGCGGATCATCTCCGAATTGTGCTCGACGCGATTAAGAAGTATGTCCGACGGCGAGTCCCAATTCTTGGAGTTATTTCCCCAACCTTCAGCTTCAGGCTTCGTCCTTCCTGCAGTGTTAGAACGATCTATATCCCAATTGCTAGGCAATGCTGCCTTGGGAGTCCTTTCAATTTGATTATTGTAGATTAGATTGCGGAAGGGATGGTGAATGCCTGAAGAAGATGTCCTTGGAGCTAGGTAATGACGGGGAAGTCCTCCTCCGGTCCTAATCCGTGCGCTCTTCCTTGACGCTCTTTTCCTCTTCTCTCCACTCACGATCTTGATTATCTTCATCCGGAAGTCCTTGCCCTTGTTCTTGGAGACCATGGTGCTTCTAAACTGAAAATGCATCCCGGCGTAAACAGCTCTGAACAAAACATCGTCGAGAAACGATATAATGACCTCCAGGGTCCGGGGGACTTTATAATAAAATTTTCGTAACAACGGATGGCTTTGTGTCGAACTGCAGCCGGAAGGGGCGACGAGGCGGTGTTACCGCAGGTCGCGCCGGCCAGGCTAGCCCGCTACGCCTGTGGTGTCACGCCCTCGTGCGTCTTTTCCACTCCGTTTCGATTCTGTAATTTTTCATATTTTCCAAAAAAAGCAAACAAAAATATTGTTCGGAAAGTAAATCGCGAACTTTTCATTACCAGTACTGTTACCTATTCAAAGTCGAGTTCTGGCGGACTGTCAATTTGTCCTTTGATGAAAGCCTCCTGTTTCCACTTGAATAATATCAACATCAACATTATAAGAATCACCCGAGATATAATGCTTGAGTCTTTGTCCATTCACCACTTGCGTAGCATTGCCTTGGAGAGAGCTAATTTTAATTGCTCCTAAACGATACACCTCCTCAACAACATATGGTCCTTCCCATTTCGAGAGTAATTTCCCTGCAAAGAATCTGAGACGAGACCGATACAATAGGACTTTATCCCCAATATTAAACTCTCTTTTGATGATCCTTCTATCATGCCATTTTTTAACTTTCTCTTTAAAGAGTTTAGCATTTTCATAAGCTTCACTTCTCCATTCATCTAGAGAACTTAATTGCAGCAACCTCTTATTACCGGCTAGTTTAGGATCTTTATTTAATTCTCTAACAGCCCAATAAGCTTTGTGCTCTAGTTCTAAAGGTAAATGACAAGCTTTTCCGTAAACCATTTTATAAGGTGACATTCCCATGGGGTTTTTGTAAGCAGTTCTATAAGCCCATAGTGCGTCTTTCAATTTACTAGCCCAATTCTTTCTAGATTTATTAACGGTCTTCTGCAAGATAGATTTAATTTCTCTATTTGATAGTTCTACTTGACCACTACTTTGAGGGTGATAAGCGGAAGCAATTCTATGATTAATACCATACTTAGCAAGAGTTTTTCTAAAACCTCCATGAATAAAATGAGAACCTCCATCAGTCATAATATATCTAGGTACTCCAAATCTAGGAAAAATAATATCTAAAAGCATTTTTAAAGAGGTCTCACCATCAGCACTTTTTGTAGGTATGGCTTCCACCCATTTAGTAACATAATCAACAACAACAAGTATATGAGTGTTACCTTCTGAAGAAGGAAAAGGTCCCATGAAGTCAAATCCCCAACAATCAAACGGTTCAATAACAAGAGTATAATTCATAGGCATTTCATTGCGTCTGGAGATATTACCAACCCTTTGACATTCATCACAAGATAAAATAAACTTCCTTGCATCTTTGAAGAGAGTTGGCCAATAAAAACCTGATTGTAGAACCTTTTGCGCGGTTCTATCTCCAGCGTGATGTCCTCCATAAGCACTACCATGACATTTACTCAATATCTCTTGTTGTTCATATTCGGGAACACACCTTCGCATAATACCATCCACTCCTTCTTTATATAAGTGTGGGTCATCCCAGAAATAATGCCTCAAGTCATAAAAGAATTTCCTCCTTTGCTGAGCTGAAAAGGTTGGAGGCAAGTACTTGGAAACAATAAAGTTAGCATAATCAGCATACCAAGGACTATCTCGCGAGCTCACCTTTATTACAGCCAATTGTTCATTTGGAAAACTATCATTAACAGGAACAGGATCATAAGCAATATTTTCCAATCTAGACAAATTATCAACAACAGGATTATCAAGCACCTTTCCTATCTACAATATGTAAATCAAATTCTTGCAAAAGAAGTACCCATCTAATAAGCCTCGGCTTAGCATCTTTCTTTGTCATAAGGTATCTAATTGCAGCATGATCAGTATGAATTGTAACTTTTGAATCAACAATATAAGATCTAAATTTATCACAAGCAAAGACTACAGCTAACAATTCTTTTTCAGTAGTAGCATAATTTCTTTGAGCAGCATCAAGAGTTTTACTAGCATAATGAATAACATTTAATTTTTATCTACTCGCTGTCCAAGAACGCACTTACAACAAAATCACTAGCATCACACATAATTTCAAAAGGTAAATTCCAATCAGGAGGTTCAACTATAGGAGCAGTTGTTAAGGCTTTCTTTAGAGTTTCAAAAGCTTCCTTACAATCATCATCAAAAACAAAAGGTACATCTTTTTGAAGAAGATTAGTAAGAGGCTTTGAAATCTTGGAGAAATCTTTAATAAATCTCCTATAAACCCAGCATGACCAAGAACACTACGAATACCTTTAACATCCCTTGGATAGGGCATCTTCTCAATAGCTTCAACTTTAGCTCTATCAACTTCAATACCTCTCTCAGAAATTTTATGTCCCAATACAATTCCTTCATTAACCATAAAGTGGCATTTCTCCCAATTAAGAACAAGGTTAGTTTCTTCACATCTCTCGCAAAACTTTATCAAGGTTTCGCAAGCAATTATCAAAAGAATTCCCGTAGACAGAAAAAAATCATCCATGAATACTTCCACAATACTCTCACAAAAGCCATGAAAAATAGCAGACAGCATCTTTGAAAAGTAGCAGAGCATTACATAAACCAAAAGGCATACGCCTATAAGCATAAGTTCCATAGGGACAAGTAAAAGTGGTTTTCTCTGATCTTTAGCTTTAACAACAATTTGTGAAAACCCAGAATAACCATCAAGAAAGCAAAAATGAGTATTTTTAGATAACCTTTCTAGCATTTGATCAATAAATGGTAAAGGGTAATGATCTTTCTTAGTAACTTTATTAACTTTTCGATAATCAATGCACATTCTATACCCTACAACTACTCTTTGAGGTATGAGCTCATCATTATCATTAGGCACAACAATCATTCCTCCTTTCTTAGGAACGCAATGCACAGGACTAACCCATCTACTATCAGCAATAGGATATATAATACCAGCTTCAAGAAGTCGTAATACCTCATTTCTTACCACATCCTTCATCTTGGGAATTAGACGACGCTGAGGTTCAACAACAGGCTTCGCATCATCTTCCATATTAATGGCGTGTTGGCAAATAGAGGGAGAAATCCCCTTCAAGTCATCAAGAGTATAGCCAATAGCACCTCGGTGTTTCTTCAATATTTGCAATAATCTTTCTTCTTCAAACTCTGTAAGCTTAGAACTAATAATAACAGGATATATTTTCTTATCATCAATATGAGCATATTTAAGATTATCGGGCAAAGGCTTTAAATCAAAAACAGGATCTTCCTTTGGTGGCGGTGTTGTACCCAAGTCTTCCACCGGTAAATCATGTTTGAGAATAGGTTGGCGAAGAAAAATCTCCTCAAGCTCATCTCTTTCTTTCCTAAAAATTTCACTCTCGCTATCCTCCAAATGTTGCCGCAAAGGATTATTAGGAACAAGAACAATAGATGCACACTGCTCCATTTTAAAATCATTACTAGGCAAATCAGCTTTATAAGGAGTTTTGGTAAATTTAGAGAAGTTGTTATCACCAGATTTTGGCTAAATCAGGAGGTGGGCCGCGATCAAGATGGGCTTGGAAGATTACACGTGGAAGATCTCTGAAGCGGCCTTGTTCGGAGAATTTGGGCTAGATTGCCCATGTATCTTTAATTACAATAGATTGTATCTAGATTAAAAGTTAGAGTTTATCTCGTGCACGGTTTAGTGCACGCCCACATTAGAAAGTCCCCTGGACTATAAATATGTACCTAGGGTTTATGGAATAAACAACAACCAACGTTCAACCACAAACAAATCTCGGCGCATCGTCAACTCCTTCGTCTCGAGGGTTTCTAATGTAGCACCATGCTGCAGATCGCATCTTGCGATCTAGGCAGCACAAGCCCGCCCACGTTGTTCATGCGTTGCTCATCAAGCCTTTTTGATGGCGAGCAACGTAGTTATCTTAGATGTGTTAGGGTTAGCATTGTTCTTCGAATTACATGCTTTCTATGCAACCCTTGCATGTCTACCGCCCTTACACCTATCTTAGGTGTAGGGGCGGCACCCCGCTTGATCATAGTTTAGTAGATCCGATCCGTTACGGTTGCTCCTTGTTTCATCAAGGATTAGTTTAATATCTGCAATAGTTAGGCCTTACAAAGGGTTGGAGGATCCAGCGGCGTGTAGGGTGGCGTTTGCTAGCCCTAGAAAGGATGTTCCGGGGATCAACCTCGTGTTGGTTTTTAGGCCCCGTCTAGGATCGGCTTACGTCACCGTGCGCGAGCGCGAGGCCCAATCGTGAGTAGGATGATCCGATTATGCGGTGAAAACCCCAAATCGTCAGAGATCTAATCAGCTTTATCTTGATCAAGCAGACCACCATATATTCGGACACCTCGTCGAATCATGGGGATCGGTTCTTTGAGCCGATTCACAGATAACCCGAGAGCCGATCGAGGCTCGTATTTAACGTTTACGTGTGTGCCCTGCAGAAACTAAGCGAGGCATCATCCACACCTTCCCGACCAGGTATAGTCAGGTGGCACGCCCTGGTGATAAACATCGGACGGCGACCAGAGGCTTTGCGGGCCATCGCTCCAGGGACCGGGCCAGCCGCAGCCCTAGTTGTTCCCGGCTCTACCGTGTTGACCGCCTCTGCCCGCCGGGGGTTTCTGACGCCAACACATTCTCGCACGCCGGTGGGACACCTTCAACATCCACCACATCGCCGTCTGCATCCGAGATGGCGGGAAGCACTCCGGTCAAGCACGAGGATCTGCCTGATGAGCTCAAGAAGAAACATCACGAGATCAAGGCAACCCTCGAAGCCGAACTCATCGGCTCCTTTGAGAAGGCCCGTGCGCACGGTAACACGCGTTTGTTGCCTGGCGACAACATGGTGGATCTCAGCCACTCCATATGCCAGATGGCAGGGCTTGCAAGCCGCCATGGCAAAGATGAAGCAGAAAGCAGCCACTCCCGTGGCAAGGATAAAGAGGAGGCCGATCCACGCGACCGGCCCCAAGATGATGACAGACGGTACCTGACAGAGGAGGAAGTGAGAAGCGTGCGGTATCAACGTCCACTCTCCGAGCATCTCCTCAACAAATATGAGCAGCAGTACGACCGACGTCGGCGCTACGACGTAGATGATGAGAGAAATTGTCGGTCCGATGCAGAGGACAGGAGGTACCGTCAGCATGATAGAAACAGCGGCGGGTACAATCGTCACGCCGAAGGAAGATCGAAGGGACAGGATGACATGGATCGGCACTGGGACTGTCCGTTCTTCAAGCATTGCTGGGACTCAGGAATGAGCCGATTGCCAACAATCGAGAACTGCCCGGAATGCAAACAAAGGAAGAAGGATGCCGCTAACGTGTCCGTGTCTGCTCTAGGGCCTCTCCCGCCTCGGAGCAAGCTGAGTCCGCTCGGGTGGAAGATCTCGAGGAACTAGAGGACGATGATGGAGAAGACAAATATCATCGGCCTGTGGTGCCCCGATGGGCTCAGCCGCTCCCAAGCGAAGGGTTCAGCGTCTGCGTGGGTTGGAAGAAGCTGAAAGATTGTACTCGCACACGTTAAGGAAGGCACGGCCTGATCTGGCCGCCAAAATTCAGCGAACCCTGGACGAAGAAGGTCGGCCACAAAGAAAAGAGTGGCGCCCCAAGCAAAGGAAAGCCGATGATGATACATCGGCTGGCACAAACATGGTCTTCATTCTTCCAACGGAGTTTAGCGCTCCAAGATTATATGAAGCACCTGTGGCGCAATTGGACTGCGGCCCACGGCCGGTCATCTTTGAGAAGCCGAAAGAAAGAAGTTACAGGCATCTGAAGGCCCTGTACTTGCGAGGATACATCAATGGGCAGCCTGTCAACAAGATGTTGGTGGACACCGGAGCGGCAGTTAACATTATGCCATACTCCATGCTACGTCGGTTGGGACGCTCCAGCTCGGATCTGATCAAGACCAACGTAACACTGAGCGATTTCAACGGCCAAGCATCTGACGCACAAGGTGTTCTGAATGTGGATCTGACCGTAGGAAGGAAAACTGTCCCTACGACGTTCTTTATCGTCGACAGCAAGAGTACCTACGCTGTCCTACTAGGGAGAGATTGGATCCACGCCAACTGTTGCATTCCATCCACGATGCACCAATGCCTGATACAGTGGGATGGAGATGAAGTAGAAGTCGTCCACGCAGATGATTCAGCCGAGATTTCAACAGCCGGCATGGACGTTTGGGAGACATCAGGCCAAGAGCCACTCTCAGGCATCAATCTGGACGACTGCGAGCGCATCGACGTGACAAAGAACGGGGTTAGGCTGGTTTTATCCACCGGCCTGACTGTGTAACAAAGCAAACGTCGATGAACAAACGTGGCGAGGCTGATCTTTGTGATCGGCCCCAAAAAATTTTATGAAGGGACATTACAAAACCTTCACCGAGCAAACAACGTGGAGGCCGATTCCAGCAATCGGCCGAAATTATCCTCACCATCCATTCTGCCTGGGTTCAACACGTGATCCAACAGAGCCGATACCATCAATTCTCTTGACAGACCGGCGGGGCACCTGTGTGGATAAAACACCAGGATATGCATGGAATTGTCATCTTTTGATGATGGGCATTGAAGTATGGGGGCCGATACATAAGCCACAAAAAATCCAAAATTTTCAAAGACAAACGATGTCCGAACGTTTAGGGATGAAGAGCGCCCAATAGAGCAGTTATCGAATTACATGGAGAAGCCCCTCGATGGAATTGTTTGGTGACTCGAATCCTCTCTTCAAGGACCCCTAACTCCCATTGGCGAGCCTTCGAGTTCAGTGGTGCTAACAACATAAACATGGCATCTTCTAGGACCAGGACTGCAAGTTGAAGGATCGTAACCCTGGCTAACGACGAGAGCAGCATAAACGTGCAAGTCAGGGTAGGGATGAACCTAACGAAGGGAGCATGTCTCTTCTAAAACTAGGAGAACCGCCGATGACTAAGCAATCGGCTGTAACGTTTTGACCGAGGTGGTGACTTGGTAACTACCACTTCAGGGGTTATGTCCGTAGTTTGAGGGCATCGAATGTAAGGACATCCTCACGGAAGTTGCTTCAGCCTACCAACGATGATGAGCCGATCTGGTCTGAAGAAGCTCGGGGGGCAGCCCACACTGAAGGTTCTCTCGCTTCTTGCCGATTTTGTTGGAATCACGATTCCCATTGCAACTTGGATAAGGCTCGGGGGGCAGCTCGCCCTGAAATTTCTTCGCTCTAAAGAACCGATTTTTGTTGGAATCGGCTGGCTCTGCATCACAACTTGTCTGAAGAATGGGGCTGATATTGCAAATTATCGTCAAGATACGATTCAACACAAGCCTGGGCTCGTCGTGAGACACTTGCCTCCTGCTTGCATTGCCACCGGTAGATGGGCGGTTAGATTCATAATCAGGTTTAATGATCCCTTTTGAGGTGTTTCGTGATGCAGAGCCGATGCACGGTCATCGACCTTAGTACAAGTGCGCAAAGTTGCCAGGTTCACTAGTAGGAAAAGCCTCATCAGTGGCGCACCAAAACACATTCCAGGGCGCATGGGTGGCGCGCTAATTCTCGCCACAAAAAATAAGGATTCGTGGCGCACCAGCCAATGCGCCACGGTAGCTTATTGAGGGCGGACGGTGGGTGCGCCACTAAAACAAAGAGTCTTATTTGGCGCACCACCGCCAAAGCGACAGAATTTTTTTTTAAAATTTCAAAAAAAGTGGCGGCCGATCTAGATCTAGATCTAGATCCGGGGCCGCCGAATTTTTTTTAAATTTTTCTGGAAGGTCGCTGAGGTGGGTGGGATGGGTGTGGAGGATGAGGCCACGAGGAGGTGGTGGTGGTGGTGGAATAGGAGGAGGTGGAGGTGGTGGTGGTGGTGCGTGTAGAGGAGGAGGAGGAGGAGGTGGTGGCGGTCGTGGAGGAGGAGGTGGTCACGGAGGAGGAGGAGGAGGTGGTGGTGGTGGTGGTGGTGGTGGTGGTGGTGGTGGTGGTGGTGGTGGTAGAGGAGGAGGTGGTCGCCGAGAGGAGGTGTTGGTCGTGGTCGCCGTAGTAGGTCACCGGAGTAGTTCGCCGGAGTAGTTCGCCGGAGTAGTTCGCCGGAGTAGTTCGCCGGAGTTGTTGGTCGCCGGAGTTGGTCGGCGGAGTAGGAGAGGAGAGAGGAGAAGTGGAGAAGTGGAGGAGAGGAAGAGAAGAGGGAGAGGAGGAGAAGGAGAAGGAGAAGGAGAAGAAGAGGGAGAAGTGGAGGAGAGGAGGAGAAGTGGAGAAGTGGAGAAGAGGAAGTGGAGAAGGAGAGAAGTGGAGAAGGGGAGAAATGGAGGAGAAGGAGAAGGAGAAGTGGCGCGAAATTTCAAATTTGGACGTTAATTCGTGGGCGCACGGGCACTTGGTGCGCCAGCGCATTTTTTTTTTTTTTTTTCTATTTTGCAAAAAAAATCTTTAACTGCCTTAACTTTTTACTCTTTTCGAATTTGGAGATTCTAAAAATTGTCCAACCGGGCAAGCCCAGGTGAATTCGGATGTAGATTTTTCGTGGGAACATTTTGATATATTATGCGTTTTTTTTCGAGTTCGTATGCAACCAGAAATCCAGTTTGATGATTTTCCCACGCAATTTTGCAAAAAAAGTCGAAATTATTGTTTGTTAATTCTCAGTGGTAAAAGATGACATAATACATAGGCATCTTGAAGGGATTTATTTTTTGAAATTTTTATCTATTTTTTATTTTTTACAAGAGGTTAAAAGGCGATCCACGGGGGTGGAGTTGCATGGAACTCATGTGCGCCAATGAATAAGGCTCGCGGGCGCCATCCCACGTGGCCATGGAAAGTCTTAGTTCAAAGGGCGACGCAATGCGCTCACGTAAAAGTCTTATCTGCCGCACTGTGCCGTTGCGCCACAGACAGTCTTATTTCGTGGCGACGGATCCTGTGCGCCTACGTAAATAGTGAAACCAATGATTGGGCCCACAAATTTCGTGGCGCATGGATCCTCGGTGCGCCACAAAATTAAGCTATTTCGTGGCGCACCGTGTCCGTGCGCTCACAAAATACTTCTTCGTGGCGCATTTTAAACGGTGCGCCACAGAACTAAGCATCGCCTATAAGGGTTTTCCTACTAGTGGTTGCCGGTTCAGCAGTACTATCAGAGGAATGATGGCATGCAAGTCAGCCTTGTCCATGGAGCTGTGGGTAATCATCCACCGTATCGACTGCCAACGGAAGAAAGGTGATCGGTGGCTCTGTGATAACTCTCTTGGATGGATCGAGCCCGCTGAATGTCGATGTCTGGGAAACCGATTTGTTGGAATTTAGGATGCGGCACCACTGTTGGGAAGCTGGTGATGGTCCATTAGGCTGGTCCAGTGTTTATCCTCGCCTTGGCTGAGGCTCCTGGGGCAGCTCGCCCCTCAATGTTTAGCCGATTTGTCGAAATCGGCTCACTCTTCATCACACTCGTTTGAAAGATGGTGAATTATTGCAGAAGGGAACTGCCGGAGAGATGAGAGGAATTTGGAAGAGAAGGATGCGGCAGAAGAATGTCTGAAATTTAAAGTTAATAAGGAGACTGGACATTATTTCAGGGGTTTCGCCGCTAAGTTTAACATGCCATCCCGTGAGATCTCGCATTTACAAGTCCTAGGATTTGCGCGATTATGGTTTGGCCTTGTTTGACCGGAGTTTGGGTCCGGATGATCTATCTCAAATTTATCGTGAGGGGTCGATGCGCCGCCGTCGCCTCGGGCTTTGACCAAATTGACAATCGCAGAATCAGCACGAAGGACAATCGGCTAAATTATCCTAAGGGAAATCGGCAAAATCAAATTGGGGAATTTCTTCATTGATAAACGATTTCTTACATAAGAGCTGATTGCTCTCAAAAGGGAGTACTAAGGATACATTGCCCCGTCTACTGCTACGGATCCTATGCTAAGGGCCCTATCTACGCCGTTGCCGCCTGTTGCCGTTGGCTATCGGCTGTCGGCGCTGCTCTCGGCTGCTGTAGCGGCCGCCGGCAGGACCTTCGTTGTCCTCGTCCTCCTCGTCGTCGTCGTCGTCGTCGCTGTCGGGTCACTGAGATTCCCTGGCCAGGGGCAATGGCGCTTGGCCGGCGGCTCGTCGGAGGGGCTGTCGTCGTCGTCTCCTCCTCCTCTTCCTCCTCCTTCACCTCGGAGGAGGTGAAGTCATCCCAGAGAAGCGATCGTCATCGCTCTCCTCCTCCGATTCCCCGTCGGCGAGGAAGCGGAGGTCACTTTCCCATCCGTCGAGGATTTGTCATCCTCCGACCCGCAGGGAAGTCATGGCTCGACTCCTCCCCGGCCTCACATGCGGCGGCTGTTGGCCGCGTGACCTCCGCTGGTTCGCTCCGGCGTCTGGCCACGAGACGGAGAGGATCGGGTGGAAAGATCCGACGAGGCGGGAGGAGGAAGAAGACATTGTGGCAGAGGAGGGTTTTTTGGAAGTGCTAGTGCGAGGAGGAAGGAGGAGAACTGTTCGATGCGGTTAAATGAAAGGAGATGGGGATTTAATTTTCGAGCAGTTTTCGAGGACATAGTGCCAAACTGTCAAATCGTGCGAGAAGTTGGAAGGCAAGTCGTCATGATGAAGCATACTGCGACGGTTCTGCTCTGCCACGACATGACCCCTCGGAGGAAAAACAGAGTGGTTTTGAAATTATTATTACCAAAACCAGGGGGCATGTGTTATCACCAGATTTTGGCTAAATCAGGAGGTGGGCCGCGATCAAGATGGGCTTGGAAGATTACACGTGGAAGATCTCTGAAGCGGCCTTGCTCGGAGAATTTGGGCTAGATTGCCCATGTATCTTTAATTACAATAGATTGTATCTAGATTAAAAGTTAGAGTTTATCTCGTGCACGGTTTAGTGCACGCCCACATTAGAAAGTCCCCTGACTATAAATATGTACCTAGGGTTTATGGAATAAACAACAACCAACGTTCAACCACAAACAAATCTCGGCGCATCGCCAACTCCTTTCTCGAGGGTTTCTACCGGTAAGCACCATGCTGCCTAGATCGCATCTTGCGATCTAGGCAGCACAAGCCTGCCCACGTTCCATGCGTTGCTCACCGAAGCCTTTTTGATGGCGAGCACGAGTTATCTTAGATGTGTTAGGTTAGTATTGTTCCTCGATTTACATGCTTCGTATGCAACCTGCATGTCTAGCCGCCTTACACCTATCTTAGGTGTGCGGCACCCCGCTTGATCATAGTTTAGTAGATCCGAACGGTTGCTCCTTGTTTCATCAAGGATTAGTTTAATATCTGCAATAAGGCCTTACAAAGGGTTGGAGGATCCAGCGGGTGTAGGGTGGCGTTTGCTAGCCCTAGAAAGGATGTTCCGGGGATCAACCGTGTTGGTTTTTAGGCCCTGTCTAGGATCGGCTTACGGTCACCGTGCGCGAGCGCGAGGCCCAATCGTGAGTAGGATGATCCGATTGTGTGAAAACCCCAAATCGTCGTAGATCTAATCAGCTTTATCTTGATCAAGCAGGACCACCATATACCCACACCCTGTTCGAATCATGGGTGGATCGGCTCTTTGAGCCGATTCACAGATAAACCTGAGAGCCGATCGAGGCTCGTATTTAACGTTTACGTGTGTGCCCTGCAGGAAACTAAGCGAGGCATCATCCACACCTTCCTGACCAGGTATAGGTCAGGTGGCACCCCTTGTGATAAACATCGGACGTGCGACCAGGAGGCTTTGCCGTCGCTCGCCGAGGGACCGCCAGCCGCAGCCCTAGTTGTTCCCGGCTCTACCGTGTTGACCACCTGCCCGCCGGTGGGTTTCGACGTCAACACATTCTGGACGCCCGCAAATTTAGTCAAAATTTTCTCTTTCTTGCAATCTATAATAGCTCCACAAGTATTTAAAAAGGTCTACCAAAAATGATAGGACAATAATCGCTAGCAGCAGAACCAAGTACCAAAAAGTCAGCAGATATTTAATCTTACCACATAGAACTTCCACATCTCGAACAATACCAATTGGAGAAATAGTTTCTCTATTAGCCAGCTGAATAACCACATCAATATCTTCAAGTTCACAAGAATCAATTTCGTGCATAATCTCCGTGTAAAGCTCATAAGGTATAGCACTAACACTTGCACCAATATCACATAAACCATAATAGCAATGATCACCAATTCTAAATAGCATAGGAACACTAGCTTGTTTGGGTTTATTAGGATGTGAAACAATATTAGAAGCATCTTCACACAAAATAATATGACGATCCTCCACATTTTCAAATACAAGATCTTTAACTATTGCAACAAAGAAAGTTCAACTTTTATTTGTTCTTCAGTTCTATAGGTTTCTTTTCACTTTTACTAACCGCACTATTTATAACAGAGTACTCCTTCATTTTAGCAGGAAAAGGAGTTTTTTCAATATAAGCTTCAGGAATAACGATCAGCAGTTTCAACTACAACACACTTATTAATAGATGGATCAATTTTATCTTTATACGGTTCATGATACTTATCAAAATTCTTCTTAGGCAATTATAATGAGAGGCAAAAGCTTTATAAAGGTTTGCAGCAAAGAACTTGAGAATCAAGACCATATGTAGCACTCATATTACGAAATGTATCAGTATCCATAAAAGATTCAATGCATTTATAATCATAAATTATACCCGATTCTCTATCCTTGTCGTTCTCCCAACCTTCAGTATTTTCTTGGATCCGATCAAGAAGGTCCCTTTTAACTCTTCTTTATTGCGTGTAAATGATCCAGAACAAGAAGTATCCAGCAAGGTCTTGTCTTGAAAAGAAAGTCTTGCATAGAAATTATCAATAATAACATTACTAGGAAGCTCATGAATGGGGCATTTGAGCATTAAAGACTTCAATCTCCCCCAAGCTTGGGCAATACTCTCTCCATCATGAGGCCAGAAATTATATATGCGGTTCCGATCTTTGTGAATTTCACTTGGAGGATAAAATTTGGAATAAAATAAAGGCACAATGTCCTCCCAATCAAGAGAATCACCATTCTTCAACAATTTATACCAATGCGCCGCTTTACCAGACAGCGATATAGAGAATAGTTTCTTCCTAACTTCATTCATAGCAATACCTGCACATTTGAATAACCCGCATAATTCATGCAAAAACAGTAAATGATCACCAGGATGGACAGTTCCATCCCCTTCATAGCGGTTATCCATAACATGTTCAATAATTTTCGTAGGTATTTTATATGGTATTACTTCCTCACCTGGCGCCTCATCCACTACCGTTGTAGTAGTAGTAGATTTCCCAAATAGAAATTGAAGAGAAGATCTCTCCATAATGACTTATAGCAGCAGGCAGAAATAAAATCAGCACAAACAGTAAATTTCCTTACCAATTCCGCTTACCAATAGCGCTTCACTCCCCGGCGCCATAAAATAGTCTTGATGACCCACAAGTATAGGGTGTATCGTAGTATCTTCGATAAGTAAGAATGTCGATCCCAACGAGGAGCAAAGGTGTTGACAAGCATTCAATGAAGGATTCACCGTAAATGCTCACAGACAAGTATTCGGGGGGTTTTGATGTAACAGATGAATAAAGTACGAGTAAGTAAAGTGCGAGAGAAATAATTGCAGCGAGTGGCCCAATCCTTTTTAGCACAAAGGACAAGCCGGTTTGTTTACTTATAATGACCAAACGTTCTCGAGGACACACGGGATTTTAGTCTAGTGCTTTCGCTACATACAGCTGATTAATCTTCATTGTTTTGATAAGTGTTGTGTGGGTGAACCTATGCTAATGTACCGCTCTTCCTAGGACTAATACATACTTGTGATTATACCCCTGCAAGCATCCGCAACTACAAGGAAGTAATTAAGATAAATCTAACCACAACCTTAAACTCTGAGATCCTGCGATCCCTCCCGCATCGATATACCAACGGGGGTTTAGGTTTCGCCACTCCGGCAACCCCGCAATTGGCAAACGAAAGTACAAGATGCATTCCCCTAGGCCCATAAATGGTGAAGTGTCGTGTAGTCGACGTTCACACGACACCACTAAAAGAATAACACCACAACTTAAATATCATAACATTGAATATTACTCAACCATAGTTCACTACTAACATTTAGACTTCACCCATGTCCTCAAGAACTAAACGAACTACTCACGAGACATCATATGGAACATGATCAGAGGTGATATGATGATGAATAACAATCTGAACATAAACCTTGGTTCAATGGTTTCACTCAATAGCATCAATAACTAGTAGAAATCAACACCGGGAGAGTTTCCCCTATCAAACAATCAAGATCAAACCCAAATTGCTACGGCGGTGACGATGTCCAGCGGTGGAGATGGCGGTGATGATGGTGGAGATGATGATGATGGTGATGGAGATGATGTCCACTTGGCGGTGACGATGGCGCGATTTCCCCTCCGGGAGGGAATTTCCCTCGGCGGATTCCCGTCCGGAGAGCTCTTTTCTCTCTGGTGTTCTCCGCCCCGCAGAGGCGGCTGTAACCCTTCGTGAGGATTCCTCTGTGGCTTAGGTCTTCGGGACGAAGGGTTTCGCGAAGAAAAGGAGGCGAAAGAGGCCGAGGGGGCCCCACACCACATGGTGGCGCGGCCAGGCCATGGGCCACGCCGCCCTATGGTGTGGGCCCACCTTGGGTCCACCTGGCTCCCCCTTCTGGCTTCCTTCGTCATCTGGAAAAATAGGATTTTTGGTAAAACTTCCTTCCACAGTTGATCTTCCGAAATATTGCATCCTGACGGTGCTTTTTCCAGCAGAATCCTGGCTCCGGTGCTCGATCTCCAAATAATCATGAAACATGCAAAATAGATGAAATAACATAAGTATTGTGTCCCAATATGAAATATATCAATGAATAACAGAAATTATGATATAAAATAGTGATGCAAATTGGACGTATCAAGAGGGATTGAGAGAGAATGGTTGGGCGGAGGTGAACAAGGATGGCACGGCGGTCATTCTGGTGCTTTTATACGCCTCGAGGTGGTCTGGAACGACGACGACGTCACGACGAGCGGCCGATACGGTGGAGATGCGGTTAGGGTTTTGCCCGAATCTAGATGGTCCGACTGGCTGCGGACTCCACGGCCATGCGCTAGGGTTCTGGGACGACGCTTGCGTCCAGCTTGTGCTTATCGGCGATGAGTACGTGGCCGACAAAGTCGACCACGGCATCCCGTGGCGTCCATGCGAGGAAGACGAAGACCACGTCTTCTCGCACGAAGGTCCAAGGAGATAAATGGCATTTGATTTCTCATTTTTGATAGATCTCAACTAAGGACATCCATACCGGGACAACATAGAAAACAGATAATGGACTCCTCTTTAATGCATAAGCATTCAACAACAGATAATATTCTCATAAGAGATTGAGGATTAATGTCCAAACTGAAACTTCCACCATCATGACTTTAGTTAGCGGCCCAATGTTCTTCTAACAATATGCATACTCAAACCATTTGATCATGATAAATCACCCTTACTTCAGACAAGACGAACACGCATAGCAACTCACATGATATTCAACAAAGGTGTAATAGTTGATGGCGTCCCCAGAAACATGGTTACCGCTCAACAAGCAACTTATAAGAAATAAGATACATAAGCTACATATTCTTTACCACAATAGTTTTTAAGGCTATTTTCCCATGAGCTATATATTGCAAAGACAAGGAATGAAATTTTAAAGGTAGCACTCAAGTAATTTACTTTGGAATGGCAGAGAAATACCACATAGTAGGTAGGTATGGTGGACACAAATGGCATAGGTTTTGGCTCAAGGTTTTGGATGCACGAGAAGCATTCCCTCTCATACAAGGCTTTGGCTAGCAAGGTTGTTTGAAGCAAACACAAGTATGAAACAACTTACATAAGAACATATTGCAAGCATTATAAGACTCTACACTATCTCCTTGTTGTTCAAACACTTCACTAGAAAATATCTAGACTTTTAGAGAGACCAATCATGCAAACCAAATTTTAACAAGCTCTATGGTAGTTCTTCATTAATAGGTGCAAAGTACATGATGCAAGAGCTTAAACATGATCTATTTGAGCAAAACAATTGCCAAGTATCAAATTATTCAAGACCATATACCAATTACCACATGAAGCATTTTCTGTTTCCAACCAAATAACAATGAACGAAGCGGTTTTCAACCTTCGCCATGAACATTAAAAGTGGAAAGCTAAGAACACCAAAGTTCATATGAAACAGCGGAGCGTGTCTTTTCTCCCACACAAAGAATGCTAGGATCCGAGTTTATTCAAACAAAAACAAAAATAAAAGCATACAGACGCTCCAAGTAAAGCACATAAGATGTGACGGAATAAAATATAGTTTCACTAGAGGTGACCCGATAAGTTGTCGATGAAGAAGGATGCCTTGGGCATCCCCAAGCTTAGATGCTTGAGTCTTCTTGAAATATGCAGGGATGAACCACGGGGCATCCCCAAGCTTAGACTTTTCACTCTTCTTGATCATATTGTATCATCCTCCTCTTGACCCTTGAAACTTCCTCCACACCAAACTCAAAACAAACTCATTAGAGGGTTAGCGCATAATCAAAAATTCACATATTCAGAGGTGACACAATCATTCTTAACACTTCTGGACATTGCTCAAAGCTATTGAAAGTTAATGAAGCAAAGAAATCCATTCAAACACAGTAAAAGATGCAATGTGAAATAAAAGGCAGAATCTGTCAAAACAGAATAGTCCATAAAGACGAATTTTTTAGAGGAACTTAACATGCTTAGATGAAGAATCTCAAATTGAATGAAAGTTGCGTACATAGGATCACTCATGAATTTTCGCAGATTTTTCCGAGTTTCCTACAGAGATCTACTCAAATTCGTGATTACCTAGAAATGCATTGCTTCACTGCAGTAAATCCAAATCTAGTATCAACCTTACTATCATAGACTTTACTTGGCACAACAATGCGATAAAAATAAGATAAGGAGAGGTTGCTACAGTAGTAACAACTTCCAAGACACAACAAACAGTAGCAAAATAAAAACATGGGTTATCTCCCAAGAAGTGCTTTCTTTATAGCCATTAAGATGGGCTCAGTAATTTTAATGATGCTCTCGCAAGAAATAAGAGTTGAAGCAAAAGAGAGCATCAAAAGCAAATAAGAAATACTTTTAAGTCTAACCCACTTCCTATGAAAAGGAATCTTGTAAATAAATAAATTCATGAAGATCAAAGTGACAAGCATTGGAAGATAAAACACGGGTAACTTCAAAATTTTCAGCATGTAGAGAGGTGTTTTAGTAACATTAAAATTTCTACAACCATATTTTCCTCTCTCATAATAATTTCCAGTAGCATCATGAACAAACTCAACAATATAACTATCACATAAAGCATTGTTATCATGAGTCTCATGCATAAAATAATGGGATTTCTATTTTCGTGCCCCCGCTTCATTAGTTGTACTCAGTTTTCCCCAGCCCCTTAGTTTTTCCTCAGTTTTCCCCAAGCCTATGTCTGAAACCCGCAGAAGGAGCTCAGACAAGGAATCCGCCTATTTGACGTTCTGTGCTGACGTGTTGCGCCACGCCGTCGGCCGCGTGGGCCGCGTCGCGTGGGGCTGGTAGAAAGGGACCGCGTGGGACAGACGAGAAGCGTTTGGTTGCACGTGAGCAGGAGCTGGGTTTTGTCTCTCTCGGCCCAAATTGGCATTTTTAAGAGCACCTTTTCCCCTCTTTCTCTCTCTGTCTTTTTCACCAAATTAGTATCAAATCTAGAGAAGCTTCTATTTCTGTCTTTCTTCAATATGGCAGCAAATCTAGTAGCAAATCTCTGGGGTTATTTATGCCTTTTGGCCCTCGTTTTTTGCCCAATATGGCAGCAAATCTAGAAGCTAGTATATGATAAATTCACAACAGCATAATCAGAAAACTAAGTATAATACATAAACTGCATACAGCAGCCAAAAGCAGCCAATAACGTTGTTAATGTTCACGACAAACTAAGCTGAAAAATATACAAGACGCACGCAATGTATGGACAACAAGAAGATTAGGATAGGGACCCCAGGATGAATGAATTTGTTCTTCATTCCTCCCCATATATTTCTTCCTCCCTCCATTCGTGCATTTCCCCAAGGAAATATTCATTGAACTCCTTCCGTCTGCAGTGTGAGGCCAATACATCCTCCAAACGGTATGGCCTGTGTTCATTTCTCAAACCGTAGAGTCCTATTCTATCCACACGTAGTGGCCACTCATCCCAGGCATTTGTATCATGAGAGTACTCTCTGATATAACCCAAATCCGTGTAGTAGATGCTGCCAGGTTGAAGTGTCGGGTACACTCTGGTGTCGACGGAGATACACCGGATATAATTCACGAAGAAGGCATTACTGCCAATGTTACTGACCGGATGGAGAGAGCGGCTCTGAGTGTCCACACGGTACACCAATGGTTTGCCCGCCAAAGCCTCGCTGACCAACAACACAAGCAGCAGATCACCATCCGACTTCACAAGGTAGAACTTCTGACGTCCAAGTTCTGGAAATGAAATTAGTGTCTCCATCTTGACAGTGCTCGCGCGCTGCTGCAACTGTACATTGGTGCACACTATTCTTCCGATCTCAAAATTGTCCGCAGCTACTGCATACAGTTCACCATTGAACGGGGTAATGCAACGCAAACAATGGTTCTTGATCGAAAATCTTCCTTCTCCCCAATCTTCATTTATATCCTTAGTTGGAGTGCTCTCATCGACCCAACCAATTTCCGGCGGGTAATGTGCGGCAACGAAGACCATAGTCGGGGATTTGATAACAGCGACTGATTTCAGAAAAACAGATGGCATCTGCGCCTCAAACATAGTGTTCGATTTCTTTGTGAGTGGGTTCAGCAGCCGTATCTTGTGCGGCGGGTTCTTCTGGGCAAGCACGATGACGCCACGGCAAAAGCCGACGAAGTAGTATCTAAAATATATTGATGAAGATAACATTCAACACTAAGATGTTTAAGATTGAAAATAAAAAGGTAGATATGGAGGAATTTGAACCTTGTATGAACTTCCGATAGATCTATGGTGACGTAGCGTGATGTGCCGAGTTGGAGGAAGGTGAACTCAGCGACGCGTGGAAGGGCGTGGTCTAGCATGATCCATTCATCCAGGTGCACGTCGGGCTCAGGCAAACCTGAGCGCCAATTTCTACAGACTTGCCTCATGGCAGAGTAGGTGTCGGCGTACTCCTCGTTCGCCAGTAAGCATTCGCCGATCTTGTGAAGTGGTCCATCAGCCGAGAGAGAGGCCCAGTTCATGGAGGCGCCGCGCTGGGAAGCGCCGCCGCGGCGACGCTTCGCCGGCGACGGGCTCGCCGAGCTCGGCGGCGACGCGCTCGGCGCGACGGGCTCGGAGGCGACGGGCGCGGAGGCGACGGGCTCGGAGGCGACGGGCGCGGAGGCGACGGGCTCGGAGGCGACGGCCGCCGGCGCATTCTTCTTCTCCATCGCCGGCAGGGTAGCGTGCGTACGGCGGTTGGGGTTTTTTCGATTTGGAGAAGTTGATGGGACGTGAGAGGGGTGGTTTCGTGCGTGAGCGAGAATGAGACGACTGTGTGCAGAGGGAGGGAGGGAGGGGCTTACGCGTCCTAAATGCGACCCGCGTCCACTAGTGCACGTCTGCACCGCGACACGCGTCAACAATGGCACGTCTTCCACTTCTGCACCGCAACACGCGTCCTCGGGTCTAACCCTGGAAATTTAGATATACTCAGGTATACCCTCGAGTCATATACTAGCATTTTTTGTGTGCTCAGTTTTCTCCTTGAGTGCTAATACTGGCTAGTGCAATATACTCAGTTTTACCCTCAAGTGGCTGGTCAACAGAGAGTCAACAAATGGGATTAACTAGTTAAATGAGTTATTTAATGTGCAAAAAATTCCGAAAAAGAGTGGCACTTACTCATTGAGTCTTTACCACAAATTGCCACTTCTCAAATCATAGATAAATCATAGATAAATCAAGTTTCACCACAAATTGCCACTTCTCAAATCACCTAGTAGCTATGAAGGTGCATGGTTTTCCATAATAAGCCCTACCCAAAACAACTTTCCCCAAAACATACTTTGTCTGAATGAGGCCATAATTTTCACACTCATGTAGATTTGTATTGCAAATAGTTTGAGGTAGGCCAAGATGGGTTTCATTGTACAAAACACGCATTTTCCATTTTTTAAATCTCATATTTGAATCCCTTAGTCTGTTTATTACACAGGTGCCCTTGGTTTCTTGATACTACTCAGTTTTGCCCTCTCCCTTCACAAACTCTCACAGACGCCCAACATTGCCCTGATTGGTCTAGCCCATGTCACGCGGATCGTGCCCGCCGACCGTTGATCGTATGATCTAACGGGCAGGATAACCCCTATCTCTCTCTGGTCGGGGCCACCACCCTCTCTCTCTCTGTCGTCGGTTAGCTTCACGCAAAGTTTGGTTTTCTGCATTATTTTTCACGAGCTAAATTATAAACTCTTTTTAGGCATTACTTTTCACGCAAAAAATGATAAACCATCACCGATTTGTTGTAGCCATTACTTTTCACGCAAAAAATGATACACCATCACCGATTTGTTGTAGCCATTACTTTTCACGCAAAAAACGATAAATCATCACCGATTTTGTTGTAGCCATTACTTTTCACGCAAAAAATGATACACCATCACCCATTTCTTGTAGCCATTACTTTTCACGCAAAAAATGATAAACCATCACCGATTTTGTTGTAGCCATTACTTTTCACGCAAAATGATACACCATCACCCATTTCTTGTAGCCATTACTTTTCACGCAAAAAACGATAAACCATCACCGATTTTGTTGTAGACATTACTTTTCACGCAAAAAATGATACACCATCACACATTTCTTGTAGCCATTACTTTTCACGCAAAAAACGATAAACCATCACCGATTTTGTTGTAGCCATTACTTGTCACGCAAAAAATGATACACCATCACCCATTTCTTGTAGCCATTACTTTTCACGCAAAAAATGATAAACCATCAACGATTTGTTGTAGCCATTACGGTAAATGATAAACTATCACAAATTACCATTTCTTTTAGGCATTATTTTTCACGGTAAAATGATAAACTATATATACCCCCACAACGGTCGTCTCCTCCTTAATTTATTGTGTAAACCCCCACAACGGTCATCTCCTCCTTAATTTATTGTGTAAACCCCCACCAACGTTCACCTCCTCCTTATTTTATTGTGTAAACCCCTACAACGGTCATCTCTCCCTTATAAACACCCACACGGCCATCCCTTGTGTCAATAGGTTCTGCCTCTCTCTTCTTCGTTCACATACACTTGATCCATTGCCATGGCTTCCACGTCTCGGACGCGGACCGGAAGGGGAAGGGGAAGGGGAAGGGAAGGGGAAGTGGATCATCATCATTGCCACCACCACCGTCAACACTGCCATTGATCATAGAGGAGTTCTTCATCGTCGTCTATGAAGACCCTTTGGTCAAGAAGGTACGTACGCGTTCCCACATATATGATGCATGTGATTAATTATGGGCATGTTCTAAAAAACCTTTAATTTCAAACGATCGGCGCTCGATCTCTTTGCAGGCTCTCCCAAAAAAGTTTGCGGACTATCTTGACGGCCAGGAGCCAGCTAAGGTGTATCTGCGAGCAGCTGACTGTGGTCCTCGTCTCTGGACCGTGGAGGTCCTATTTGACGGTCAAGGCCGGATGTACCTCGACAAGGGCTGGGAGAAATTCGCCATCGCGCACGGTGTGGATTTCGGCTGGTTCGTACACTTCAAATATGAAGGCGATGATGTGCTCACAGTGAAGGTGTTCGACGGAACAATGTGCAGGAAGTACTACTACTCGGACGACGAAGATACTGACGATGAAAGCGACGACGACGTGAAGCCATGCATCCATCCCCTTTAGATAAGGGAATTATGACCAAGAATATATATGTAGCTTCATATGCATCGATTTAGAGATCTAACTATTTTCTATATATTATGCACATGTAAAAGATAATGTCGCATTTCCACTATTATTCGAGCACCACATCCTCCAAACGATGCCGATGCCGATGCCGATATCGGCATGGTCAGAACGGCTATGCTCGCCGCCACTGCTAGGTCAACGTCGGGATGCACAATGTTTAGCATAAGAGTCACTTTAGATTAAGCTGCGAAAATAGTCACCTGCCACAGCGGTCATTGGCTGCGGAGGCCCCACAGAGCGGCAATATAATTTTCTATAAATAAATAGACGACCCACTGGTCATTGGCTGCGGCAGCCCCATAGAGCGGCCCCATTTGTCATTGGCAGCACCGTGTATACAATCAGGAAATAAAACGGCCCACGCGTCAGCGGTAGATGGATGGCTACCCGTCAGCACGAGACGGTCAGAGAGGAACTGCCCTCTATGCAGCCCCACCTCTGTGCAGCCCCACCCGTCAGATTAACGGTAACGGAAGGCCTCTGACCTGACGGCAACCCGCGTCTTCGAGGGGTTTCAAACTAGAGGGAGGGGAAAGCTGAGGAAAAACTAACGAGCTGGGGAAAACTGAGTACAACTAACGAAGCAGGGGCACGAAAATAGAAATCCCTAAAATAATTACTACTCCCAACATAGGCATAGTCATTCTTATTAATTGTAGTGGGAGAAAATTCAACAAAGTAGCTATCATTATTATTCTCATCACCATAATCATCAAATGTAGGAGGCATATTGTAATCATAATAAACTTTATCCTCCATAGTAGGTGGCACCAAAATACCACTATCATTATAATCATCATAAATGGGAGGCAAAGTATCATCAAAGTAAATTTCTCCTCCATGCTTGGGGGACTAAAAATATCATGCTCATCAAAACCAGCTTCCCCAAGCTTAAATTCTTCCATAGCATTAGCAATAATAGTGTTCAAAGAGTTCATGCTAATAACATTGCTACAACTATTTTGCAAACAAAGTTCCATGGGTTTTTTAATTCTCTCTTCAAACACATCATGTCCTAATTCAATATAAAGTTCATAAAGATCTCTAATTTTGTTGTTGTTTTCCATTAAGCCTAACTAGTGAAAATAAAACAAGAAACAAAAAGATATAATTGCAAGATCTAAAGGAAATAGCTTCGAGCACTCACACACCGGCAACAATGCTAGGAAATAGCTTAGTAGTCGGAGGATGTGAATACCTTTTACCTTACCTCCCCGACAACGGCGCCAGAAATTTAGCTTGTGACTCACACGCGCGTTGGGAACCCCAAGTGGAAGGTGTGATGCGTACAGCAGCAAGTTTCCCTCAGCAAGAAACCAAGGTTTATCGAACCAGTAGGAGATGAAGGCCACGTAAAGGTTGTTGGCGGAGGAGTGTAGTGCGGTGCAACACCAGGGATTCCGGCGCCAACGTGGAACCTACACAACACAATCAAAATACTTTGCCCCAACGTAACAGTGAGGTTGTCAATCTCACCGGCTTGCTGTAACAAAGGATTAAACGTATGGTGTGGAAAATGATGTTTGTTTGCGAAGAACAACAGAGAACAGAGTTTGCAGTAGATTGTATTTCAGATGTAAAAGAATGGACCGGGGTCCACAGTTCACTAGTGGTGTCTCTCCAATAAGAAATAGCATGTTGGGTGAACAAATTACACTTGGGCAATTGAAAAATAGAGAGGGCATAACAATGCACATACATATCATGATGACTACTATGAGATTTACTTAGGGCATTACGACAAAGTACATAGACCGCTATCCAGCATGCATCTATGCCTAAAAAGTCCACCTTCGGGTTAGCATCCGCACCCCTTCCAGCATTAAGTTGCAAACAACAGACAATTGCATTAAGTATGGTGCGTAATGTAATCAACACAAATATCCTTAGACAAAGCATCGATGTTTTATCCCTAGTGGCAACAACACATCCACAACCTTAGAACTTTCTGTCACTGTGATTCAATGGAGGCATGAACTGTTGGAGATATGCCCAAGAGGCAATAATAAAATGGTTATATATCTTTGTGTTTATCATAAATGTTTGCATACCATGCTATAATTGTATTAACCTAAACATTGATACATGTGTTATGTGAACAACAAGGAGTCCCTAGTAAGCCTCTTGTATAATTAGCTTGTTGATTAATAGATGATCATGGTTTCGTGATCATGAACATTGGATGTTATTAATGGCAAGGTTATGCCATTATATGAATTATGTAATGGACACACCCAATTAAGCGTAGCATAAGATCACGTCATTAAGTTATTTGCTATAAGCTTTCAATACATAGTTACCTAGTCCTTTCGACCATGAGATCATGTAAATCACTTATACCGGAAAGGTACTTTGATTACATCAAACGCCACTGCGTAAATGGGTGGTTATAAAGGTGGGATTAAGTATCCGGAAAGTATGAGTTGAGTCATATGGATCAACAGTGGGATTTGTCCATCCCGATGACGGATAGATATACTGTGGGCCCTCTCGGTGGAATCGTCTAATAGCTTGCAAGCATATGAATGGTTCATAAGAGACCACATACCACAATACGAGTAAAGAGTACTTGTCATGAGACGAGGTTGAACGAGGTATAGAGATACCGATGATCAAACCTCGACAAGTAAAATATCGCGTGGACAAAGGGAATCGGTATCGTATGTAATGGTTCACTCGATCACTAAAGTCATCGTTGAATATGTGGGAGCCATTATGGATCTCCAGTATCCCGCTATTGGTTATTGGCCGGAGAGAGATCTCAACCATGTCTACATAGTTCGCGAACCGTAGGGTGACACACTTAAGGTTTGATGTCGTTTAAGTAGATATGGAATAAGGAATGGAGTTTGAAGTTTTGTTCTGAGTCTCGGATGGGATCCAGACATCACGAGGAGGTCCGAATGGTCCCAGAATAATATTCATATATAGAAAGTCATATTCCAAGTTTGGAAATGATCCGGTGCATTTATGGCAGGTTCTAGAAAGTTCTAGAAAAGTCCGGAAGAAATCACCATGGCAAGTGGAGTCCCGGAGGGACTCCACCTTGCATGACCAGCCAACCCTAAAGGGGAGAGTCCCAGGTGGACTCCACCATAGGTGGCCGGCCACCCCACCTAAGAAAGGTGGGAGTCCCACCTTGGGTAGGACTCCCTCCTTGAGTAGGTTTCCCACCTATGGGAGGTTTTGTTGTTGGGGTCTTATTCGAAGACTTGGACTACAACTCTTGGGGATTTCCACCTATATAATGAGGAGAAGAGGGAGGGGGGCAGCCACTCTTGGCGCACCACCATAGGGGGCCCCTGGCCGGCGCCCCTACCCCCTCTCTCTCCCCAAACCCTAGCGCTCCTCCTCCACATAATACTCCCGCAGCGCCAGTTCCCTCCACCACCGTCTCCACCACCACCTCCACCACGCCGTCGTGCCGCCGGATTCCAAGTAGGATCTACTACTTCTCCACGCCTGTCGAAATCCGGGGAGAAGGACGTCGTCTTCATCAACACCGAACGCGTGACCGAGTACGGAGGTGCCGCCCGATTGTGGCACCGTCAAGATCTTCTATGCGCTTGAAAGCGGCAGTGATCGTCTACCGCAAAGAACGAGAGCCTCCTCTGTAGGCTTTGGAAATTCCCAAGGGCTAGTCTCGTTTCATCCCCCGTTGCTACCGTCTTCTAGATTGCATCTTGGCTTGGACTGCGTTCTCGCGGTAGGAAAATTATTGTTTTCTATGCTACGAACTCTACAAAGGGTAGAGCCGTGTCTATGCATAGATGGTTGCACGAGTAGAACACAATCGCTTTGTGGCTGCGTGATGCTTTGTTGTCTTTAGTTTGAGTACTTTGTATCTTTGTGGCATGGTGGGATGAAGCGGCTCAGGCTAACTACATGACCGCGTTTCATGAGACTTGCTCCACGTTCGATACATGCAACTTGTATTGCATAAGTGGCTTTACGGGTGTCTCTGTCTCTCCCACCATAGTGAAGATTCAATTTACTCTTTCTATTGACAACACTAGTATCACCGTTGTGGTTCATGTTCGTAGGTAGATTGGATCTTCCTCGAAAATAAACCACGTAAAATATGCAAACCAAATTAGAGACGTCTAACTTGTTTTTGCAGGGTTTGGTGATGTGATATGGGCATGATGTGATGATGAATATGTATGAGATGATCATTATTGTATTGTGGCAACCGGCAGGAGCCTTATGGTTGTCTTCAAATTTCATGTTGAGTAGTATTTCAAAGTAGTTGTAATAGTTGCTACATGAGGTGAACAACCATGAAGACGGCGCCATGGACCTTGACGCTACGCCGACGATGATGGAGATCATGCCCGTTGATGATGGAGATCATGTCCGTACTTTGGAGATGAAGATCGAAGGCGCAAAGACTAAAGGGCATATCATATCACATATGAATTGCATGTGATGTTAATCCTTTATGCATCTTATTTTGCTTAGAACGCGACGGCAGCATTATAAGATGATCCTCACATTAATATCAAGATAATAAAGTGTTCTCCCCTCGTATGCACCGTTGCATTGTTCGACGTTTTGAAGCATCTGATGTGATAGACTCAACGCACATACAACGGGTGTAAGCCATGTTGCACACGCGGAATACTTGGGTTTGCTTGACGAGCCTAGCATGTACAGACATGGCCTCGGGACAACGGAAACCGAAAGGTTGAACACAAGTCATATGGATGATATGATCAACATGTTGATGTTCACTATTGAAGCTACATCATCTCACGTGATGATCGGTTTTGGTGTAGTGGATTTGGATCGTGTACCACTTAACAACCATGAGGGATGTTGTATTATGGGAGTTCATTAGTAATTAGATTAAAACATGAACTAATTATCATAAACATAGTCTGAGTAGTATTTTGAATTAATTTTGTAGTATTGGCATCCGTTTTCACCTTTAAGCTAGTCTGTAATTGAGATAGAAATATCATAAAATCGACAAGAAACTTTACTGACTGGTACCGTATTGTTAAAGAATCAAGAAATGATTAAGTCCTATTGCAAACTTTTAGTATACCTCACATTGTTGATTCAAAGAACTATGTTTTCAATTAGTACCTAAAGTTATCTTGTCTCCGTGAAACTTGAAGTTCAAATCAGTTTGAAAAGTAAGGAGCTGAAAATTTAGTTTTCATAAATAATCAAGGTATGAGATATATGTGATATCTAAGACCTTATTGAAAGATAATAGAATATAATTTGGTGAGACTACATAAACTCATAAGTTTTATGGGAATGCACGAAGGTTGAAGACGCAGCAGGCGTCCCAATCCTCCAACCATTGGGGCACTAACGATATTCAGATATCCATGAAAATGATCGCTCTTAGTATGGACCAAGCAGTAAGAATCGTCAGTTTCTTCAAGCATCACGTGATGATCGTTATAGATTCTAATACGCGAAAGATAGAACGGTGCAAGCCAAATGGTACACGTATCACTCGAGGTTAAAATTTTACTTGAGCCTAGCATGCGCTGCACATGGTCTCGAAAAGCCGCTATGATATGATGGATAAATTATGAGTGAAATTGTTCATCATATTACAGAGTTACTAATAGTGAAATCTGAAACACTTGTCATATGATGATCAACTTCAAAGTAAGAACCCTCAAGGTTATTGGTATTTCACCAAACAAACCTAGAAGTTATTGAAGGTGAAGTATTTTCTCAGAATGAGGAAAGCTAAAAGAGAAACTACAAAAGATTATTGGCAGAAAGAAAGAAAGAAAGCAAAGACTAGAAAGTCTAGTTCAGGTGTATATAAATGATATACATGTTATGGATGTATTCCTCGTTTGGTCACACAATAAAATTCTTGGGTATTTGTACCATATTGGTTAGTATGAAGTGTCATACAAAACAACGCAATACAAGAATACAATGGCCTAAGTGACTGACAAGGAATATGATAGGAATGCACGTCCGGAACAAAAATAAAGTGTTATTATGTTCATCGTTGGCATTCTACCTAGCCCTTAGAATTTATAATAAAGAACTTAATAATTGTTTGTTATTTTGCTCTGGTCAAATGAAAACAATGAGTTGTTCAAGTTATGACATTACTCCATGTACGATGGATAAGTTATTATAAATCTTAATGGTAAAACACACACACACATAATACTGACGCTAAATGCCATAAGGCAAATGATTTGAATTCCACTTATTTGTGGAACTGCCATTATTTGGGTCATGTTAGAAAGGAACGAATGAGGAACTCCATGCAAATGGATTTTTGAGTCATTTGATTTTTGAATCGCTTGGCGCTTGCAAAAATCTTTTCTAAAAGAGAATGACTAAAATAACGTTTCATAGGCCAAGAGTTGATTCAATTCAATTTAGTGAAAACATACATGAGATGTATGTAGTTCATCGGGCATATAGTTGTGTGCGGGAGATTCTTCTACTTCATGAAAACTTCCAACAATGAAATGAGTATATGTGGATATATTCGATAAGGAAGAAGTTTGAAACATTTGAATAGATTCAAATAAATTTCAGCATGAAGTGGAAATCATCGTAATAGAAAAGTCAAATATCTATGATTGGATCATGGTGGGAATATTTGAATTACGAGTTTTAGCGAACATCTAAGAG